>CM022299.1:410768679-411968679 GCA_011799875.1 Thinopyrum elongatum
TTGTGTCACCACATAGTGACTAATACCGCCTTTGGAAAATAGATGGTCCTTGTGCCGATAGTTTTAGCTTTCAGCTATGCTAGCAATAATGTTCAGTTGGTGCAATGCAGTAATTTGCCAGATTATCGACAGATAAATTGCCAGAACTGCAAATGAGTAGCTCCAGAATAGGGCACAAAAAAATAATGATTTCTTTTGCCAAAAAAATAGCAGGTTTTATAGAACATTCAGATTATATGTTTTTGATTTGCTGTAATTATTGCTTTGTTTCATGTATGCTGTCGTTAGGATACCAGTGTATTCAGGTTCATTATGTACATGCACATGTATAGTTTATTTGTCCTATATGCAGTGGCGGAGCGTGGACAAGCAAAAGGAGGGGGGGGGGGGGTGGTAAATTTCAAATAACAAAGCAAAATTGTGCCCAAAAATAGATGCGGTCTAAAAAAAAAAATGTCATAAATAGACGGGAAAAAATGACATTCTATATAAGTACTACTATATCCAGTGCATCACTATTATGTTCACACAGAGACTGGTAAACACCAACATACCTGCTATTGTGGATAATTACTACTATTATCCAGAGCTCCATAAAGCCACAACTGTTAGAATACACCAACTGGCCAAAAATGCTCCATAGCCACAACTATGGAACACATCGGGTTGACCAACAGACGCCTGCAACCAATAAGCTACATATATGCTCCTACTGGACACTTGTCGTTTCTCCCTTTCTGTTCACAGTGGTTACCTGAGCCAAAAATCAAAAAAAACATTGTCACCTCTTTTCTAAATCAGAAGATGGCTGACGTTTGAATACCAAAACAAAAAGGCACATCCCAAATGGCATGATGAATGAGGGATTCTGAAACGAAAACTGTACTTCACTACTGATGTACGTAGTACAAAAATCATGGATGCTTAGGCTATCAAAAATTGGCACAATACATGGATGACGTGGATATGTAACTTAAAAAATTACAGGACAATCAAAACTTAGGCAAGTCTATGAGAAGCCCTGAATCATTTTCTTTAATTAATTTTCGAAGACATTTACCCTTGCTCTTGTAGAAGAATTGTCCTTTGGCGCTTCAACAACAGTTCACCAATTAGTTTATCAGCCGGCGGCAGAAAACCGTGGTCGCAGCACGGTTAGAAAGGTAGAACGAACAGAGAAGGCAGTGAGAGAGAGAGAAGGAGAAGCAGGCAGCAGCCAGGGGGCGGGGGGGCCAACACCAGCAGACTCCCCGACAACCAGGCGAGGCCAAGCAGTTGGCCACAGTTGAGAGCGATGGAAAGATCTGGTTGATTGGGGGAAGGAAAGGAGGGAACGGATAGGTTTGGTTTGGGGGAAAGGATGAAGAGAGCGAGGCATGCGGGGAGTTAGTTGGTGTATTGGGCTGGTGGGGCCAAACGCCAGTGCTATTCTGGTGCATGTTCTGTCAGATGTATGCAAGTTAGTGTGGCTGTACATCTATTATTCACTTAAATTGAGGGAGAGATGGGTAGCCTCTTTTTGTATATATAAAATGGATTCAACAACCAACTTTAACCAAGAACAAACCATCGACAAGGATAGTGTAACCTTGGGATAGGTAGGAGAATCCTTGGAGAAAAAGAGATAATGAATGTGAAATGCTAGTTTCCAGTGATTTATTGTGGGCTTCAATTTTCAGTAGAGGAACTCAAAAAGGCTTATGGAGAGAGGAAGTTGATTTTTATCCACATCTTGATAAATGCACATTTTTTCTTTCATTGTTTGTCTTTCTTGAAGTTATTAGTTGCCAATGTGCGTTTTTTATCGAAACCATTTCATTTTGTTGGGGGAAGATGATGTCTCTTTATTAGAAAATTACTTATTAGATGGAAACAGTAGTCACCTTACAAAGTTCTTCCCACCAAAGTTTTTGTTGTGTGCAACTCTGGATTGATTCCTATTATTATTGTATAGTTTTATTCTGCAGAAGCTGCATGGAAGAGCAAGAAAAGAAAAGAAAAAGAAAGTATGAGGACATACGAAAGAAATGGCATATCTTAAGTAAAAAGAAGTTGGGGGCATCCAAAGAAATCTAGATGATTGACATCTCCGGCCTATGTAGCTTTGCTTAAGCATTAATGATCTCATGACTTTCTGTTAGCCTATGAACCTACCGTCAAGTAATATATAGTGTACGTATGAATGATTTCCTTTAGTTTAAAGAATATCAGTCTTCAAATTTCTGAGTTGCATGGTTTGAAAACTGGGTTTGCTCTCGCCTTTGAGCGCAATTGGAGCACGGGTCATTAGTTATTCAAAGGAAGTCAAGATCTAGAGAAGGCTGCGAGGCGTCTCATGAGATCTCAGAAAAAGAAAAACAATTCATTACCCGGGACCAACAGATCAGCACTCTCAGGAAGAATGTTGCTCCATGCTTAAACTGCCGCTTTGAACGTGGAAATGCAAATTCTTCATTGAATGGCAAATGCTTCAAACTATCTATATCTTCAAAGTTTCTGTGGTTTCAATCCCCTCATCTAAGGAGACCACACAAGTGTTACTGACGAAAATGCAGGTTGAAGCAATTGTATGTCACAGGCATGTACAAAAGTCGTTCAAAGGGCATCCAAAACTCTTGTGATGTGCTCAGAAAAGATTCTGAAAGGAAAACCTAGAATAGAGGTAGCTTTTGAGAGAAAGCGCTGCTAATGGGTCTTATTGGAAACCTGAGCAGTATCCCAAAAACCCACATGGGTGCTGCCAAAAAGGCCTCCAGTTGATCCAGCCACTCTATCGGCTACAATTGTGATATTCATCATTCTTCTGATGAGTCTTTGAATACAACTATAAGGCTATTCAAAAACCAGAATGGTGAGTAGTTACAGATTGTTGGTACTAACTGCAGAATGGTCCCCTGTGAAGAAAATCTGGGTGCCCAAAAGTCTTCTTGCAAAATCTTCAGGTTGAATGTCATAATGACATCACCCAAAGAAGAAAAGAAGACAAAAACCCCAGGGAAAAATTCTTCACATGGACCAAAGTCGCAATGGGACGCAGACCAAAACATGGGCACACGCTATGCCTCTATTCACGGAAATAAACAACATTCGATGACTATGTGCATGATTCGTCAAATCACTAAAATGGACACAAATTCAAAGAAATTCTCTGCTTATCTTTCGAATAACTATAAACCCTCCTGTGAAGAGAAATGCATATTCTTAAAGCCTAAATTTCTATCATGCATTGTGCTACATTACTTCTCGCCAAACATTCAGATGTGGGTGGTAAAGGAAGAGAGCTAATCATCTTCTGCAAGGTCAGAGTTCTTAAGACACCTAAGTTATGATGAAATTGTTGAGAAGACCGACATGATGCTTGTAGGGATTGCAAAGCTAATCATGATGAAATGAATTTATATTTCGTACATCCCTATGCTGCTAGTTGTATAATACTGATAAAATCACTGACGAAATTGGATCATCATATTCTTCAAGCTGAAAGTATATGAATTTGTAGTGAAACTAAGCTTATATTGACGGACACACCTTAAAGCCACTGAATGGGTTCTGGCAGTGCCTGCACCAATCATATGCCTGGTGACAGGAATCTCCTCCACTGATGCTACCCTTACTCCATCTCATCGGAAGCATATCACTACAAATGACAACGGAAAAAGCAAGGTATTGGGCTAGGTAGGTTGCTATCTCAAAGGATCGACACATGGAAAAAGTGATGCTTGTCGAGTCCTAGGATACTAACTCATGTCTGTCCAAGCTTTTGTGATCTTTGATATGATTGTCATTTTGGCAAATATAGATGCATTGTGCTAATGGAAATCTGACAAGAGTCCAAGTCTTCGAAGGCGTTTAGGAGCGTGTTTGTACAGTTGGATTTTCTCTGCTAGAGCTCCCTCAAACCAGCCATGTGTCGACTGGCCAACTAAGCAAGTGCCTGGCTTGGCAACGACGATTGGACTGCTGGCAGAGGAATGTAATCACACTCGTCAGATTAGAAGCATACATTGGCGTGCGAGGCGTCAAATTCGCAAGATCACCTTGTGCGGTGCTGTGAGTCGGAATGTACCGATCCAAGCACTCACAAAGACATCGATCTGACATGAACTCGTCCCTTGGAATTACTTCAAGGTGGATCTCTTTGGTCCCACCATTATGCCACACTAACCAATAGTCGATCACTCTATGGATCTCATTGGTTGACGACTATTCTGCGTTACAACCCTGGGTGCAAATCATTACCTTCAAGACTGAAGTGCAGGCACTTAACGACTTCTCTCAAATCGGGCCATGACGGAAGATTATGTGGTCTCAGATCAAGATATCAGGCGACAAAGCACTGGTTAAAAACACCGCTCTTGATGAACTATCTTGACGAAACTTGTATCACTCATAGAGCTATTGCTCCATACAGACCCTTAGCAGAATAGGGTGCCAAGTGCAAGAACATGACACATTGAGAGGCGCGCACTATGCTGAGAATACAAGCTTCTCGTCGAGGTGGGTTGAGCATGATATGCATGCCACATCATCAATTGATATATCTTCAAAAATTCCTCAGAAGACCTCGTATGAGCTCCCAATGACAAGAAAACCCAATAGAGCACCTGCCTCTGTGACTAGATGAAATGCCTTCCTGAGGAATCCATCAAGTTGATGGGCCGTGGAGAAATAGTGCCTGAGTACGAAATAGCTGATGGACGAGTGATCTTCCCCTTGGAAGTAAACTGTGATCCTGAAGGAAATTGACTCTGAGAGGAAAGCTCAACAACAACACGGCCCCTGCGTCATGCTCAATCCACGAGTGGCCAAATAAGCTCTGATGAGAAATCCCGAAAACATAATGCCATGGTCTCCCTTCACCTCGACTCAAGAGCTTCACATTTAGCTAAGCTTTTGTGGGATTTTGCATTGTTTTTGAATACACAAAGCCCACCAAAGTTGAGAAGGATTTATGGAGCCTTAGTGGATTCCAAGCCATGTCACAGTGAATGCATCAAATCGAGTCAACACCGTGGGAGGCTAATGAAGCGTCCTGATCACGCAAGCCACAAGTTCATTGGCACCAAGTGATCTAGCTACACAGAAGGCGAAATGGCAATGGTGGGAATCAGCCCGTCTTTTTTTGCTCAGCGTTACACATAGGTTTAGTGTAATCGATTCGATTGAAACTTTTGCCACCTATTGCTAGGCTCTGAACTTTCGTATATTACTTGTCATATGCCAGCAACCTCACAATATTCTTTATATCAAATGGATGTGGAAAAGTGCATTCCTCAATGGTAAGCTTGAGGAAGCAAGTATATGTTGCTAACCACCGGGTTTTGAGGATCCCACAGTATTTCGGAACAAGTCTCAGACTCAACAAGGCTCCTCTATGGCCTCAAGCCACGGCCCACAGGCTGGTATTATACAACTGAAGGAATTCTAAAGAAAAGGGTTTCAAACCCGGTTCACTTGAATCCTACACTTTCACAAAATCTTATGATGGTGAACTGTCTTCATTGCCAAATAATGTTGATTATATTATCATTTTGATTGCACTAACACCAGCGTTCCGTGACTAATTTGCATTAATGCTGTCTAAGAATTCAGATTCTTGATGGAGAGTGAAATCTATCACATGTTCTTCAAATTCGTCAACACCATACATGGCACTTTACTACTCAAGAGAAAATATCCAATAGACTGCCTGAAGAAATTCAGATGCAAGGACTGCAAAGCCTCAAAAATTCCTTGCCTAAAATGTGCAACCTCTGCACTGACGAAAAATGGTAAAGAATTTCGATCAGAAGTATACCGCGTCATGATGGCTCATTGCTTTACCATGTGAATCTTAGCCAGATATTTGCTTTTATGTTTGCATGTGTGCCCGATTTCAAGGACACCGAAGGAATCCAACCATCAGGCTGTGAGTGAAGTGAAGTTCTTGCGATTTAGCTCACACACCAACGCTGGATTATGTATTCCCAAGGCTCATCTTTTTTGAATCTAGCTGGATTTTTTGATCTGATAGCTGGAGATCGTGTGGATCAGCAAGTCAACATCAGGCGTCAGCCATTTCCTATGATGATCTTTGTTTGCTGGCCTCAACGAAGAAGAACAACGTTGAACTTTCTAAGCAGAGGACTGAATACATGCCGACTGGTTGGCTGCAGTGCTTCAGTTGGCTTAGGGTTGAAGCAGACCCTCAAGGATTAGGAGTCAACGTGAAGAAAGTCCCTCTGTACTATGATAATGACAGTGCTATTGATGCGTCTCCATGTATCTTAAATTATTTATTGTTCCTGGCATTCTATTACTACCATCTTGGATGTTCTATGCTTTTGGTATAGTTTTATATCATTTTTTTGGACTAACTTACTAACCCAGTGCCAAGTGCAAGTTCTATTGGTTCCTTGTTTTGTCTTTATAGACAAATCAATACCAATGGAACCGAACTTTTGAGATTTTTCTTGGACCAAAGACACCCACGAAGCTTTGGGAGGAGGCCAGAAGAGCCACGAGAGAGGGCCACAGCCTAGGTCGTGGCCCTAGGGGGCGCCCTCAGGCTTGTGGTCCCTCGGGACTTTCCTAACCCTACTCCAGCTCTATAAATACCCAAATATCCCCCCTAACCAGAGGGCATGATACGTCTCCACTGTATCTACTTTTCCAAACTCTTTTGCCCTTGTTTGGAGTCTAATGCATGATTGAATGGAACTAACCTGGACTGACATTTTTTTCAGCAGAATTGCCATGGTGTTATTGTTTTGTGCAGAAATAAAAATTCTCGGATTGACCTGAAAAGTACGGAAAATATTTTTGGAATATATAAAAAATACTGGCCGCAAAAATTAAACCAGATGGGGGTCCACCCAGAGGCCACAAGCCTGGGGGGCGCCCCCCTGGGGCGTGCCTAGAGGGCTTGTGAGCCCCCTGGACCTCCTCCACCTCAACTCCAACTCTATATAACCCTTTCGGGGAGAGAGAAAATCAAAGAGAAGGATTACGCGTTTTATGATATGGAGCCGCGGCCGCTCCCGTTCTTCATCGGGAGTGCTGATCTAGAGTACGTTCGGGCTCCGGTAGAGGTGGATTCATCGCCATCGTCATCACCAACCTTCCTCCATCGCCAATTCGTGATGATCTCGCCCGTCGGGAGTGAGTAATTCCTTCATAGGCTTGCTAGACGGTGATGGGTTGATGAAGATTTATCATGTAATGAGTTAGTTTTGTAGGGTTGATCCCTAGTACCAACTATGTTCTGAGATTGATGTTGCTATGACTTTGCTATGCTTAATGCTTGTTACTAGGGCCCGAGTGCCATGATTTCAGATCTGAAGCTATTATGTTTTCATGAATTATATTGTGTTCTTGATCCTATCTTGCAAGTGTGTAGAAACCTATTACGAGTTATGATCCGCATACCCCAAGGTGATAATAATTGGGATTCTTCCGGTGATTACCGTAGTTTGAGGAGTTAGTGTATTCACTAGTGCTAATGCTTTGTTGGTTTCTCTATTAAAAGGAGGCCTTAATATCCCTTAGTTTCTATTAGGGACCCCGCTGCCACGGGAGGGTAGGACAAAAGATGTCATGCAAGTTCTTTTCCATAAGCACGTATGACTATGATATGGAATACATGCCTACATTCATTGATGAATTGGAGCTAGTTCTGCATCACCCTAGGTTATAACTATTGCATGATGAATGCCATCCGAAACAATTATCATTACACCGATCCAATGCCTAGGAGCTTCTCACATATTGATCTTGCTTAGTTACTTTGCCGTTGCCACTGTTACAATCACTACAAAACTGCTACTGTTACTTTTGGCCACTGTTACTGTTACTTCCATACTACTTTGCTTGTAGAATTAAGTCTTTTAGGGTGTGGTTGAATTGACACTCAACTGCTAATACTCGTGAATATTCTTTGGCTCCCCTTGTGTCGATCAATAATTTGGGTTGAATACTCTACCCTCGAAAACTGTTGCGATCCCCTATACTTGTGGGTTATCCAGGGCACCCAAAAATACTTTTCCACCAACAAGCCTTTTGTTCTCGTGAGATCCCATCTTGGGGCCTTTTCCGGCTCTCTGCCGGAGGGGATTCGATCATGGAGGGCTCTATATCAACCTTGCTGCCCTTCCGATGCATGCGTGAGTAGTACTAGATGGCTTCTTCTCTCTCTTGATCTTCAAATACATGTTCTTTCCTTGGTGTTCTTGGAGATCTATGTTATGTAATCTTCTTGGTGTTGTGTTTGATGAGTTCCGATTAATTATGGATTTATGATCAGATTATCTATGAATATATTTGAGTCTTCTTGAACTGCTTTTAAGCATGATTAAGAAGCTTTGTATTTCTTTTTCTGATCTATTGATTTGGTTGGCCAACTAGATGATTTTTCTTTGCATGGAGAGGTGCTTTGTGCATGGTCAATCTTGCGGGGTGTCTCACCCAGTGACAGAAGGGATACGAGACACGTATTTGTATTGTTGCCATTAAGAATAAAAAGATGGGGTTCATCCATATTTTGGATCTATCCCTCTACATCATGTCACTCTTGCTTAAGGCGTACTGCCGTTCTGTTTAACTGATATACACGATGCAATTCTGGATAGCGGTCGATGTGTGAGTATAGTAGTAGATGCAGGCAGGAGTCGGTTCTACTTGTCACGACGTGAATGCCTAGTATTCATGATCATTGCCTGGATATCTCATAACTATGCGCTTTTCTATCATTGATCACAGTAATTTGTTCACCCACCGTATGCGTTCTTTCAAGAGAAAGAAGCCTCTAGTGAAACAATGGCCCCGGGTCTAGTTTACCATCATATTATTTTCGATTATAAAACCAAAAATACAAAAATACCTTGCTGCAATTATTTCCCTTTACTTTATTTTGCACTTTTTACTTATCTTTATAACCTATCTCTATCACATCTCACTCTTGGTGTGACCGTGAAGGGATCGACAACCCCTTTTTCACGTTGTGTGCAGTGTTTGTTAGCTTGTGCAGGTGCTCTATTGGAGACTTGGGTGTTCCTCCTACTGGATTGATACCTTGGTCTAACTGAGGGAAACACTTCTCTACTTTGCTGCATCAAACCCCCTTTCCTCTTCAAGGGAAAAATCAACGCAAGCTCAAGAAGTAGCAGGAAAGAATTTCTGGCGCCTGTGCCGGGGAGGATATCATCATGACTACCAAGACTACATAATTTTTCAATTGCCTCGGTTTTCATTTCCCCCACTTCTTAAACATGTTAGGAAAACACAAAAATATTTGCCTTTTTATTTGACTTTTCTGTCATTCGCTTGTTCGTTTGCCTTTTGGTTATTTGCTTGTGATAGATTGCGTGCTTGCCAAGATGCTCAAGAAAACATACCAAGTGTGTGTGATTTTTTTCAAAAATTATAATAACTGATTTTAGTATTAGTACTCCGATCGCTGCCGCACTAGTGCGGAATCTATGAAATTAATGCCGCTTTTTGAATCTTGTTATGAAAGAACAATTTTCTGGGAGTCCTAATGAAGATAGCGCATGCCACTAAATACTTTCGTTGAGTTTGTGTGATATTACAAAGAAAAAGAGTGGGATAATGATATTATTAAATGAAGATTTCTCTTCTACTACAGAGATCGTTATAAAACTTGGTTTTCATCTTTGCTAAAAATATAATTGATTCATGGGATAGTGTAAAGATGCTTTTATTTCCAAACGTATTTTCCTCCCGTAAGCTCATCTCCCTTAGGAACCAATATAATGAATTTTAAGCACTTGATCATGAACATGTTTCACAATCTGGAGAGGATGAAGTTAATGATAAGAAATTCCCCTACTCATGGTTTAAGTTTATGGAGATCATACAATTTTTTTTATGCTGGTTGACTTTTGCATCTAGAATCTTTTAGATTCCTCCGCGGGTGGTACTTTATGGAAATCCATAGGAGAAGCTAATAACTCCTAGTATATATTATGGCAAACTACTCTCAATGGCAATACCGAAAGATCTTCTACTTGTAAAAGGTGCATGCGATTGAAGAAATAATACTTTACGTGGAAAGATGGATGAAATTATGAAATTAATTGCTAGTAAGAGTGCTCCTATTGATCCTAATGATATGCCTTTATCTACTTTGATTGAGCATAATAATGAATCTATGGATGTGAATTTTGTTCGTAGAACAATTTTTGTAATAACGCTTATAGAGGTAATTTTAATCCTATGTCATTTCCTAGAATTCCTCTAATAGTTATGGTAATTACTACAAAAATTCTTATGGAAATGATAATAAGATACACTCTGATCTTGAGAATAATTTTAAAGATTTCATAATTCCCAAAAGATTTTCAATGCTATGGTACAAGAAAAATTGCTTAAGATTGATGATTTGGCTAGAAAACGTTGATAGAATTTCTCATGAGGTTGATTCTTTTAAGATTAGATCTATGCCACCTGATGATATTAATGAGTCTTAAAAGCTATTCAAACCTCTATTAATGAAAGAAAGAAAGAGCCACTAGGATGCGTGCTAAGAGAGATTGGCTAGAAAAAGCATGTTCCTTCTACTTTTGTGATAATAATGATGAAGATCTTAAGTGATTGGTGTGGACTCCTATTGAATCTTTGTTTGCTAATAAAACTGATTAATATGGGACTAGAGATGAGTCAACTTTAGCTAGAAGGCGTTCCCAATAATTTGGAGGGTGATGATCTTTAATGAAAAAGTTGATAAAAGTGAGATTGGAGAGGTCAAAACTTTAAGTAGTGATGAAACTCTTTTGGATTTCAAGACTTTAATTATGATAATTGTTCTTTGATTGATTGTATTTCCTTGTTGCAATCTATGCTTAATTCACCTCATGCTTACTATAATCAAATAAGGCTTTTACTAAACATATCGCTGATGCTATGATGAAATCTTGGAAGAAAAAAACTTGAGTTGGAAGTTTCAATCCCTTAGAAGAGCTTTATGATGAGTGGGAACCTACTTGTTAAAATCAAGATTAAAGATTATGAGTGCTATGCTTTATGTGATTTGGGTGCTAGCGTTTCAACAATTCCAAAAACTTTATGTGATGTGTTAGGTTTCCATAAACTTGATGATGTTTCTTTGAATTTGCACTTAGCGGATTCCACTATTAAGAAACCTATGGGAAGGATTAATGGTTCTTATTGTGCAATGGAATTATGTGCCCATAGATTTTATCGTGCTTGATATAGGTTGCAATCCCACATGCCCTATATTCTTGGTAGACTTTCTTAGAACGATTTGGTGCAATTATTGATATGAAAGAAGGAAACATTAGATTCACTTTCCGTCAAGGAAGAACATGGAACCTTTTCCAAGAAAGAAAATTAGTTGAATATGAATCTATTATGAGGGCTACTTATGAATTGAATACCAAAGATGACAATACCTAGATCAATGCATTATGCCTAGCTAGGGGCGTTAAGCGATAGCGCTTGTGGGAGGCAGCCCAATTTTTTTTGTGTTTTTGTTTTCGCTTTTGTTCTTGAAAAGTATGAAATATATTACTTCTGTAAATTTTGTTTTAGGTTTTAGTTAGGTTTGTTGCAAGGAAGCCTTTGGGGTGATCTATGGTGATAGTTGATTTATTTTGCTGAAAAACAGAAACTTTGTGTCCAGTAGCAGAATTTTTTAAATTGACAGAAGCGACGAAAAATTATGAATTTTTTTACAAAATATTTCGTTCAAATTTCCTACGCTTTTCTAATTTTTCAGAGTTTGAGTATAAGTATGAGTTAATATCAGCTCTTTGCAGAACTGTTATGTTATTTGACAGATTCTGTTTTCTATGCATTGTTCTCTTATTTTGATGAATCTTGGGTAGTATCGGGGGGTATGAACCATGGTGAAGTTGGAAAAAAAAGGAATTACAGTATAATAATTCCATATAAATTTAGAATGAGTTCACAACAGTACCTAAAGTGGTGATTTGCTTTATTTATACTAAGGAGCTTACGAGTTTTTTGTTGGTGAGTTGTTTTGTTGTTGTGAAGCATCGCAGTTTTTTGTAAGAGATTCAAGTAAGTGGCAAGAAGCCTAAACATGGGGATTACCAGGCACCCCAAGATAATATTCAGTGCAACCAAGCATCTAACCTGGGGTTATGGCGGAGAAGTATCGGCGGTGCCTCCTTTGTATTTCTTACTACATCCTCTTAATTATAGGCCTACCTTTTTATCGTAAATACTTGAGGTATTTTTTATTCTACATGATATATGTGTTTGTCTTGGAGCGTCTTGTGATATATGAGTCTTTGCTTTATTGCCTTTTATTTTTCCACAATCATCCTTGTTGTACACAAACCTTTTGAGGGACACGCATTAATCATGAATTTATGAGAATACTCTATGTGCTTCACTTATATCTTTGGCTAGGCAGTTGCTCTAGTGCTTCACTTATATCTTTTTAGAGAGCATGGCGGTGGTTTTATTTTGAAGAAATTGATGAATACTCTGATTCACTTATATTATTTTGAGAGTCTTAACAATGTTATGGCAATTTTCTTAGTTAAATTATCCCTAATATGATGGGGTATTCAAGAGGGATAAAATAAAAACTTCAGGAAGATCAACGAAATATAAGAAGTTTGATTCTTTCTTTGCTTTTGTTTTGATAGATATGAAGATGGTGATATTGGAGTCAGCTATAGTGAGTAGAGGAATGTGGATTAGTAGAAATACTGTGTTAAGGTTTGTGATTCCCGAAGCATGCATGTATGGTGTCTCATTATGTGATGAAATTGGAGCCTGAGTTTATATGGATTGTCTAATCTTATGAGTGGGCTCTGTGGGACTGAGACATGGCGTTTTCACCATCAACCCTGGAGAGATGGTAGATCCTACCATTTGTGCCAGTCCGCCCCAAACTTTTGGCCTAATAAGCACCGTGAGTCACACTTTTGTCCTTATTACCCCTCTCACCCTCTCCCACACTGCATAGCTCTTTCGCTCGTCATATAAAGTTGTCTCACCTTTGGCGTTGTGCACTTCGCCCTATACTTAATCTTCACTATATCCTCATCCGTACACATAGTGTTTCTACCTGGTCTGATCCCTCATCTTCCCCTCTTCTTATCACCTATCTTCTCCGATTTTTGGGTCATCCATACTTTCTTATTTCACCTGAATCCTCCTCCCCATGATAAATGGCACCCACGTTTCCTCCCTCCTCGCCATCCTCCCTAATTCTGCCGACCTCTAATATAAGTGTTTCTCTAATACTCCCCCAAGTTCTACCTTTCACCCCCTCGCTTTCTTATTTATCCTAAAACAAGGGCGATGGTCTTTTCTAATACCAATCAATTCCCCCTAGGAGTTTAGGAAGCATGCATAGGTATAGTAGTAGTACTTTGTTTTGAGGGAATAAACTATATATAATAAATAATAAACTTTTGCAATAAGTAGTTGGAGGTTATTTATGAACTGAATTTTGAGGCCAATGGATATATGCACTCTCACCCATTCCATGAATGGCTCAGCTATTAGGGTTAAGTGCATTGACAAATAGTTCTCAATTTGAGTGAGATTCTTGGTTTTGTTTGGTTCTTTTGGTTTGTTTTTTGGGTGATTGCTCTCTGATCTAGGTGAGTCTGTGCAATGTCGGGCGGCGTTGTTTGTTTTTCGGAGGTGTTTTGGGGAATTTTTTCGGTTGGTTTGAAAAGGGATGGGGTTGACGAGTAGTCGTCGGGTTTGGTCGTGTGGGTTTTGTGCAGGTGTTTTGAGAGTTTTGGTGAGTGCAGTGTTTTTTGTTGGGTGGGTGTTTTTGCAAACTTCGCGCGGGTGCAGCCAAACCGCGTGTGTGGAGATTGATAAGCTCGGTCACAACATATAGCCACCTAGAGCGGCTCAAAACAGCCAAACACCCGATTAACTAATATTATGGAATTTATTTTCCATACGGTAGTTTCACGTGAATTATTGGCATGCAAATCTCCCACGTTCCGTTTAATTTATGAAACAATAAACAAAATGTCATATTGTGTGCTACATGATATCAGAAATTATAGTTGGAAATAGTAATTTGTGTGGGATTGGAAAACCGTTAATCAGTCTTTTAGTCAATAATCGTCAAAGATAGATCATGCCAACATACAGGTTTACAAAAACCAACAGAAAACAAGAGGACATTCATATAGAAGAAGTCCATCTCCTTTGTTTTCTAGTATCGGGTTGTTTGTAATTCTTGAGTATAAGTAAATATGAAAGTGTGGATGATCATCATATTAGAGCATGTCCCATGTGAGGACAGGATGATGGAGCCTATGATTCCCCTCACAACGTCGGGAGATGACGGCCTCCGGAATATTTTGAATATGAATGTGTTGGAAAAAAATAAATAAAACAAGTGAAAGTGTAAATAAAATATCATAAAAACTACTGTATATAAAAAAGTGCGAAAGGATAGGAGAATCAAAATAAGAAGAAAAAAAGATCAAAAAAATGAGCCACGAAAAAAAAGAGAGAGGAACGAGACATAGGGACAATGTTGTTAACTATCCATTTTTTCAAAAATTCGTTGTTAAAGTGCCAAACGTTCTTCATATAGAAGTCTACTATTTTTTTTGTCCACTTCATATTATTACTAGTGGGAATGGTTTCTTCATTATAGAACTTGGCTTGTATATTTCCAATGATGGCTTCCTCAAATGGCCCTAGGTCGTCGTAGTGAGCAAGGCGAGTTGGATGCACCACCCCACTTAAGTTAGTTTTCTTTTTTGAGCTTTCATACACTTATAGTCTAGTTGCAATCCGTGCATGGTGGGCAAATCCCGACTCCTTGCATGACATTCAATGATGGGTATCTCCATTTTCAGGCCCATGTGCTTCGCATGTCAATGTGAGAACTTCACTTTTTTTGTCTTACTTTATCCACACAAAACCTCCACCATTCATATTCTATTCCACCTATAGTGCAATATCCATGCTCACAGTATGTATTGCGTGAGAGTTGAAAAAAAGGCTTGAGAGGAACGTTTTTTATTTAAAAGTATGTGAAGGAAACAAATGCTTTGGCTGTCATTCGGGGGTTTGTGCCGATATAAATACTTTGGTGTGGATGAAGATGGGAAGATGAAGAGAGATGGAGAAGAATTTGACAAGATTATTATTTATAGTTGTAGGGATAGGCTTTTCTTTAGCCATGTTATTTTGAAAAACACAGATGTTTTATAGTATGCTGGAGATTTGATTTTTGGGTTTTTTGTTTATGTCAATAATTAAAAATCTTTTGTTTTTGAATCTATGAAATCTGGAATATTCATGGCCACATAAAAAAGGGAAGATTACTGATTAAAACATGTTAGGTAAGCATCATTCCACATCAAAAATTCTTTTGTTGTTTTTAATAATTTACATAAACATCGGGGAAGAGCTTATGATGAAGTAAGCTTGGGGAAATGCTTTTGTTTGCGTGGGCTTTTGGGATACGTATCCAACGTATCTATAATTTTTGATTGATTGTTCCATGGGCTATATATTATCCCATCTCTTGGATGGGTTTATATGCATTTTGGGTGGTATTTTATATCAACTTGTTGGGACTATGTTAAATTTATAAAAAGTGCAAATGGGAGAGTTAGTAGTCTCTGTAGCGAAGTTTGTGTTTTTCACTCTGTTTTTTTGTTTCTTTTATGAGAACAAAAAGGAAAAGAAGAAAATCAAGACCAAATGGGAACGAAACTTCAGGATTTTTCGTGGACAAGAAGACACCAAGAGCTTCGGGAAGGAGGGAGGCAGAGGCAACAGCCAGAAAGCGCCAGCCAGAAGGGAAGACAAAGAAGAGGGGACAAACAAGCCTGATCGTGGCCATTGGAACTGGGGGCGACACACAAAGGATTGTGGGGAACCAAATTTTAGGTAGGGATTAGGCAATAGGTTAGGGGTGTTATTTCTGTTAATATCTTTAAGCGGTAGGTAGGAGGGAAGTTATCGGTGAGGGGGCCTTTACTAGAGGAGGGGGGGCGGGCCGTGTCGGTGGGGCGAAGGGGCATGTAGGGTTAGGGGGGTGGTGGGAGAGAGTAGGAGGGGGTAGGGATACAGGAATTTTAGGCATCCTAGTAGATAGGTTTATATATTTTTGCTAGGGGGTGTAGGGCGGAGGGATAAGGCGGAGATATGGATCTAGTATATACAAAGGCGGTTTCCTGTGTTAATCGGATATTGAATTAGGGGTAATGTAGGGAGTTGGGAGGGATTTATAGGACTTCGGATCGGGACGGGGGGGGGGGGGGGGCGGGACTCCTCCGATACCTACTCTTCTTAAGTCCAAGCCTTATTATGATGTAACATTACCCCAAGATGTCTGGCCTACACTCAAGAGGGCACCCCACCAAAATTTACTTTTCCGCCAACCCGCAAATAAAGGGATGTGTATAGTTGAAGGATGGAGGGAAAATGGTAGAGCAGAGGTGTAGTGAGGGATAACGGAGGCAAGAACGGGGAGCGAGTGGGAGATTCAGAAAGAAAATCAGACAAGAGATTAAAAGGAAGCAGGGAGATAAAAAAAAAAGAAAGAAGGGAAGGAAAGGACAAGCAAGAAGAAAGGAGAAAGGGTAAGAAGCGACGAATAATTACCATCATCTTCTTCTTTCCTCTCTCCTCTTCCCCTCTTTTCCGGACTCTGACGGGAGGGGGGACGGGGGGGAGGCGAGGGGGAGGGATACGCATCAAGTTAGGGAACACACCTCTTACTCAAAAATTTGATTGCTGCAATTCCGAATAAGAGGTTGTGTGAAGTAGTTTTAGAGCGCAACTAAACTACGGGGTCCTCAATAGCTAGCAGCTAGATGGGTTCTTATCCGCTTTGATCTTCAATACAAAGTTTCTTTCTTTCTTGTTGATGTCTTAGAGGAGAGAATCTATTCGATTTGTAATCTTCTTTTGCGGTTGTGTGTGTGGTGAGATCCGAGGAATTGTGGCATTATGATTCAATTATCTATGAATGTATTTGGAATCTTTTCTTTAAACCTCTTTTATGTATGATTAAAATCATCTTTTGTATTCTCTCTGATCTATTGATTTGGTTTGGCCAAACAGAAAACTACTAGTAACCTTTGAATTACTAAAACTAGATTGATTTTTCTTGGAAATGGAGAGAGGGTTTGTTGTTTGCTGTTTGCTTTGTGATTGGAGTCTCAACTGTTGTAAATATATTATTGTGGTTGGGGGTGTCCTAACCAGTGATTAGAAGGGGGTTTTTGGTGGGGGACGAGGACCTAAGGGGCGGCACATGTTTATTTGTAGATATTGTTGACCAAAATTATAAGGATAAAAAGATGGGGTTCATTACCATATTGTTTGGGATCTTATCCCTCTACATCTGTCCATAGTTTGATTAAGGTTATGGTAATAAGTTGGGACATGGATGTTTTTGTTTTGTTGATTCTATTTGGTGTATTTTTTTTTTTGGGGGGGCTTTGTTTGTTAAGGTTTGTGCTTAACTTTGTTTTTTGTGAACTATACACTAGGATTTGCATGCTGGATAGCGTGGTCTATAGACTGTGTGGGACCTAGTAAGGAATCAGTAGTGTTGTTTACGATGCTAGGGATCTATATTGGTCGAGGAATTGGTTTGAGGCTAGGCGATTATAAATTGTACCAAGGTAGTTTGATTGTTGAATAATGTAATAGTTAATGATAATTTCCTTTTTGGATTAGTATATAAGCAACATATGCGCTTTTCGATAAACTTACTCCCAGTAATTTGGTTTTTTACCCACCGTGTTATGCGTTCTTTCAAAGAGAGCCTCTTAGTGAAACCTATGGCCCCGAGCTGGGGTGTGCTAATACCATCAATATTAATTTCATCAGAATAATTTAACATAACTAAAAAATACCAAAAATAACTTGCTGCATATTTTTTTACCTTTCATTCTTCTTTTGCACTTTTACTTTTCTTTTATAACCGTACCTCTATCCCAATCTCACTCTTGCTAGTGACCGTGAAGGGATTGACAACACCGTTTTTTCGCATTGTGTGTGCAGAGTGTTGTTAGTTTGTGCCATGGGCATCTATTGGAGACTTGGGTGTTCATCTCTGGGATTTGATACCTTGGTTCTAACTGAGTGGAAATTAAAGCTTCTCACTTAATTTGTTGCATCACCTCCTCTTCAAGGAAAAAAAAAAAACAAGGGCATCCAAACATGTAGCAAGCTATCAAATCGCCCACCACCCCATTGCAACACTTCAACGACGAAGCATAGTCAGGATTCTTTCACCATTCTTCGTCATGCATGTGCTGAAGGGAGCAGTTCATCGCCGGCTGAGACCATCTGTAATCTGTTTTTTTTCTGGCATGGGATAGCGGATAATAACGAATGATCTGGAGAAGTTTGAAGGGTGCCTGGAGGAGTGAGTGAACGATGAGACTGCCATGGCTTTTGCATCCGATTCGCAGCTCAGCTGTCTCGCAATAGAGCGCTCGGAGACTCAGAGAACGAGAAGATATGATTAGATAGCTAGGTGTCTGCTCACGTTGGTTTAAGGTTTAGCCGGGTCGAGGAGCCTAAAACATCCTAGAATCTTCGAATGTCCTCTGAAATGGACACACATCCTAACGCTTATGCATTTTGATGACTTTGATGCACAACACAGAAGTAAACATATTTCTTCAATCAATGAAGACTTACCCTCTAAGTGTGAAAAAATTATTGAAGAACTTGACCTCAGAGCCCTACGATAATTGTACACGGTGTCTGTAGTCATTATAGTTCTTATACGGTGGGTAACGCCACCACCTCTTATTGACTTTCTTCAAACTTGAGTTTTTCGTCACTTGCAATTTCGTCAAACTCTTCAAATTAGTCATTTGAGGTACCCTTCATTGATTGAGCTGACATATGTATATATACATTTGAGTTTTTCCATGTCCTCAACAACATCCACATATTGCTAATTCTTCAGTTTGATTTCTTCATCTTTGTGGATGTGATTGGACCCTCTCCCCTCTATGCTAAACTTAAAACCAGTCTATTCACAAATTCTTATATGTGTTCTAATGACCATGTTCAAAGTCATCACGTGTCCTTGACAGATGAAGAAATTGCGAACACATTTTAAAAATAATTCAAAAAGTTTTTGGCGGTTCCACTGTGAACTAATCCCGCGCTTTCACTCACATGGATAAGGGTGAAAATGCATGCATGACGCGTGTCACCGAGATGCGAATGGTTAGGGGGTATCCATCCAAATCTTTCGAACACTTGGCTTTCACTGCGGCTATAAATAGCCTTGACCCCGTCAACACTAGTTCACTTCGCCTCTCATCTCCCGTTGCTCTCAAATCTCAAACCCTAGCGCCATGCTGGATTTCACCGCCGTCGGAGAAGAAGAGCTTCATTGTTGAAAGCACAAGTGCTCCCTGGGTGGTTTTGGTAATTAATGTCAACAAATCTCTTGTTGGACTAATATTTTCATCTAGTATATTCAGATAGTTCAAGATGGCGTGGCCTGGACAAGAGGATGTGGGAACCCCTTCAAAATGTTAAGGACAAAGATTGGCACAAGCTCAAGACTCTACATTTCTATTTTAGTGATCCAAGATCACATTGAGTCCATAGGAAAAGCCAGAGTACTATTAAAAGGTGATGAGGTGTTGCTTAATGGTCTACTTGCTCAAAGTGCTTAGTGATATGCTCAAAGCCCTCAACCACTTTCTCAATTCCAGACATGTCCGAAATCTAAAGTCAAACTCCGGCACCAGATTTGATCTATCCGGCGCCCGCCGAGTTCCTTTGCCATAGCCACTGCCAGAAACCCTAATCAGTTTGGTCTCACCGATAGGTGTCTCGGTCCACATGAGATGGCAATGCAAACTCTCTGTTTCCCTTCGTAACATTTCGGTCTCACCGAAACGAGCGATCGGACTCACCGAGTTCGCCTTGCAAAACTCTCTGTTGCGCTGTCCAACTATTTCGGTCTCACCGAAATGTGCAACCGGTCACACCGAGGTTGCCTGACCAATTCTCTTTTGCTCATTGCTGAAATCGGTCTCACTGAGTTCATGCAATGGTTACACCGAGATGAGGTTTTACCCTAACCCTAGCACATCGGTCCCACTGAGTTGATCATATCGGTCCCACCGAAAATCCTAACGTTCACATTTTGAATTGAATCAGTCTCATCGAGTTCTTCCATTCGGTCTGACGAGTTGAGTCAAATGTGTGTAATGGTTAGATTTGTGTGGAGGCATAAATACCCCTCCACCCCCTTTCTCTTCAAGAGAGAGCCATCAGAAGGTGCCTACACTTCCACTACTCATTTTCTGAGAGAGAACCACCTACTCATGTGTTGAGACCAAGACATTCCAATCCAACCACAAGAATCTTGATCTTCTAGCCTACCCCAAGTTGCTTTCCACTCAAATCATCTTTCCACCATAGCCAAATCTGTGAGAGTGAGTTGAGTGGTGGGGGAGACTATCATTTGAAGCACAGAGCAAGGAGTTCATCATCAACACACCATTATTACCTTTTGTTGGCGTGCGACACCTATGGGATCCAAAGGGACCCTTACGATTCGGCGGGGGGAGAGGGATACGCAAAGAGCAGAAACCAATGATCGACGCGGGAAGATTTTACCCAGGTTCGGGCCGCTAATCAGCGTAAAACCCTACTCCTGCCTTGTTAATTATGAGTGTTCTTGAGCCCAGGCTCAGGAGGCTCGCAATGAAAAGTACAGTTCAGAGAGCAGCTACGCATGCAGAATGGGCTAAAAGATCTCCTCCTATGTAGCAGTTGCCTTGGGCCTCCTTTTATACGCTCAAAGGGGTCACCACAGTGGCAAAATGTACATACATTGAGGTGTAAAGTAGCTACAGGGTTTACATGAGGTGGAAAGTTGCTACAGCATTTACATGCTTATCACTGACGGCTCAGGACAAGCGCATTAAATGCTCTGTCTAGGTGTCCCTTAGCTTCTTGGGGATGGAAAAAGGGGCCCGTCCATCAGCACCGCTTATACCCACCCGCCGTTGGGTGCTTGACACGCATCAGGGGACAAAACCCATCTGACAGGTTTGGTCGCTGCACTGGAGCGGTGGCAGCTTGGCGAGAGGTCATCTTGCCGGGACAAAGCTTTGCCGGCTCATCTTGCCGGGGGCTCACCAGCAAGAATCTTGCCGGGCCTCACCAGCAAGAATCTTGCCGGCCTCACCAGCAGAATGGCTCCAGCAGAATCTTGCTGGGGCTTGGCCTTTGGTTTCTGCCTTCCAATTATTGACTCGAATGCTTTTTGGATAGTCTTGTGCTGTTCCAGTTGTCTTCTCCCAGGAAGGCTCGCTCCCCTGCCATGCCCTTCCCGCCTGGGGGCTGCAACTCGCAGGTGCGTGTCCAGGGGTAATGATCACCCCTGTTCACTACACTGACAGGAGCCCCCAGGCCTGGGTCGGACAAACGCGCACAGTGTTTGTCTGGGCTAGGCCCAAAAACATGCATCGGTACACGCGCGGCGAGAAGTAACCATTACTCTTGACTTTTAACTACATGTGGTGATGACGCAAGAGAGCTTGCGGTTTTTGCCGGGCCTTGGGCTTGCCGGCAGCATGGGCAGACAGAGCAGGACGGCAACAGGAGTTGTGTGCCCGAAAGGAAGTGCCACACTGTGCGACGAGGAGCCAGTCCCCGAGCTTTCCCCATATAGGGTACGGGCGGGTGCGGTGCTCGATCCATATAGTCACCCTGCTGCCACAACCGTCTACCGTGAATGTCTCACTGCCGTCTTGTCGGCCTGTTGCTGCAATGGCGCATATAAAGAAGCAATTTATCTTAGTTAAATCAATCCTTATGCATGCAATGCATGTTACTTTATGCTGAATGAATGTATGCTTCCCCCTTGATTAATTCAGTCCTTGCACTTATTTTAGTCCCTACGCTGTCTGGAAACCTTGCCGGTGCGCATGTTTGCCGCGAGGCTAGATGCGGGTCTTTAGCAGCCTGCTGGAAACGCCGCCGCGGCAAGGCGAATTGCCGGGCCAGAACGCAGCTGCTAAGCTTGCCGAGCGGACTCGAGGCGAAGCTAGAGCGCGGGCTAACCACGACAAGGTTCCTCCGCATGCAGGTTGATGTACAAGGACAAAGAATTAATCAAGGCGACCCACGCTCGCCGGAAAGCTTTCCGGTGCGCATGCTACAGTCGGCAGTGGAGGAATGGGTCATAAGCAACTTGCCGGGAACGCCGCCTCCTGGAAAGGTTTACCTCCTCGGTGCCTATGCAGCCACCTAAATTGTCGAGCGGACTGAGACAACTAGGGGCGCAATTAGCCCCAAGAGGGCTCCTTCGCGTGTAGGTATAAGAAGCAAGTGAGGATAGCAAAATGAATGTAATAAATCTTGGCAACTTAGCTTTTCTTGCGAGGGCGTGCCAGCCCCCGAGCTTATTTTTTGCTCAAAGGGTGGTTGTCGGGAAACTTTTGACTTTAGCGGAGAACTTTGATATTCTCGACGCAGCTTCCGGCAAGGAGTTGCCGAGAAAGCTCATGACGGAGGACTTCGGCTTCTCGATGCTGGCTTCCAGCAAGCTTGTTGCCAGGAAGGCTTATGGCGGAGAACTTCGTCGTTCTCGACATCAAGAAGATTGGTCCAGAGGACGCTGCCAGCCCCCGGGCCACAACTGCGTTTAAATATGACAAGTGTAATTAGCATCTTAAAGCATTTTAACTTGTGCGTAACTTTATTTAGAGCTCTTCTCCACATGGTTTTGTTTTTGCACAGTTGTCCCCTACGCTTGCCGGAATGCATCTCGATCGTGCACGTCCTAGTCAATGGCGCTTAGGAATGGATCCTAGTTAGCAGCCTATCGAGGACACCGCCTCCTCGAGAGCTTCACACTCCAAGACCAAACGCGGCTGCACAGGTGTGCTAGGCAGGACCCGAACAACCCGGAGCGCAGAATGGTCTCAAGAGTGCTCCTTTGCGCACAGGTTATGTGCAAAGAACATCATCATGGATAAAATCAAATCAGCAAAAAGCATTAAAGTTTTAGAACTTAGCTTATGTATGTGGAGCGAAGTCGCCATGGACGATGAAGCTGACGCGCCGACCGCTGGATCAGGTTCGCGCAACCTCGATCCCCTTCCTGGCGCGCCAAAGATGTCAGCGTGCGACACCTATGGGATCCCAAAGGACCCCTTACGATCGGGGGGGAGAGGTATGCGCAAAGAGCAGAACCAATGATCGACGCGGGAAGATTTTACCAGGTTCGGGCGCTAATTAGCGTAAAACCCTACTCCTGCCTTGTTAATTATGAGTGTTCTGAGCCCAGGCTCCAGGAGCGCTCGCAATGAACAGTACGTTCAAAGAGCAGCTACGCATGCAGAATGGGCTAAACGATCTCCTCCTATGTAGCAGTTGCATTGGGCCTCCTTTTATACGCTCAAAGGGGTCACCACAGTGGCAAAATGTACATACATTGAGGTGTAAAGTAGCTACAGGGTTTACATGAGGTGGAAAGTTGCTACAAACATTTACATGCTTATCACTGACGGCTCAGGACAAGCGCATTAAATGCTCTGTCTAGGTGTCCCTTAGCTTCTTGGGGATGGAAAAAAGGGGTCGTCCCATCAGCACCGCTTATACCCACCCGCCGTTGGTGCTCTGACACACATCCAGGAGGAAAAAACCCATCTGACAGGTTTGGTCGCTGCACTGGAGCGGTGGCAGCTTGGCGGGGTCATCTTGCCGGGACCAAGCTTGCCGGGATCATCTTGCCGGGGCTCACCAAGCAGAATCTTGCCGGGGTCACCAGCAAGAATCTTGCCGGGGCTTCGGCCTTTGGTCTTTCTGCCTTTCCAATTATTGACTCGAATGCTTTTTGGATAGTCTTGTGCTTGTTCCCAGTTGTCTTCTGCCAGGAAGGCTCGCTCCCCATGCCATGCCCTTCCGCCTGGGGGCTGCAACTCACCGGTGCGTGTCCAGGGGTAATGAACACCCCTGTTCACTACACCGACAGGAGGAACCTGGAATCACGCGTGTGGCGGGGGTGAGCTTGTGTCTCTTCGCCCACATGCACTGGTACCGCCTCTTCAGAGCTTCTGCATCGAGCGATGGGGGGAAGACGACATACTTCTTCCGCATCTTCACCAGTTCGCTCTCCGGGACATCGGCTTTCGTTCCTTGCCCTTGCCTTTGCTGGCCTTGGGCAGCATGGCGGCTATGAGGGCGGAAGCCGGGGGTTGGAAGCGAGCGTGGAAGCGGCGCGGGCGGAGGAAGGAAAAGCTTCGCTCTGAGCTTGAGAGGGGAGGAAGGCGATGGCGACGGCCCGATTGAGAAGAAGAGGGGGGTAAATAGGCTTGTGCCTCTGCGGCTTCTCCTTTTATGGGGAAGGAGCGGGGCCGCCTCTTTTATTACCCAATGTGAATGCGCCTCTATAGGCGCGTCGCAGTTTGCAGCCTTTGAGGCACGCTCCCACGCGCGCGTTCGACGCGCGTAGTGGGGGGGCACAGTAAACGGGATATTTACGAGCAGTTAATCCCTGCCACGCAGTGCCCGTGCACTGTTTGGGCCTAGCCCAACAACGCTCGCACTCGTGATGGCCTAGGCCCGGGGGCTCCTGTCGTGTGTTACTAATTATTGGGGCACTAGTACCCGTACTTGTGCACGGGCAGTTGTAGCCATCCTCGCGGCAAAGGCTTGCCGGGGAACAGTTCGAGGTTGATTCAAGCCATCAAAGAAACCATCGAGTCAGAGATCTGGGGATCAGCAGATAAGGAGAGCTGGAATCCGAAGGCCGTTCCCCGGCAAGATCTTGCCGGGGTGGCCTGCGGAGCCCGACAAGGATCGGTGCCCGGCAAGGCTCGGCGCCCGGCAAGGTGGGCGCCCCGCAGGGCTTGGCACCCGGCAAGGTTTTTGCTGTGCCACCGCTCAGCCCAGCGACAAACCCGACATTTCGGGTCCTTCTTTGGATGCGTGGCGAAGCGCCCAATGGAGGAGAGCTAAGCGGTGCTGATGGGAGGCCCCTTTTTCTATCCCAAGAAAGTAAGGACACCTAAGCGGACACCTCACGGTGCATTAAATGCGTTCGTCCTAGTCGTCAGGGGTTAGGTATGATTAACTGTAGCTACTTTACACTCAATGTATGTACATTTTGCCACTGTGGTGACCCCCTTTGAGCGTATAAAAGGAGGCCAAGGCAACTGCTATAGGGGAGGAGAACTGCTGGCCCATTCTCATGGTAGCTGCTCTCTCTGAACGTACTGTTCACAACAAGCGCTCCTGAAGGCTGGGCTCAAGAAAACACTAATAAGAACACAAGGGCAGGAGGGGTTTTACGCTGATCAGCGGCCCGAACCTGGGTAAAATCTTCCCGTGTCGATCGTTGGTTCTGCTTTTGCGTATCCCTCTCCCCCCGCCGAATCGTAAAGGGGTCCCTTTGGATCCATAGGTGTCGCAAGGTGTAGTGAACAGGGGGTGTTCATCCCCTGGACACGCACGGCGAGTGCAGCCCCCAGGCGGGAAGGGCATGGCAGGGGAGCGAGCCTTCCTGGGAGAAGACAACTAGGAACAAGACAAGACTATCCAAAAAGCATTCGAGTCAATAATTGGAAGGCAGAAGACCAAAGGCCGAAAGCCCCGGCAAGATTCTTGTGGTGAGGCCCGGCAAGACTTGCTGGTGAGCCCGGCAAGATTCTTGCTGGTGAGGCCCGGCAAGATTCTGCTGGTGAGCCCCGGCAAGATGATCCCGACAAGTGGTCCCGGGCAAGATGACCCCGCCAAGCTGCCCCGCTCCAGTGCAGCGACCAAACCTGTCAGATGGGTTTGTCCTCCTGGATGCGTGTCAAGGCAACCAACGGCGGGTGGGTATAAGCGGTGTATGGTGATGGGACGGCCCTTTTTTCATCCCCTAGAAGCTAAGGGACACCTAGACAGAGATTTATGCGCTTGTCCGAGCCATCAGTGATAAGCATGTAAATACTGTAGCAAACTTTCCACCTCATGTAAACCCTTGTAGCTACTTTACACCTCAATGTATGTACATTTTGCCACTGTGGTGACCCCTTGAGCGTATAAAAGGAGGCCCAAGGCAATGCTACATAGGAGGAGATCTTTTAGCCCATTCGCATGCGTAGCTGCTCTTTGAACGTACTGTTCATTGCGAGCGCTGCTGGAGCCTGGGCTCAAGAACACTAATAAGAACACAAGGCAGGAGTAGGGTTTTACGCTGATCAGCGGCCCGAACCTGGGTAAAATCTTCCCGCGTCGATCGTTGGTTCTGCTCTTTGCGTATCCCTCTCCCCCGCCGAATCGTAAAGGGGTCCCTTTGGATCCCTAGGTGTCGCACGCCGCGAACTCGATAAAACCACCGTGTCACCCATTTGCATCTCGATAGATCATGCTCCTTTACCCTACCCCCTTCGTACTGTCGGAATCGCTCCCACGACAGTTGGCGCCCACCGTGGGGCATGGTGTCTATCGAGCCATGATGTAAATGGTTTTCTTTCTTCGATCTTCGTCCGTCAATCAACAATTATCGATGGAGAACTTGATCCAGGATGTTCCGGACATCACTCCATACACTGGAGAGACATAATACTCTTCAAACAGAGGAATCATGAAGTTTCATTCCATCTTGTCTTTTTCTTTACAATTGATCTTTAATCTAACAATGGTTGTTTTTCCGTATGTACACGTGCTCACGCGAGTCCCGTGGAGTTTTTATCAATGAAAAGGAAAGATGAGGAGGGAGGCCGCATCATCTTTTCGCATCAACCAGAAAGCGCGAACAACAGCGGTATGGAGGCGAGCTCCCGACATGGCCAGTCCACCAAGTCAACCGCCGCCCGCGGCTTCACCGACCTCTGGCGCGTCCATCTGCGCCGGAACCGCACCTCCAGCGGTGTTCCTGAGTCACGCCGCGGCATAATGCCGATGGTGCAGCACTCCTCCCTTTCTGCTCCGCAGAGACACAAGCCTGGCTGGCAACGCGGAGAACTCTTGGTCCGGCCGTCCGTCGGCAGTGATCTCCATGGTGAGGGCGCCCTCCCGCCGGCGTCGCAGGCGCGATGCGCTCCTCCCTCATCAGCTTTCCGGGCATGGCCGTTGCGGCGTACGCGCAGACCTGGCGCGGCGCGGAAATACGAAGCCGGTCACACCTCCGGGGCGGCGGTTCTTCCCTCCGTCGCCGTCTGCTGGCCATGGACCTTTTCATTTAACCATGCAAGTGAGTGGGCCACCTTCTCCTTGATTACCTGCATGCAGGTAAATGCGCACAAGTACAGGAAACGGAAGGACGTGGTGATCTTCAACGTCAGATTAATTGGCTGCCTCATTAAGCGGCCAATTGATGAGGATTACTAACGCCACTTAATGCTGCGGCCAGAACTAGGCAGCTGTTTCCACGGCTTCCACAGGTTCCGCGCCAGTTAATTCATGCATGCATGCATGTATGACCATCCAGCCTTCAACTTCGTGGCCGTTTTTTCTAGTGCTAACTTGTAGGGTCACCCGATGGATCTTTCACTTGGACAGCTGCGAACCAGATTCGCTCAGAGTTCAGACAGATGAATCCACTCGGACAAAGACTCAAGTTCACTCGGTCACGGACCCAAATTCACTCGAACTACTAATATGCAGGATAACTCGGATGGAGTTTGCATCCAAACGACTAACGCGCAGTGACTCGGCCGCCTAGCACGCCGTCACTCTGTTGGACACATCTTCATCATCTTACCTGACTCGGCCGCTCCGCGCGTCGCCACCTCATGAGACGAATCTTCATCAATTGGTCGCCCCGTGTGTCGCCACTCCGCGGGACACGTCTACATCACTCGGACGCCCCGCGCCTCGTCACTCCGCGGCACACATCTACTTCACTCGGACGCCCGCGCGTCGCCGTCCGCAGGACGGTCTACTTCGCTCGGACGCCCCGCGCATCGTCACTCCGCGGGACGCGTCTACTTCACTCGAACGCCCCGCGCATCATCACTCCGCTGAACGCATCGCTCAGACGCCCTGCGCGTCTACTTCACTCGGACGCCCCATGCGTCGCCACTCGCGGGACGCGTCTGCTTCACTCGTCTGCCCCGCGCGTCACCGCCTCGTGGGCGCGTCTTCATCAATTGCCCACTCGGCCGCCCCGCTAGTCGCCGCTCCGTTGGGCACGTCTTCATCTACTTGCCCGCTCGGCCGCCCCGCGCGTCGCCGCTCTGTTGGGCACGTCTTCATCTACTTGCCCGTTCGGCCGCCCCGCGCATTGCTGCTCAGTTGTGCGCGTCTTCATCAACTTGCCTGCTCGGCCACCCCGCGCGTCGCCGCTCAGTTGGGAGCGTCTTCATCTACTTGCCCGCTCGGCCGCCCCGCGCGTCGCCGCTTAGTTGGGCACGTCTTCATCTACTTGCCCGCTCGGCCGCCCCGCGCGTCGCCGCTCAGCTGCTCATGTCATCGTCAACTTGCCCGACTCGGACTCCCCGCGCATCATCACTCCGCGGGACGCGTCTACATCACTCGGACTCCCCGCACATCATCACTCCGCGGGACACATCTACATCACTCGGACGCCCCGCGCATCATCACTCTGTGGGACGCGTCTACTTCACTCGGACTCCCCGCGCATCATCACTCCGCGGGACGCGTCTACATCGCTTGGACGCCCCGCGCATCGTCACTCCGCGGGACGCGTCTACTTCACTCGGACGCCCCACGCATCGATACTCCGCGGGACGCGTCTACATCACTCGGACGCCCCGCGCATCATCACTCCGCGGGACGCGTCTACTTCACTCGGACGCCCCGTGCATCGTCATTCCGCGGGACGCGTCTACATCGCTCGGACGCCCCGCGCATCGTCACTCCGCGGGACGCCTCTGCTTCCCTCGGACGCCCCATGCATCGTCACTCCGCGGGACGCATCTACTTCACTCGGACGCCCCATGGGGTGCCACTCCGCGGGACGCGTTCTACTAAACTGGACACCCCGTGTGTCGCCACCCCGCGGGGATGCGTCGCTTCACATCGGACGCCCCGCGCATCGTCACTCCGTGGGACACGTTCCTTCACTCGGATTGCCCCGCAGTCTTCATCACTCGGACGCCCGCGCTTCGTCACTGGTGGTCACCTCATCACCACTCAGCCGCCACGCGCGTCGCCTCTTGGTGTCACCTCGTCACCACTCGGCCGCCCGTGCGTCGCAACACGGTTGGTCACCTCATCACCACTCGGCCGCCCGCGCGTCGCCACTCGGTTGGTCACCTCATCACAACGGGCGCCCCGCGCGTCGCCTCTTGGTTGGGTACCTCATCACACTCGGCCGCCCCGCGTCGCCACCACGTTGGTCACCTTATCACCACTCGGCCGCCCCACACGTCGCCACACGGTTGGTCACCTCATCACCACTCGGCCGCCCCACGCGTCGCCACTCGGTTGGTCACCTCATCACCACCGGCGCCCCCGCGTCGCCTCTGGTTGGTCCCCATCACCACTCGGCCACCCCCACGCGTCGCCACACGGTTGGTCACCTCATCACCAATCGGCCGCCCCGCGCGTCGCCACTTGGTTGGTCACCTCATCACCACTCGGCCGCCCCGCGCGTCGCCACTTGGTGGTCACCTCATCACCACTCTGGGACCACGCGTCGCCCTTGGTTGGTCACCTCATCACACACTCGGCCGCCCCGCGCGTCGCCACTGGTTGGTCACCTCATCACCACTCGGACGCCCCCGCGTCGCACTTGGTTGGTCACCGTCATCACCACTCGGGCGCCCCACACGTCGCCACTTGGTTGGTCACCTCATCACCACTCGGCCGCCCCGCGCGTCGCCACTTGGTTGGTCACCTCATCACCACTCGGCTGCCCCGCGCGTCGCCTCTTGGTTGGTCACCTCATCACCACTTGGCCGCCCCACGCGTCACCACTCGGTTGGTCACCTCATCACCACTCGGCCGCCCCGCGCGTCGCCACTCGGTTGGTCACGCCATCACCACTCGGCCGCCCCTCGCGTCGCCACTCGGTTGGTCACCTTATTGCCACTTGGCCATCCCGCGCGCCGCCACTCGGTTGGGCACGTCTTCATCAACACGCCCACTCGGCCACTTGCGTGCCGTCAGACAGCTAAGTCATTCTACATGCACTGCTTTCTGTTATTTCCGCGTTCCCGAGTATCCCATAATTCACACACCACATTCACTCGGAGGCCACGCCACCGAGTGTGCCTCTACATTCGGTTGTTTGTTTTCACGTACTTGCTTAGTACTGGTTATTTGACTCCCGAGCCCAGCTTCCATTTTAACGCATATGTCATTCACGAACACCATGTGTTCTTCATTTCGAGTTTGCATCGATCCTCGGGGGCTGCAACTCAGTCGTAACACTACACCTCCGTTTTATTTGAGCCAGCACTCCAACATGTCCGGTTGGATCATTCACTTCGTCAAGTTCGATCAATTCCTTTACTCTTCTAGACTCTTGTTGGTTCTGAACCAGCAAGCCCCTTGCACACCCAGCGGGTGTCTATGGGTGTCACTTACACAAATCATTTCAGCACACATCAAATTTCCTCGAGAAATTGTTACGTTGGCTTGTGCTATTTTTCTTACACAAGTTACGCGATCACTCGATGGCCCTATGCGCCAACTTCATCGCTACTCGGACTCGGTCACCGTACCGGTCCTAGCGCACCGCAACACCGACCTTGTCGCTCTATTGACTTCAAACACATCCGGCCAACCCCTCTGTGGAATCATCTTCATCGTATCAATTATATAGACCTCGTCAGGCATAAGACAGATAAGTCACTTTTGTAATCAAACTGCACACTTCACTCCTTTACGAGTTTGCCTCTTTTGAGCATCACTCGGAAGCTCCTCTTCATCTTTACCCGAGTCCGACTCAATGAATTACAATTTATCCATTCAAAACTATATTTCTCATATTCCGACAATTCCATCGTCAAAGTCTGTAGTACGCTCGGGGGCTACGCCGCACTCGGGGGATGCAGCTCATTCAGAATCACATTCTCCTGAGTGGTCGAGTACTTCATTACCAGTCAGATCCTTCACTTCAACGAGTGCAGTCAGATCCGCTACTTCGACAAGTTTCATAATCACTCAGACACTCTGCGCGGCATCTTCATTCCTACTTAGGCTCAGTTGTCACGCCGGACTTGTTGCATCGCAACCACACTACACCGACCTCGTCACTGCATCAGCTTCGAAAGCATCTGGCTAACTCCTTCGAAGACCATTTTTTCCACTTGGCTGGACACGTAATCCTTCACTCGGCCATCCCATGTGTCGCCACTTGGCTGTACACATAGTCCTTCGCTCGGCCACCTCGCACATCGTTACTCGGCCGCCATGCGCGTCGCCACTCGGTTGTGCACGACTTCACCACTCGGCCGCTTCGCGCGTCGCCACTCGGTTGTTCACGTCTTCACCACTCGGCCGCCCCGCGCGTCGTCACTCGGCTGTCCACATCCTCGCCCCTCGGCCGCCCCACGCGTCGCCACTCGGTTGGTCGCCTTATCACCACTCGGTCGCCCCGCGCGTTGCCACTTGGTTGGACATGTCTTCACCACTACACCCAAACACGGGAACGACTAAGTTACTCATATGATCAAACCTCATATCGCACTCTGTAGAAAGCTTACCTCTCTCGAGCATCACTCGGGGGCTACACACAACCATGGGCCATGCCGCCCTCAGAGGTTACGCCCATTTGATCAACCTGTTGATCACATCAGGAAAAAATTTCTGACCATACACGCTCGGTCCGCCAAAGATCTATAAGGGTCGGCCTATCCACTCGGACGATCGCCCAAATCGTTACCTAGAGTCATCTTCGGGGTTGCAAAAGGGTGAAAACGATGCTCCTCTATGGATATACTTGGCCCTTCTTCTAGGCTCCAAGGCGCCAGTTTCACAAACTTGGACTCGGAGACGGCATGTGCTGGTGTTCCCCCGGGATAATGAGTGGCCTCTCTAGAGAGTCAGTCCACGCGCTAGCCTCGCCACTCGGGTTTCATGGCACGTCCACATCGGACCACTAGTCTATCTCCTCCGAGAGACATACGAGTGCCACCAAGTTTTTCTTGTAGTCAACATACCCCAATCAGTCGGGAAGCACGTCCACTCGGACAAATACCCCTTTCATGCAAAAGGGTGAAAACAAGAAGCTATCGGTCAATGTAAGAAGTACTACCGGAACAAGTACTCCTTGCAGTGTCCAACTTTTCTCTCCAGTCGGCAGTTTCAAGACCGAAGTTATTTACCGTGCTGAGTGCACGAAGATTCACCTGCTTGACCCAGTTCCAGGATGAATTTTCTTACCATGCCAAGTGCATGAAGATCAGTCCGACTGATTCAGCTCCAGGCTGAACTTATTTACCATGCCGAGTGCATGATGACCCATTCCGAATGCATGATGACCCGCCACAGTTCTAGGCTAAAGTCATTTACCGTGCCGAGCACACGAGGGTTCACCTGTTTAATTCAGTTCCAGACCAGAATACAGGCTCTAATACCCCCGCCGACTGCCCGCAGTCGACGGCGGTCTCGGGGACTACACCCAGTGGGTGCACTCAGCGTGCCCCCACTGGAATGGTATCCACTTGGAACGGTCCGCCCGGTCCGAGTGACGGCCAAACAACAACAAAAAAGACAGGCTCTAAGACTCATGCCGACTGCCCGCAGTCGACGGCAGTCTCGGGGACTACACCCAGTGGGTGCACTCAGCGTGCCCCCACTGGAATGGTATCCACTCGGAACGGTCCACCCGGTCCGAGTGACGGCCAAACAGCAAAAAAAAGACACGTTCGAGGCGTGAAGAAATTCCGAGTAATCAGTTACTCGATGCAGGACTAGCTCCAAATCACTTCAATAAAAAAATTTGCTATAAGGTGAGTTTAACGCTCCTCCGCGGACCTGTTTGAGCTCATTTCACTCGGACACCATGTAGTCCAGAATCCGTCAAGGTAACACGCGGAGATGAGACCGCCGGGTGAACAGAGGGAGTTCATGAGCGCCTCCGTAGCACTCGACTCATCTGAGAATTCACCTCGACTCGACCAGCTCAACCTTGACCGATTCGGGGCTAATGACGAGGACATGTATTGGGGGTAGGGTAACAGGCCTGACCTAAAGACCCTACCCTAGGACACCACACACCTTATACTAGGCCCCAGGGCCAGATCAGCAGTCAGATTTTCTGCAGAGTGACATTCACTCGGAAGGCAACAGACCACTCGGAGCATAGCACTCCACTTGACTAACTCATTCCACTCGGACAAGCAACGTACCATCCACTCAGATGACAGTTCACCACTCGACCGTACGACTCACTCGGGTATACGAAGACCAGCAGGCAGCAAAGCAGTCAAAGCATCATTCTCATAGTGAAGGCTTGGTAGTGAGTTGGCATTATGGCATTCGTGCCCCACTTTGTAACATAGGAGGTGAGGGGGTGGCGCACTCTATATAAGCCACCCCCACCACTAGACTTGAGGGGGCCTCATTCTTCTCCTCCTAGCTCTCTCTCTCTCTCGCCATTAGTTTCAGGACTTGTCCAGGCATGAAGATCTGTTCTTCTCTCTCCCACACATACATTGTAATCTCCGGATACATACTCAGATAAAGCAAAGCCTCTTCGGAGCACGAGACCTAGGGTTGTTATCTCCACCGTGAGAGGCCCGAACTCGATAAAACCACCGTGTCACCCATTTGCATCTCGATAGATCATGCTCCTTTACCCTACCCCCTTCGTACTGTCGGAATCGCTCTCACGACACCGGGTGCCAAGCCCTGCTGGGCGCCAAGCCTTGCCGGGCGCCGAGCCTTGCCGGGCACCGATCCTTGCCGGGCTCCGCAGGCCACCCCAGCAAGATCTTGCCGGGGAAGCTGGCCTTTGGATTCCAGCTCTCCTTATCTGCTGATCCTCAGATCTCTGACTAGATGGTTTCTTTGATGGCTTGAATCAACCTCGAACTGTTCCCCGGCAAGCCTTGCCGCGAGGATGGCTACAACTGCCCGTGCACAAGTACGGGGTACTAGTGGCCCAATACTTAGTACACCGACACTTTTGGAGAGTGGTGTCTCCTAGATTGGTTAGGTGTCACTTGGGAGCCTCCGACAAGATTGTGGAGTTGATTCAAGGAGTTTGTAAGGGCAAGGAGATTGCCTACTTCATGAAGATCTACCCGAGTGAGGCAAGTCCTTCGTGGGCGATGACCATGGTGGGATAGACAAGGTTGCTTCTTCGTGGACCCTTCATGGGTGGAGCCCTCCGTGGACTCGCGCAACCGTTACCTTTCGTTGGTTGAAGTCTCCATCAACATGGATGTACGATAGCACCACCTATCAGAACCACACCAAAAATCTCCGTCTCTCCAATTGCGTTTGCACACTCCAATCCCATCTCTTTACTTTCTTGCAAATTGCATGCTTTACTTTCAGCTGCTCATATACTCTCATCATGCTTGCTTGAAATGTATTGTGAATGCTTAAACTTGTGCTAAAACCCTACCTCAACTTGAAGAACTTAAAAACTGCTACTTTTGCTAGTTGAGTGTCTAATCACCCCCCCTCTAGACACCTCTTCACGAATCCTTTCAATTGGTATCAGAGCATTGGTTTCTATTGCTTTGGTTTAATCACCATTGGAGGAAGATGGATGAGTCTACGATTGGGAGTATTAGACGTAGAGTACCTTTACTTGATGGAGAGTTCTATCATGCTTGGAAAAATGAGATGCTTGTGATTTTCAATGAATATAATTTGAACAAGTATATTACTTGCCCTTGTGCACATCCTATTGATCCTTTGCATCCTACCCCCGATGAGTCTCTTGACATGATCCACAATCTTAGAACTGTTAATCTTATCATTAGAGGATTGCCTAGAAACTTGATTGTGTGCTTGCCTACACTTGAATGTGCTTACACTATATGGAGATATCTCGAGAAACGCTTTCCAAACTATTCCTTGAAAAATCTAGATGAGATTCTTCAAAAGTCCATTGCTTTAAATAAGATGAATTCTATTGATCCTAAGTTTGGTGATTGTTTATTTGAGCTTCGTGACCTCATGCAAGCCAAAGGAGATGTTGGAATCATTAGTGACATTATCTCTCAAGTTATTAGAATTCATAAATATGAACATTGTCATGGCCATAAATCTAATGAGTTACCTTCTCTAGGTAATGATCATTCATATGATGATGATGTTGAACATGGATATTATGATGAGGATGATGATAGTGACTTTGATCTTGATGAGTCTATGAGACATCTTGGTCTTATGGCTAACCTTTGTGGTTACATGGCTGGAGGAAAGGAATGGGTTCTTGATAGTGGATGTACTGATCACATGACCGGAGACAAGGATATGTTTCGTGAGCTTGCTGAAAACGACTGCCCTCGAAAGTATGTCACTTTTGGTGATAACTCAAAGCGTAAGGTGGTTGGCCTTGGTAAGGTGGCCATCTCACATGACAGCTCCATCCAAAATGTTATGCTCGTTGAATCTCTTGGCTACAATTTACTTTCCGTATCTAGACTAGCCGATTTCGGTCTCAATGTTCTATTCACTGAAGTAGATTGCCAAGTGTTTTGAAGAGATAATCATAATATGGTCTTTACCGGTATACGTAGAGGTGATCTATACATTGTTGACTTCACTAAAAAGGCTCGACCTAGAACCTGCTTAATTGCTAAATCTTCTAAAGGTTGGTTGTGTCATAGAAGGTTAGGTCATGTGGGCATGCGAAATCTTGATAAGCTTATTAAAGGTGATCATATCCTTGGTGTTAAAGATGTTATATTTGACAAGGATAGACTTTGCAGTGCTTGTCAAGCAGGAAAACAAGTTGGAGGAAGTCATCCCGTGAAAAACATCATGACCACAAGAAGACCGCTTGAGCTACTTCATATGGATCTTTTTGGTCCCAATGCATACAAGAGTCTTGGTGGTAACTCGTTTAATTTGGTCATTTTTGACGATTTTTCAAGATTTACGTGGGTGTTCTTTCTTGATGATAAATCACAGGTCCAAAAGATCTTCAAGAACTTCGCTAGGAAGGCCCAAAATCAATTTGAAGTGAAGATCAAGAAGGTTCACAGCGACAACAGAACGGAGTTCAAGAACGCAAATATGGATACCTTTCTTGACGAAGAAGGGATTTCACATGAGTTCTCGGCTACGTACACACCTAAAAAAATGGAGTTGTTGAGAGGAAGAACGGGACACTCATTGAGATGGCAAGAACGGTGCTTGATGAATACAAGACGCCAAAACACTTTTGGGCGGAAGCGGTTGAGACAGCTTGTCATGCAACAAACCGACTATATCTTCACAAGCTACTCTGCAAGATGGCATACGAGCTTCTCACCGGTAACAAACCCCAAGTTGGATAATTTCGAGTATTTGTCTCAAAGGGCTACATTCTTGATAAGCATCATCGTTCGAAATTTGCTCCAAAATCTCCTAAAGGTTTCCTACTCGGTTATGGCTCAAACTCTCACACTTACCGTGTCTACAACAATTTCACCCGAAAGGTTGAAGAGACGGTAGATGTGAAGTTTGATGAATCTAACGGCTCGCAAGTAGAGCAATTGCCAATTGATGTAGGTGATAAAGACCCTTCGAAAGCGATTCAAGACTTGTCTATTGGCAAGATTCGCCCAACGGAGGTGAAGGAGAGTACCTCGTCCGTTCAAGTGGAAGCCTCAACTTCACGCCAAGGTGAACCACAAGTTGACTTGGAGGCATCCACAAGTGGAACACGTCAAGATGAAGGAAACAAGGAAGTACATCAAGATGAACCTCATCGACCTCCTTCTCCACCTCCACAAGAGAACATCAACGCCAACAACAATGAAGAAAGACAAGAGGAAGAACAAGATGATGAAGAGGATGTTCCACCCCGACCCAAACAAAAGCTCTCGCGAGTTAGAGCAAGAGTTTCAAGAGATCATCCCGTTGAACAAATCTTCGATGATATTCAAACCTGGAGAATTATTCGCTCTAAGTCTCGTTTAGCTAACTTTTGTGAACATTATTCATTCATTTCTAACATTGAACCTATGAAGGTTGAAGAAGCTCTTGATGATCCAAGTTGGGTGAACGCTATGCATGAAGAGCTACACAATTTCGAGAGGAATCAAGTATGGATGCTTGTTGAACAGCCCGATGAAAAGCACAATGTCATTGGAACCAAATGGGTGTTTCGGAATAAGCAAGATGAAGATGGACAAGTTGTACGCAACAAGGCCCGTCTCGTCGCCCAAGGTTACACTCAAGTCGACGGTATGGACTATGGTGAGACATATGCCCCCGTTGCTAGACTTGAGTCCATACGCATCTTACTTGCTTATGCCAATCATCATGATATCACATTATACCAAATGGACATTAAAAGTGCTTTTCTAAATGGTGAAATTGACGAGGAAGTCTATGTTAAACAACCTCCCGGCTTTGTTAATCCCAAGAAACCTAATCATGTTTACAAACTTCACAAAGCTCTTTATGGTCTTAAACAAGCTCCTAGAGCACGGTATAAATGCTTGACTAAGTTTCTTATTGAAAAATGCTTTGAGATTGGAAAGATTGATTCTACACTTTTTACTAAAAGGGTTAATGGTGAATTATTTGTGTGCCAAATTTATGTGGATGATATCATATTTGGTTCGACTAACCCTCATTTTAGTGAAAAGTTCGGAAGGCTAATGTCGAAGAAGTTTGAGATGTCTATGATGAGTGAACTCAAATTCTTTCTTGGTTTGCAAATCAAGCAAACTAAGGAGGGTACCTTTGTTTCCCAAACAAAGTATACCAAGGACTTATTCAAGAAGTTCAATATGCAAGAGAGCAAAGGTATGAAAACACCCATGCCTACTAGTGGACATCTTGACTTGACAAAGGATGGCAAACCAGTTGACCAAAAGGTTTACCACTCTATGATTGGTTCATTATTATATCTATGTGCCTCCCGTCCCGATATTATGCTAAGTGTGTGCATGTGTGCATGATATCAAGCGGCCCCTAAAGAATGTCATCTTAAGGCTGTGAAAAGGATAGTGAGATACTTAATTCATACACCAAACTTTGGCATTTGGTATCCTAAGAGGTCTTCTTTTGATCTTCTTGGCTACTCCGATTCGGACTATGCCGGTGACAAGGTTGATAGAAAGTCCACTTCGGGAAGTTGTCAATTTCTTGGTAGATCTCTTGTGTCTTGGTCCTCCAAGAAACAAAACTTGGTATCCTTATCCACCGCCGAAGCAGAATACATTGCCGCCGGTTCATGTTGTGCTCAATTACTTTGGATGACCCAAACTCTTAAATATTATGGGATATATGTGAAACATGTTCCATTGCTTTGTGATAACGAAAGTGCTATTAAGATTGCTCATAATCCCGTGCAACATTCTCGAACTAAGCATATTGAAGTTCGTCATCATTTCATTCGAGATCATGTTGCTAAAGGAGACATCGATCTTAAGCATGTTCGTACCGATAAGCAATTGGCGGATATATTCACCAAACCACTTGATGAGAAAGTTTTTTTTGTCATTTGAGAGGTGAATTGAACATCATTGATGCCTCAAACTTGGAGTAGAGACTCCATGTGGATACATGCAAGGCATGGGCCTTTGACTAATCCTTGATATTTCTCTTACGATGATGATCATATGTCTTGGATCTATACTTGTACCCTTGCATGTTATCTAACCCTTGTAGGTACTTGGATGAGCCCAAATCTATGAGATTGCAAGCCACTCACATTTAGAGCGATCTCTATATCACCAAGTCTCTACAATATGGTGGTTGAAGACAAGGAAGCTTGAATTCACTCAACATATCCTTTGACAATTTCTATATATCAAATTTCATTTGGTATCAAGTTTCATGATTGTCATTTTGGATACAGAAGTGCTCTACCTTGCAAGACTAACCCATGTAGGAAGATGAACTCAAACTAGAAGTGGTGCTCCCAACTATTGATGAACTACATCAACCTTGAGCATCCAATACAAGTTCGACTACATGATCAAGATCAACACCACCACCCAAGGTATGTTATTCCATCTTAGAGAAGCTTTACCACAAGTCATGGGTCAAAGCAACTCAACAAGATGAGAATACATTAAAATGCTTAAACGAAAAATGGTAACCCCATTTTGAGCTCAAACGATGAGTATGACCTACGATCAAGTGTTATCTCTTGACTCCTCAGTCAATATACTCTAACATAGGTGACTTTGTCGCTGACACCTTCTAGATGAAGTTCTCTATTGTTTCTTTGTGTTCTTGCATATGTTTCTTGCTTGTTTGTTCCCCTTTTTCAAAAAAAAAACTTCATCTAGATCCTTTATTTTATTTTTCTCTGCATTTTCTGCATCTAATTCATTGCAAATCCTTTAGTTAATTCCTTGCAAATCTTTGTGAGATATTATTTGCCAAGTGAGCTGAGGTGACAATTTTTTTCCTCTGTACTAAACTCGGCCTCACCGATTCACGCCAATCGGCTAGACCGAACTGCAAGAACACCTTGTAGATAGTTCATCGGTGCAACCGACAAGGACTAACCCGGTCTGACCGATTTGCATCATCTATGACACTGCCAACTCGGTGTCACCGATGAAAATGAATCAGCGTTACCGATTTCACTACTGAGAAAACTTTTTGCCATTACAAACATCATTTCTTCTCCAGCTCCACTCGATGATTCTTATCCTCTACTCGCATCTTAAACTACATGCTGCTTTATAAGCTGACTCTAGGACCAATCCTATTTGACTCATGCTCCAGAAGACCCTTCCTGGAAATTGATGTCAAAGGGGGAGAGAGAGCACATCAAAGCTTATCACATGGGAGAGAAAAGCACATCTCCAGATGCTTATTAACAATAGAGGAGAGAAGTCACATGTCTTTAAGAGGGGAAAGACATGTTAATGTATGTTTATTTTTGCTCTGATCTTTCTTGCTCTGATTTTCTCTTACCCTACCTTCTCCCATTATCCAATATCAGATTCAGAGGGAGAGGGAGTTCATATCTAAGGGAAGAAAATCTTTGGAATGCATTGCATATCTTTAATCTTTGGGGACATGTCTATACCCAAATAGAGTACTAAGTACTCACTCACTACATGTCATCCCAGTCTTGGTAATCTTGTGGTTTTCTGAACTTGCTTTGTTTAGTAGTGTTTTTGTGTTATCTAACCCTGTTTTCTCAGAGTCATCTCTTCCAAAGCCAGCTCAAGACCACAAGGTAAGTATATGCATCACACTCATGTGCATGATGATCTCTTGCTGATGTACATATTGTTTGCAAGGACCCAAGAACATGAAGGTACATTCCCTATATCTACATCATTTGCTCTGATGCATATAGCCAAGATACATGTAACTCATTGCTTGCTCTGACATGCTTATGCATTCACATGATCTTTCATACTATCTTTACATGATTGCATACATGTAAGCGGAGCCTATGCATGTTACATGTCCTTCCAAAGCTTTACTTGTTACCTTTCATATCCTTATCTAAAGCTTTGATGTATGTTGTCATCAATTACCAAAAAGGGAGAGATTGAAAGCACAAGTGCTCCCTGTGAAAACACAAGTGCTCCCTGGGTGGTTTTGGTAATTAATGTCAACATATCTCTTGTTGGACTAATATTTTCATCTAGTATATTTCAGATAGTTCAACGATGGCGTGGTCTGGACAAGAGGATGTGGAACCCCTTCAAAATGTTAAGGAAAAAGATTGGCACAAGCTCAAGACTCTACATTTCTATTTTAGTGATCCAAGATCACATTGAGTCCATAGGAAAAGCCAGTACTATTAAAAGGGGATGAGGTGTTGCTTAATGGTCTACTTGCTCAAAGTGCTTAGTGATATGCTCCAAAGACCTCAACCACTTTCTCAATTCCAGATATGTCCTAAACCTAAAGTCAAACTCGGCCCCACCGATTTGATCTATCCGGCGCCACCGAGTTCCTTTGACATAGCCACTGCCAGAAACCCTAATCAGTTCGGTCTCGCCGATAGGTGTCTCGGTCTCACCGAGATGGCAATGCAAACTCTCTGTTTCCCTTCGTAACATTTTGGTCTCACTGAAACGAGCGATCGGACTCACCGAGTTCGCCTTGCAAACTCTCTGTTGCCTGTTCCAACTATTTTGGTCTCACCGAAATGTGCAACCGGTCACACCGAGTTGCCTAACCAATTCTCTGTTTGCTCATTGCTGAAATCGGTCTCACTGAGTTCATGCAATCGGTCACACCGAGATGAGGTTTTGCCCTAACCCTAGCACATCGGTCCCACCGTGTTGATCATATCGGTCCCACCGAAAATCCTAACGTTCACATTTTGAATTGAATCGGTCTCACCGAGTTCTTCCATTCGGTCTGACCGAGTTGAGTCAAATATGTGTAACAGTTAGATTTTGTGTGGAGGCTATATATACCCCTCCACCCCCTTCTCTATTCAAGAGAGAGCCATCAGAAAGTGCCTGCACTTCCACTACTCATTTTCTAAGAGAGAACCACCTACTCATGTGTTGAGACCAAGACATTCCAATCCAACCACAAGAATCTTGATCTCTAGCCTACCCCAAGTTGCTTTCCACTCAAATCATCTTTCCACCATAGCCAAATCTGTGAGAGAGAGTTGAGTGTTGGGGAGACTATCATTTGAAGCACAAGAGCAAGGAGTTCATCATCAACACACCATTTATTACCTTTTGGAGAGTGGTGTCTGCTAGATTGGTTAGGTGTCACTTGGGAGCCTCCGACAAGATTGTGGAGTTGAACCAAGGAGTTTGTAAGGGCAAGGAGATCGCCTACTTCATGAAGATCTACCCGAGTGAGGCAAGTCCTTCGTGGGCGATGGCCATGGTGGGATAGACAAAGTTGCTTCTTCGTTGACCCTTCATGGGTGGAGCCCTCCATGGACTCGCGCAACCGTTACCCTTCGTGGGTTGAAGTCTCCATCAACGTGGATGTACGATAGCACCACCTATCAGAACCACGCCAAAAATCTCCGTGTCTCCAATTGCGTTTGCACACTCCAATCCCATCTCTTTACTTTCTTGCAAATTGCATGCTTTACTTTCCGCTGCTCATATACTCTTATCATGCTTGCTTGAAATGTATTGTGAATGCTTAAACTTGTGCTAAAACTCTACCTCAACTTGAAGAACTTCAAAACTGCTACTTTTGCTAGTTGAGTGTCTAATCACCCCTCTAGACACCTCTTCTCGTTCCTTTCAATTGTCTCGGCTTCTTCGTTATTGTACTCATGCCGGAAGTGGATTTCTTCACCTCTGCCGCCGCCGTAGACGTCTTTCGTCGCCAAGTTAGTGCGCGGAAGATCTGAACTGATGATTTCCATCGTTTCGTCATCCAGTTTGTTACTGGGGTAATTAAATGCTAATTTTACCGCCCCATTTTGATCTTCACTCTACTCAAAAATCTTCGAGTGCTGTTTTTACCACTCTTTTAATTCTTCAGCACTTACTTTTCGCCAGTCTTGTGTATTTCTACTAAGTTATCTTAACAACTAGATTCCTTAATTGTGCAATTGTCTCAATCTGTACAACTATGGAACCTAGGTCAAGAACACTTAGTGATTTGCGTCAAGACGATAAGGGTCAATTTCGTCAACTAGTTTTTTTTTAAATCTCCGAGAATGCATGTTACTCTTCCCAATTTCCTCGCAACTATACTCTGTTCACAGGTACAATGTCTGCTGACGAATCTCTTGGTTCTCATCAAATTAATTCATTTGCAGCATTGCTCAAGGAAAATCTTCAAACTTCATCAAGGTCCTCACATGTTCAAAAAACTGAGTTGAAGAAAATGGCTGAAGGAAAGAGGCCTTAGAAAGGAGGCAAGAGGAAAGAGGAACAGACTGCTTTCGAGATCCCTGATGAATTATACGCAGGGTACTACATGCCTGATTAAAACATACATGGCCCAGAAATAAAAAGCAGCGCAAAACTCATAATCAGAATATCAAGAGGCACTGGATGTACAAATGGAGGGACTACAGATACGTCACCCCCAAGTACATGAAGAATTTTGCTGTGAAGCCTCCATACAATAGGCCACTGCTTGCTCAAGGTCAATGAGTTGACCCCACAAGCATCCGACATGGTGAAAAATTCCCCAAAGAATGGGCTAAGCGTCAAGCAAAACTGGCTTAGAAGGCAGTTGAAGAATTCAACACAGCAACAAAGTCTTCAACTGAAACAAGCGCTGGTGGCAGTGGCAGTGCAAGTGCTCCTAAGAAGTCTATGCAAAAGAAACCTACACACAAGCCCAAGTCGTTTGACCCAAAGCCCTCAGTGGCCAAACCTACAACTTCAAAGGTCTCAGGACCCAAGATTTCACAATCTGCAGTGCCTCCTCCTGCAACAAGTTCCTCAATCGCAGCAGCTAAAGCTTGAAGACCGGTTGTGCTCGCATCTTGCTAGCACACCGAGGGTTTTCCAACAGCCCCAATTGCAGCATCAAGTGCCTCAGCTAGTAGGCAACCATCGTCTTCACTGCCCAAGATGAAGAAAAAGGTCACTGCTGGCCGTGGAACAAGGCCAAGTCCCAAGAACAAGGTCGTTGTGCCTCAGGCTGATGAACGTGGGATGGAAGATGAAGATGAGCTCACAGAATTTCTCGGAAGGAAGCAAAAGCAAGCTGCGATTGCTAAGAATTCCTCAGTTCCAATGTTGTTGGACCCGAAGAAGCTTCTTGACTTCATTGGCATCTGGTGCACAAAGCCAGCCACACCACTTGACGACCTCAACTTGCCACATGGCCCAAGCCATATGCTCTCTTCATTCATCTTGAATGAGAAGCACAAGATTGCACATGCAAAGCTGGTGAAGAAACAACAAGTCCAGAAGGAGAAGGAATTTAGGAAGAACATGCTTTCTATATCTCCTCAATAGCTTGTGACTTTGCAGTCTTAGATATAATAAATGTCTGAAGAATACGAGAGACATGCTAATCATTGTTGTGGTGTCAAGGATAGATTCATCACCGCCTCAACCAAGGTAACTGAACACCACAACAAGCGAGATGCAGCCAAGTTTGGCATGGTACCACCTTCAAGTTCCTCAACTCCAACCCCTACTGCACAGGCCAGTGAGACTGCGCCTCCATCTCCTCCAGAAGAGACTGCCAGGGTAACTGAAGAAGTTGCGCCTGAAGAAATTACCAGGGTGACTACATCAGTCACACCTGATGAAAATGCTCCAACAAGTTCCTCAGCAGGAGCACCACAAACGACTTCATCTTTGAAGATCATAAATCTTCCTTCTGCAACAGGAGTGAAGAAGACCAAGGCTGCTGAGAAAGAAGCAAAGAAGAGAAAGGCGTCAGCTCCACCTGCACCTAAATCTGTGAAGAAATTGAAGATGGCCCCATTGTCTTCAGTCATTCCAATTGATGCTATACAACTTTCATCAGTGCCCCCTACACGTAATCTTGAAAACCTTCAGATGGTTCCTTATGGGGTGGAATATGAAATTCCTCAAGCTGATGAAGATGATACCCATTCTGCTGGTACCACAAAGCAAATGGATGAAGAGATTGAGGTTGATGCAGATGTATCAATGCCTCAAGAGACAGCCACTACAAAAAAAAGACACATCTGTGACATTTTTGCCCGAACGAAATTTTTTTCTGCCATGCTTATGACACTTCTATGATGATAATTGTGACAAAAGCATTTATCATCATAGATGTGGTGGGCTCCTACTTCCATGATAAAAAATCATGATAGAAAATGGGCTTTTCATCCTGGGCAGGCCGGGGACGCACCTGCATGACATTCTTTGGGCCGTCCATGACAGAAAAAATCATGGTAGAAGCGAGGGCGAGGAAAATATCGGGGAGTTCCCGGTTACGGTGGGTGGTCGGGACCGAGCGATGCACTGTGGTTTACGCGTTTCTTTCGTGTACGCGCGTGTGTGCGAGGCATTGGCTAACTAAACCCGAGCGATCGCACTAGCTACATTCCTGAACCTGAGCGATCGATCCTTGGCTGTTAACTGAACCCGAGCGATTCATTCGCTGCTGACTGAACCCGAGCGATTCCTTCACTGCTGCTGCTAAATGAACCCGAGCGATCGATCACTGCTGCTGCTTACTGAAGCCGATCGAGCCCCGTGCGAGACGTAGCTAGCCGATGTTGGGTTGCCTCTCGATGAACAGTGATCGTTGCTACCATGAGCGTGGTACGTAGAATGAGTCAAGACGTGGTGAGTCAAGCTGGTTGGTTGGCTGTGGATGAACAGTTCCCGGTGGGGGTTGGATGAACAAGACCCCGTGGTAGTAGGCCGTTGCTGCTGGATGAACAGGACACTGAGGAGGCCGCCGCACCCCAGCCGGTTGGGGGTGGATGAACAGGACCCCATGGAGGCTGGATGAACAGTAGCAGGTGGAGGCTGGAGGAAGTCGGCGGTGGATGAACAGTAACCCGTGGAGGCTGGAGCGAGGTAGTAGACGGTGGATGAACAGGACCCCGTTTGGACCGTAGGCGCTCCAACAGAAGTCCGTTTCCTCCATTTTGCGGTACGCCACACCCCTCCTGATCAACAGGACCCCGTTTCGACCGTAGGCACTTGAACAGAAGTCCGTTTCCTCCGTTTTGCGGTACGCCAGACCCTTCCCGATGAATAGGACCCTGTTTCGACCATACACGGTTGAACAGAAAGGCCATTCCCTCCATTCTGCGGTAAGTCAGACCTCGTTTTGGCTTTTCCATCCAAGCCGGTTGGCTCCCGATGAACACGATGCCGTTGCTTCCTCTCCATGTACACGAGCCCTGGCCGTACGTATGCGCGAGTCGGCATTCGAGACCCTGCCCGTATGTACGTACGTGGCCGTATTTTTTGCGATATGGCTGTACCTACGTGTACACAGTTTAGAAGGGACTGCCTGAACTGCTATGTCGGGGGCTCTACTACTACACGTGCCACTGCTTGCTCGGCCATGGTTCATCATTGCAGAGAGACCGATCGACCAGTATGTACGTACACGTTCGCGACCAGACAGACAACCCTACGTATGGTTCGACCGGGTGGGTCCCAACCATCAGGGAGGATAAGGGGGCACTCCCTTGCGTGCAAAGATATATGTGGTGGGTCCCAGCTGTCAGCGGGAGGAATCATTTTTTTTGCGCGTAATAAGGAGGCACTTTCTTGCGTGCGAAGATGTAGGTGGTGGGTCCAACTGTCAGCCTCACCGTGTACAGTCGTCTTTCAATGGCTGTCATTTGTTGACAATGTTGACCACGCCGCGCCGAGAGCACCAAGGCGGTGGACGACGGCGAGGCCTACTAAGGGAACAATGCGGAGCCGAGGAAGACGAGGCAGTGGATGCCCACACGGAGGGGAGTACGAGGGTTCACTGGTTCTGCTGCGGTGTGAGGCTACCGTCGCCGAAGAATAACACGGGGTGTGGGTGAGTATAGGGAAGCCTTGGCTGGCAGTGGGATTAGGGTGGGGCGGTGAGGCCTGCGCGGCAGCACTGCCACCCACGGGAGGCAGGAGCAGGCGGTCCCCCCGGCGCTAGTTTGGGCGGCTGGAGCAAGAAGATCAGAGGTTGAAGAAGCAACACGGCTGTTGGTTTAACATCCAACGGTCCAGCTGCTAGAATCATTTGTTGACTAAGTTGACAAAGCCCTGCGTACGCATCAACTTAGTAGGCCCACAAGTCAGCCACCAAATCTGCTGGGTCCCAGCTGTCATCGGGAGGAATATTTTTTTCGCATAATAAGGAGGCACTTCCTTCCGTGTGAAGATTTTGTCGGTGGGTCCCAGCTATCAGCAGGAGCAATCATTTTTTTCGTGTAGTAAGGAGGCACTTGCTTGTGTGGGTCCCTACTTTCAGCCTCTCCACTTACATCCCTCTTCTGATGGTTGTCGTTTGTTGACCATGTTGACCACGCCGCGCCGAGAGCACCAACGCGGTGGACGACCCATGTAAAAAAAACGCGATGGATGACGGTGAGGCCCAGGAAGGGAATGACCCGGAGCCGGCGAAGCCACAGCAGTGGATGCCCATGCTGAGGGGAGTACGAGGGCTGACTGGTCGGTTGCGGGGTGAGGTTGCCGTTGCCGGAAAATAACAGGAGGTGCGGGTGGGTAGAGGGATGGCCAGGCCAGCGGTGGGAGTAGGGTGGGCCGGTGAGGCCTGCGCGGCAGCACAGCCGGCCACAGAAGGAGGGAGCAGGCAGTCCCGCTAGTGCTGGTTTGGGCGGCTGGAGCAGGAAGATCAGAGATTGAAGAAGCATGACGACGGTTGGATGGACATCCAACAGTCACTGCTCTGTGTTGACTAAGTTGACAAAGCCTTGCGTACGCGTCAAAAAACAAAATTAGGACAGCGTCATCGTCAACCTAGTAGGCCCACAAGTCAACCTCCAAATTTGTGAAAAACAGCATACAACCCATTTGCCATTATTTTTAATAACTTATATCCCATTTGCTAATTCTTAAGGATATTTTGAAGCCCATATTCTTTTTGTTAGCATTACAGACCATATTCTGGCAACTGCTAAAAAATTCAACAAAATTTTGCATATTCCGGTGGGGTCCGAACTCTTTAATCACGAAATTTCGAGTCACATTAAATATAATTATAAAAATAATTTTATTTCAAATTAAAATACAACGAAATTTTTCTTGCAAAAAAAACAATGAAATTTAAAATCTTGAAATCCTGAAAAAATGAAATTTGTATCTAGTTGCCGGTTTTCTGTGTTTTTAATATTTACAGCCCATTTCTTACTACTAATAGCCCATTTTCTGGGGAAGCCGAATACATTTCCTCATCTTTAAAGATTTGCAACCTAGGAGGGCTGAGAAAAGCAAGTAGGCCTGGGTTGGGTATTGTCCAAAAAAAAAAGAACTGGGCTAGCCATTTTCAGAAAGAAAAAAGATATCAACTGGGCTCGTCATGTGCTTAAATAAAAGCCTGGGCTAACGAGTCACAGCCCCCGCACAACGCAGTTGATAAAACTAATGGGCGAGCTACTGGGTCCCTGTTGTTGCAGTATTTCTCTCTTTAATAAAGGAAATGGCAAGCCATTTGCCTTGTTTCAATGAAAATATGACAGTCACATGCGAGTTAAAAAGGGCAACAACATCTAACTCAAGCTTACAAACGGTACAAAAGCCAAAGGATTAATTGTTCATCAAATTTAGACAAAACCCAAATTGAACATGGCAATAACATCTAACCCAACCACTATTTTTGGCAGTCACAAACAAATGGATCGGTGTGATCTATCAAATCAACATCCTGTGCGAAAAAAATTACTGGAACATGACGTCAAGTTGTTGTAAATAGAAGCCGAGCACGTTCAGAAGCCCATTTGTCCACCTGAAACTTCTTTGTTTGCTATTCAACATATCCATCCGTGAGAAATTTCTTGTTGAAAAACTTAAGCCTCATGGGCAATAGTAACCTCGCATTCAACAGGAAGAATGTGACAAAGCTTCTGTTTGCCTGGTTGGATGCATATCCTTCCATCGTTATTGTCCTCAAACGAATGTCATGAGAACTGAGAAAATCCCGGTGCTTATTACGCCACCGATTGGTTATATGGTTTTCTCCATGTGTTAGTGCTTAAGTAGACATGAAGATTGAAAACAATTAAGGTCTAAAAAAAGAGTATGTCGAAAGAGCGACAGCTGAACGGTTAATTCTAGTACAATATATATGGGCTTTCAATGTGCATGAAATCATCAGCTTTATATACAAATTCTCCAAACATGGAAAGCATCGCAGCAAGCCAATAATTGTGTTCAGATCATAACTAAACATTCCGATATATAAGATCTTGACAGAATCCAGCACCATTGATAGGCTATCCATGCACGAACTCTTCATTGAGCATATAACATAATATTAGTACCCAAAGTGTACTCCAAGATGATATAAAACTTATGCGCATAAATAAAAAATGCAGCTTATGATTACAAATGTGTAGATGATAATATACGGTACCTGAATAAGTGTGGAGCCAAACACCAACTTGTGATAATTAAATGGTTCAGGAATTACACCCAAGGTCTCTAGTTTAGGCGCAGAGATGATAGTTATTTGCAAAGGTATATAACAATAATGAAGGAGTAACCTTTGAAGTGAAGGGGCATCTTCGATGATGAGCTGCTGTCCTTCAAAACAAATTCCAATGCTTTTAATGTTAGGTGACTTTATTTGGATATAACTGATAGGGATTTCTATTCCCAAAACAATCAACAAGCGTTCCAAGGCAGGGCAACTGGAGTGGATGATGCTGTGCAGTGAGGCCTCCGACAAATAAACCACCACAAGCAAAAGTTTTTTTAGCAGTGGGAGTCGAAGCATTTGTACCAGAACGTCTGGTAGATGGCACCGGGCGAAGGTGGCTGTGTGGAGAGAGGATGAAAACCACGAGATGGACAACGGTGGTGTGGGCACAAATTCTTGGCCTTCGGTTCGTGGTATGTAATTTTTGTGGCAATAGTAGAACTCAAACTGCTGGAGTTTTTCGAATTCAGGGGATGTTAGCCAGGCGTCCACCGTGCAGGGTATGGACAACAGGTAGCGTGTCGGGATGTAGAGGCGTTGAACGGAACCCTAGTGGGAGGAGATGATGGCTCTGAGGAGTTCAAAATCAGGAACGACAGATAGCTGACGACAGTCGAGATTAAGGGGCGTTGCGCGCCATAGAGGGCACCACCGAGTTGAGAGGACTTGGGTGTAGCAGCAATCCTTGGTGGGGAGAAGCGAGATGATCTCCCCAAGGGTGTCATCCGGGAGATCACTGATGCGGTCCACCCTAGATTCTACGGGTTCCTCAGATCCGTTGGGAGGGGGCTCACCGCTTTTCCCTGCGTTGCCGGGTGCGGGATCTACAACCGGCGTCGCCGCTGGCGGGAGCCTCATGTTCTTGGCTCTGGGTCCAGCCGACTCCATTTTCCTTGCGGGCGTCGCGCCGAGCTCACGGGTTTGAGCAGAGTAGCGAGAGACGAGCCTAGTGGCAGTGCGAGTGGGGAAGAAGGAGGGCTGGGGTTTTCTGTAGGAGCGGGGAAGAAGAGGAGCAAGCATTTTCTGCATGAGTGAGGAAGAAAGGTGAGCGGGGGTTTTCTGTACGAGTGAGGAAGATGGGGAGCGGGGGGAATTGGGGGGAGACGGAAGCGGGAGAGTCCAGCGAGCTGTGGAAGCGAGGAGGAAGGAGGGTTTTTCTGGGATCGCCCCCTCTTCAAGAAAAATGAGCTTTTCCTCGCAAAAAACAAAAACAAATGGGCTTTAAGATGGATAGGCTTTTGTATCGGCCTATTCGGCTGCCCGTGTGTTTCGTATTGGAGGGCCTTAACACTAGAGGCAGCCAATTAGAGACACTCTCCAGTTTATTGCCCATTCGAAAGAAAAAAAGAGACACCTGCAGCTTAATTATGGCTCCTCATCAGTAACGTTTTTCAACTTGAAAAAAAGATATAGCTCCTTCACGGGCCGGCTTGGCATCCACCAAATTAGAGGATGTTGTACTGCATGCAGACACTCACACTGGTCGTAGCGCGGCAAAATGAGGGGTCAAATAACATGCCCACAATATACATAGATTGTAAAGGTTGACACGCTACTCAACATTCACACTAAACTAAGCTTCACAAGATACGGTATGCATACTAGCTAACATTCACAAGCACTTAAGTTCAGCATGTTTACGCATCTAAATGATTCACCAGACTATAACCAAGACAAAGCTGTGAGAAGGTGTAGAAATAAAGAAAAAACAATTGATGCTTCTCTGAGCAAAGGGCCTCCCTACGCACGCATTAATTTCCTGGGCATGCTTCTTTCTGCTCAATGTTGCGTGCACTTTGAGCATGTTGGCAACTCCATAGCTAGCTTGATGGCTCATCTTGCAATTTACGCTGACACATTGCACCAAACAGAGGAGGCAATAGAGATCACTCAACATCAGACCATTTTGTGCAGTTCCACTGAAATTATCTTCATTGTCCTGAATGTGAAAAGATAGGAAAGCGCTGTACTTAAATGGTTACGCAAAACAGTAGCACATATTAATAGCTCAGCATGACAAAACATGATCATCTGGATGAAGGGGATACTGACCTGCATGAGGAAGATTATGCATAATTTTATAGGTGGTTAGTTGATTTCCACCTTGGGATCTTCTATGATGGCACGGAGGAAATTCTATGCAATCGATGAGCGCAATTCCTTCCGTGTGGCTTTAGAAAATTTGTCCGACTAACCCCAATATCTTTTTTGTGCAGTTCCACTAAAATAATGCACCGCTGTTTGCACGACCCCTACTCACCGGCCAGGCCATCAATGACTCGGTCTCTTTTATCTTGCATTGACGGTGCGGCTGCAGTGCTTGTTTGCTCCTCCACACATGACAGGCTTGTTCCACACTGCAAATAGCAAGTCAACGTACGAATAAGCTTATTTCATCTTGCGCTAGTCATTCTACCCAGTTACGAATGTAGGAATACCTGGAGCACTGTGATACGGAAATGATCGTTCTAACAAAGGGTCATACGTCAAGGAGAAACACATCGTCATGTCAACCATTGTGCAATTAAATTTTGTGCAGTTCAACGGAGATGCAGCTATATTACCGGTGTCAGAGTTTAGTGTAATGGCCCAAAGCACTCTTTATGAGAAATAAAGCAATATAGAAGCATTTCATAAAACAGTGGTGGCATTGATTCATTTTACCAATGGCAATAGATTGACAGCAGCATTACTTAATAGCGACATCACATTAACAGTGGCATTGTTTCATTTTACCTGTGATGTTAGATTAACAGCATCAGTAAGGGCATAGGGACAGGGGAGGCACAAGCACGTTTTACATCCACCAAGGCATAAAGTGGTGAGGCAGAGGTGTTTCTGAGTGCGGCAGACATGCAAAGCATGTCTGGATTTGTGCATTTTTTGTTCTCGTCAGTGACCTTTCCTATGTGACCACAAGAAATCTAGACGTGCTCATTCTCGGTTGCATTATCGACCCAACACCCCCCACTTTCTGTCCTTTTTCGACCAAGAGACCGGTCAGGCCAGCATCTTTATTTCCCTTTCCAACCAAGAGATCGGTTTGTTAGCCAGTATCTGCAGTACCTTTTTTCCTCTAATAGTAAAAATTTAGGTACTGTTCGAGTGTTCGACAAGCCGACGGAGCTAGCTACATGGGGAGCTTTGTAATACTAGAAGAATATCCACATGCAGGATGCAGTGATGTGGGGAGCAATCCTAACTTGATGAAAAAAAAGGGATGCAATGACGTGGGGAGCTGGGCCATTAGTATAAGGCCGGTTCTAAAATAAGTTATACCTCCGGTTGGCGGGATGTGGCGAGGCAGGCGGTGGGATCTGCCAACTCGACGATGGGGAGCAAGGGTGAGGAGGACCTCCCACGCCAGCGCTAGGTAAGAGAAGATGGCGCGCGTCGGCTTCCTCCCTCGCCACCGGTGACCACCAGCGGAAGGTATTCGGCCGGATCTGTGTCAACCGGAGAGAAGAGAGAGAGAGACAAAGAGAGTGGACACCGCGGTCTTGTTTAGATCTGGAGAGGGTGAGAGAGTGAGAAGAAGAGAACAACCCTAGCAAGCAAGTCCCGAAGTGGACTAGTGGAGTAGTAATTGTTTTTCTCTCCGTAGCGATCGTTTTAAATTGAATACGCGTGGAGCCATCTTTTATTCATTTAACGTACCAGTAAAAAGAAACTCGATCAATAACCGCGCGACCGCGTTCAGGACGCACTTGGCATGGCTGACATTTGGTCCCAGACCCCACATTAAGTGGACGACTAGATGTCTCAAATTGTCACGTTACCTGCCTTTTCGTGTGCAAATGCGCTCCACCGTGAGTGTACCCGGGCATGTGCGTGAGGGGAGAGTGAAGTCTGATTTATAAACCTTGAGGTTGTAGAGCTAGTCGGAAACAAACCCTCACCTTTAAACTCCTTGAAGTTTGTACCCTGTCCTCTGTAATCCCGGTCATTTTTAACCTTAAGGGCATCTACGGTTCAAGGGGTTTTAACGGGGATTAACAGGGATTGTGGTGGATTAAATCATGTACAAGCCAAATTCCCCTCCATTCATCTCCAAACCCCTTGGGAGGAGGTTGAACCGAACAAGGCCCAAGACTAACCACAGTGGGAGTAACTTCAAGAGTAACATCGGGTCCAACTCAGCAAATTCGCCTATGTGGCAACTAGTTAATGAGGAGAGAGGTAAATTGAGTAACTTATAGCTAGTTACTCATTCTACTATGATGAGTAACATCACACATACCAAAACAAAATGACTCTATAACCTAATAAATGAAGCTTTGCATGACACTACACGTGTGATGACCACTGGAGCAATCCACTCAGGTTGTACGTAAACATGTTTATACTCTTCATTCATGATTTTTAGTACAAATAGGATGCACATGGCGATGTCATCCTCATAATGGCCACTATTGATGGCTGGCCACGCAGCGTTGCCGTGCTCACCTGCAACTGCAACCCGAGTTATGCATGCAGCAATGTCGGGGAACACAGATAGGGGTATATGTTTTCCCCTGACTGTGCACAGACGGCAAGCCAACAGGCTCGAAGACAATATTACAAGACCAAGATCAGACCAAACAAGGAGGATCAATTCCTTCGTAGGATCCAAGTGCAAGTCGAGAAGGCCAAGGTGAGCCAGAGGAACAAGGCAACGCTAAGGGAAGGACCTACCTTGCCGGGCAAGCGAGCCTGGCAGGGTTGGGTTTTGCCCCGGATGCTAGCTCCCAGATCGTCCCGGCAGGCTTGTCGGGGCTGGCGGAGGCAAGCCACTCCACCGCTCCACCTCACAAGTGACGCAAGTCATTAATCAAAGCGGTGTCGGGCTCCAAGGTGACTGAGTGGCCGCTTTCTGCCACATGGCAGCCACTTCCTACAGCAAACACCTCCATATGACACCCGTCCTAAGACGTGTCAAGCGAGCAGGCGCGAAGCTGGCAAAACAGCCTGGCAGGGCCTGCCGGGCGAGCTGTCATGGCGCATTTAATGCGCCCTATCAGCCTGCAGAGTTAGATATGATAGCACTATTAGCTATCTAATCAGTACGCAAAAACTGATTTGCCACTGTGGTGACCCCTTAATTTATAAAAGGAGGCCCATGGCAACCGTAGAATGGGTTGGACCCTTGCATATCCATACGCGCGTAGCCACTCTCGCCCCCAGAGCGACCTTGCCGGGCGAGTGTGCTACATTCACCACCATTACCCACCATCAATCCACCAAAGCAGGAGTAGGGTTTTATGCCTCATGGCGGCCCGAACCTGGGTAAAGACTGCCCGTGTGATCTCTGTCGTGCTGCGCGATGCTTCTCCGCTCTTTGTGCAATGTGCCCATCCCCCCCGCCGAACCAAAAGGGGCTCATGGCCCCATAGGTGGCCGCGGTTTCCCACAACATCTTTGGCGCACCAGGTAGGGGGGTCTGAGGGAGTTCTGGATTAAGGGGTCCTCGGGCGTCCAGACTACGTAACGTGGGCCGGACTGATGGGCCATGAAGATACAAGATAGAAGACTCTCTCCCGTGTCCGGATGGGACTCTCCCTGGTGTGGACAGCAAGCTTGGCGTTCGGATATGAAGATTCCTTTCTCTGTAACCGACTTGGTACAACCCTAGTCCCCTCCGGTGTCTATATAAACCAGAGGGTTTAGTCCATAGGGACAATCATAATCAGACAGGCTAGACTTCTAGGGTTTTAGCCAGTATGATCTCGTGGTAGATCAACTCTTGTAATACTCATATTCATCAAGATCAATCAAGCAGGACGTAGGGTATTACCTCCATAGAGAGGGCCCGAACCTGGGTAAACATCGTGTCCCCCGTCTCCTGTTACCATCGACCTTAGACGCACAGTTTGGGACCCCCTACCCGAGATCCGCCGGTTTTGACACCGACAGGGTCACTTGTTCAAACCTGAGGGCGTTGGCAGCGCATCATCTCCATTGTAGCCCAGCCGAAGCTTTTGGCGTTGGTGGTGCTCATGAAGATATGAAGATAAAGCAGGAGAGCGGGGCCGTCCCCGCACCTGCTTTGTTCATCATCTCATCGCACCGCGGTCACGGCCGCGGTGAAGATCGGCGCTGACGGTGGAATGCTCCCCACCTAGGCGACCTAGGCAACGCGACCACCGCTCGGGCGCCGTCTGGGGGGAAGGGGCAAGGCGCAAGGGAACGAGGCTCCTCTTTCCATCTCTCTCCCTCTTCCGCAATCGAGCTGCTCTGACCCTGGCATCGTCAATGTCGATGAGTACCGCGTGATACTCGGTTTAGCATTTACCTTGCTTAGGGAAATCCTGAGTAAAACGCCGGTACGAATCCATTGATCGATGCCCAGGAAAGTATGCTTCGGTAAGGCCGACCGCACTGGCGGGACTCTTGCGCCAGCCGCTGTCGAATTGTAGAAAAGAGCGGAGGAGAGAGAGAGGGGCCGGGAAAGCCTGGCACCATATCCTGCCGCCCGCCAGACACGCCTGACGCATGTTGGTCCCTGCCAGGAACCAGAGAGTTATTCGCTGGCCTCCGCCTTTTCAGGTATTGCGAGCACGCTAAACACACGCAACTGGAAAGGATGGGAAGGAGCAAGAACAAAAGCTAAGTCCAAGCAATCATTTCCTTTTGATGAATCCTAGATTTTTGCATCCATTTATCCCTCGGTTTTAGTAAGTGTTCGTACTATGAAATCCTTCGTGTGATGGAACCATGGCTAGTTCTTTGTCTGCTCCCTCGTCCTATCCCGAGCCTTGCTCACAGAACGAGCGGCTGCGTTGAGAGCTACCAAGGAAAAACTTGTCGGGACGCATCCACACCAAGATGAATGTTAAGGGCCGGACCCTTACGGCAATCGCGGCAATATGATACCGGCAAGCAACTAGAACATGCATAGGGACTAATCGTATGAACACAAGCATATGAGCTTAGAGGGATAAACATGCATTTAAGATTAAGCAGGGGACATCAGTTCCACGCGAACGTCAACAGTACGACATCTAAACATGAAGCATACATCATGTTTTGTTACAGGATAGCACGATGACAAGAATAGCTCAGAGTCAAGCCCGGCGACTGCGTGAAGCCATTGGGACGTGAAGGGCCCTGGTGGCCAGAGGGGCAGCTTTCTCTTTGGCTGCTGGAACATCTGCACCCACTGGCAGCTCCTTAAATCCGTCGGCAAGGTCGAGGTCTGGATGACGGCAGGCGATGTTGCTCAGGACCATGAGGAGGGCGTCGTGTGCAAGCTTCCGGGACTCGGTCGCGAAGCGCTTGGCCCTCCCCTCTTCATGCACCTTCAGCTTTTCGATCAGCTCATTGAAGAAAACTCTCAACTTGGCACTAGGGACCTCCTGCTTGTTGATCGAGAAAGCTGGCCCGTCCATGCCCATTGCTACGGTCTGGGCAGCAAGGTGCGTAGCAATGTCAATCATGCTCCTGATCCAGAGGTTCACCTGCTCGGATTGGTTCGCCAGCTTGTCCTTTGTATCCTTCCGGAGGAGCTGGGCGGTGTCTAGATCTTTGGACAACTGTTGCTGGCGGGCTCCGTTGGACTCTGCCGCGCTTTCCAAGGTGCCGATCCTGGCCTTCAGATCCGTGATGGTGCCGTTGGCACTTTCAAGGCCTTGGGTCCTGGAGGAAAGCTGCGACTGCACATCGCTCAGAAGGACCTCCACCTTTCGCGCTTCCTCCTTGAGAGCCTCCATCTCCTTGGTGCTCCCGGCAAGCTCCACAGTCAGCTTAGTCACCTGTCGATCAAGGTCAGTCCTGGCAGCGGATGCGGCAGCAAGATCATCGGTGAGTTTCTTCAGTCGAGCAGCAGAATCAGTTGTGAGGACATCCAGGGCAGCTTTGTGCTTGTCCTCCAACTCCTTGGTGCGTTGCTGCACGTGGCCTTCCAGGTCATCATCTTTGGCGCGATGGGTGGCTCCAAGCTTCTCCTCCCGGAGAGAAATCTCTTGCTCTCTGGCACCCAGACGTGCCTTGCGATCCACCACGTGCGCTTCACGGGCTATGCCGTCTTCCCTCGCCATCAGGATCGCCTCCTGCAGCCTCATAAGTGCCCGGAACTGCTTGGCGTGCCATTCGCGCAGCTCCAGGCACTTGTCCTTCAGCTTCTGGTCCACTTTTTTGGCGGACTCGCGTTGCTCTTTGAGCGCCTGCCACTTCTGGTCATGTCGGGCCTGCATTTCCTTGATGCCCGCCGCCATGGACTCCAGGAAGGACAAATCCATTGCAATGGCAACAGAATCGCCCGATTCTTCAACCCCTTGGTGCAACGACGCCAGGATTTGCTGGAGCTCTTCATCAAGCTCCGCGTTCATCGATGCCGATGGGCCCGGGGCTCCAATCCCGGGCTGCACCAACACCAGCGCCAACTGGCTTGAGTGGGATGGCGAGGTCCCCACCATGGGCCCAAAAGAGGGAAGGGGATCCATGGTTCGGAGGGGAATCTTCCCCTCGACCACCACTCCCACCTCTGGGGCACTTTCAAAAGTATGTTCCGCCACCGCCAAAGGATCTTGAACACTCTCGGCAATGGAGCCCTGTCCCTCCGCGGTGGCGATCTCGGTGGCCTTGTCCACGGCAGCTCTCCCTATGCTGGCCACCTCTTCCAGTAGTTCTGGCTCTTCGGCCTGGAGGACATGCGGATGAAAGGACAAGCGAATGGCAAAAAAAGGGTAGAAGTTTTAGATTACCGTGATAAAGGGAGAGGGGTTACATAAGAGAAAGAAGGAGAAGAGTGGAAGTTAAGTACCCGGAGAAGCCTGCCAGGTAGGGGCCTCAGTTTCACCGGCAGCATCAATTGCCGGGCCATGGACTCCACCCCCTACCACGACAGCCACGGCGACGTTCTGTGCGGGCACATCCATGGAGGGTCTCACCAGGGTCCTTTGGCTGGGTCAGTGGGAGGAACGCACCCTCCCAGAGAGGGCTCATCCTGTGTTGTCTTGCCACCTCCTCTAGCTGGATGGGTGGGAAGTTCGTTTCCGTTGCCCCCAGCAGAAGGAACCGGCCCTCCACTTTCAGGCCGGGGGCTGGGCTGGGCGCTCGGTGCGGGATCCTTCGTATGGCTCCCCACCAAATCCAAGCTCTCCACAGTCTTCGGCGACCCAGCACGCCGGAGCCTCTTCGACCGATGGATGAGGGTCTCCGTTTCCTCCTCCTCCTCCCTGCCAACGATAGCAAAACAAAAGTTCAGCCAGCAAAGACAATCTAGTATACTAAAGTTATCACGGAGAAGGAAATCTTCCTTACTCCTCATCAATGAGCATGGAGCGCAAATCAAATTCCATGGGCGGCGGGGATGCTCTGCCTCTCTTCTGGGATGGAGGGGCGGAGCTTTCTGGTAGCCCCAAACCCTGCTGGAGCACTGGGGGCTCTGATGAAGACGAGCTCTGCGAAGAGCTCGAGCCATAATGAGAGTTGGAATCGCCCTCCACATCCACCGATTGCTTGGCGGGAGAAGCTTTGATCCCGGCAAGGCGAGGAGACTGGCGGCACACCACGTCTGGCTTGGTATTTCTGGTGGTGGTCTTCTTCACCTTCTTGGCGGCAGGCGCTGGATTTGGGACCGCCATTCCCCGGTTAGCAGCACGCCTGCGGGGACGTTGATCCAAAATCGGCTCGGGGGCTTGAGGACCAGCCGCGAGCCACTCCGCTTCGGGCTCCACTGCCTCAGCAGCCTCCTCCTCCTTTTGGAGCTCTGCTACCGCAGTAGCTAGAGCCTCAAGCCCGGAAAACTTGTCCCCGACAAGATTGTAGGAGATATGCCCTAGAGGCAGTAATATCAGTTATTTTGTATCTCCTGGTTTGTAATGAAAGTTTATGATTCCATGCTATAACTGCAATGATTCTCGAGTCTACAATAAAACGAGGCTTGGAGGGAAACTCATGTGCACGTGTGGGATAATAAACGGAAAAATGTATTCCTGGTCAAACCTCTTTGACTGGCTCGAGTATTGCATGATGATCTTGTTTTCCTGATCATGGGCATGTCTACGCCGGCAATTTTGAAGGCACAAATTGTTGGTAGAACACTTGTGTTGAATCGACCCAAATTGATGTTATGCTATGAGATACATTCGTCACAAGTTAATGGTATTTTACACAGGGAAGTTAATGTTTGCATAATTCCTTAGACCATGAGAGTGTCTAGTTCCTTCGTACTTGCTTCGTGAACTTTGGGGTTTGTTAAACGTCATCCGTAACTGGGTGGCTATTACGGCGGCTTACGGGTTCACGGAAAAGTATGGCAAGTAACGAGATAGCTCAAGATTGGGATTTGCTCCTCCGACGATGGAGAGATATACTCGGGCCCTCTCGGTGAAACGGTATCCATCATCGTCTGGCCAGACAACTTGTGATTTGATCACTGGGATACCGGAACACGGAAACGAGAAAAGAGAACAAAACCGGTAACGAGGTAACTTGCATAGTGGACAAATTGTTGATCCACGGGGGTGCAATAAATCTCACCTCGGGTGTTTTGTGACATATCGCGAAGCAACAGGAATAGCTCACGGCAACTGGAGGTTCACTCGAATATTCATTCGTGTGGGTATAGGGGTCAATATTGGTGTCCACGGCTCCGATGTTGATCATTGATCGGAAGGGGTTCCAGGTCATGTCTATGCTTCACCGAACCTATAGGGTCACACGCTTAAGGGTCATCTATCTGCTGAATACTAGACAGGGAGTCTGAGAGAAAATCACCGAAAAAGTTTCGGACACCGAAAAAGTTTTGGACAGCGGAAAGGTTCCGCAAAGAGGTCACCAGATGAGTTCCGGTGAAACTGAAAAGTTATTTCAGAGGATACCATAAAGTCAAATTGTTTTCGGCACATGCCTGATAATTCTTGGAGGGTGCCAGAATCATTCTGGAAACTTCTGGGAATTTTCTGGAAGAAAAACCGGAAATGTTTCGGAGCTGCCGGAACCGCTTCAGATGCTTTTCGCAGATGAAAATCACTAATCTGGAATTGTTCCAGAACGCGTTGAAAATTATTTTAGTGGGTACTGGAATTGTTCTAAGCCCACATAAATATTTTCAGTTTGAACGGACGCTGAAAAATGTCGTCATGAATAGTGAAAGTGCTTTTTGGATAATTTTTTGGAAGCCACCTTTTAGGGCTTTTGCTAAAGGCTTCTAGAAGGGCTTGGGGGGCCATGAGAGCCCCTCATGGGGGCCCCCCTAGGGGTGGCCGGCCAAGGAAGGGGGAGCTCCTTGGAGCTCCACATGGCATCCCAAGTTTACCCTTATGCCCATGAGGTGTGACCTAATGCATGGGTTTTTGGTAATTAGTGGAGGAGCCCTACCCCTTGGCTTTCCTATAAATAGAGGAGATGGGGGCTGCCATCTCTTCATCCCTTGCTCTCATACACATGCCATGCATTATCTGGCTTCTTCTCTCCCTCCCACGAAAAGAGTTTCGTAGAGCCGAAAGGCTGTCTGGGTTCCGGCAGGAACTAGTTCTGGACGGCGAAGCCCTGCCGGATAGCTGACACCGTATGTGTGCAACCCCGTAGAGAGGTCGTAGTTTCGGTCTTTTGCCCGAGGGGCTGTTCGAGTGTCCTCCCGAAGGGCTGTCCGCGACATCGTTCGGGGGACTGTCCGACCGCCTCCCGAAGGGCTGTCCGACGAGGGAGTACATCCTCGCGGTTGGGAGGTTGTAAATCCTAGCTATGGGGATCTGCACCAACAATCACCACCGACTCTTCTTCCGCTGCGCTTCGAGTCGGTACGGATCAGATCAAACCTTGTATGCAGTCTCCATAGTGGTCCTGGGCGTGCTCGCTATACCGAAAATTTTCGTTTTCTGTCGCGTTACCCAACAAAGATCTTCCCCGGCAACCTCTTCCGTGGCCTGCACCTCGCTACCACCATGAGAAGAACTCTCATCCTCAGCTTTTCCCTTCCCGACCTTTGCAACCCTTGCCATTGCAGCAATTCGGGCAGCTTTGTCCTCCTCAATCCTCCTCTTGATAAACGCTGCGTCCATGGTGGAGGTGTGTTTGTACACGTTGGTCTCCACTCTGACAGCCCTCTCTGCTAGGGCGTTGGACCATTCAAGTTCTTCGTTAAGAGTGGGCAACCGCCAATCACTTGCCACCCCATGAGCATTGCAATCCGGCATCCACTTCAAGATCTAGTCCCGGGCCGAATTGACATTCAGAGGGATAACGGTTGCCGGGAGATTGAACAGATCAAAGTGGCCAAACAGCTGGTCACACAACCAGGCATGGCCATAAACAGACAAGTTATTGGCCAAACCTGGAAGCAATCTCATCCTGTCTCCAGCATCACCATACAACCAGGCGGGTCTGTCCCTCTTCTGCAGTGGCGAGATGCGACGAAGGAGAAAATCTGTCCCCACGTGCTTAATGGTTAGTCCGGCAGCCTTCAGGCGGGTGATCCTGTTTATTGCCGGGCGAAGCCTATCATTGGTGAGGCCGAATGCACTCCATTCCTTGCTGCGCTCGACACACACTGTCAGTGCTTCACAGAACTCTGGGGCTTCCACATCCTGAATCCAACACCAGTCTCCTCTCCACTCATCCCACCTCTCATGCTGCAGACCAGGGATATAATCCCAGGACTTCCTTGCCCCCCGTGGCATCCAGCTGATGTTCCCAGAACGGTGAGTTTTGTTCTCCACCCGCGGGACAAAGTAATGCCTAAATAGATCAACATTGGGGGCGACTCCAACAAAATTCTCACACAAATGAGCAAAGATGGCCATGGTCACCATTGCATTTGGCGTGAAGTCCAGGAGGTGGAATCCATAAATCGTCATCATCGCCTCAAAGAAATCAGAAAAAGGGGGGCAGAGGCCGCAGATGAAATATGCCAGGAGAATCGGTATGAATTTGGCGGATCTTCTTCCCCCTCCGCCAAAACATTGGGCGCGTCGTGCCCTTTCGGTACCCGTACCTTGCCTGCAGAACTAGGCCGTCCAGGTTCGACGGAAAGAAGACGACGTCTCCCCTCCGCTTCCTGTCCAGCTCTGCCACCCTCTTGCTTCCCTCGGCGACCACCTCCTTCACCGCGGCCGTCTGCTTCCCTTTTGCTGTAGTTTTCTTCCCCATTCCCATGGACGCCGGTGCGAACGGGGGAAGGAATCAGGTGGGGGGACGACGGCGGGCGACGGAGAGAAAGGAGGGGCGGTTCTTTGGCTTGCAGAGGAAGATGATGGGAGGGCAGGGCAGGCGACAAGTGATCCGAGCCGTTCCGTGTTTTCCTATCTTAAGGGGAAAAGGCATGGAGCGGGGACGCAGTGCTTCAGAAGTTACCATTTTACATTAACTGCAATAGTCCCACGACCCCACGACTCGCAGTAATTGCGCGAAGTGGACGTTGGATTGACTGGTCATCATGACGAACCATGATGCGAGTAGCCCTTTTTAGCCACGTGTCCGTGCACTGGTTTGGGGCCTAACCCAACGTGCCCAGCGACACGTATGGCTTAGGCCCGGGGGCTTATGTCGGGGAACACAGACAGGGGCATATGTTTTCCCCTGACTGTGCACGGATGGCAAGCGAACAGGCTCGAAGACAAGATTACAAGACCAAGATCAGACCAAACAAGGAGGATCAATTCCTTCCAAGGATCTAAGTGCAAGTCGAGAAGGCCAAGGTGACCCAGAGGAACAAGGCATCGCTAAGTGAAGGACCTACCTTGCCGGGCAGGCGAGCCTGGCAGGGTTTGGTTTTGCCCCGGAAGCTAGCTCCCAGATCCTCCCGGTAGGCTTGCCGGGGCAGGCGGAGGCAAGCCACTCCACCGCTCCACCTGACAAGCGATGCAAGTCATTAATCAAAGCGGTGTCGAGCTCCAAGGTGACTAAGTGGCTGCTTTCTGCCACATGGCAGCCACTTCCTACAGCAAACAACTCCATATGACACCCGTCTTGAGACGTGTCAAGAGAGCAGGCGCGAAGCTGGCAAAACAGCCTGGCAGGGCCTGCCGGGCGAGCTGTGATGTGACACTGAGCGGCACATTTAATGCGCTCTGTCAGCCTGCAGAGTTAGATATGATAGCACAGTTAGCTATCGAATCAGTACGCAAAGACTGATTTGCCACTGTGTTAACCCCTTAATCTATAAAAGGAGGCCCATGGCGATCGTAGAAAGGGTTGGACCCTCACATATCCATACGTGCGTAGCCACTCTCGCCCCCAGAGCGACCTTGCTGGGCGAGTGTGCTACGTTCACCAACATTATCCACCATCAATCCACCAAAGCAGGAGTATGGTTTTATGCCTCACGGTGGCCCGAACCTGGGTAAAGACTGCCTGTGTGATCTCTGCCGTGCTGTGCGACGTTTCTCCGCTCTTCGTGCAACGTGCCCATCCCCCGCCGAACCAAAAGGGGCTCATGGCCCCATAGGTGGCCGTGGTTTCCCACGACAAGCAACAACAACTGCAATGGAGTACTAGACGCATAAGGCATGTTGTTGGTGCTGCTTCATGAGCTATCGAGCCGTCTAGACGAGCGCGCGGTATGAAGGACATCGTTCTTTCGCCGCGTCCAGGCCATCACAAAGGTGGTGACACACTTTGCGGGGTTGTCAGAGACGGAGTCCGTCGTCTCATCCCACTCCAGCGACGGACAGCGCTCGGCTGAGAGCGCGAACGTGGATGCAAATTCGTGCAAACATGGCCGGATTTCATATAAACATGACGGATTTCATTACATTTACATTAAATAAGTTGTGCTACTCCGGAGCTAAAGGTAGAATTAATATACCTAATATAATTTTTTTCGACAAAGATATACCTAATGTAAATGGTTGCCGGCCGATCTCTTTGTCCTCCTCCAGCATCTGGCTGAAGAGGAATCATGCAAGACACCGGCTGTTTTCGCGGGCGTCGCCTCGGCGGTGGCCTTCATGGGATACAATCGGCGGCGGCCTCCCGTGTTCTACTTCTCCTCGATGATGGCGGCGGGCGGGAACGTGCTGGCCGTCACCTCGTCGACATCCACGTAGCTGCATCACCTCGTCGACATCCGCGGCGGCTTCTTTCTCTGCCTGCATGGCGCGGCTACGCGCGCGTCAATGGTGGATGGCGCTATCGCAGGCACTGGAGGCGATGTACAATGCGATGGTGTCGAGGGCGGCGATGATGCCCGTGCCACCGTGCTCCCCGACAAGCCGGCGTGGAGCAAGTCGGCACTCTTCCTCGAGGAGTATTGGAGCGGCCACCTGCGGAACCACGCGCTAGCTTGGTGCGGCAACTAGCTTCGACGGGCTATGCGAGGTAGCTAGAGCAGCGAGCTGCCTCGCTCGTAACTGCCGGGCTCAGCGGTCCACCCAGACGACTTTTATGCCGGAGAACTGCTCTTCCTGCTCGTCGGATGCCGCCGAAAGAGTGGAGAAAATGGTGGAACGAGGAGCTTGGCCGGCGTACCGCTCCTGAACAGACGTGTGTGGCCGGAGTGGGTTTCTTGCATTCCACGCGGGTTTAAATGTAGGTGTTTGAATGCGGCGAGGAGGCGGGTACAGCTGGGAGTGTAGTGGGCGGCGCCCTCGGCTGGCGCACCGCATCAATGGCGGACACTGTGAGAGGTCGCGTCTGCCCTGACCCCCTTGACCGTGGACCTTGACCGTGTACGTCCAGCTTTGAGGACAACATTATCCTTAATGGACCTTGACGATGTACGTCACCTTGTGTCCAGATCTGAGATGCCACGTGTACCATATGAATGACTCCAAGTTCAACCCCCATGATGCTATGTGCGAGCCGAGGAACACTGTTGGAGAGACCCCCCACATAATTTTCCTACATTGGTCGTTTGATTCATAGGATAGAATGCTATAGGATTTTCCCCTATGAAATCATGTGTTAATTGGCAATCTAGCATCCACTCCAACTTTTTTTTCACTTCCTTTGTTTTTCCTGTGTCAAACACTCTGGTTTTTTTAGGGGAACACTGTGTTAATGCTATGGGATTCAAGCGGACATGCCACTCCAATCCTTTATTTTTCCTATTCCTGCGTTTTAAGTTCCTATGAATGAAAGAAAAGAAATAGAGAGAGTACTTGCTCTAAATGATGTGCCGCTGCAAGAGCCGCCTATATTAATTAACCATGCTCTAAAAAGGTGGACCAGCTTTGGCTATAGTACTGTACTATAGGTTAGTAGGTGACCTTGCGCTTGGCTCTTCGCCTCTTCCGGAAGTCGAACAATGATGATGGTACTACAGTAGTACTTCTGGCAATCTGACACCAAATGAACTGATGCACGTCCATCGCTTGTAAGCAAAAGTTTCTCCTCGTGCTGCGAGCCACCGCGCGCGCGTGGGCGAGGGAGAAGGCGTAGTAAGCAAGCTTCTCGTCATTCTGCGATTTGATGGGACACATCAAAGTTATTTAGTACTCTCACCAAAAAGGGCCGACCATGTCCATGGCTACCATCCCGTGCTCCGTCATTGAGTACATGCACTATTCATGTGCCATCGAGGAGAAATAATATTGCGTAGTACGTGCCATCGAAGTGCACGACTCACTTACGCACTGCTTATCTCCATTTTCTTGCATGACACGTGCACCTTGATGCTAGATGTCCCGTGTGTTGGCAAAAGGATGAACAAAGCTCACGTCAACAAAAAAAGTGTGGAAGAACATAGATTCCCGACGACCGAGAAGGAGCAAGGAACCTCGCGGTGGAGCGTCTGCACTCATAATATTTTATATTATTCAGCGATATAAAATCAACCAAATCTCTCCACATTCCTATACCATTATATAGTGTGAGAATAACTTTGAATGTAAGCCATTGATTCACTCTATCCAATGGTCAATAGTTGGAAAATCCAAACAAAACCAGCCATTGGATCAACTCTTTAGCACTCAGATTGTTGCCACCTTGCACATCCTGCTGCAATGCAGAAACTACCGCGCTATCTGTGAACCATCCCGAACATTCATGCGAAGCCGTGGAGACTTGCAGGGCACGTGTTCATACAACATGTGGGTTCACAACTTCACATGCTGTCGTAGTCAGCTTCCCCATTTCTTTTCTTTACTTTTCTCTAAGAAGTACTCCCTCCGTAAACTAATATAAGAGTGTTAAGATCACTAAAGTAGTAGTGATCTAAACACTCTTATAGGGAGTACAAGCCTGCCCTGTATACATGAATAAATCTTGCTTGCTGCACATACGTATGTGGCAGGACATGGTGTCCAATCACCATTTAGTTACTAATTTTGTGTTACCAAAGAAAAATGTGGTTCATTTTGAAATTAAAGTAGTCAAAACCAGCATGGAGGTAATAAGGCACATTGAACATTCTTTTCTACCGGAAAAAAAGAGAACATTTTGTTCTAATATATTTGCAAAAAGATATATTCATAATCTCACATGTTATTGTCAACTACCCAAATGTTAATTTGTTACTATTTAGAGCATGCACAGTGCTTGATAAGACAGTTTTATCTTAAGCATGTCACGTAATCTACAAGAGACATCAAAATATGTTGCAGTGGGTTATTTTTAGTCTTATCTTTGATAACACGATAAATATTTGGTGAGACATATTGTTGCTAATAGATCATCTATTAATCAAGAGAAGACATACATTTTCTTATTGTCTCTCTCATCCACCTCATAATTTATCCAAAATGGCAGTCCAATGATAATACCATTATAAACACGTAAAACCGGTTACCATTATTTTTGTAAGTTGGTTGTAATGTTACCTCCGTGGGACACCTAGTTATAGTATATCCAGCAACCCGTATCGCTTCTCGCTCCTCATCCTTATAGCCTGCCGACTGTACCTTATATACACTTGCTCTTTGAGAAAAGGCCTCCCTAAGCACGCATTAATTTCCTCGGCATGCTTCTTTCTACTCAATGTTGCATGCACTTTGAGCATGTTGGCAACTCCACTACTAGCTTGCTGGCTCATCTTGCAATTGACGCTGATACATTGCAGCACTCCTGCAAGGCCCAGAGGTTAATTTGACAGACACGCCTTATAGGTTGACAGAAGTCATATCACTTTTTTGGAAAGATGTCATGAAGTAAGATGATAGACCTTCTTTCAAGCCAATTAACATGTGTTCAAAAAACAAAAATTATCAAAAAGTAACGCGATACACCTTCGATTAACATGTGTTCAAAAAACAAGTACTCCTACAAGACCCAGAGGTTAATTTGAGAACAAGTACCTCGAGTTTAATTTGACAGACATGCCTTATAGGTTGACAAAAGTCATATCACTTTTTTTGGAAAGATGTCGTGAAGTAACACGATAGACCTTCTTTCAAGCCAATTAACATGTGTTCAAAAAACAAAAATTATCAAAAGGTAACGCGATAGACCTTCGATTAACATGTGTTCAAAAAACAAAAAATTACAAAAATTACATAACAAAGACCTCAAGGTTCAACTAATAGGATGGAGCACTATATACATTTAAGCCAATTAAAAGTTTATAGTAACCCATCCCATTAGTTTTAACATCGAGTCCACTTGCCATTCGGTCACCCATCTGATGACTACTCCAGCCTCAGCATAGTTAACTTGGGAGTTCTATTGGATGAGTAATCGTAGGGAAGCTGGTCCTTGCCGATATAGGAAGCCTCTTCGCATCCTTTATTGCGTACCCGGATGACCGCGTGTTGCCGCCCAATGGCCAATGCCACGTCCCCCGCGAATGTAGAAGCTTCCCTCCCACGTATAGCTGGTTCACGCGTTTCCCCTGTTTTTTGCCGCCTGCCTACCTATAGAACCACCTCGCGCCAGCCAATTCCTCTCCAAACACCTAGGGAGGCGGTTGAATCGAACAAGTCTAACTTGTTTCTAGTGGGTACATTGACGTGGCATCGAAAGGGTGTGATAGCTGACTCTGACAAAATAATTGACTACCATGTTGGCATACATGAGCATGGGGCCCACTTGTTAGCGTGCTGGACGGATGAAGGAACGCAAGACAAAATGGAGCGCGGAAGGGTGCGAATCGATTGGCTCATGTGTGATGACCACTGGAGCAATCCACTCAGATTGTACGTAAAAAAAATCGTGCAAACAGGGCCGGTTATACTGTGAGTAGGTGACCGTGCGCTTGGCTCTTCGCCGCTTCCGGAAGTCAAACAATGATGATGGTACTATAGTATATATACTTCTGGCAATCTGACACTAAATGAACTGCTGCACGTCCACCGCCTGTATTAAGCGCACTATCGTAAAGCAAAACTTCTCCTCATCCTGCGAGCCACCGCGTGCGCATGAGCGAGGGAGAGGTAGTAAGCAAAGCTTCTCCTCGTTTGCGAGTTGACAGGACACATCAAAAGTAGTGTATTAGTCTCTAAAAAGGGCTGACCAGCCCGTATCGCTTCTTGCTCCATGTCTCTCTCAAAGTGCGGCGGGCTGGCGATTTTGCCGTCTATTGAGGTCGGTTAACTCATCACTCGCTCCCACATGTTAGCGACATGCCAAGAGCATTCTAAAAAAATATTTGACTCTATTGTTATGCCAAGAAGAGGAAGATCTTTGACCGACGGACCAAACGAGACAGGCATGCCTTGCCGTGAGTGGGTCTAGTTTCTCGTTTTGAACTTGTTTGGTGTAGTAGTAACACTTGGTTTTGCACCTTCATAGAATGATGAAAATCCCCGCTAAAAAGGCGCTTTGCTCATGTTTGGATACTTTAGGGCTATTTGAGCCCCAACTAGCTCAAACTAACTCTAACCCATGGATCCAAATAGGGCCAAAGTTAGTCTCGGAAAACGCATTAAGCCCTTTATACATGAACAGACAGAGTACATGATACTAGCAAACGTTCACCATTAGTAGTAGTTCATTGGTTGTTTTCGATTTTTTAATTGAGTAGTGCTAGCACACTTTGCTCTGCTGCTACCGTCCAATATTCGCATGTGGTGGTTTCTAGAATTAAAAAATGAGGTAGTACTTACTGTGGGAAAGGTGAAGTGATGGTTGCTTCGCCCGAGCAACTTACATTACTTTGGGAATATTGGAGTACCAGCAGATTCAACGAAGAGAGAAATGATGGTTGCTTCGTCCGAGCAACTTACTGTGGCGAAGGTGGGGCTCCGTGATTTGACTGCTCACTAGTCATTATTACTGCGGTGCAACGACCGGGGTGAATCTCCCCTGCAGTTTTGCACTCAACATTGCTGCATGGCAGGTGGAGCCCGATGAAGGATGTCTCACATGTCGGCGAAACAAAGTTGAATTGTTTCTGGCATTGCTATCAATCTTTCAGGATTTGTTTATATGTACGCATAATTTTTCACCATAATGAAATTGTACTGTAATGCTATGAAGGTTTCAACTTTGGTTCCCGCAGAAAAAAAAGGTTTCAACTTAGGATTCATGTGTCCTCTTGCCTCAAGATTGTCTCGTTACAACATTCCATCAAATACAAATGAAACTACCATTGCTGCTAATGCATCTCAATGGTTCGTAGATCAGCACCAATATTCACATCACAACTGAAGACAAACTTGTGAGAAGGTGTACAAATAAAGAAAAATATATAATTGATCGATGTTGTTCGTAGGCATGGCTCCATTTCCTGGGCACAGTGTTCGTTGGTTGGCAGCTAGTTTCACGTAGCTCTCTAGCCAAGAAAGAGGTGTATGGAGGACATCACAATCCGATCATTTTGTGCAGTTCCACTAAAATCGAGCTGATCATCCCTGTTTGCAAACATATTCAGTCGGTGTGATTACAATAATAGTGGAACTAGATGATGAAACATAACACACACAAATAGAAGCCGATCACCTATGTGACCTCTCTTTAGGACTAACTACTTGTTGGAGAAGATTAGGCACGGAGTTGGATGAGGAGGATAGCAAAACCAATCTCCCTTTCTACAGTCCCATAGAAATGTAAATGTTGCTCGTGTGACATTTTGGCGGAACTGCACAAAACACTCTTAAGAAAAAAGTGATTTGTGTAGTTCACCAAAAGGTCGCAATAGCAACGAGGTGAAATAGATAGCCCTGTTTGCAAAAAGAGGTAGAAAGGAAACAATTACTGCCCAATAACAGGAGTTGAAGACACATACGCTGACAAAAAAGAAGCATATTCCATGTCATAAGGGAAAGATAGCAGCTTGGTGGTTTATCAAAAACGGTTTGAGGACGAGATTGCAAGATGGAAAGTACGCCGGCCGAGATATGTTTTAAGCAAAGAACTAATGAAGATCCACATGCAGGATTTTCCACATGCAGCAACGTGGGAAGATGGGCAGTGGAGCAAGGCCGGAGGAAGCTGTACCTGAGGGTCGTCGGGATGTAACTAGGAGGGCGCCGGCGGCCGAGATCTGCCCATATTGCGGCAGCGAGCAAGTGGCGAAGTCCCTACCGCGCCGGAGCTTGGTCAGAGAGAACGGCAGGTACCGCAGATCGGGACGTGCTGCCTCGACACCGTCGAACGGAGGAACGATGCACATCCTCCCTTTCCGCCGGCGGACGGGATGCAGCCAGATCAGTGACCAACAGTGAGAGAGAGAGGCCACCGCCGCCTTGTGTGAGATAGTGTGATGAGAGACAAACCCCGGCAGGCAGGCTCCATTGTATATAGTGGAGCGCATTTCTTTTTTCCCAATGACAATTGTTTTATATTCTGTACGTGCCATTGAGGAATATAACTTTATTTAATACTAACGCGTCAAGTCAAACTTTGTTCTGTGTACGCGTGGTACACGGCCCTCCTTCGAGTAAACAACCGCTACATGCATCAAATTATCACATGGGCTGCCTTTTCGTATAGAAATGAACTCCACCGTGTACCCGCGCGGGTGTGACTGGGAATGAGACATGAGTATGTGCGTCGTGCGTGCACCTCTTCTTTACGTGCAGGTACGTACGTGGGTGGGTGTGAGAGAGATGGTTTGTGCGAAACAGAGGCAATGTGTCAATGGTATCTCAAACAAAAAAATATAACATATGCAATGTGTCTGAAACAGAGTCATGGATATATCATATATAGAGGGAGCGATCCACGAGAAGAGAGTGGAGGGATCATCGGCGTGAGATATCAATAGAATCGAAAACAGGGATGAAGTGTGTGGGTGCGCGATCGATAAAGAGTGCCATCGAATTTGTGTTTGCCCACGTCAAAGATACAGGGCGGATGGCCTACTAGAATGTGAGAGGGCAGAGGTGCAGTTTGTATCTGTGGCATGGATACCTACCTACAATGTTTGACTATCGGTATGTGTGTGGGGGGGGGGTGGGGGTGGGAGGGGGCAGGGGGGAGGGGGCAGAGACCTAACTATAGAGAGGTAGATCGACTGGTATATGTGTGGAGAAGGAGAGAGACCTAACTATGTATTGAGGGAGATCGATCGGCATCCATGCATATGTGTAGCAGAGGAATAAGGTTGGGAGAGAGACAAAGGTAGAGTGTCGGAGGGTTGGTGGTGGAGTTGCTTCTCACAAATGGTGGGAGAGGCCTGCTAGACAAACGGAGGGTACGAGTGCAATATCAATAAGAGAGGGGATGTCTGCCTGTCTATGCACGTGCGTGTGAGAGACGGGTCGGGAGGTATGCACGGATGATGAGGGGGGACGATATGGTTGTGGTAAGCAGACGTAACTACATAGGAAGATCAATCGTCGTGTGTCGGAGAAAGGGAGAGACACAACTAGTGAGGTACGTCGATCGGTGCATGGGGAAAAAGACTTATAGTTGACCTAGCTATATGTAGGGAGATTGGTAGGTATACATGCATGCATGTGCTAGAACCAAATAAGGTCCGGAGAGACGGACATGGGAGAGGGATGCGGCTAGGAGGTGGTGCGAGAGGCCTACTATATCGAGGGGGGAGGAGTGTGCGAGTATGAGATCGATGAAAAGAGGGGCGGGAGTGTGCACCTGCGTGGAACCGTATTGGACATAGGGGGGCATGGACGGTGAGAAGAGAAGAGGGAAAGTGTGTGTTTGTGGTAGGCACACTTGGCTAGAGAGGTATATCGACCGGTGTGTGCCGGAAAGAAGGAGCCGAGGGGACTACACACACCATGGGTGAATGACCTAAAGCGAAACAATGAATGTGCGCGATGGAGGAGACGCTGAGGGAGGGTGAGAGGGGGCGGGCGTGTGCATGCACGAGAGAAAGTTAGCGCTAGCTACAAAGAGAAGAGGATTGTGTGGGTGTAAAAGACGAACAGAGATCATATTTCATCATAAAAAAGTGGATTCGGATATTTGAAGAAGATATCATAGTGTTTTAAACGGACGCATGCATGAATATATATAATGGTGATATGCATGGTGTGGTTATGAACATGATATACTACATATAATATGTAGAACATTTATTAGAATTTGTGATAATGTGTGGCTTTTGCAGCTCAGGGCTAAATACTTGTCATAATGTAGGGGGTGGGGCACTATACTTTGTGTGATAAACACAGTGTACGTATGAAACATGGTTTAGATTATGAAGATCTAGTTAGTACATCAAATGTACTATTATTTGGAATCAACATCAAGTGTATTCAAAGTTTTGAATTCGAGTTCATATAGTACACATAGTTCATATCTATCTCTATAGTAATCATGTGGTGTGTTGTTAAGATAATAGACAAATGATGGTTTAAGTTGGCAACAATCATGATTGTAGATTCTTAATCAAATAGAGAAACAAATTCAAATTTAGTTCGAATTGCAGCGGTAGTATAGACATTTGGAATGCACTAAAATGTTGGTATGAGTAGGTTACATGCATTATACAGCCAGCGAAAAAATTTAATTGGACATAACATGGATTCATAGCTTTGAACAGCATTTGTACAGTAAAATGGGACAAGACTCTCTCTTTGTGTGGTGTGAATAGTTTTTTGTTTTTTGTTTTTTTCGTTGAGGGAAGTGCGAATTGATTTGGTACGTACATAATTACACGTTAGGCTTGTACCTAAAATTCAACCCGTGCCTTGTTATCCCAAAAATTCAGATATCGTGCTCCCAAAACTCGCACCTTCACAACCCGCACCTTGCTATCCCGAAATTACAACGCGCGCGAAAACTCCCTCCAGCTGCCAAATCCCGGCACGCGAAATCCCCCTTCTAACCCTGAGCCGAAAGGGCTGCTAGTTCAAATCGATGGGGGTACTTTTGTAACACACCCTACATTTTGGAAAAGTGCGTCCCTAAGTCATGGTTCCCCCCCTCCCATCACCTCCTTTTCACCATTCGAAATCCCAGGCCGCCATAACCTCTCTGCTCCAGCCGCGAAACCCCACCCTCCTCCATCCGCCACCCCACCGCTGCCCAGCCGGAGCCTCTTCCCCGACGATGTCGTCCACCGCAACAGCTCGACGTCCCTCATCCACCTCCCCGGATGAGGATCCATCGTCGATCTCATCGTCCCGCCGGTTCAGCCGCCGATCCTCCACCTCCAAGGAGCTGCTCCGATGATCGCCTCGTTTATCGCGGCTGATCCATCCCCACAACGTCGCCTTAACCTGCTCCACCGGAACCGCAGCATCCTCACCAACTCCTCGGACGAAGCCGAGGCCTACTCGGCGCCACCACAGAGGTTGTACACTCATCGCATCGCACCTTCTCCTTAACTCGACCTCCTGGCTTCGACGGTGCTCGATCCCGCACCCCCATGGCGCGGCTACCTCGAAGACAGTGCCACGGGCGAGATCTCCACGGCGGCTCTCCCCCAGTGCGAGGCTCCTTCGGCGGCGGTGGCCATACCAGCGGGATCTGCTGCTGCTGATCCGGCTCTCGCTCGCTCGCGCTGCTGCTCTGCTCTCCCCCTCGCTCGTGCTGCTACTCTCGCTCGCGCTTCTGATGCTGGTACATGGGCTACTACAGCTACACGAGTTGCTGCTCTGGCTCTAGTTCATGCTGCTCCTCCAGGCGCTGCTGCTTCGGCTGATATCTGCTACTGTGTTCCCCGTTGATCGCCTGCTGATTTAGATCACTGTTTCTCTACTACTAGTGCTCGAGCGGCCTAAACTACATGTGAAGTGCCTCTCTGCTACCAGTGCGTTCAGTTTCGATAGTAACATTCAGATTCCATAGTAAATTTCAGTTTTGATAGTTAAGTTCAGAGTCAACAATTTTTACCTCATCTGTTGTAGTCAAGTGTTTTTTGGTGATGTAAATTTTACATCTATCACATTTTGGTAATGTATTTTACATCATCTATTGGAGATGCTATTAGAATCCCACTTGAGATTAACGATGTCTGTCTTGTACTTCTTCAGCCTCGACGTCTTACGGCTCGCCGGAGCTACTCCAATGATGGAACTATCCATCACAACAGAGCAGTGCCCTGGACGCCGTCTACAGACGCCTCAGATCTTCCTCCACACCTCCGACAGCCACCTCTGCCGCAACTTCTTCAGCGACCAACCCAATGATGCTGAGGTCAACACGGCTACGCCAAAGAGGTTGTACACTTGTCGCATCACTTATTACTCTACATTCAAGTCGATCCATTAGGGCTATTTTGGTTCAAAGGAAAAAGTGAAGGAAAACATAGCAATAGGAAATTTTCATATGGCACTCTATGATTCAATTATTAATGCATTTCATTGAAAGGAATGGAGCAAAACCTCCACCTGGACCTACTTTTCAAAATCCTATGCATGAAAACAAGACTAAGTGCATTAGTGGCAGAATAACATTCTAACTGTACACACTTTCATATGGTTTCACTTTAATTTGGCCATGTTTCTTTGCATTCCTCTGCTCTTCCAATTCCTGTGAACCAAACACCCAAGTTGACAGAAATCCTGTGTTTAGAAATGCTCTGTTTCCCACATGCATTCCTCTCCTATTCCGGTGTTTTTCCTATCCCTGCGTTTTTAGAATCCTACAGGCCAAAGGAGCAATTACAGAATTACTTCAGTTACAGATAGGTGTCGAAGAAAACTTTGTGTGGTTTGTCCTACTCCTGCCGTGATGTCGTCCACCTCACCTGAGCTGCTCCATCGATAGAAGCATCCACCATACCAGACATCATGACTCCGGACCGTCTTTCACCGCCTCAGATCTCCTTCCCTGCCGCTGGCACCCATGATAACCCACAAGTATAGGGGATCGTTTGTAGCCTTCTTCGATAAATAAGAGTGTCGAACCCAACGAGGAGCTAAAGGTAGAACAAATATTCCCTCAAGTTCTATCGACCACCGATACAACTCTACGCACACTTGATGTTTGCTTTACCTAAAACAAGTATGAAATTATTTTGCAAGAATAAAACTAGAAGTACTTTGCGAGAATAAAACTATGAATAAATTGTAAGGCAATAAAAGTAGATAGCTTTTGTCAACAAGAAAGTCATTTGTCCCTAGGCAATCGATAACAAGACCGGTAATCATTCTTGCAATTTTATATGAGGGAGAGGCATGAGCTAACATACTTTCTCTACTTGGATCATATGCACTTATGATTGGACCCCTAGCAAGCATCCGCAACTACTAAAGATCATTAAGGTCGTGAAACCCAACCATAGCATTAAGTATCAAGTCCTCTTTACACCCATACGCCATAACCCACTTATCCGCGTTTAGGCTGCTGTCACCCCCGCAACACCGACAATAAGCAAACCATGAAAATATTGCAACACCCTACAGCGAGGATCCCTCACGTTTGCGCGAGATCGAGGGCACCGTAGGATAGCACCATAAATAAAGTATATAATCATACCAACCAAGATCACGATTAACCCATAGGACAAAACGGATCTACTCAAACATCATAAGATAACCATAGATCATTGAGAAATAATATATGGAATTGAGCACCATGTTTAAGTAGAGATTACAGCAGGGAAGAGAGGTGTTACACCGCTGCATAGAGGGGGCGAAAGTTGGTGTTGACGGTAGCAAGATTGTTGATGTAGATCGCCGTCATGATCCTTGCCCCGGCGGCACTCCGGCGCCACCGGAAGAGAGGGGGAGAAAGCCCCCCTCCTTCTTCTTCTTCCTTGCCCCCCCCCCCCCTAGATGGGAGGAGAGTTCCCCCTCTGGTCCATGGCCTCCATGGCGGCAGAGGGGCGGGAGCCCCTCCGAGATTGGATCTCCCTCTCTGTTCTCTTCTGTTTCACGTTCCCCAGATCTGACCGAAAACCGTTTCTTATATTCCCGGAGATCCGTAACTCCGATTGTGCTGAGATTTTAACAAGATTTTTTTCCGGATATAAGCTTCCTTGCTCCCAAATTAGAGTTCTAACCAACATCCGAGGAGGGCACAACCCACCAGCGTGCGCCTGGCCCCTGGGGCGCGCCCTGCTGTCTTGTGGGGGCTGTGGGCCCCCGTTTGTGTTGATTCCAAGTCCCAAAAATCACATATATTCCAAAATAATTCACCATAAATTTTTATCGCGTTTGGACTTCGTTTGATATGGATTTTTTGCGAAACAAAAAAACATGCAACAAATAGGAACTGGCACTGGGCACTGAATCAATAGGTTAGTCCAATAAATCATATAAAATGTTGCCAAAAATATGTGAAAGTTGTATAATATTGGCATGAAACAATCAAAAATTATAGATATGACAGAGACGTATCAGCATCCCCAAGCTTAATTCCTGCTCGTCCTCGAGTAGGTAAATGATAAAAAAGATAATTTTTGATGTGGAATGCTACCTAACATAATCTTGATCATATGTCTAATCATGGCATGAATATTAAGACATAAGTGATTCAAAGCAATAGTCTATAATTTGACATAAAGACATTAATACTCAGGCATCCCAACAAACAATCATGTCTTTCAAAATATCAACACTAAAGAAAGTTATCCCTACAAAATCATATAGTCTTGTCATGCTTTGTCTTCTTAACACAAAGTATTTATCATGCACAACCCCGATGACAAGCCGAGCAATTGGTTCATACTTTTTCATGCGCTTCAGCTTTTTCAACCCTCGCGCAATACATGAGCGCAAGCCATGGATATAGCACTATGGGTGGAATAGAGTATGTTGATAGGGGTAAATATAAAGAAGACAAAAATGTAAGAAAGTCTCACATCGACGCGGCTAACCAACGGGCTATGGAGATGCCCATCAATTGATATCAATGCGAGGAGTAGGGATTGTCATGCAACGAATGCACTAAGAGCTATAAGTGTATGAAAGCTCAACATGAAAACTAAGTGGGTGTGCATCTAATCCTATAATGAAAATTTCCCACTACTATATGAAAGTGACAACATATGAGGCTCTCTCTATGAAAAGCATGGTGCTACTTTGAAGCACAAGTGTGGAACTAGCATGCTCCTTCTCTCTTTATTTTTTCTTTTTCTTTTTTTTCTTTTTTTCTTTTTCTTTTTTTTTCTTTTCTCTCATTGTCCGGAGTCTCATCCCGACTTGTGGGGGAATCATAGTCTCCATCATCCTTTCCTCACTGGGGCAATGCTCTAAAAATGAATAATGCTGATCATCACACTTCTATTTACTTATAACTCAAAAGAAATAAAAATTACAACTCGATACCTATAACAAAGTATGACTCTATATGAATGCCTCTGGCAGTGTACCAGGATGTGCAATAATCTAGCGTAACATGTATGAACAATGATGAACGGTGGCTGAGCCACAACTGCTATGTTAGCTATATGATCATGCAAAGCAATATGACAATGAATGCTCAAGTCATCAAAACAGAAGTGATGGAAGTTGCATGGCAATATATCTCAGAATGGCTATGGAAAGGCCATAATAGGTAGGTATGGTGGCTGTTTTGAGGAAGATATAATAAGGCTTATGTGTGATAGAGCGTATCATATCACGGGGTTTGGATGCACCTGTGAAGTTTGCACCACATCTCGAGGTGAGAAAGGGCAATGCACGGTACCGTAGAGGCTAGCAGATTGCGAAAAGGTAAGAGTGCGTATAATCCATGGACTCACATTAGTCATAAAGAACTCATATACTTATTGCAAAAGTTTATTAGCCCTCGAAGCAAAGTACTACTACGCATGCCCCTAGGGGGATAGATTGGTAGGAAAAGATCATCGCCCATCCCCGACCGCCACTCATAAGGAAGACAATTAATAATAAATCATACTCTAACTTCATAGCATAATGAAAGACTATACGTGCATGCTTCGTGTAACATCCCAAAATTCTAAATTTTGGAATGTTATATTAAATAAATAGTTTTGATTGATTGTTTGATTGTGGTGTGGTTGCTTGTGTGAAATTGAGTGAAATTTGGAAACTTTTTGAAAGTTGAATGAGAGGGAATAAAATGACTTTCCCAAAACTTTCACCTTGCATTTATGATCTCTATGAATTCATATTCATTTCATCACAAAACCCTAGAGTGAAGATGATATGACTTCTTCCATTTAATTAAATGAAAAGGGTTTTGAAAAGATTTGAATTCTATTGGAAAATATTTCAGGTTCGGAAACTTTATGCGACTCAATGAGTTTCATGAGAGAAGATAAAATGACTTCTTCAAATGCTAAGAAAGAGAGTTGGAAGTTTCAAAGAATCAAATTCAACGTCCCTTTGAAATTATTTTCAATTTGGAGTTATTTGGTTTTATTCAAATTATTTTTCTCCAAAAATAAAATATATGGAAAATAGGGTAAAATGATTCCCTACATTAGAAAATTGGAGAGAAATAAATTTGAAAGCATTTTGGTATTTTTAAAATGATTTTTATTGAGTTTTATTGCACCAGTAGCACTCTTTGCTTTATTTGAATTTTTGTGGATTTTATTTGACACTAAAAAATGTTCATGTTGTAGAAAATATTTTCTGAAATTTTTGATATATAATATGCTATATATCATTTTTATTATTTGTCGTTTTATTTTACTCTGCTGTCTGAGTTTAAAAAAAAAAAATCTTTTGGCCGACCGAACTGGGCCGGCCCAGCTCCTCAGCCAGGCCCAGCTCGCCCGTCGCCCCCGTCCTCGAGCAGGACTTCCCTCGGGAGTCCGCCGCCGCCGCACCGCCGTGCCCGACCCGGTCACCGCCTGCCGCCTTTGCCCCTCCCGCAAGCCGCGCCTCCCTCCCTCCTATAAAACCCGCGGCCCCGGGCCCCGTCTCTCCTCCAACCCCGCGCCGCTGCCCCGCCGCCGCACTTTGCCGCCGCCGCCGCCCCGCGCTACGCGCCGGAGCCGCCCGCGCCTTGCCGCCGCCGCCGAGGACGAAGCCGCCGCCCGTCGGAGCTCACATCCGCGCTGCGCCGCCGCACTTCCCACGCCGAGCCGCCGCCCGCCGTTCGCCGCCTCGATGCCGAGCCGCCGTCGTTCGCCGGCGTTGACCGAAACGGTAAAACCGCCGGCCCGGTTTATTTTTAGGGTTAGGTTTTTCCGATCGGTTCTTATTAGCGGACGTTCGTCCGTTAGTCTTCGGTAGCGAACGATTTTCGTTCGTTAGGTTTCTGTAGCGAACGTTCGTCCGTTAGATTTATTATTTTTCTTTTATTTTCGTCCAGGGACCTATCTGTGATTTTTTTTCTTTATAGATTAGTCCCTGTGCTTCGAACGTTCGCAACTTTTTACTCGTTTGTCCAAATCCAACGAAACCAACGCTCACTTCTTCGTTACGATCTCCTCTATCCAGATAACCAACTTAAACATGTTTTTGAAAGATTAAAATTTGAATTCAAACAGTTTTGTATTTAAACTTTTTTTTGTTCATAACTTGAGTTTTATAACTCCGTTTTAGTAGATTCTTTTTGCAAATCAAAGCTCTTGACCTAAACTTTCTGATAAGACCAAATCCACCCAATTTTGGTACTGTTAGAAATTGTTTTCTGTTGCAAGAGTTAGTTGCTAGTTTTCGAAGTTTTTCGAGATCTTTTCTTCGATTCTTTTGCATGAGTGCTTATGTATGCAATTGCTTGCTCACGTTAGATTGAACGGAGTGTGACGAGTAGAACTATCAGGAATTATGAGTGCGAAGGATCTTCATCAACAGTACAAGGCAAGTAACACATTGATCATACTTCTTCGTTACCCAGTTTTTATGCATTAGTTTCGACCCTCAAGTATTGCATGATTAGGATGTGATTAACTTGTGGGTACTGGGAAGTAGATGATGAGGTAGAACCTATTGCCCTTTTATTATAAAACCCTTGGGAGTTACTTCTACGCTATGCTTATGTTGCCATGCTATGCTCGTAGACGTGGATTGGGTTTTGAGTGTATCCATGACAGATGTGAGATTTTTAATTAATGGTTCAACTTAAGGTGGCAACTTTAACACACATCTGGGTGGATTGCTTGTTTGGGCACCTGGGGATATACCAGTGTTGTCCTAGGAGATCCCGGGGTTATACCGTGTGATCCTCCTATGGTTCGCCACCCAGGCTCAAAGGGATCATAAGATTATTCATGCTAGAAACTTCCGTGTGCAGCCACAAGCTATTATGGGCTCTAGCATAGTTGAGTATGTTGCAGGACCTCTTTCAGTGGTAGGCTAGCAGATGTAGGGGAAAGTAGGTGTAACTGTCTACCCAGAGTAAAGAGTAAATGTTTCTGAAAGACTGTGTCTCGGTCATCCGTTTCTCAAACACCATGTAGTGCGAGAAATCCAACGGAGGAGATCGAGTCTTGTGGGGAAAAGTGCACAAACCTCTGCAGAGTGTACAAACTAATCATGATTAGCCGTGTCCCCGGTTATGGACATCTTGAGTATCCGGTTCTTGGATCATCATATTGAATCCCATCACTCTAAATAAATTTGTTGGGATTAATGATTACTTTTTAATTGGGATTGAGAGGGGGTTTTACCTTCTCAATGTTCAACAACCACCATGATAGTTAAATAAAATAAATTCCTTTGTTGTAGGAAAAAATTAGCTTTTCGCAAAATCATGTTAAACCTAGAGCTTCCACCAGCCAAATATGCATATAGTGATAGCTATTATTCATCATTATCCTATGGTGTGAATTTGCCAGTACATTCAATGTACTGACCTACATGGCTGCAACGTCTCATGTTGCAGGAATTCTTACGACGAGTAAGTGATACGTTAGGGTTACGATTTCTACACTCAACTTTGCCGTTGGTGTTGATGGGAATCCACAACCTTGTTGTTACTTCCGCTATATGGATTGAGGTAATAGTATTTACGTTACTTTATACATGTGATTTACCTCTGTTATAAATCCTCGAGTACTGTGTGTGTCAGCATACCGATCCAGGGATGACACTTAAGCACAGAGACTTTGATCCATTCGGGTCGGGTCGCTACACTTCGGGAATCACAAACCTTAACACCAATATTCTTACTAACCACAACCGTTTAATAGTACCTCCCACATATTACCATCTCTATATCGCAAAACTATTGCAAGGAATCAAACATATCATATTCAGTGATCCATAAGTTTTATTTAGGATTTTATGACTAACCATGCAATTGACCAATTCCTGTTGTGTCTCTAAATAGGTATAAGTGAAGCAAGAGAGTTTAATTCTTTCTACAAAAGACCATTCTCTAATAAGTATAAGTGAAGCAAAAGAGCGTTCTACAAATAACGGTTTTCTATGTGAAGAGAAACAGGCAATCCAAACTTCAAATGATATAAGTGAAGCACATGAAGCATTCTATAAAGCCACACTCAAAAGATATAAGTGAAGTGCAATGAGCATTCTATAAATCAACCATGGACTATCTCATACCAGCATGGTGCATAAAAGAAAAGTGAAAAATAAACACAAAAGACGCGCCAAGATTTACACATATCACGTGAACGAAACGAAGACGAAAACATACCGATACTTGTTGAAAAAAGATGGGATGCCTTCCGGGGCATCCCCAAGCTTAGACGCTTGAGTCTCCTTGAATATTTACTTGGGGTGCCTTGGGAATCCCCAAGCTTGAGCTCTTGCCTCTCCTCCTTCTTCTTATATCGAGACCTCCTCGATCTTTGATCACTTCATCCACACAAAACTTAACCGAACTTTTAGTGGCGGGGTTAGTGAATATGGCAGTAAAATCCCAACATGTACTGCTATAACATTATTGTATAATTATAATCAAACATTACCCACTGTATGCTATCACAATTCTATGGCCCCAAGTTAAAGCGGGCTCAACAAGATTTCAAACATATGCAAATAATGAAGCTATAACAGCAAGCTGTGAAAACAGGACAGTCTGTAAAGATCTGAACATTCACCATACTTATGTAACTCTAAAAATTCTAAAAATTAGGAAAAAATAAACAATTTGTATAGCAATACTATGCAAAAAGTTTCAGAAACTTCGACGTTCCAGTAAAAAATGTAAAATCGCACACTACAGCCAAACTTTCTGTTTTTGCACCGCACATACCAACAAGCAATCTAATCATCCTAAAGGCAAATCTTGGCACATTATTTTTATAATACAATGGATTTTTACAAGGAGATAATTATTTTTGTTGAAATTTTTCTGTAATTGAGATTCACAAAGTTTCCATGGGCATGAACAAAGTTCAAGGCTAGCTCCCACTTTCACAGTGCTCGTCTCTCTCACTTTCACCTTTCTTTTTGTGAAGTTTTAAGTTCCCCTCTATATTTTTTGTTTTTAAACTTTATAAAAGAACTCAACAGAATAAAATGACTCTATAAAACTTTTGGGTTGTCTCCCTAGCAGCACTTTCTTTAAAGCCATTAAGCTAGGCATAAAGTGCTCAAGTAATGAATCCACCCGGATCCCAAGGTATATCAAAGCCAATTTTAATTAACAATGATTTGGCATTTAGTAGTGAGCACAAAGCAACATATATCATGCAATGACGAAGTCTAACTCTCTTCCTATGCATCAGCATGTCATACAAGAAGAATTCATGCACATCAAGTAAAGGCCAATACGTAGCATAAGCAGTTTCTTGCAATTTTATCGTGTTGGAAACATAGAGAGGTGGAGATATAGTTCCTCTCTCATAATAATTGCAAGTAGGAGCAGCAAGCACATGCATATTATATTCATCAAAATAATCATGTGTAGTAGCAAAACGCAACCCATCAATATAATCCTTAATAAGAGCAAACTTCTCCGATATAGTGTAGTTTGGAGAATTCAAAAAGATAATAGGACTATCATGTGTGGGTGCAATAGCAACAATTTCATTCTTAACATAAGGAACTATAGCAAGTTCATCTCCATAAGCCTAATTCATATTGGCATCTTGGCCACAAGCATAACAAGCATTAAGTTCATCAAAAAGGGATATTTCAAAAGAATCAACGGGATCATAGCAATTATCATAGCATTCATCCTTCGGTAAGCATGAAGGGAAATTAAATAATGTATGAGTTGAAGAGTTACTCTCATTAGAAGGTGGGCACGGGTAGCTAATCCGCTCTTCCTCCTTTTGTTCTTTGCTCTCCTCATCATCTTTTTCATCCAATGAGCTCACAGTTTCATCAATTTCTTCTTCCATAGACTCCTGCAAAATATTAGTCTCTTCTTGGACAGCGCAGACTTTCTCAATAAATATATCAATATCGGAATTGTATTTATAATTTTCATAGCAATATTTAAGGATTGCAAAATTTTCTTGTTTATAAACATCATCATCATCAAAAGGTTCATACTTTAAAAACAAAGATTCAATTTCATAAGCACCCTTAAAAGCAACAAATTCTTCTATTCGTTCCACATCATAATAATCATATCTACCATTGGCATAAGAAGCCAAGGTTTCATTATCATTAAATTTGCATGTAAAGGGAAGGTGTCGAGCGTTCATCCTAGAGCAACAAGTATAATCATATCTCTGGCATAAATTCCAAGCATACCAATGCAACATATCAATTTGATCCCACAATAATTTCCCTTTTTGTGTCAAGCGATAATCCCTAAAGTATTCACGTTGATCCTACGTTACTCCCATTATCAAGTTGAATGGGGTTTTCTCGGGATTATCAAAGTAGTGCATAATATTTTTCACATAACGAGAATTGAGGGTTTTAGGAGGTTCCCCATCTCCATGAGTAGCAAGTACAACTAATTTTTTTGGTGTTTCGTGTTCCATATCCATAACTAAAGATAGAGAACAACTTAGAACAGGAAATAAAAACTACTTAGTGATAAAGCAAACAAGCACACACGAGAATATACACCCCACGCTATTGCTCCCCGGCAACGGCGCCAGAAAAAGGTCATGATAACCCACAAGTATAGGGGATCATTTGTAGCCTCTTCGATAAATAAGAGTGTCGAACCCAACGAGGAGCTAAAGGTAGAACAAATATTCCCTCAAGTTTTATCGACCATCGATACAACTCTTAGCACACTTGACGTTTGCTTTACATAAAACAAGTATGAAACTATTTTGCAAGAATAAAACTAGAAGTACTTTGAGAGAATAAAACTATGAATAAATTGTAAGGCAATTAAAGTAGATAGCTTTTGTCAACAAGAAAGTCATTTGTCCCTAGGCAATCGATAACAAGACCGGTAATCATTCTTGCAATTTTATATGAGGGAGAGGCATGAGCTAACATACTTTCTCTACTTGGATCATATGCACTTATGATTGGTCCCCTAGCAAGCATCCGCAACTACTAAAGATCATTAAGGCAATGAAACCCAACCATAGCATTAAGTATCAAGTCCTCTTTATTCCCATACGCCATAACCCACTTATCCGCGTTTAGGATGCTGTCACCCCCGCAACACCGACAATAAGCAAACCATGAACATATTGCAACACCCTACAGCGAGGATCCCCCATGTTTGTGCGAGACGGAGGGCACCGTAGGACAGCATCATAAATAAAATATACAATCATACCAACCAAGATCACGATTAACCCATAGGACAAAACGGATCTACTCAAACATCATAAGATAACCATAGATCATTGGGAAATAATATATGGAGTTGAGCACCATGTTTAAGTAGAGATTACAGCGGGGAAGAGAGGTGTTACACCGCTGCATAGAGGGGGAGAAAGTTAGTGTTGACGGCAGCAAGATTGTTAATGTAGATCGCCGTCACGATCCTTTCCCCGACGGCACTCCGGCGCCACCGGGATAGAGGGGGAGAAAGCCCCCCTCCTTCTTCTTCCTTGCCCCCCTCCCTAGATGGGGGGGGGGAGTTCCCCCTCTGGTCCATGGCCTACATGGCGGCGGAGGGGCGGGAGCCCCTCCGAGATTGGACCCCCCTCCGAGATTGGATCTCCCTCTCTGTTCTCTTCTGTTTCGCGTTCCCTAGATCTGGCCGAAAACCGTTTCTTATATTCCCGGAGATCCGTAACTCCGATTGCGCTGAGATTTTAACACGATTTTTTTCCGGATATAAGCTTCCTTGTGCCCGAAGTAGAGCTCCAACTGACATCCGAGGAGGGCACTACCCACCAGGGTGCGCCTGGCCCCTGGGGCGTGCCCTGGTGTCTTGTGGGGGCTGTGGTCCCCCGTTTGCGTTGATTCCATGTCCCAAAAATCACATATATTCCAAAATAATTCTCCGTAATTTTTTATCCTGTTTGGACTTCATTTGATATGGATTTTCTGCGAAAGAAAAAAGCATGCAACAAACAGGAACTTGCACTGGGCACTGAATCAATAGGTTAGTCCAATAAATCATATAAAATGTTGCCAAAAATATGTGAAAGTTGTATAATATTGGCATGAAACAATAAAAAATTATAATACGACAGAGACGTATCAACCCACCGCAACTACATCACCATCATCAACTCAGTAGATGAACCCGAGGAGTACACGGGTCCACAAGAGAGGTCGCACTCTTTCGTTTCTGCTTATGTAATACATTGCTTAATATTACCTGCTACTTTATCGTCCTGTTCACCTCTTAGACTCCAAGTCATGTCCAAATTAATGTTCAAACTTGAGTTTTAAAATTACTTGTGGGGCACATATCGAGGCAGCAATGAATAGTATCTCTGTATTATCTGGTTCACCTAGGGTATGCCTATGTTGTTCATCTTGGGTGGGAAACAAATAGTAAAGCAATCATCATCTGTCTTTTTATTAAATTAAAGCTATCATCAGCCTGCTATCATTATTTTTGGATCCATCCACTGGTTGTTACCATCACTCTAGATTTCTGCATGCTCTCCTTACATAATCTCACTATATTTTATTCGTATGCATGTCAGATATTGTACACAGTCATGCTGAACATGTAGAGAAAAAGAGAAGAGTTTTGCGCGTCAATACAATGTCATGCAGACATCTATCCATGGTGGGTTCAATGGCAACCCCTCCCCACCCCCCTCCAGATTGTAATCCAGAGGAAGATATCTGTTCTAAGGCGGATTCAGACGCAGCTGACAACTCCTATTTACCCCCCGAGGTGTTTCCTCTAACTTGGCATGGTGATGTTGGTCATATCATGCATATGTTGCCTTGCAGTGCCTACTTTTGACATCATATATGTCATCTTCTTAGTTTAGACATGTTCTGTAATGCCACCTGTTTAGTTTCTATATCATATATGAGAATTATGCAATCTCATCTCTTTTAGCCAGCCTTAATATATATGAAATATGCAATGCTATCCTGTTTAACCAGGCATCATATATTTGAATGATATCTTGCCAATCCTTTTCTTCATTACATTTCCATTTGTCGACAATGTTTGTACATTCAACTACTCTTCCTGTGAATCAGCCATTTGAGTGGGTGATGGAAAAATCTGGAGTGAAAACAAGGTCTTCAGAGCAGACAGATCTACCTGTCGAAGCAGATCTCTTGCTGGGTCCCGATAGCTCCTCAGAGATGGATTGAGAGACAGATGACCAGTCCTATTCCCCCAGCGAGGTGTATGCTCTAACTTGGCACGGTTATACTGCTCATATCATGCATATGGTGTCTTGCATTGCATAGTTTAGACATCATATACACAATATTCAACACCATGTTCTTAGTTCAGACATCATATATGTGAATGCCATCTGCTTAGTATATAAATCACATACGTGAATTAAATCATGCGATCCTGATTACTTAGATACATGTATGTGAATTATGTCATGCGAACCTGTTTACTGAAGACATCATATAATTATCTCATGCCATCCTGTTTAGTTAGTCATCATATCTTTGAATTATGTCATGCTATGCTATCCAGTTTAGATAGACATCATATATGTGAAATTATGTCATGCTATCCTTTTTAGTTAAACAATATACATGTGAACTATTTCATGCTCTCTTTTTTCCACACTATTTATTGCATCTGTCTCTCATACAAGGTCTGTACATTCAACTATGTTTCCTGTTTATCAGCCATTTGAATTGGAGCGGGTGATGGTAGTATCTAGTGGAGTAAAAACACGGTCTTCAAATAAAACAGTGCTACCTCTTGGTGGAGATAGCACCCCGGTTGTACATGCACGAGAACCAGCCCTACCACACATAACCCAGACTCTCGCACATTGTACCCCTAATGCGATGGACAGAGAACCAGCTTCACCCAATCTAACCCCAACCCCAGCAGATAGTAACCCAGTTCCTGTTGAGACAGCACCATCTCCACCACAGAGCTGCCAAACAAGAGCAGTTAGTAAGTAAGCTCTAGTGCCCAAAGCGCCAGTACTACCACGGCGAGCCCCAACTCCACCGGTTAGTACACCTATTCCCGTGGAGGAAGCACAACCAGCCATTCGTAGTTTAGCATCTATCGCATTTGATGCTGTTAAATCCTATGTGCGTATCTTCCCATCATGGAAATATTATACTAAAGATGAAGGGAAATGCCAGTTGCAGGTGTTCGTCCAGGAGTTATGTGTAAGTAATGTTATTCATGGCAATTACTTTGCTTCGTCCCATACATTCTACCTCCATGATGGTTATAATACAGCAAATGTTCCCATTTTTCTCTATAGAGAAGGACCGATTTGGAAACTCAGGATGAGGTAACCTGTGCTAATACCTCTGCTATCTTCAAGAATGCTTGGTGGCAGTATCGGAATTACCTGAAGAAAACGTACTTCACTGGCAAAGAAACTCATCAAATTCCCTTAAGTTCTCCTGAGACATATTTATGGGACGATGACTAGGAACGCCTTGTTCTGTACTGGTCCCGAACCAAGAATGTGGTAAGGTCTATGAGCACATTTTTTATTTTGAAGTACTATATGCCCGCGTCTTACTGTACTCTGTTCGTGTAGAACAAGCGCTTAAACCTGAAGAACAATTGTTGTCATTTAAGATTCCATTGCTATCATGCATACTACTTTGCTCTTGTATCACTGTATTTACTCATACAAACTTATTTTTAAATTGAAGGATCCAATCGAAACTCCAATGGCACAACAGGTACGTTTAAGCATGTTTGTTTAACAGGTTTGCTCTAATAAATAGCTCTGTTGATTTCAATTTCAATTGTGTATACAGTTGACTTCTCATATCATGCTCATTACTAACATCACAACAGAGCCAATAGTGTTGTTGTACAAGTAGACCCGTGGTACCCATCTGAAATCTTGTTGTGCTGTGTAGTTTCCCACGCTTTGTATTCTTTCAATGCTGCTTTGTCTTGAACTGATATGATTTGACCTAAACCTGTTATGTGTATGCTTTTTCTTCTTTTAGAATGCTGATAGAATATTGGGGAAGAGTACCTTATTAAGCCATGGTAAAGGAAGTAATGCAGATAAGGTTCAGGATAGTGAGACATCCTTGTTGGTCTCCAACAAAGCTGATAAAACAGCTAAGGAAAACTATCTTGAAGACAGTGAGACAACCCCAAAGTCCTGTCTTGGTGTAGTCTTCGAGTTACTGGCCACTACCGCTGGCACAAGCTATTCGAACTCACTGTCTGAATTAATTCGGTTTCCTGAGTCTCAACTACAAGCTGAAAGACATCGATCAGTTGTGCAGCGACAAGAAGCCGAAGGACTGCAGAAGTCCCTGGAGAATTCAGATGCGTACTTTCTGGTGCAACAACAAGCGTTGGAGGATTTTAGCGCCAAACAGGAGAAAGCTAATAAGCTTGCTAAGCTTATTGCCAGCATGGTGGATACCCAGGATAACGTTTCTTGAGCTCTTCTGAAGTTGTTTCAGTTATGGACTTGTTTTGCTACCGCGTTTATTTGCACTGGTGGCCAATTTAGACGGCCAGTGTATGTAATATGCTGCTTTGTTCCCTATATTTGCACTGGTGGTGAACTTTGATGCCCAGTGGATGTATTATGTGTAATAGCCGTAATAGCCTAGCATTAGTTGCTTGCTTATTTATTTCCTTATTGTCTTGTTTAGTTGTTTGCTTGTAGTCACTGCAGTTCTTTTTCCGCATTTTTCTAGTGGCCACAATAACCCATTTTTATAACTAGGCCACAATAACCATGGCAACATACGGACCGTTGTAACCATGGTCCTGCTACCTACTATAGTGACCATGGGCCTCCTACGGGCCGTAGGATCCATGGGCCTTCTACGGGCCGTAGGATCCATGGGCCTTCTACGGGCCGTATAATCAATGGGCCTTCTACGGGCCGTATAATCATTTGGCCAAACATGGGCCGTACTATTCATGGACCAATAACGGTCTGCAAAATGGGCCGTAAACGGGCTAGAGTGGAAATCGTCTGTGTATGGCCCGACCATAACGGGCCGTTAATAGGCCGTACTTGATGACGCTATGAAAATAGCCCAACGGGTTAACGGGCCACAAACGGGCCGACTGTAACCATGGGCTGAATTTGGCCCACAAGCGGAACAGGCCAGTAACGGACCGTAAGTAACCGAATTCTGGAAATGAGCCCAAGAATAAATGGGCCCTTAGAAGGCCGAAAGTTAACACAGGCTGGAAACGGCCAACGGAATAATGGGCTGTTAATGGGCATAAAGGGATACACTGTTCATTATGGGCCAGTTTCACCTCGGGCCTTTAATGTGCCCAGAGTTACAAAGGGCCTCGTATGGGCCGAAAGACGTCTTGGGCCATACATGGGCCGGAAGTTACAACGGGCTGGAATCATATTGGACGGCCCAGATGACGCTACTGGGTCTAATTCGGATAGGCCATAACGGGTCGTGAGTTAGCAGGTTGTAAATGGGCTATATGCGAACAGGGCGTTAACAGGCTTTCCATGGGCCGGCCCGCTACCTTTTGACCAAGTCAAACGGGCCGGCCTTTTCACTGAAATGGGCCTCTGTTGGGCCATGCCATGTGTCGACGTATCATAGGCGCCTCCTGTCCAATGAGTGGATGATATCTGTCCCAACGGTGAGCCAACACATGGTTTCTCTGGCCATTGAGAATTTTACACGTGGAAAATCCCCATTGGTCCCGACTGTTAACGGGTTATCGGATCCAAACCGAAACCCGGTAGCTTAACAGCGACTCATTATGGTGGATGCCACATGTCGGTTACCCTTGACGAAAGCACTTCCATGACGCGCCATTTATCGTCATGGAAGTGGACACTTCCATGATGATAATTTTGGTATTGTCATGGAACACTTCTACGACAGCACAGGTATGACTATCTTGATTCTGTCATAAAATCGTCATGGATGTGCATGCATGACAGAAAATGTGACCTACTGTGACAAACACGTATCATCACGGAAGTGTATTTTTTTGTACTGTGCACTGACTCCTCAGCATGCTCCGCTAAGTGAAGAAAATGAAGAGGATGTGGATGTTGATGGTGAAACTACAGCTCCTATCCATGAAGAATATTGGGAATCCACTCACCCAAATTCACCCATCACCACTCCCCTCACTCAAGTGCCTCAGTCGCCTGCGCGCACTGAAGAAATTCATACTGGTTATGAGGAAAGGCAACCTTCTCTTCAGACCATTCATGAAGAAATTCTAGCTGCAGCTGCTGATGAAATTACTCAAGATGACCCAAATGTCGATGTCGTCAATACATCTCCTCCGCGCGCAGATTCAATTCCCTCAATTGACATAGATACTGTTCCTACTGCCACTGCTGAGGAAGTTGCAAAGTCACTTGCCATCACTAATCCAAATGACTCAACAGGCTCTCCCAGGCCTATATTTAATGTGAGATCAAAGAAGCATAACATTCAACCAATTCCCGTGATGCCCAAGATTGGCAGAGGCCTCAAACAGCCAAAGTTTGATAGTGCCAAGTTCTTCGAAGAGAAGAATTTCTTCATTGGCGAGTCACCCTATGACTCAGCCAAAATCAGGAGTTTGCTCTTCTGGACTCATATACAGATGAACTACTATGCTTCTCTGTTATTTGACAAGAAGAAGATCTTCCCGCACCGTCATATTCCACGTGGATATGGAATCGATTCAATGCGTCAGGCCTGTGTTGGCTGTGCTTCATGATGCTGGTCTTCTCAGCTTCTACTCTGACGTCTACGATTGGAATGAAAAGCTAATTCTTCAATTCTACACAACTGTGCATTTCTCAGGCAACGCTGACGACGCTGCAACTTGGGCTCTGGACTGGATGAGTGAAGACACTCATTACAAGGCACCTGTTGATGAATTACTTCGTGCTCTTCCAGTTGATCCACCCCAGGAAGAAGCCAAGATAATTTATGAAGAACCTGAACTACCCAACCACCTGATGCAAGTGCTTATGAAATCCATGGCTGAAGGAGATGCTCCGAGAACAACCTTACCGGCGAAGGATTTGATGTATGTGCCATGAACACTCTATCGCATTCTGTCCAAGACCCTCAGTCCCATCAAAGGCCACAACTCCAATACTGAAGAAGTTATGGGAGTTATGAAGAATCTGCTATTCCACATCATTCATGGTACTCCCATCAACATTCATGATTTCTTCTTGAGGACTTTGGTCACAGTGGCACAGTCCCCATTTGATCTGAAGCCATATGCTCCATGGATCATGAGATTCATCAGATCACGATCTTCTATTCACTACCGGGCTGATCGTCAGAATCATCTTAGCTATTTGCCTGAAACTGAAGTTCTTCAGTGCACACTCTCCACTGTTCCTGGCAAGGGAAAGACTATGATTGATGAAGGACTGCGTCCCCTTGATGGAATATTCCGTCAACTCATCTCTACCTCAACTGCTGATGAAACTGCCAGCCAGAACATTGCTGTAAAGGCTTCAAAACCATCATCTTCACCTATCGCACCATGTGTCATGACGGATCGTGAGTTGCTCATAAGCCTGCACCAGAAAGTTGACAAAAATCACCACTGGGTTAAGCGTCAGTTTGCTGCTATTGAAGCCAACATGACAGTGATGCATAATGTCGTGCGAAAGAATTGCTATTATGTCCATGAAATATTTGACCACACTTGGGTCATACTCTCGCACCTCAAATCAGATGAAGAACTTGTTGCCATGGATTTTCAAATGAATTGGGTTGACCGCCAAGAAAGAAGTTCAAGAAAACTCAAGTTCCTTCACTTATGTCGAGCTCAGAGTCTTCATCACGCACAACTGATGAAAATGAAGCTATTGAAGACACTGCTGCTGGTCCTTCTACACCGCGCGACCCCAACAACGCTGGCTCTCCCTCGTCTTCACCATGATGATTTCCTTCAGGGGCGTTAGTCCTCAGATTCCTCACCTTTTGGTCATTTGATGACACAGGGGGAGAAGCTTGAGTTAGTCTTCAAGCGGGTCTATATTATGGGTTATTTTTGTTTAAGTTGCAACTCTTGGTCTTCATGTGATTTGCTCTTTCATGAGTTGTAACTTCATAGTTGTTGGTCAGCTGACTCTTCTGCTACACTTGATACACATGCTCTGACCTTAAATATATCTGATCATACATGCATAATTTCGTCAGACACCAATTTTCATCATGCATTCATATTCCTCAAATATCTTATGATCATGCATGATTGATGTCCAAGATATAGGGGGAGATCTCCACAATTTTAACTTGCCATGTGCATTTGTAATCCAAAACAAATTCCTCAATATGCACATATTCAGGGGGAGTTCCTCAATATCTTGTAACCAATTTCTTCATACTCTGTATTTACACTTCAATTATTTTACTCCCATTGAAAGCCTAACCAATTTGTCATCAATCACCAAAAAGGGGGAGATTGTAAGTGCGTCAAGTGCCCCCGTAGTGGTTTTGGAGTATTGAAGACACATAGGTTGATGAACTAATGTGTTTGTGAGTATACACAGGAGACAGAGCTCTTGAAGATTTGGTTTAACACATGGAAGACGACCCCTAAAAATTGGAATTCTTCAAGTGAAGAATTTGATGATGAAATTATTACGGCCTTTGAAGAATTTGATGTGAAGACTGGAAGCTTGAAGACTTTTGTTTTCATAGTTTCTTTCTTCTTATTTGAGTCATAGGAAAAACCGTACTGTTAAAGGGGGTCTAGGTGATACATATTTCACATTTCCAAAGTGATGCTCAAACCTATACCAGTCTAGCCGCTTCGAGTGAAGCCTTTGGAAATCTCCACTACAGCTATCGAATTTGCTCATGACAGTGATGAAGTTCATCTAGTCGCTGACGAATTTGGTCATGTTGAGGAGTTAGGAGTTCGCTAGTGCGAGCTGCCTACCACGAGGAAATCGAGTGCCCCGACGAATTTGAGAGTTCAAATTCCGACCGTTGCTACGCTGTGTGCCAGCTGTTGAGTGGATCCTTATCCTGACAACGGTCGAATCAAAGAAGGGCATTTATCACAATTCATGTCGGGTTGCCCCTTGATTATAAATAGCCGCCCCCACAACCACTTCTTGGTTGGCTGCTTCGAGAGAACTTGACACTTGTCAATTGAGAGCAACCCATCCTCTGAAGACTTTGAGAGAATCCTAAGTGAGGAAAAACCCAGAGCCAAAGTTATTGAGCATCACTGAAGAGAATGATCTGTGTGATCCGACGCCTGTTACCTTTGAAGACTGTCATTCTTCCAGACGGTTAGGCGTCAAGTTCTGAGCACACCAAGAGTCATTGTGGTGCGCCGGTTGATACGTCTCCAACTTATCTATAATTTTTTATTGTTCCATGCTGTTATATTATCAATCTTGGATGTTTAATATTCATTTTATAGCAACTTTGTACTACCTCCATCCCAAAATAAGAGACTGAACTTTGTACTAACTTTAGTACAAAGTTAGTACAAAGTTGAGTCACTTATTTTGGGACGGAGGGAGTATCATTTTTTGGGACTAACCTATTGACATACTGCCCAGTGCGAGTTGCTGTTTTTTGCTTGTTTTTTACTTCGAAGAATATTAGTACCAAACGAAGTCCAAATGTCACAAAACTTTTTGGTGATTTTTTCTGGACAGAAGACAACTTGGGAGCCAAGGAAGTGCCTGAGGGGAGGCTCGTGGGGCCCATAAGGCACCAGGGCGCGCCAGAGGCCCCTGGGCGCCCTGGTGGGTATTGGGGCCCACAGGCCCCCTCTCCACCGTCTATCAGCTCTATAAATACTCTAGAATCCCAAAAACCCTAGGGGAGCAGAGAGATCAGAGTTTCCACCGACGCAAGTTCCAGAAACATGAGATCCAATCTAGAGCCTTTTCCGGCACCTTGCCGGAGGGTTCAACGATCACGGAGGGGTTCTTCATCAACACCCTTGCCCCTCCGATGATGTGTGAGTAGTTTACCACAGACCTACGGGTCCGTAGGCAGTAGCTAGATGGCTTCTTCTCTCTTTTTGATCTTCAATACAATGTTCTCCTCGATGTTCTTGGAGATCTATTTGATGTAACTCTTTTTGTGGTGTGTTTGTTGGGATCCGATGAATTGTGAGCTTACGATCAGATCTATCTATGAATATTATTTGAGTCTTTGTTGAACTCTCGTATGCATGATTGTTATAGCCTTGTATTTCTTCTCCGAAACTTTGGTTTGGTTTGGCCAACTAGATTGATTTTTCTTGCCATGGGAAGAGGTGCTTTGTGATGGGTTTGATCTTGCGGTGTCCTCACCCAGTGACAGAAGGGGTAGCAAGGCACGCATGTATCATTGCTATTAAGGATAAAAATATGGGGTCTATTCCTACATGAATAGATCTTGTCCACATCACGTCATCATTCTTATTGCATTACTCCGTTTTTACATGAACTTAATACACTAGATAAATGCTTGATAGCAGTCAATGTGTGGAGTAATAGTAGTAGATGCAGGCAGGAGTTGGTCTACTAATCTTGGACATTGATGAACCAAAAGTATAGGGGATCAATCGTAGTCCTTTTGATAAGTAAGAGTGTCGAACCCAATGAGGAGGAGAAGGAAATGACAAGTGGTTTTCAGCAAGGTAATGTCTGCAAGCACTGAAATTGTCGGTAACAGATAGTTTGATAGCAAGATAATTTGTAACAAGTAAATAATGGTAATGGTAACTAAAGTGCAGCAAGGTAGCCCAATCCTTTTTGAGGCAAAGGAGAGGCCAAAGCGGTCTCTTATAATAAGCAAAGCGTTCTTGAGGGTATACGGGAATTTCATTATATCACTTTCATCATGTTGGCTTGATTCGTGTTCGCTACTTTGATAATTTGATATGTGGGTGGATCAGTGCTTAGGTGATGTTCTTACTTGAACAAACCTCCTACTTATGATTAACCCCCTCGCAAGCATCCGCAACTACGAGAAAAGTATTAAGATAAATTCTAACCATAGCATTAAACTTTTGGATCCAAATCGGTCCCTTACGAAGTAGCGCATAGACTAGGGTTTAAGCTTCTGTCACTCTAGCAACCCATCATCTAATAACTACTCCACAATGCATTCCCTTAGGCCCAAATATGGTGAAGTGTCATGTAGTCGACGTTCACATGACACCACTAAGGGAATCACAACATACATATCATCAAAATATCGAACACATATCAAGTTCACATGATTACTTGCAATATGACTATTCCCGTGACCTCAAGAACAAAAGTAACTACTCAGAAATAATAATCATGCTCAAGATCAGAGGGGTATTAAATAGCATAATGGATCTGAACATATAATCTTCCACCAAATAAACCATATAGTAATCAACTACAAGATGTAATCAACACTACTAGTCACCCACAAGCACCAATCGAAGGTTCCGGTACAAAGATTGAACACAAGAGATGAACTAGGGTTTGAGAGGAAATGGTGCTGTTGAAGATGTTGAAGGAGATAGCCCTCCCAAAGATGGGAGAGTTGTTGGTGATGGTGATGACGATGATGATGATTTCCCGCTCTGGAAGGGAAGTTCCCCCGGCGGAATCGCTCCGCCGGAGGGCAAAAGTGCTCCTGCCCAAGTTCCACCTCGAGACGGTGGTGCTTCATCCCGAAAGTCCTCTCCTTATTTTTCTAGCTCAAAATGACTTATATACCAGAAAAGGGGTACCGGAGGTGGGCCGAGGAGGGCACAACCCACCAGGGCGCGCCTAGGCTCCCTAGCGCGCCCAGGTGGGTTGTGCCCACCTGGTGGGCCCCCTCTGGTATTTATTTGCTCCAATAATTCTTAAATAATCCATAAAAAATCTTCGTGAAGTTTCAGCTTCTTTGGAGTTGTGCAAAATAGGTAGCTCTTACTTGCTTTTTCAGGTCTAGGATTCCAGCTGCCGGTGTTCTCCCTCTTTGTGTAAACCTTGCAAATTATGAGAGAAAAGGCATTAGAATTACTGCCAAAAGCATTATTATGCATAAAAACATTATAAATAGTAGTAGGAAAACATGATGCAAAATGGACGTATCAACTCCCCAAGCTTGGACCTCGCTTGTCCTCATGCGAAAACCGAAATCGAAAAACATGTCCACATGCTTAGAGAGAGAGGTGTCAATAAAAACAAAATACGGACATAGAAGCATCATGCATATTATTATAACAGCAAGGAATTTAACATAAACTTTATCAAACAAATCTTATCATATAACTTCTCATGAACAAGTAACAATTCATCACAACATTGAAGTATAAAGCATAAACCTTATTGAAAACAACAAACTATGTTCTCAGTCAACTTTGCAACTACAATTCATCATATTTTCAGGAAGGGTCATGTGTCGGAGCCTTTTGGCAAATCCACATACTCAACCATCATTTAATCTTCTATGATTGCTAACACTCACAGCATACCCATGAACAAAAAGTTTCAACCGGACACATGGAAAGATAGGGGCTTATAGTTTCGCCTCCCAACGTATTCGCCTCAAGGGCGATGTCAACAATAATAACTCATGCCCACTCATATCCAACTGGATATATGTGCCTAGATCTTTCCTCACCACATGGTGCTTGCAAAAAGAGAAAATAAAAAGGAATAGGGAAGAATACTTTGACTCTTACATAAAAGTAAATGCATAAAAGTAAAAGATAGGCCCTTCACAGAGGGAAGCAGAGGTCATCATGCGCTTAATTGTTTGTATGCCAAATCCCTTAATGCAAAAGAATGTCACGTTATATTGCCCCTTATGATAGCAACCTTTATTATGCAGTCTGTCGCTTTATTCTTTGCCATCACAAGTTTGTACAACGCTCAATGTTCTCTTACACTAAATGATCCAACACATTTAGAAGCAGTTTTTATTGCCTTATTGCACCGATCACAAATTAATTGAAGGATCTTACTCAATCCATAGGTAGGTATGGTGGACTCTCAAAATAATATTTGGGTTAAGGGTTTCTGGATGCACAAGTAGTATCTCTACTTAGTGCGGAATTTTTGGCTAGAAAAGATATTGAGCAAGCACCACATGTTGAAGGATCTATGACAATATAACTTCTATGTGAATATGAACAAACATAAATCATTACGTTGTCTTCCTTATCCAACGTCAACTATTTTGACACAAAATATTTAATGGGGCTCACAATCATAAAATATGTCCAAGATAGTGTATTTGCATGTGAATCTTCTCTTCCCTTATTAATTCTTTCATGAGTTGCATCATTGACCAATGCTATGTTTGTCAATCGCCAATAAATTTTACCACTTATACTTTTCCTTATGTGATGTCTTTACTTACCATAAGATTAGCATATGATCTTTTCATTTATTTTCCTTTCTTTTATTGAAGCATTAAAGTAAAGAAACAAAACTCAAACTACTCTTTATTATATATCTCGCACACGATTACATCGAAAGATAGATCACTAAGCAAACACTTGAAAAGAAAGGATCGAACTAAACTTTTATTCAACTAAATCATAGGAAAACTAATTATCGAACTAAAATAGATAAAAGAAAAGATAGTGGTGGTGATACGATACCGGGACACCTCCACCAAGCTTGGCACAAGCCAAGGGGAGTGTCCATACCATGAACACAAGTCTCCTTTGGTGATGAAGATGATGATGGTGGTGGTGATGAGGTAGTAGCGATCTCTTATTTCGGAGGTAAAAGTTATCTATCTTCAACTCATCATTCTCTATCTCAAGCTTTATTATCCTCTTGCATAATGCCTCCTTGCTTTCTTGCTCGAACCGAGGAGGGACTGGCGCATCTTCATCTTCCTCATCGGTGAACCATATATAGGGATAGGTGTCCTTGAAGATATTTTTATCCAAAGGCTGGTAAGAAACCGGGCTCTCTTCCTCTGAATCTTGTGATGACATATTTTCAGATCTGCCAGAAAATAGCAAGAAGGAAGAACAGAAGATTTTTCCGTGATACGGTGTTCAATACATTCGGGGGGTATATAAAGATTTTTTTATCTTGGGAAACAAGCAAACAGGAGGAAAACGGAGTCGGGAAGGTTCCCGAGGTGAGCACAACCCACCTGGGCGCGCTAGGGGGCCCAAGCGCGCCCTGGTGTCTTGTGCCCCCCTCGGGTGCCTTCCTGGTTGTTTCTTATTTTCCTAATTTTTAAAATATTCCAAAACTGACAGAAAATATTTTTGTGGTTTTTTCTGAGTCTGTTTACTTACCGTATCACGTACCTCCTCTTTTTTAATTATTCTGGAGTGTTCCGGAAGGTTTCTTTTATGTGTTCCTCGGGTGTCATGGTTTGAATAATATTGCTTTCAACATTAATAGGCGTACCTGAGATATAGTGTTTAATTCTTTGCCCATTGACCACCTTCGGGTTCGTACCTTCAGCATTATTTATTTTAATAGCTCCAGCGCGATAAACCTCCTCGATGATATATGGTCCTTCCCATTTAGAGAGAAGTTTTCCTGCAAAGAATCTGAAACGAGAGTTGTATAGAAGAACATATTCTCTGACTTTGAATTCTCTCTTTTGGATTCTTTTGTCATGCCATCTTTTAACTTTTTCTTTGAATAATTTGGCATTTTCATAAGCTTGGGTTCTCCATTCATCTAGTGAGCTAATATCAAATAACCTCTTTTCTCCAGCAAGTTTGAAATCATAGTTGAGTTCTTTAATTGCCCAATATGCTTTATGTTCTAACTCTAGAGGCAAATGGCAAGCTTTTCCATAAACCATTTTATAGGGAGACATGCCCATAGGATTTTTTATAAGCTGTTCTGTCGACCCAAAGTGCATCATCTAATTTCTTAGACCAATTCTTTCGAGACCTATTAACGGTTTTCTGTAATATTAGTTTTATTTCTCTATTGCTAAGTTCAACTTGACAACTAGATTGAGGATGATAGGGTGATGCAATTCTATGGTTAACATCATATTTAGCAAGCATTTTACGGAAAGCACCATGAATAAAGTGTGAGCCACCATCAGTCATTAAATATCTAGGGACTCCAAACCTCGGGAAAATAACTTCTTTAAGCATTTTAATGGAAGTGTTATGATCAGCACTACTAGTTGGAATAGCTTCTACCCACTTAGTAACATAATCAACAGCAACCAAAATATGAGTATATCCATTAGAGGAAGGAAAAGGTCCCATATAATCAAAACACCAAACATCAAATGGTTCAACAGCAAGTGAATAATTCATAGGCATTTCTTGACGCTTACCGATATTACCAATTCATTGACATTCATCACAAGATAAAACAAACTTATGGGCATCCTTGAAGAGAGTAGGCCAATAAAAACCAGATTGCAATACCTTGTGAGAAGTTATATCTCCCGCATGATGCCCTCCATAAGCTTCGGAGTGACATTTCCGTAGGATTTGTTCCTGTTCATGCTCAGGTACACAACGTCTAATAATACCATCTACTCATTCTTTATAAAGATGTGGGTCATCTCAAAAGTAATGTATTAAGTCATAGAAGATTTTTTTCTTTTGTTGGTATGTGAAACTAGGTGGTATGTATTTAGCAACAATATAATTAGCATAGTCAGCATACCAAGGAGTGTTATGAGAAATATTTATTGTAGCTAATTGTTCATCAGGAAAGCTATCATCAATAGGTAGTGGGTCATCAAGGATATTCTCTAACCTAGACAAGTTATCAGCTACGGGGTTCTCAACTCCTTTCCTATCAGTGATATGTAAATCAAATTCTTGTAGCAAGAGAACCCACCTAATGAGTCTAGGTTTAGCATCTTTCTTTTCCATAAGATATTTAATAGCAGCATGATCGGTGTGAACAGTAACTTTAGAATCAACAATGTAAGATCTGAATTTATCACAAGCAAACACAACTACTAAAAATTCTTTTTTCAGTAGTAGCATAATTTCTTTGGGCACTGTCTAGAGTTTTGCTAGCACAATGAATAACATTTAATTTCTTATCAACTCTTTGTCCTAGAACAGCACCAACAACATAATCACTAGCATCACTCATAATTTCAAAAGGCAAGTTCCAACCAGGTGGTTGAACAATAGGTGCAGAGTATAAGGCTTTCTTTAGTGTTTCAAAGGCTTCTACACAATCATCATCAAAAACAAATGGAACATCCTTTTGTAAACGATTTGTAAGAGGCCTAGAAATTTTAGAGAAGTCTTTAATAAACCTCCTATAGAAACCAGCATGACCAAGGAAACTACGAATACCTTTGATATCTCGGGGACATGGCATTTTCTCAATTGCATCAACCTTAGCTTTATCCACCTCAATACCTCATTCAGAAATTTTATGCCCTAACACAATACCTTCATTAACCATAAAGTGGCACTTCTCTCAATTCAAGACAAGATTAGTTTGCTCACATCTCTGCAAAACTTGATCAAGGTTGCTCAAGCAATCATCAAAAGAAGTTCCATATACAGAAAAATCATCCATGAAGACCTCAACAATCTTTTCACAAAAGTCAGAGAATATAGCAGTCATACATCTTTGAAAGGTAGCAGGTGCATTGCATAAACCAAAATGCATACGTCTATAAGCATAAGTTCCAAAAGGGCAAGTAAAAGTGGTTTTCTCTTGATCAGGTTGTGAGATGGGTATTTGAGAAAAACCAGAATATCCATCAAGGAAGCAAAAGTGTGTGTGCTTAGATAATCTTTCTAACATTTGATCAATAAAAGGCAAAGGGTAATGATCTTTTCTAGTAGCTTTATTTATTTTTCTGAAATCAATTACCATTCTATAGCTAGTAACAATTCTTTGTGGAATAAGTTCATTTTTATCATTAGGAACAATAGTAATACCTCCTTTCTTAGGGACACAATGAACAGGGCTTACCCATCTACTATCAGCTATGGGATAGATTATACCCGCTTCCAGAAGTTTTAGTATATCAGTTCTTACTACTTCTTTCATTTTGGGTTTCAAACGTCGTTGATGATCAACAACGGGTTTAGCATCAGGTTCCATATTAATCTTCTGCTGACAGAGAGTGGGACTAATGCCCTTAAGATCATCAAGAGTATACCCAATAGCAGCTCGGTGCTTCTTTAGAATTTTCAATAATCTCTCTTCTTCATGTTCTGAAAGGTTAGCACTAATAATAACAGGATATATCTTTTTCTCATCAAGATAAGCATATTTCAAAGTGTCAGGCAATTGCTTCAATTCAAACACAGGATCACCCTTAGGTGGAGGAGGACCTCCTAGAGTTTCAATAGGAAAATTATGTTTGAGCAGAGGTCGTTGTTCAAAGAAAATTCTATCTATTTCATTTCTTTCATGCAAATGCATATCATTTTCATGGTCTAGCAAATATTGTTCTAGTGGATCAGTAGGAGGCACAGCAATAGAAGCAAGACCAATTATTTCATAATTACTAGGCAATTCTTTCTTATGAGGTTGTCTGTTAAACTTGGAAAAATTAAATTCATGAGACTCATCACCAAAGTGAACACTGACTGTTTGTTTATGACAATCTATAGTAGCATTGACAGTGTTCAAGAAAGGTCTACCAAAGATAATGGGACAGAAGTCATCTTGTGGGGAACCAAGAACTAGAAAATCAGTAGGGTATTTTGTTTTTCCACACAAGACTTAAACATCTCTAACAATCCCAAGTGGTGTGATGGTGTCTCTATTAGCAAGTTTAATAGTAACATCTATGTCTTCTATTTCAGCAGGTGCTATGTCATTCATAATTTCTTGGTATAAGGTAAAAGGAATAGCACTCACGCTAGCACCTAAATGACATAAACCATGATAACAATGATCTCCTATTTTAACTAAGACAATAGGCATGCCAACAACAGGCCTATGTTTATCTTTTTCATCGGGTTTGGCAATTCTAGCAGCTTCATCACAGAAGTAAATAACATGCCCATCAATATTTTCTACCAGGAGATCTTTAACCATAGCAACATTAGGTTCTACTTTAATTTGTTTAGTAGGTTTAGGTGCTCTAATATGACTTTTGTGAACCATAGTTGAAACCTTAGCATGTTCCTTTATCCTAATAGGGAAAGGTGATTTTTCAATATAAGCAGTAGGCACAACTGGATCAACATTGTAAATAATAGTTTCATCTTTAGCTATGACCAGCGCTTTAATTTCTTCTTTAATAGGTGGGTGATATTTAAACCACTTCTCCTTAGGGAGATCAACATGAGTAGCAAATGATTCACAGAAAGAGGCTACTATCTCAGAGTCAAGTCCATATTTAGTGCTAAACTTGTGAAAAGCATCGGTATTCATAAAAGATTTAACACAATCAAACTCAAGCTTAATACCTGACTCTTTACCTTCATCGAGTTCCCAATCTTTAGAGTTGCGTTTAATTCTTTCTAAAAGATCCCACCTGAATTCAATAGTCTTCTTCATAAAAGAACCAGTACAAGAAGTATCGAGCATGGATTGATCATCACGAGAAAGCCGAGCATAAAAATTCTGAATAATAATTTCTCTTGAGAGCTCATGATTGGGGCATGAATATAACATTGACTTAAGCCTCCCCCAAGCTAGAGCGATACTTTCTCCCTCACGAGGCCAAAAATTATATATATAATTCCGATCACGGTGAACTAGATGCATAGGATAATTTTTTTGGTGAAATTCCAATTTCAATCGATTCCAGTTCCAAGATCCAATATCATCGCATAGCCTATACCCTTCAAAGATAAAGGGAAAACCTTCTTCTTAGCTTCATCTCCGGGCAAACCTACAGGCTTAAATAATCCACAAATTTCATCCACATATATCAAGTGCATATCAGGATGTTCGGTTCCAACTCCTGCATAAGGATTAGCTAGTAGTTGTTCTATCATACCCAAAAGAATTTCATAACCAATATTTTTAGTAGGTGCAGTAGTTGAGGGTTAACTAATTGTGGTTCGGTCGAGGTGAAGATACCCCGAACAAACCCCTCAAAGGATGGTTCTCCATAGTAACAAGTGACAATAAATTTCAGCACGTAGTAATAATTTTTCCTTACCGATTTCCACTTACCAAGAGCGCTTCACTCCCCGGCAACGGTGCCAGAAAAGAGCCTTGATGACCCACAAGTATAGGGGATCAATCGTAATCCTTTCAATAAGTAAGAGTGTCAAACCCAACGAGGAGCAGAAGGAAATGACAAGTGGTTTTCAGCAAGGTAATGTCTGCAAGCACTGAAATTGTCGGTAACAGATAGTTTGATAGCAAAATAATTTGTAACAAGTAAATAATGATTACGGTAACTAAAGTGCAGCAAGGTAGCCCAATCCTTTTTGAGGCAAAGGACAGGCCAAAACGGTCTCTTATAATAAGCAAATCATTCTTGAGGGTACACGGGAATTTCATTATATCACTTTCATCATGTTGGCTTGATTCGTGTTCGCTACTTTGATAATTTGATATGTAGGTGAATCGGTGCTTAGGTGCTGTTCTTACTTGAACAAACCTCCTACTTATGATTAACCCCCTCGCAAGCATCCGCAACTACGAGAAAAGTATTAAGATAAAATCTAACCATAGCATTAAACTTTTGGATCCAAATCGGTCCCTTACGAAGTAGCGCATAAACTAGGGTTTAAGCTTCTGTCACTCTAGCAACCCATCATCTAATAACTACTCCAAAATGCATTCCCTTAGGCCCAAATATGGTGAAGTGTCATGTAGTCGATGTTCACATGACACCACTAAGGGAATCACAATATACATATCATCAAAATATCAAACACATGTCTAGTTCACATGATTACTTGCAATATGACTTCTCCCGTGACCTCAAGAACAAAAGTAACTACTCAGAAATAATAATCATGCTCAAGATCAAAGGGGTATTAAATAGCATAATGGATCTGAACATATAATCTTCCACCAAATAAACCATATAGTAATCAACTACAAGATGTAATCAACCCTACTAGTCACCCACAAGCACCAACCTAAGGTTCCGGTACAAAGATTGAACACAAGAGATGAACTAGGGTTTGAGAGGAGATGGTTCTGTTGAATATGTTGAAGGAGATGGCCCTCCCAAAGATGGGAGAGTTGTTGGTGATGGTGATGACGATGACGATGACGATGATTTCCCGCTCCGGGAGGGAAGTTCCCCCAACGGAATCACTCCGCCGGAGCGCAAAAGTGCTCCTACCCAAGTTTCACCTCGAGACGGCGGCACTTCATCCCGAAAGTCCTCTCCTTATTTTTTCTACGTCAAAATGACTTATATACCAGAAGAGGGGCAACGGAGGTGGGCCGAGGAGGGCATAACCCACCAGGGCAGTTGTGCCCACCTGGTGGGCCCCCTTTGGTAGTTATTTGCTCCAATAATTTTTAAATAATCCATAAAAAATCTTCGTGAAGTTTCAGCTTATTTGGAGTTGTGCAAAATAGGTAGCTCTGAAGTGCTTTTTCAGGTCCAGAATTCCAGCTGGCGGTGTTCTCCCTCTTTGTGTAAAACTTGCAAATTATGAGAGAAAAGGCATTAGAATTACTCCCAAAGGCATTATTATGCATAAAAACATTATAAATAGCAGTAGGAAAACATGATGCAAAATGGACATATCAGACATGATGCATATATACATGATCATTGCCTTGGATATCGTCATAATTATTTGCTCTTCTATCAATTGCCCAACAGTAATTTGAATACCCACCGTATGCTATTTTCTTGAAAGAAGCCTCTAGTGAAATCTAAGGCCCCCGGGTCTATTTTCTATCATATTATTTTCAGATCTATTAATCCAGAAATCAAAAAATACCTTGCTGCACTTTTTCTTTATCTATTTTATTTTCTGTTTTTGTTAGATCTTTTTACCCAATCTCATACAATTTAATCTATCTCAATACAGAGGAGGGATTGACAACCCCTCTTACGCGTTGGGTTGCAAGTTTTTGTTATTTATGTGAAGGTACTGTTTACATAGTCTGGTGGATCCTCCTACTGGATTGATACCTTGGTTTCATAACTGAGGGAAATACTTCCATTGCTATGCTGCATCATCCTCTCCTCTTCGGGGAAATACCAACGCAGTGCAAACAAAAATCAGGAAGAATTTCTGGCGCCATTGCCGGGAAGGATCAAGTCCAGATCTATCAGGTACACAATCACAAATCTCATCTCCTTGCAATTTACTTTATTTGCCATTTGCCTCTCATTTTCATCTCCCCCACTTCACAAAAATATTTGCCTTTTTATTCGCCTTCTTTTTCATTTGCATTTTTCTCGTCAGATATCTTGTTTGCGTAGTCATGATGTCTCAAGAAAATACCAAGTTGTGTTATTTTTCCAATACTAATAATAATGATTTTATTAGTACTCTGATTGCTCCTCCCACCGCTAGTGCGGAGTCTTATGATATTAATGGCGCTTTATTGAATCTTGTTATGAAAGAGCAATTTTCCGGTACTCCTAATAAGGATGTCGCGTCCCATCTAAACACTTTCGTAGAATTGTGTGATATGCAAAAGTAAAAAGATGTGGACAATGATATTATGAAGTTGAAATTATTTCCTTTCTCTTTGAGGGATCGTGCAACAATTTGGTTTTCATATTTGCCTCGCAATAGTATCGATTCTTGGGATAAGTGCAAAGATGCTTTTATTACTAAGTATTTTTCGCCCGCAAAAATTATTTCCCTTAGAAATCAAATCATGAATTTCAAGAAACTTGAGCATGAACATGTTGCACAATCTTGGTAAAGAATGAAATTAATGCTAAGAAATTGTCCTACTAATGGTTTAAATCTATGAATGATTATACAAAAAAATTATGCGGCATTGAATTTTGTTTCTAGAAATCTTTTAGATTCCGCCGCGGGTGGTACTTTTATGGAAATTACTTTGGGTGAAGCTACTAAATTGCTTGATAATATTATGGCAAATTATTCACAATCGCATACCAAAAGAGTACCTACAAGTAAAAAGGTTAATTCGGTTGAAGAATTAGTACATTGAGTGAAAAAGTTGATGCACTTATGAAATTGGTTGCTAGTAAAAATGCTCCTATTTATCTTAATAATGTGCCTTTGTCTATGTTCATTGAGAAAAATAGTGATTCCGTAGATGTGAATTTTGTCTCGCGGAACAATTTTAATAATAATGCTTATAGAGGTAATTTTAATCCTAGGCCTTTTCCTGGAAATTCCTCTAATAATTATGGAAATTCCTATGGTAATTCTTCTTATAATAATAATAGGATGCCCTCTGATCTTGGGAGTAATATTAAAGAATTTATCAATCCGCAAAAAGTTTTCAACACTACGATAGAAGAAAAAATGAGTAAGATTGATGATATGTCTAGAAGCATTGATAGAATTTCTCATGATGTAGAAAATCTCAAGACTAAAACTTTTCCACCCAAGGTTGATGTTAATGAATCAATTAAAGCTTTATATGTCTCTATGGATGAAAGTAAGAAAAGAACCACTATGCTTAGAGCTAACAAGGAATTTTTAGAAAGAGCGTTTTCTACCGATTGCTTTCATAATGATGAAGATGTTAAGATGATTGGTGTTTCTTCTATTGATTCCTTGTTTAGTAATATTAAAATTGATGATAAGAGGACTGAAGAAGAGTAAACTTTAGCTAGAAGGCGTCCTCATAATTCGCAGGGTGAAAATCTTATTAAAAAAATTGATAAAAGTAGGTTTGGAGAGGTCAAAACTTTAGCTAGTGATGTGCCCACTGTTTTGGATTAGAAAGACTTTAATTATGGTAGTTGTTCTTTGATTGAGTGTATATCTTTGTTGCAATCCATGATAAATTCACCCAATGCCTATGAACAAAATAAAGCTTTCACTAAGCATGTTGTGGATTCCATGCTAAAATCTTTGGAAGAAAAATTGGAGTTAGAGATTTTAATTCCTAGGAAATTATATGATGAATGGGGACCTACCATTAAAGTCAAGATCAAAAATTATGAGTGCAATGCTTTATGTGATTTGGGTGCTAGTGTTTCCACAATTCCGAAATCTCTATGTGATGTGCTTGGTTTACCAATTTGGAAGAATGCTCTCTTAATTTGCACTTGGCGGATTCTACTATTAAATCTCCTTTGGGAAGAATTAATGATGTTCTTATTCTTGCAAATATGAATTATGTGCCCATAGACTTTATTGTGCTTGATGTCAACTGCAATCCGTCTTGTCCTATAATACTTGGTAGACCGTTTTTGCGAACTATGGGTGCCATGATTGATATGAAAGAAGGGAATATTAAATTTCAGTTTCCTCTAAAGAAGGGTATGGAACACTTCACTAGAACTAAATTAGGCCACCATATGAGTCAATCATGAGGGCAACCTATGGGACAAAAACTAAAGATGACAACACTTGAATTTATGCTTTATGCCTAGCTAGGGGCATATAACAATAGCGCTTGTTGGGAGGCAACCCAATGAATAAAATTTATTTTTCACTTTTTATTTCTGTTCTTGAGTGTTTGCACAATTATTCTACTGTTATGATTGTATTTTTATGTTTTAATTAGTGCTTGTGCCAAGTAAAGCCTTTGGGATCATGTTGGGTGATAGTTGATTTGATTTTGTTGAAAAGCCAAAACTTTTGCGTCCAGTAGCAGAATTTTTAAAATTCCCAGAAGCGACAAAAAATTCTGAATATTTTACACAAGATTGATATTCAAATTTTCTATGTTTTTCTAATTTTAAAGAATTTTTGGAGTTAAATAAGAATGATTGAAATTCGCATCTTTACAGACTATTCTGTTTATGACAGATTCTGTTTTTGTTGCATTGTGTGCTTTTTTGATGAATCTATCGATTGTATCGGGGGGTATACGTCATGGTAAAATTAGAATACAGTAGGTATAATACAATAAAAAAATATGAATGGGTTTGAAACAGTAATTAAAGTGAAGATTGGTTTTCTTATACTAACGGATCTCACGAAGGTTTTGTTAAGTTTTGTGTGATTGAAGTTTTCAAGTTTTGGGTGAGATCACGATGGATGAAGGAATAAGGAGTGTCAAAAGCCTAAGCTTGGGGATGACCCATGGCACCCCAAGGTAATATTCAAAGAGTACCAAGCAACTAAGCTTGGGGATGCCCCTGAAGGCATCCCCTCTTTCTTCTAACGACCATCGGTAATTTTACTTGGAGCTATATTTTTATTCGTCACATATCATGAGTTCTACTTGGAGCGTCTTGTATTATATGAGTATCTACTGGTTTTCCTTTTTAGTTTGTCACAATAATCCTTGCTGGACACAACTATTTGAGAGAGCCATAATTATGCTATGAGTTGTTAGAATTCCTCTATGTGCTTCACTTAATTTTTTTTGAGCTATGGAATTGCTCTAGTACTTCACTTATATCTTTTTTAGCACGGTGGTGCTTTAATTTTAAAGAAATGTCCTCGCATTTCTTCACTTATATTATTTTAAGATATGAAAATTATTTTGAAGAAATATTTGTGCTCTTGTTCTTCACTTAAATTTGTTTGAGAGCTTTGTTATTAGCACTGGTAATATATGAAACTAGTCCCAAAGTGATAGATATTCAAGAGGGATATAATAAAAACTTTCATGAAGATCATTGGATACTAAAAACTTGATTCCTTGCAATAGTTTTGAGATATGTTGATAATAATATGTGAGTCGTGTTAATGAGTAATTATGCCTTAGTAAGAATATTGGTGTTAAGGTTTGTAATTCCCAATGCAAGTACGAAAGTCGATAGTTATGCAATGAAGTTGCATCCTACTTGTGGTGCATTATTCGGTGTTGGTTATGTTTAATGCACTTTTATGATAGTTTTTGTTTCTTGGTTGGTCGCTTCTCAATCTATTTGCTAGCCTCCATTTGTACTAAGTGGAAATACTACTTGTGCATCCAAATCCTTAAACCCAAAGTTGTGCCAAATGAGTCCACCATACCTACCTATATGCGGAATTTTCGTGTCGTTGCAAGTAAATTTGTATGTGCCAACTCTAATGTTCAAAATAAATTTCCTTTTTGTGTGCCTGTACCGCTCATGAAGGGGCGGGGGGACAATATTTTCCATGCTAGGTATTTTATTCTCAAGATGAGTGTTTATTCACTTGTCATTGCACGAGAGTGCGGCAAAGGTAATAGGGATGCCCAGTCCCGAAATGTAAAAAAATTTATTTATGTTGTTCAATAATAAATTCCTTGGAAAGTGTTGGTATAGAAGGCACCCATGGATACGGCTACCATGGATTGTGAAAGAATGGTGGAAAAAGGAATAAACTTAATTTTCTGTTCGGGAACCGCCTATGATCTATCTAGCATGGAAAGTATTGGGAATTCTCGGTCGTTTCCGTTGAAGGGAAAAGCATGCCACCCAAAATAATTTTATCTCAATTTAAACTTTGAGCTCTGGCACCTCTACAAATCACTTCTTCCCTCCACGAAGGGCCTATCTATTTACTTTATGTAATTTTTATTTTTATTGAGTCTCCATCTTCTCTTATAAAGCACTAACTAGGGAACACTATTACCATGCTTGTGCATTAGGCATAGTTAATATTCGAGTGTGTTTCATGAATGGATCAATGATTGAGCATGATGGGCTAGGGATAGCTTTCTTTAGCTTTGATATTTTGAATGACATGGTTGCTTGTTGATATGTTTGAGTATTGATGTCTTCATGTCAATTATAGACTATAGCTTTGAATAATCTAAAAGTCCAAATGTCCATGCTACAAAAGAAAAATTTATGAGATGAACATGTTAGGCAGCATTCCACATCAAAAAATCTGTTTTTATCATTTACCTACTCGAGGACGAGCAGGAATTAAGGTTGGGGATGCTGTTACGTCTCCAACGTATCTATAATTTTTTATTGTTCCATGCTGTTATATTATCAATCTTGGATGTTTTATATATATTTTATAGCAACTTTATATCATTTTTTGGGACTAACCTATTGACATACTGCCCAGTGCCAGTTGCTGTTTTTTGCTTGTTTTTTACTTAGCAGAATATCAGTACCAAACGAAGTCCAAATACCACGAAACTTTTTGGTGATTTTTTCTGGACAGAAGACAACTTGGGAGCCAAGGGAGTGCCCGAGGGGAGGCTCGTGGGGCCCACAAAGCACAAGGGTGCGCCAGAGGCCCCTGGCGCACCCTGGTGGGTAGTGGGGCCCACATGTAGCGACCCGACCCGAATGGATCGAATCTCTGTGTTCAAGTGTCATCCCTGGATCGGTAATGCTGACACACACAGTACTTGAGGGATTTATAACAGAGTAGCAATCACACACTTATTACATCGAATGTCTCAAAAGAGAACTGGTTACAAAAAATATGGCTTAAGGCCATCTAAATAAGATAACAGCGGAAGGCTTGGAAGATAAAGTGAGTCCATCAACTCCAACGGCATAGCTGAGTGCACGACAACGACCTAGCACACCTTACTCTTCGTCTGAAAAGTCTGCAACATGATACGTTGCAGCCCGAAACGGGTCAGCACATGGAATATGCTGGCAATATAACACAGTAGAGCAATGAACAGAATAATTGCTAATACTACATGCATATTTGGCTGGTGGAAAAGCTCTAGGGTTATACTGTTTTGCGAAAAGCCAATTTTTCCCTACAACAAAGGAATATATTTTATTTAACTATCATGGTGGTTGTTGAACATTGAGAAGGTAAAACCCCCTCTCAATCCCAATTAAAAGTAATTATTAATCCCAACAAATTAATTTAGAGTGATGGGATTCAATATGATGATCCAAGAACCAGATACTCAAGATGTCCATAACCGGGGACACGGCTAATCATGATTAGTTTGTACACTCTGCAGAGGTTTGTGCACTTTTCCCCACAAGACTCGATCTCCTCCGTGGGATTTCTCGCACTTCATGGTGTTTGAGAAACGGATGACCGAGACACAGTCTTTCAGAAACATTTACTCTTTACTCTGGGTAGACAGTTACACCTACTTTCCCCTACATCTGCTAGCCTACCGCTGAAAGAGGTCATGTAACATACTCAACTATGCTAGAGCCCATAATAGCTTGTGGCTGCACACGGGAGTTTCTAGCATGAATAATCTTATGATCCCTTTGAGCCTGGGTGGCGGACCGTAGGAGGATCACACGGTATATCCCCGGGATCTCCTAGGACAACACTGGTATATCCCCAGGTGCCCAAACAAGCAATCCACCCAGATGTGTATTAAAGTTGCCACCTTAAGTTGGACCATTAAAAAAAATCTCACATCTGTCATGGATACACTCAAAACCCAATCCACGTCTACGAGCATAGCATGGCAACATAAGCATAGCGTAGGAGTAACTCCCAAGGGTTTGTTATTAAAAGGGCAATAGCATGGTGGCTCCACTGAACTTTGCAAAACTTGATAACTTTGTTGCGTGTAACTCGGCTGGCAAACTCGAGAATCTTGACGGGTTTCTCCTCGTAGGTCAAATCGGTATCCAATTGAATTGCTTCTAGGGGCACTGTATCTCTCAGAGGAATATCAGCCATCTCTGCATGGCACTTCTTTAACTGGGAAACGTGGAACACATCATGAACTCCTGACAAACCTTCAGGCAATTCCAACTTGTAGGCAACTTCACCCATACGTTCCAATACTCGGTATGGTCCCACAAATCATGGTGCTAACTTCCCTTTGACTCCGAACCGTTTAACTCCTCGAAGTGGCGACACACGTAGATATGCTCTGTCTCCGACTTCATAGGTTACCTCCTTGCGTTTTGGATCGGCATAACTCTTCTGTCTGGACTGGGCTACTTTCAGTCTATCTCGAATCAGCTTAACCTTCTTTTTGGATTCCTTAATCAAATCCGGTCCAAACAACTGACGGTCTCCAACTTCATCCCACATCAACGGTGTTCTGCACCTCCTTCCATACAAAGCCTCGAAAGGTGCCATCTTCAAACTGGCTTGGTAGCTGTTGTTGTATGAGAACTCCGCGTAGGGCAGATTGTCATCCCAACTAGATCCATAATCTAGCGCACAAGCTCTTAACATGTCCTCCAGAATCTGATTAACTCTCTCAGTCTGTCCATCTGTCTGCGGATGGAAGGCTGTACTAAACTCTAGCCTGGTTCCCAATGTCTGGTGTAGTTGGCGCCAAAACTTTGAAGTAAACTGGGTTCCTCTATCTGATACGATGGTCCTCGGAACTCCGTGCAGACATACGATCCTGGTCATATATATCTTGGCCAACTTCGCACTCGTATATGTGGTTTTCACTGGAATAAAGTGAGCTACTTTGGTCAAACGATCCACTACTACCCAGATAGAATCATATCCTGATCGGGTCCTGGGTAATCCGGTGATGAAATCCATGCCAAGTTTATCCCACTTCCATTCGGGTATTGGCATAGGCTGTAGCAATCCTGCGGGCTTCTGATGCTCTGCCTTCACTCTCTGACATACATCACATACGGCTACATACTCAGCAATATCCCTCTTCATACCCGTCCACCAGAAACGCTCTTTTAAATCCAAATACATCTTGGTGTTTCCGGGGTGTATCGAGTATGGCGAGTCATGAGCCTCCTGTAGTATCAACTTCCTGATCTCGGCATTATTGGGTACATACACACGGTCCTCAAACCATAAGGTGTCGTGCTCATCTTCACGAAAACCTTTGGCTTTTCCTTTGCGCATTCTATCCTTTATCTCGGCAATTTCTTTGTCATCTTTCTGAGCTTCTCGAATCCTTCCCAATAATGTTGACTGAACTTCCATAACTGCGACAAAACCTCTAGTGACTATCCCCAAACGAAACTCCCTGAGATCTTCGGATAACCCCTTTGGTAAACCTCCGCTTTTGAGGGTATTGACATAACTCTTCCGGCTCAAAGCGTCTGCTACGACATTGGGCTTTCCTGGATGATAATGCAACTTCATATCATAATCCTTTATAAGTTCCAACCATCTCCTCTGCCTGAGGTTCAGCTCCTTCTGAGTGAAAATATACTTCAAGCTCTTGTGATCCGTGTACACATCACAACGGTTCCCAATAAGAAAATGTCTCCAAGTCTTAAGTGCATGAACTACAGCTGCTAACTCCAAGTCATGCGTGGCATAATTCAACTCATGCGGCCGAAGCTGACGTGAGGCATATGAAACAACTCTTCCTTCCTGCATAAGTACTCCTCCCAGTCCTAAGCGAGAAGCGTCGCAATACACTTGGAAATCCTTGCATATATCTGGCAGAATCAGAACTGGGGCTGTAACCAAACGTTTCTTCAGTTCCTGAAAACTTGCCTCACATTCATCTGTCCATTTGAACTTAGTGTCCTTCTTCAGTAACTCCGTCATAGGCTTCGCAATCTTAGAAAAATTCTCGATAAATCTCTGATAATATCCTGCAAGTCCAAGAAAACTGCGGATCTCCCCCACTGAGGTGGGTGCCAACCACTCAGTGACAGACTGAACCTTAGTGGGGTCTACTGCTATACCTTCGCCCGATATAACATGTCCAAGAAATCCAACTTCCTTCAACCAAAACTCACATTTGCTGAACTTGGCATACAACTGATGTTCCCTGAGCTTCTCGAGAACTAAACGCAGATGCTCCTTGTGCTCCTCTTCATTCTTTGAGTATACCAAGATATCATCAATGAACACCACGACAAACTTATCCAAGAACTCCATGAACACCTTGTTCATCATACTCATGAAATAGGCAGGGGCATTAGTCAATCCAAATGACATAACTGTGTACTCATATAGCCCATACCGGGTGGTGAAGGCTGTCTTAGGTATATCCTGTTCTCGGATCTTCAGCTGGTGATACCCTGATCTCAGATCGATCTTGGAGAACACTTTAGCTCCTTGCAACTGATCAAACAAATCATTAACCATTGGCAGTGGGTACTTGTTCTTAATCGTCACTTCATTCAATGCGCGATAATCAACAACCATTCTCAAGGATCCATCCTTCTTCTCAACTAAGAGCACTGGGGCTCCCCACGGTGATGAACTTCGTCGAATGTAACCTTTCTCCAATAATTCCTTGATCTGCTTCTTAATCTCCTCCAGATCATTTGCGGGCATCCGGTATGGTCTCTTTGATATTGGTCTGGTGCCTTGCAACAACTCTATCAAGAATTCAATGTCTCGATCCGGCGGCATGCCTGGTAACTCCTCTGGAAATACATCTGGGTAATCCTTCACAATAGGCACCTCCTCCTGAACAACTCCCGTGAGAGAATTTACTTGGCTCCTTCTAGGCACATGCCTAGATACATACTTGATCCTTTTTCCCTCTGGGGTGGTAAGCAAAATCGACTTACTCGCACATTCGATGCTTCCTCCATACATCGATAGCCAATCCATGCCTAGTATCACATCCAATCCTTGTGACTTCAAAACTATCAGGTCTGAGGGGAAAACATGACTTCCAATGATCAATGGCATCTGATGGGTTTAGAGGGAAGAGATTAGAATAGGGTAAGGTCTAGTGAGAAGGCACTACCCATATGCACATGAGATAAACACATTCATTACACACCACTCAATTCAAGCAAGAGCATACAATCGATCTAACTACCGTTACAAAAGTGCTCGGACTATTACTATTTACATGGGGAAAATACTAATGATAATATGGTGGTCATCTAGAAATTTTGATCGGTGGAAGACTCCATGATATCCGCTCCAGCTTCGTCTTCATAATCATCATCACTACTGTCGGGGTCGGAGTCGGTGTCGTCGATGATGATGTAGTCTTCAGATCGAATTTCCTCAGGTTCGTCGTCTTCTTCTCCGGGCGCGGGGTCTCCCATGAATACTCCTAGCTTCCTTGTCAGGTCGTCATTCTTCTCCACTAGTATTGCGATTTCCTCCTCGTATCCATCACGTGTAGACTTGAGTTCCTCTGCTAGTACAGTGGCGGTGTAGGTCCCGGTGAAGCTTGGTATTCCGATGTTCAGGTACCTAGTGACTTCCTTCAAGTGTCGCCCAAAAGGTGTGTCTTCATCCGGTTGTGTAAACTTGTTCCTTGAGTCCGCCATCCTAGAGAATAGAAGATGGAGAGAAGTCAGAAATGAGTAGAGAAGAGTGACCTATGGCTTTTCTTAGTGGTCGTGTCCTACAGTCAGCGTGTGCTCTGATACCATCTTTGTAGCGACCTGACCCGAATGGATCGAATCTCTGTGTTCAAGTGTCATCCCTGGATCGGTAATGCTGACACACACAGTACTTGAGGGATTTATAACAGAGTAGCAATCACACACTTATTACATCGAATGTCTCAAAAGAGAACTGGTTACAAAAAATATGGCTTAAGGCCATCTAAATAAGATAACAGCGGAAGGCTTGGAAGATAAAGTGAGTCCATCAACTCCAACGGCATAGCTGAGTGCACGACAACGACCTAGCACACCTTACTCTTCGTCTGAAAAGTCTGCAACATGATACGTTGCAGCCCGAAACGGGTCAGCACATGGAATATGCTGGCAATATAACACAGTAGAGCAATGAACAGAATAATTGCTAATACTACATGCATATTTGGCTGGTGGAAAAGCTCTAGGGTTATACTGTTCTGCGAAAAGCCAATTTTTCCCTACAACAAAGGAATATATTTTATTTAACTATCATGGTGGTTGTTGAACATTGAGAAGGTAAAACCCCCTCTCAATCCCAATTAAAAGTAATCATTAATCCCAACAAATTAATTTAGAGTGATGGGATTCAATATGATGATCCAAGAACCAGATACTCAAGATGTCCATAACCGGGGACACGGCTAATCATGATTAGTTTGTACACTCTGCAGAGGTTTGTGCACTTTTCCCCACAAGACTCGATCTCCTCCGTGGGATTTCTCGCACTTCATGGTGTTTGAGAAACGGATGACCGAGACACAGTCTTTCAGAAACATTTACTCTTTACTCTGGGTAGACAGTTACACCTACTTTCCCCTATATCTGCTAGCCTACCGCTGAAAGAGGTCATGTAACATACTCAACTATGCTAGAGCCCATAATAGCTTGTGGCTGCACACGGAAGTTTCTAGCATGAATAATCTTATGATCCCTTTGAGCCTGGGTGGCGGACCGTAGGAGGATCACACGGTATATCCCCGGGATCTCCTAGGACAACACTGGTATATCCCCAGGTGCCCAAACAAGCAATCCACCCAGATGTGTATTAAAGTTGCCACCTTAAGTTGGACCATTAAAAAAAATCTCACATCTGTCATGGATACACTCAAAACCCAATCCACGTCTACGAGCATAGCATGGCAACATAAGCATAGCGTAGGAGTAACTCCCAAGGGTTTGTTATTAAAAGGGCAATAGGTTCTACCTCATCATCTACTTCCCAGTACCCACAAGTTATCACATCCTAATCATGCAATATTTGAGGGTCAAAACTAATGCATAAAAACTGGGTAACGAAGAAGTATGATCAATGTGTTACTTGCCTTGCTGACGATCCGCAAAACCTAGGGACTCGAAGTAGCACGCTTCGCACTCCGGGTACTCTATCGCAAACAAACAATAGCATACATAAGCAATCAAGCAAAGATGCACGGGTAAAACCTAGATAAGAAGATCTAACCAGAAAGTTCAACTGAAGAACTCCGGTTTGCAAAAAGAATCAAATCAAACAAAGCAACGAAACTCAAACTGCGAAAGAAACAAGCTTTGATTACTAATCTGGACTAAAGTCAAATTTTACAGTAGCAAAAACTTGTTTAAGTTGGTTAAACAGAAAGAGGGCTTCGAGACGAAGATCTAGGCGCTTGAATCGCCTGATTCTGACAAACGAGCGAAAAGTTATACTAAAACGAAAATCGGATCAGAAATCGCGATCGAAAATAATCGCGGAAAATCCGAGAAAAAGAAAAACTAACGAACAGGCTAACGAACGAACGTTCGCTGTCTGCGGTTAAACGGTGAAAACCGTTCGTTAAAACGAACGTACGAACGGGCGTTCGCTAAATAACTAAACCGACGGAAAACCGATCTAAAAAGAATAAACCGGAATTTAAAAAAAAAACGAATCTAGATCTAGGGTTTACCAAAAAAACCGAACGGTTAACCGAAAAAAAAAACGATGAACGGCTGCAGCGGCCACTACCTCCGGCGAGGCTCCGGCGGGACGGCGGTGGCGGCGAGCGGCGTGCGGCGGCGAGGCGACGGGGCGGGGCGCGCGCGGTGCAGCGGCGCGGCGGAGTGCGGCGGCGGCGCTGCAGCGGCGGCTGCTGCTGCTGCTGCGAGGGCAGGCGGCGGCGGCGGCTTGGGGCTCTAGGGGGGCCCCGGGTCGGCTTTTAAAGAGGGGGAGGGGTGGCGGCTTGGGGAAGGGGCGACGGGGCGGAGGCGGCGTCGGCTCGGACTCCCTGGAGGAGTCCGGCTCGGGGACGAGGACGAAGGCGGCGGCGGCCTGCTGGGCCGGCTGGGCTTCGGCCCAGTTCGGTCCGGCGGAGTTTTTTTTTTTTTAAATAATTCCGCGCAGAAAAACAAATAAAAGAAATACTAAACGGACTCCAAAATTCCCGAAATAAATTTTCCCCGTCCTCTAAAAATCTCCCGGACAAGGTAAACATTTATTTGGGACTCTAATGCAATTTTGAAAAATGCATATTTTTCTAAATTCAAATAAAATTGCAATAAAAATCCAAATAAAATATTTATTTGATTTTAATATTTTTCCTCCAATATTCCATTTATTTTGGAGAAGTCATATTATCTCCTCTCATATATTTTTAATATGAAATATTTTCGGAGAGAAAAAGAGTTAAACCAAATTGATCCTTGTTTCAATATTTGAGAAAATTCAAATATGAAAACGGTGAAATCCCCAACTCTCTCCGTGGTCCTTGAGTTGCTCAGGATTTCGAGGATCGCAAAATGAAATGCAATAAAATATGATATGCATGGATGACCTATGTATAACATTCCAAATTAAAAATTTGGGATGTTACACCACAGCTCCGCTCTCCCCCGCCTATCAGCTCTATAAATACTCTAAAATCCCAAAAACCCTAGGGGGGTAGAGAGATCAGAGTTTCCACGGCCGCAAGTTCCAGAACCACGAGATCCAATCTAGAGCCTTTTCTGGCACCTTGCCGGAGGGGTCAACGATCACGAAGGGGTTCTTCATCAACACCCTTGCCCCTCCGATGATGCATGAGTAGTTTACCACAGACCTACGGGTCCGTAGGCAGTAGCTAGATGGCTTCTTCTCTCTTTTTGATCTTCAATACAATGTTCTCCTCGATGTTCTTGGAGATCTATTTGATGTAACTATTTTTGCAGTGTGTTTGTTGGGATCCGATGAATTACGAGTTTATGATCAGATCTATCTATGAATATTATTTGAGTCTTTGTTGAACTCTCTTATGCATGATTGTTATAGCCTCGTATTTCAACTCCGAAACTTTGGTTTGGTTTGGCCAACTAGATTGATTTTTCTTGCCATGGGAAGAGGTGCTTTGTGATGGGTTCGATCTTGCGGTGTCCTCACCCAGTGACAGAAGGGGTAGCGAGGCACGCATGTATCGTTGCTATTAAGGATAAAAAGATGGGGTCTATTCCTACATGAATAGATCTTGTCTACATCATGTCATCGTTCTTATTGCATTACTCCATTTTTCCATGAACTTAATACATTAGATGCATGCTGGATAGCAGTCGATGTGTGGAGTAATAGTAGTAGATGCAGGCAGTAGTCGGTCTACTAATCTCGGATGTGATGCCTATATACATGATCATTGCCTTGGATATCATCATAATTATTTGCTCTTCTATCAATTGCCCAACAGTAATTTCTTTACCCACCGTATGCTATTTTCTTGAGAGAAGCCTCTAGTAAAATCTACGGCCCCCGGGTCTATTTTCTATCATATTATTTTTAGATCTATTAATCCAAAAATTCAAAAATACCTTGCTTCACTTTTTCTTTATCTATTTTATTTTGTGTTTTTGTTAGATCTATTTATCCAATCTCATACAATTTAATCTATCTCAATACCGAGGAGGGATTGACAACCCCTCTTATGCGTTGGATTGCAAGATTTTGTTATTTGTGTGAAGGTACTGTTTACATAGTCTGGTGGATCCTCCTACTGGATTGATACCTTGGTTTCATAACTGAGGGAAATACTTCCGTTGCCACTACAGGAATCAGGCACTTTGCCGTCTGCCTTGGCTGACGGCAAAGGCATGACGGGCGGACGGCAAAGGCCTTTGTCGTCAGCCAGCTGACGGCCCCACGTCCGACTGAACGAACTACGCCAAAGGGCTGCTTTGTCGTCAGCTTTAATAAAGCAGACGGCAAAGAAGTTTGCCGTCAGCCATCCAGGGCAAGCAGACGGCAAAGGGGATGGACGGCAGAGGGGTAGGGTTAGGTCCGTTAGCGGTTAACGGCGTGCTTTGCCGTCTGCTGGCAGACGGCAAAGATGCAAAGGTCTTTGCCGTCTGCCAATAGACGGCAAAGTGTCTAAATAGGCTAGCCCAGGTGCCCCCCCGTAGCTGCCACATGGCTTGCTATGCCGTCTGCTAGCAGATGGCAAAGACCTTTGCATCTTCGCCGTCTGCCAGCAGACGGCAAAGTGTCCAAATAGGCCAGCCCAGTACCCCCTAGGTTGCACAGGTAGCTGCCACGTGGCAGCTTTGCCGTCTGCCAGCAGACGGCAAAGAGGTTTGCCGTCCGCCAGTAGACGGCAAAGTGCCTGTATTGCCCCTGTTAATTCTGTTTTTTCTTAAATTCAATCAATTTCACAAATATATATATATATATATATATATATTCATTTTAAAATACTTTCAACAAGCATACATATCCCTGCCATATGGATATGATCATCCAACACATATACATACCAAATCAAAAGTCCATATCCAACATATATATAGCCCACATATCCAACAATTAAGCCAACATATCCAACAACAAGCATATAATGGTTTCATCCATACATACATATATAGGTAGCAAGTTTCACATTGTTCATCCTACAAAATCAAAACAAAAAGGAAGGACAAGGAGAAGAGTAGACTCCATCAACGCAAGTTTCCGTGATCTAAAGCAAATCTACAAATTGGGAAAGAAGAAAGTTAGAAGAAGAAGAAGAAGAAGAATTTTTCTTCTCTTTCTTTTTCTCCTCTTCTTTATCTTCTTCTTCTTCTAACAACTAAGGTAACCTAGGTAATTATGCCATTTTTTAGCTAACTAAGCATATTAAGTCATTTTGGAGGAAAAAATGCTAAGTGTAGGTCATTTTAGAGCTAACCTAGGTAAATAGGTCATTTTGGAGCTAAGTAAGGTTATTGTGTCATTTTCGAGGAAAATAAGCTAAGTATATGTCATTTTGGAGGTAACCAAGATTATTATGTCATTTTTAACCTAAGTATGCTAAGTATGTCATAAATGAACTAAATTAGCTAAGTATAGGTCATTTTTGAGCTTACCTAGCTAGTTATGCCATTTTTTAGCTAACTAAGCATATTTATTCATTTTGGAGCTAAACCAAGGTAATTATGCCATTTTTTACCTAAGTAAGCTAATTATGTCATAAATGAACTAGCTAAGCTAAGTTCAGGTCATTATTAAGCTATCCTAGGTAGTTATGCCATTTTTTAGCTAACTAAGCATATTAAGTCATTTTGGAGGAAAAAAATGCTAAGTATAGGTCATTTTAGAGCTAACCTAGGTAAAATAGGTCATTTTGGAGCTAAGTAAGGTTATTATGTCATTTTCAAGGAAAATAAGCTAAGTATAGGTCATTTTGGAGCTAAATAGGTCATTTCTTAAGCTAAGTATGCATTTGTTAAGCAAAACACTTGGGAAAACTTACCGTCATCACGGAGGTGAAGGAGCGGTCGCACCAGTGGTAGACGGAGAAGGATCGGTCGATGCTTGTCGGGAGGCACGCTGCTCCAAAGATCATTTGCAATGTCTCGTTAGCATGATGCAACTCAAATGTGAATACTAGTAACTAATGACCATTCAAATGAAACTCACCGTGGTCCCCGGAGCAATCGGGGGCATCGGCGGAGGGGTCAGACTGTTGGCCTGGCACACGGACTGCACATTTGGTTTTCACGAGTCAGTCATATTAGTTAGTAATGAAACGAACATTATGTGCATGATTTGGCTACTATACAGGAGAAACCTACCACGAGGAGCTCGTATAGGGCCCGGTGAGACGCGTCGTTCTGGTTCCTCTCCTCCTCCAACAGCTTAGCCGTCCTCTCCTCCAGGTCCCTCTCCCTCTCCTCCGCCTGCCTATTTGCCTCCGCCAGAAGCACCTGGGTGTTCACTCTCTCTTTCTCAAGAACAGCCTGCAACACCACTTCTCGTTAGCATTGTAATCATCGACGGCCACACACACAATGTAATGGAGGAAAGGTATCTGAGTCCGTATAACTAACCTCGATGGCGAGCTCCATTGGTCGTGGACGAGGCCTTATCTCAGGATCGGAGCTCGTCTGGCGCTTCTTGATCTCCCCTTTCCTCGTCTTCTCCTCGTCTCTGTACTTCATGAGCTTCTGGTGGGAGGAGATGTTTGTGAAGCTCTCTGGATGATCGAGGTCAGACTCAGAGAATGCCTTGGCCTTCTTGTATGGGGCAGTATGGGCCATGGCATAGAGGTCGAACACCCCTGGCACCTCCTTCTTGTTGTGTCGCCCCTAAAAGAGAGGAACAAAATGTTAGTTAAGGGCTCAAGCTAGCATGAAGAATGAAATTGCATGAATCATGAAGCAAACCACATACCCAGTTATCCCCGTACTCATATAGGTTGCAGCTCCCTTGATGGTGTGGCACACCAACCATTTGGGCACGCTTATCCTTGGCCTTGTTGTGGATGGCTAGCCATTGGGGAGAGCACCACTCATCCACCAGCGCCTCCCAACAGTCCATCCTATCCCAACACCATCTCGAGGGCACCTAAGTTAGTCAAGAGAAATTTCAACGCTACGCCTATGAATCAAATCAAGGAAACTAACTACAAGGCCTTAAGAATAGGTAATTACCTTCATGTACTTCTCCTTACTTAGAAACTTGCTGCGACACTTCTTCTTGGACCTCTTAATACCAGTCGAGGCGTAGTAGTCTCGAACAGCCTGCACCAGAGCCTCGTGCCGTAATATCTGAAGTAGGCGCTTGCACTCGGCTTCGACAACCATAGCCGTGGTCTCCTCCTGTCCCTCAAGACACCTGTAGAAGGTCTGCAATCAAACAAGACAACACTGATTAGTACAATCACTAGGTACTGTTGATTTTTAATTCTATAAAGGAGAAATTACCCAAAACGTCTGGATCACAATGTCGGCCACCGTCTCGCACAAGACACCATCGACCCTCTCCTCCGGCGGGGCCGGGGCAGCCAAGTACAGCTCCTAGCTCAGTGCTAGCTGTGGAACCTGACCCTCACCGGGCAACGTGACCCACCCCGAAAAGTGCTGCCGGCAAAGCACACCAAGGACCTGGTTGGGCCTGCGGCGTGTTTCCAACCCCTGCAGTTTGACAAGGCCAACGCATTAGATATTAATTTGAAGAAACATGAAGACAAAAGGTTAAAAAAGAGTAAATGCACTTACTTCTCCCCATTAGGCGCAATCAACCACCTCTGCTCGTGGGTCGCCGGCACGGGCGGGAGCTTTGTACCACCATGCTGGTAGACCTTGCCCCCCTCAACCAGCTCGCCCTCGCTATAGCTATCATCAGAAAAGTTGTCCTCGCCACCATCAGCATGGCCACTAGCCTCCGGAGTCTCGTGGGACGAAGACTTGGGGACCGGAGTCTCGTGGGGCGAAGGCTCGGTGACCCGAGGCTCGTGGACCAGAGTCCGAGGCGGGTCCACATCAGACGGGTCCACCTCAGATGGAGTAGTCCTGTGGTCGGGTGAATCAGCTAGGGGTGGCGGCAAGGAAGGCGTAGCAGCCTTCCTACCTCTCCCGCCGCCATGTCCACCTCTAGCACCCCTCTTCGTCCTCCCCCAACCTCTCCCGGCCGAAGAAGAAGCGACCGCCGGTGGTGTCTGCATACTGTCTAGCAGTGCTCTCCGGAGGTGCTGGGGTGGAATGGAAGCACCCCTCCCAGCACGCGCCGAGGAAGGAGGCTCGGAGCGCTCTCGACCCGCGCCCACCATCTGTCAACACCTGCAATGACAAAGAGTAAACGAAATTAGTACAACATAAAAAAATTGAATACCTGACATGAATAATATGTATATAATTTAAGTGTATCATCATCATGAACATAATAAAAAATTGAATACCTGACATTACTAATATTACTCTTCATCATCTATATATGCTCTGGGATCAATAAATGCATCATCATCATTACTATCAGTAATGACGTGCTCATCATCATCATCAATAAATGCATCAACATGTGGAAGGCCTCCTTTACGTAATCGGTCAAGCATTGATAGGTCATCTACAGCAGTAACCTCTTCTTGTTCCGGCTCAGGGGTGAAGTCGGATTCACTGTCGCTGTCTACTTCAATGTTCTGGGGTGAAGTAGAGCAGTTCTTGAAACATTTTTTTTGGAAAGACGTGTTTCTTGGAAGAATTCTCCTTCATATGTGTCTGGGTTAATGTGAGGTTCATAATCCTCTTCATTGGGGGGAGGTGGTCTAACACGTGGCGGCACTTCATAAACAACATCCCAACCATTGAGATTTGGATCACTTTGACAGGCCCACGGTAGATAGAAAACTTGGGTTGCCTGTTGAGCTGTAATATAGACATCGGGAACATCCAAATGGGTGCTTTGTTTCATTTCGACTAGCCCTATATGTTCATGAGTCCTTCTAGTCTCCTTCGGCTGGAACCAATAACATTTGAAGACTACGACGTTTGGTGGGTTTGCACCATAGAATTGAAGTTCATAAATTGCTTCAACTCTTCCATAATACTCGGTATCTCCTTCGCCGATAGCAGAGACACAACAATTTGTAGACTTTCGGTCGGCCATAGATAGCTCTTTGCCATAGGTACGAAAGCGATACCCGTTGATGACATATTTGTCAAATGAATGGACCTTAAAGTCAGAACCATTAGCAAATTGTCTCAATTCAGCGTCCATAAACTCTGAATTAGCCTACAAGTCTAATGGAAATTACCGTTTGTTTGAACCAAGAGATGAAACCGGGATAGCCGCCTCCATGCTTTGCCAGAAGCTCATACTCCTCGACGGAATCCTTTTGGATCACCGCTCTATACGAGAATTTGGCGACGTATCGACTGTATCAAATATCTGGGAACTTAGAAGTTGTGAAACAATGTACCGAGAACTTACTTGATGTACGGCCACACTTCTGTTAGGTTGTTGAAGATATACACCGAAATGGTCCGCCATTCTTCGACATCCAACGATAAGGAATTAGAAGCACCGGCTGGTGCGAGATTCCCTTTGAATACGCTGAGGTTGGTTCCACCCTTTTTAGGGTCGCCAACATTGTACCGAGGCTTCGGATTATGCAAATGACGATTTTTGGCTTCGTAGTGTGCTGTCACGAAGTTTGCCGCCTCCTCAGTAATGAATGCCTCGGCCATCGATGCTTCAATTCTACGTTTATTTTTACATTTTGCTTGAAGCGACTTCTGCATCCTCTCAGTTGTGTAGCACCAACGATTTTGCATGGGCCCTCCTAATCTTGCCTCGGTCGGGAGATGCAAAATCAAGTGCTGCATTGGATTAAAGATGCCCGACGGAAAGATCTTCTCTAACTTGCAGATCAACTCCGGCGCCAACTCTTCCATTTCTTTTAGCAGGCCAGGCGATAGTTCTTTCGCACAAAGAACACGGAAGAAATAGCTCAGCTCTGCCAGTACTAGCCATTCATCCTCAGGGATGAAGCCACGCAACATCACCGGCATTACCCGCTCAATCCATATGTGCCAATCATGACTTTTGAGACCAAGTATTTTCAATTTTTCAAGACTCGCTCCCCTCTTTAGATTCGCTGCATACCCATCGGGGAACATCAACTGCATTTTCACCCACAAGATAATTTCCCTCATAGCTGGCCTTCCAAGATTGAACCATGCCTTTGGCTTTGTCCAGTTCTGCTTTTCTTTCGGTTCTTGCATGTTTTGTAATGGTCTATCACATAGCGCCTCCTGGTCGACTCTAGCCTTAGTATTATCCTTTGACTTCCCCTCTATGCCGAACAATGTACCAAAAAGTGCCTCGGCGATATTCCTTTCAGTGTGCATCACATCGATGTTGTGTGGGCAATGGAGGTCTTTGAAGTAAGGCAGATCCCACAAGCATGTCTTGTGAGTCCAGGCGTGTTTCGAATTATACCCCTTGAAATACCCTGGACGCTCTGGATCTTGCTCGAGAGCGTTTAACTGATCTAGGGTCTCTTGGCCTGCCAACGCAGGTGGTGCAGAGTTTTTGACAACTCTACCTTTGATGAAGTTCTTCTTGTCTTTCCTGAACTTATGGCGAGGATCCAGGAACTGTCTATGCAAGTCGAAGCACGAAAACTTGCGACCGGCCTGAAGCCAACGAAACTCAAGAGCTGCCTTGCATGTGGGGCACGGGAACCTTCCATGCACACACCAGCCAACGAATAGCGCATACGCCGGCAAGTCATGCGTCAAGTACATGTACCAGACACGCATTATGAAGTTCTGTTTGCTAAAGGCGTCGTATGTCTTGAACCCATTATCCCAAGCTTCTTGCAATTCGTCCTTAAGCGGCTGCATGTACACATTCATATTCTTCCCCGGATAGTTGGGCCCTAGAATTATCAATGTCAGGAAAATGTTCTTTCTTTGCATAATCTGTCTGGGGGGAGATTGAGTGGAATGAAAAATACGGGCCAACAACTATATTGGGCTGCCGTCAGACCAAACACACTGAACCCATCCGTGCTGATGGCGACTTGAGGATGCCTTGAATCTGCCGCTTTTTCATTATGTAATGCATCGAAGCGCTTCCACGCTTCACCATCCGATGTGTGCACCATCATCAGATTCCCATCTGCATCTAGTTGGGTTCTTTTGCCCGTTTTGTGCCATGTCATCTATCTGGCCGTCTCTTCGACCATGAAAAGACGTTGAAGTCTTGGCATGATTGGCATATACCGAAGAACATTAACGGGTATTTTGGTCTGCGTTTTCTCACCCATACCGTTGTCTACAACAACATACCTAGATGACTTGCAAATGGTACAATAGTTCAAGTACGCATACTGAAGCCTAAATAAGGCACATCCTTTCTCACAGGCATGTATCTTCTCATAGGGCATCTTAAGAGCACGGAGGATTTTGTCTAACTAGTACAGGTTTGCAGGTAGTACATGGCCTTTGGGTAGAAAACATCCAAATACTGTCATCATCACATCGTAGCATTCTCTGCCCAAGTTGAATTGAGCCTTCAGAGCCATTATTTGTGAGATGGCATCCAGCTGACAAAGCTCAGTGTGCTCGTGGAGAGGACGTTTTGAAGACTCCAACATTTCATTGAAGGCCTTTGCAGATTCCTCCATCTCATCGTCCGAGTCCCGAGCATCATCAAAGTTTTGCACCATGTCTTCCATCTCGGTACCATGCTCGTCGGTGCAACGACGAACCACCTCGGCTCTGGCACGTTGGGCAGACTCACCATGAAATGTCCAGACCGTATAACCAGGCGTAAAACCAAACTTCTGCAGGTGTTTACTCATTTCAAGCTCGTTCCTCCTATGATAGTTGTCGCACCGGACACAGGGGCACCAGCTTTTTCTCCGGCCATTTGCAAATGCGGCTCTCAGAAACCCCTTGGTTTTTGTTAACCATTCATCGGTCATGTCTTTTTGACTAGTGTGACTGGTGTACATCCACGCACGATCACTCATATTGCCTAGCTACTGGACACACAAGAAATATATACATAATTCAGCAAACCATATCCATCAGTTAATGGAGTTTGTTAGTTTTATTACGTCCATGCAACCTAGACGCTAATAGATAAATATAGGTCCTAATCCCACCCGAGTATGTGTAGATTGGGTTCGTTTTCCCATGCTCTGCTTCGGATCTGACGCAAAATTTCGGCAGCACATCCCCACTGTTCTCCTGATACACATCTCGGTAATAAGCAGAGAGGATGTGTACCCGGAGAACAACAGGGAGGCACTGACGAAATTCTGCATCAGATCCGGAGCAGAGCATATGGGAAAACAAACCCAATCTACACATACTCGGGCTATCCATGGATAACGTTGGACAATTCGAAAGAATCACGGTTATAAATATGCAAATGCATGCATATCTATAGACGTAACCCTTTCGAATGGGAGACGCATAGTGGTCACGCATACTGATGATTGAAGACACCTATAGCTAGCAAGTTTCATCGGCACGAACACCGGAACAGAGCAAATGAAGGGGGGAGGAAGAGATGTCATTTGTGCTCACCCACGAACGTAGGGGCGGAGCTCGTCGAACGCACGGGGAGGTCGTCGAACACCACACCCTCGCAGCGACGAAACAACTGCACATTTAAATCCACCCGATCAACACAAATATGATGTTTTTTATAACAAAATCAAAAAATATATGACCTAACTCATAATTCACAAATATATGACCCCGTCAGCCTCTGGAAGGCCGAAGAGCACATTTTCGGTCAACAGGAGGCCGAAAAGGTGTCGGGGGTCGGGGGTGTCGTGTCTGGGTGTCGTGGTGTCGGGGTGTCGGGGTGTCGTGTCGGGATTGGGGTGTCTGGGTGTCGTGTCGGGGTCGGGGTGTCGTTTTCTTCTTCTTCCTCTTCTTCTTTTTTTTCCTCTTTTTCCTTTTCTTCTTCTTCCTCTTCTTCCTTTTCTTCTTCTTCTTCCTCTTCTTCTTCTCCTCCTCTCCTCTTTCTTCTTCTTCTTCTTCTTCTTCTTCTTCTTCATCTTCTTCTTCTTCTTCTTCTTCTTCTTCTTCTTCTTCTCTTCTTCTTCTTCGTTCTTCTTTCTTTTCTTCTTCTTCTTTTCTTTTTTCTTTTCTTTCTTTCTTCTTTCTTTCTTCTTTTTTTTTTTCTTCTCTTCTTCTTCCTTCTCTTTCTTTTCTTCTTTCTTCTTCTTTTCTTCTCCTCTTCTTCTTCTTCTTCTAAACCTAAATCTAAACCTAAACTCTATTACTCACCTACACCTATAGCACTAAACCTAAACAGGAAAAAATAGAAGAAAAAACAGGAAAAAAAATGAACTCACCTTTCTTTGGCTCCGGCGAGGTCGGCCTGTGGAGGATGGTCACGGGGAGGGGGCCGGTGGAGGATGGCCGCGGGGAAGCGGTGGGTGGGGCTGGGCGGGGCGATGCAGGGGCCTTGCTCCGGCGACGGGGTGGCGCTCCTCGGGGGGCGGCTGGGTGGCGACGGGGTGGCGCTCCTCGGGGTCGGCTGGGCGGCCGACCAGTGGCTGCGGCAGGGAGGCTCGACAGGGGGGCGATGCGGCGGCGATGGGGCGGGGTGGCAGGGTGAGGGGCGGCGACGGGGCGGGGAGGGTGCGGCGAGCTCCAAAGGCGACGGGGCGGAGTGGCTGGGAGGGGGCGAAGACGGGGCGGCGGCGGCGGCGGCGACGGGGCGGCGACGGCGGCGACGGGGCGGCGGCGACGGCCTGTGAGAGAGAGAGAGAGAGAGAGAGAGAGAGAGAGAGAGAGAGAGAGAGAGAAAGAGAGAGAGAGAGGCGCGGGGGAGTGGGGGTTTCGGGCGCGGGGTAGCAGTTAAGGCAAACACCCTCTTTGCCGTCTGCTGGCAGACGGCAAAGAGGGTGCCCGTTAGCTAGTCAACGGCGTGCCCTGGTGCCCCCCCCCCCACCCTCTTTGTCGTTTGCCTAGCCATTCTGTGTCGTCTGCTAGCAGATGGCAAAGAGGCAGCAAACAGCAAAGAGGTGACCTAGCCAATGCCGTGCCCCCGTGGGGCCCACAAGACTCTTTGCCGTCTGCCATTGGCCTCTTTGCCGTCTACTGGCAGACGGCAAAGAACCAGCTGACGGCAAAGACTCTCTATGCCATCAGCTGGTTCTTTGCCGTCTGCTTTGCCAAAGCAGACGGCAAAGACTCTCTTTGCCATCTGCTGGCAGACGACAAAGAGTGGACAGATGGCAAATTTGCAGATTCCATTAGTGTGATGTGCTGCATCATCCTCTCCTCTTCGGGGAAATACCAACGCAGTGCAAACAAAAATCATCGGTGAACAAGTCTGTGAAGGTTTTGGAAGTCTACCTTGAAGGCTTACCACGAGTGATTGGGCGAGGTTGTCGTGACCTTAGCTCAAGAGGAATACGGTGAGGATTGTGTGTCCTCGGAGTTGCGACTCAGCCGCCTCAACCAGACGTATAGTTGATACAGTAACTGGAACTGGTCTACCAAATCATTGTGTCTTCATAGAGCCAACCTGGTTTCAAATTCCTCGCCCTTACCTTTATGTTATTCCTCTGCTGAAGAATTTGTGATCCATCCTCTGATGAATTTGAACTGAAGAATTTCATCATGTTGTCTTTCATTTCCTCGGTTCATATTCTTCATGCTTGTATGCATGTATGATTGCATGTTCTTCATCCTTATGTACCATGTATGCATGTACTCTGATTCTGTGATGATTTAGTTCCCTCGTGTTTCTATTTCTTTACTCTGATCTTTGTCAAATTCCCCAGAGTTTGACGAATTTCTAAAAATCTCCCATTCACCCCCCTCTGGGAGTTAACCTATGCTTTCACTTTTCTCTTCAGAAGTGAATGTACCTTCTTTATACGTTTTGAATAAAGTTAAAAGATGTGTGGCTGACTCCATGAATGAATCACTACTGGCACCTTATACAGAAGAGGAGGTAAAGAAAGCCCTATTTAGTATAGGTGATTTAAAGGCACCAGGACCAGATGGCCTACATGCAATTTTTAAAAAAAAAGTTCTGGCCCCTCCTTGGTGATGATTTGGTGAAGGAAGATTCGGCAGCCATTAATTCGGGGGTTATTCCAAAGGGGTAGAACTCTACCACCATTGTCTTGATCCCAAAAGTGGACAATCCAGAGAAGATCACCCAATTCTGACCTATCAGTTTATGTAATGTGGTGTACAAGGTGATCTCTGTAAGTGCATCAAGTGCCCCCTTAGTGGTTTTGGAGTATTGACGACAAACAGGTTGAGGAACTAATGAGTTTTTGAGTATACACAGGTGACAGAGTCACAGAAGATTTGGTTTAACACAGGGAAGACGACCCCTAAAAATGTATTTCTTCAAGTGAATAAATTGGTGATGAAATTGGTACCGCCTCTGAAGAAATTGAAGTGAAGACTTTGAAGCTTGAAGACTTTGTTTTCATAGTTTCTTTTCTTCTTCTTTGAGTCATAGGAAATCCGTACTGTTAAAGGGGGTCTAGGTGAATCATATTTCACATTTCCAAAGTGATGCTCAAACCTATACACAAGCCGCTTCGAGTGAAGCCTTTGGAAATCTCCTGTACAGCTGACGCAGTTGACAGTGGCAGTGACGCAGTTCATCTGGCCGCTGACGAATTTGGTCATGCTGAGGAGTTAGGAGTTCGCCAGCGCGTTCTTCCTAAAAGTGAGGAAATTGAGTGCCCTGACGAATTTGAGAGTTCAAATTTCGACCGTTGCTGCGATGCGTGCCAGCTGTCGAGTGGATCCTTATCCTGACAACGATCGAATGAGAGAAGGGCATTTATGACATTCCATGTTGGGTTGCCCTCTCGCTATAAATAGCCGCCCCCCACAACCACTTTTTGGTTGGCTGCTCCGAGAGAAACTGACACTTGTCATAAGCGAGCAACCCATCCTAAGACGACTTTGAGAGGATTCTAAATGAGGAAAAACCCAAGAGCCAAAGTGATTGAGCATCACTGAAGAGATTAATCTGTGTGATCTGACGCCTGTTACCTTTGAAGACTGTCATTCTTCCAGCCGGTTAGGCGTCCAGTTCTGAGTACACCAACAGTCATTGTGGTGTGCCGGTGAACAAGTCTGTGAAGATTTTGGAAGTCTACCTTGAAGAGTTACCACGAGTGATTGGGTGAGGTCTGTGGGCCTTAGCTCAAGAGGAATACGATGAGGACTGTGTGTCCTCTAAGTTGCGACTCAGCCGCCTCAACCAGGCGTACAGTTGATGCAGTAACTGGAACTGGTCTACCAACCTGGTTTCAAATTCCTCAACCCTCTCTTACTTTATTCCGCTGCTGATGAATTTGTGATCTGTGCTCTGACGAATTTGAACTGAAGAATTTCATATCACTCTCTTTCATTTCCTCAGTTCATTTTCTTCATGTGTGTATGAATGTATGATTGCATGTTCATCACTCTTACGTATCCTGATTGCATGTACACTGATTCTGTGATGACTTAGTTTCCATTGTGTTTCTATTTCTTCACTCTGATCTTCATCAAATTCATCAGAGTTTGTCGAATTTCTAAAAATCTCCCATTCACCCCCCTCTGGGAGTAAACCTGCGCTTTCAATTGGTATCAGAGTGTCAGGACCCCGATCCTAAGTCACACCGATCTAGCATGTAACACATCATATCACTTTGCGGCCTCACGCACTGTAACCCACGGCTGCCACCTTACCTAGGCCGGGACCGTTTGCGCCTTTTGGCTCATGTATATGATAGTGTCGCTAGCATCCATATGACAGAGAACCCGGGCCGACATGACTAGTCATAAATCCAAGGTGGCACTAACTTACAGGGACAGGCATAGGTAACCCAACAATGAACATGTCGGTCAGCTGCAAGTGTAACCGGGCTGTAGCAAGCTATCAGGACTCCGGTAAACACCGCGTGACATTTTCCCAAAGGGACAGACAAAGGAACAAAGAAGGATACATGATGTCCAACCTAAGTGTTCTAAAGTAGTAGAGAACTACTATGGCTCAATGGAAGCACCAGGAGACATTTCCCCATAAGGAAGGCTACCAAGAATAAACAACTAGCTGTCAGATCCCACACATAGCAATACACGTTACACATATGCATAACTTGCAAGTATGCGTTGTACAACATGGCATCACAACATAACTCAACAACTCATATAGATAAAGGCCCAGAAGAGCCATCATAGCATTATTACAGGCAGCGGGTCTCATGACCCTTCACAGAAAGTCATACAAGCCAAGCGGAAGCATAAACATGTCTGATTACAGACTTCCGAAAAGAGAGAAGGCCAGAAAGCCTGTCTATCTACAAGACCCTCCATAGGAACCAGAACTCTGTCTGGGATTCCCAAGCTAATCGTCGAAGCCACATGGAACAATACTAGTGAGACTGAAGTCTCCTCTATAAAATATAAATTAAGCAAATGTCAGTACAAATGTACTCAGCAAGGCTTACATCAGAACTAACTACATATGCATCAATATCAACAAGGGGGATTGTGGTGTTTAACTACAGCAAGCCAGCTTTGACTCAGTGGCTAACCTGTACTACATCTACCAGCATTTCTTTGAGGTGGCGCACACGGGTCCACATATTCACCATATCAATACACCACTATGTACTCGCTCCCGTCTACCTACGAGAAGGCCATCCATAGCACTCACGCTTATCTTGCGCATTTTAGAGTATCCACTTCCAGTTTTCTATGAACTATATAAGCTTTCCAAGTAGTCCATATCCGCGGACGCGGCTATTCGAATAGATTATATTACCCTGCAGGGGTGTACTTCTTCACACATGCTCTTGCCACTTACTGCCATGTACACATCATGTATCTCGGCAACCTTCAAGCGGAAGCCTGGCGAGGGTGTCAGCCACGACCTGACTAACCACATAAGACTCTAGTCCAGGTTTCTCGCCTATCCAAGGTTGAACTCGCAAAGGAAGTCCGGCCAAAGTTTCCATCACGCCCCCAAACAATGTGAGCAGGGTTCCCAAGCCCACCATCCAGGTGCCACTTGGTGCATCGTGCCACTGTGCCTAGTCTGTCCCAAGCCCACTTGTACTGGGTGCCACTTGGTAGACTACTAGCACTACTTACAAACACCAGAAACTAGTTGCAACTCCTGGACAGAGATCGAGGCCATTAATAGGCCGAGAGGGGCCGAGTTACCGGAACCCAATGTGTGGTAGTAGTTGTCTTGGATCACAAACACAAAACTCAGTTCCTGAGGACGGTTTCAATGAGACAACCCACCATGTACTCCTACATGGCCTCTCATCGCTACCTTTACCAAATAGTGTTCACACACTTAGCTCTCAACGGTAGGACATGTTCACCACCATTCCAATCATCCCAGATGAATCATACCTGACACAACTCTAAGCATAGCAGGCATAACAAGCAAGCATGAATGAGTAGGCACATCATGGCTCAAACAACTCCTACTCATGCTAGCGGGTTTCAACTATTTACTGTGGCAAAGACAGGTCATGCAGAGGAATGGGTTCAACTACCGCAACATGTAACAGTTGAATCATTGTTGTCCTAATGCAGTAAAAGAGAGCAGGAGCGAGAGAGTGGGATTGTATCGGAATGCTCAAGGGGGGCATCCTTGCCTGGCACTTCTGAAGATAGCATAGCTCTTCATTGGTGTCATCTATCTCATCGTCGGAACAACATATACTGAGAGGGAACAAATACAGGCAAACAAGAGGGAACACAATTAATACGATGCAACAATATGATGCATGATCATGACATGGCATTATGCTGTGATTTGAGCTAATGCAACTAATAGCAAGATTGAATGAAGCTCATTTGGACCAAAGGTTCAAATGCAAGGTTCATTTTAGGCATTTAAAATGCCATTTAAGGAGTTGTACAATTCAGTGGGTATAAGTTGTTCAAACATGCATGAAAATGCCATAAACAGATTCTTTGGATTTTTCTGATAATTTTTCATATATAAATTATTCATTTGGAGTTACGGTTTCATTTCTATGATTTTTTGAACTTTTAACTATTTTATGTATTTTCCTGATTATTGAAAATGCCAGAAAACCTTTACTGCGTCAGCATGTCGTCAACATTGGGTCAGCGGTCAACCATGGTCAAACTGATCAAACCTGACTAGTGGGTCCCACTGGTTAGTGACACAGTGACTAACCCAGGTTTAACCCGAGTTGACTCAGCTTTGACCACTGCAGGGCCCGCTGTCAGTGGCTGTGGGGGCGTCTAGACGGCGAGGATTAACACTAATGACATCACCACGTCGGCTGTCACCGGAGTTCGGCTGGCAGCGACCAATACCACGACCGAGGGGGTTCGTCGGACCTGCGCTACAGGTGACGGTTGGGCGCGCGGAGACCACCTGGAGGTAGCCCACACACGTGCGGATCCAGGGGAGCAGTCGGTTGGGCAATATGTGGCCAGAGCTCGCCGGAGCTGAGCTCGCGGTGGCTGCCAGAGCTCGGGGTCAGAGCTACGGTGGCCGTGGCGATGTGTGCATGGCTCCTACAGCATCTACGGGAGCACACGAACTCAACGGACACGCACACGGGACCTGTCAATCACTGGAGCTACGTCGGTGATGAGCTCGGGCGGCGGCGCGTTTCGGTCTCTGGTGAATCAGTGGCTACAGCGAGTAATCGAGCATGGGTGCAAGGGGGAAAGAGACAGGGTCTCATGACAGTTGCGTTGAGATGCTCAGCCGGCTTGGGGAAGGGGCGGCGGTGGCAATCTCCGCGGCCGGAGGTTGAAGATGGGGTCGGCGAGGGTGTTCGGGGCTTCCGGCGGGACTTGGCTTGTTGAGGAGGTCGAGGATGAAGCGCAGGGCATCGTGGCGCATCTGCAAGGCGAGGGATGGCCGGTGGGCGCGTCGGCAGTGAACGGCGGCGATGAGCATGCTCGGGTGCGTGCGAGGGAGAGAGCAGAGGAAGGGAGGCGTGGGGGACGTTTGTTCGATCCAGACGTCTCCCGCGAGCTTGTCCTGCTCGCCAGCACAGCAGGGAGGCAGGGGGTGGCGTGGCATGCGGGCGCGTGCCACACTGTCTCGCCTCTGCCAGTAGGCAGAGGTTGAAGACGACTGGCAGCTAGAGGTGGGCTGGGCCGCCAGCGGTGGGCCAGGTGGGCTGTGCCAGGTAGGTGGCCTAGTGGCCTTCTGTCCCTCTCTTTTATTATTTGTTTCGATTTTCTAATTTTCTGCTACTGTGTTGGCTTTAGTAAAAATACTAAAGCATTTAATAAAACTCCTGAAAATATTTGTGGGCACTTCTTGATTATTTCCAACAGCCCTCATTTAGTTTCAGGATTATTTGAGCATTTAAAATAATTATAGGATTTTAATGCCCCAATTCAAATGCCATATGGCTTAATTCAAAAATCCAGAATGTTCTAGAAACATGTGCACCATTTTTGGCAGAGGTTTTCACCTTCATCAAAAATCATGAACTTTTTTTAAGGGCATTTTGGGTTCATTGAAAAATATTTCATTTGAACCTATTTGAATTTCATTTGGTGCTAGGGTTTATCAATCCCCATTTCAATTTTCCTTTGAAAATAAAATGATGCATGGGTGCTGATGCAAGTATAGGCAAGGTCTAAACTAGGGCCGTGACAACTCACCCCCACTAAACAAGAATCTCATCTCCAGATTCAAGACGTGAGGTAAGAAGAAAGAGGGGCACAAAACTAACACAATCTTCTCGATCCAAATGCCCTTCTTGAAGATCCATTACATCATACCAATCTTGATGTCTTTGCCTTTGAGATCTTCACCCAACATGATATGACAGAAAGAAACTCTACTGGAATCGATCTTCTCGAAGATCGAGCAACGCATGACCAACCCACAGAAAGAGACATTGAAACATCTCTCGAGCTAAGACACAAAACACACATCGAGAGGGCTGGACAGGAACAGATGATGAAGGCTCAATTTGGTAAGCAACAACTCCACGCTTGAAAGAGATGGTTCATAGGTTTCAAGGTAGCGAGGGGTTAATTGCCATGATCCCATAACGGGGCACCTTAGGGAAGGTGACTCATATAATTATTCCCTTAAGTGGCAAAAGAATTGCTTTTGATACCTAGATCATTGAAACTCTTCATACCAGCCTGAGGTAATTCACAAACGATCGCTTGAAGGAGTTCGACGAAATGGCATACTCAGTTTGGAAAGGAAACTAGAGTTATATGACAACTCGGCAAACGGAGGGCACATTCCAGTTGATACCGAGGATATAACCTAGTGACTGAGTGTGCTTTCAAGAAATTGAGCATTTCCCTATTCATCAGGGTTTTACCAACATCTATGCCAAGATCATGGCAACACTCCATACTACGATGATGATAGTGGTTGAGGATGCAGATGCAAAGGAGGATAACACCTTCTGAGATTTCACCTTAGCGAGGCCAAGGAAACAAAATCTGGATGATCGACCGAGAGACATTTAGCACTCCACTTCTAATGTTCTCCTTGATGTTCTAGATACCACTGTCATGCTTAATAGCATCAACATGACCATCAAGTGAAGGTCGGACTTCAAAAATACAAGGGATCCATAAAGGAACAACTACCAGGATAGGTCATATGAGATCCCTATGGGGAGTGGATGATATCTTGACTCAGCAAAATGGCCAGTCCATTTACTTACCGGGATTGCAGATAAACCAAGACCAAAAGCTTTGAAATGTCCCAACCATCACATCCGTCTGAGATTCAGATCTGGTTGGTGACAGAATGCTTCAGACCCAGCGTGCCTGAAAAGGAAGGTTTGCAACACAAATTGACGAGATGACGTTGCGAGATTCTCGGGAGATGAACTATGATAGAAAACTCCAAAACATGAGTTGGTTCTGCTACACACATGTGAACACGCTATCCCAGACAAGCATGACCACATGGTAGTCTTACAACAAAACACTACCGAGTTCAGGTGGGGAACCATCATCGAGGATATCGAAGTCTTGTGCTTTACCAAGGATTAGCATTTAACTCCTTTTCCTAGAACAAATCAGTCAGTGGCTTGGTGTGCTAGGAATTACATATGGAATGGAGGTGGCCAAACCTATCAAACCATAGAATACTTTGCGCATGCATGACTGGCTTGGGATGATTCCAAAGGAAGCAAACAAACTTTCTCGAAGTCATGGCGGCAACTTACACCAAACACACATGAATTAGAGGAAGTCACTTCTTTCATCCAAACATAGGCTTCAAGAACTAGCACAAAGTAAATGCTTTCAAATGTTTCCAACACTAGCTTATTGTTCAGTACGAATCATGGAGAAGATAAAATGTTGCTGATGGGCTCAACAACAAATCATCGGGACTTTCATGAAGAAGGAATTCCATAATTATGTGAACAAGGTGATAGCATTGGTCAGACCAAATGATATAATGGTGTATGCTTGAGGGATCAACCACGAGTAAGACAACATTACGAACATCGTTGGTTCTGATTTGACTTGATGATAGCCCACACCCAAATCAAAGTTTGGATAGGACAATAGCTCCGACAATTGATCACGAGGATCAATCAATGAAGATATCATCTTCCTTCAACAAACACACAAACACAAGGATATCCTTTTAACATGAGCTAAGCGAGGCAAGCTTTTATCTCCCAACTCTCCAAGTTGTTATTTAGCTTAACCAACTAGCTCAGGGATATCCAACACAAACTCTTGGAGAAAAGGGTGGCTTACAAGAAACCAACTTGATCACAAGCTCAACATAACAGTCAGGGGACAACCTAGTGATACTTTCGAGAAGATATTCAGAAAATCACGAACCACCGATATGTTATTAAGCTTGGGAGCAATCTTGCTTTCAAAGCAAGATGATGTGATCAAATAAGCAAGGGATTAACACAGTCCTAACTCTTTGATCAAAGAGTGCACTAGGGAAAATGGAGTAGGTAGCACGATCAATCTTAGAATGGTTATTCAATAACCAACACGCTAAGAATGAAATTATCGTCCATTAGCTACCAAGCAACACGGTTGCTAGGAGTATTGATTTCACACATCACAGTTCACTTGTCGGTATTCTGGTTGCAACAACACGGGGACCGAGGAATGAATAATGATGGCGAGAAGTATCACTATATCAAGAAGTCATAAGAGGTGGTGCAATTCCCACGACATGCTTGATATGAAAGAGGGTAACACTCCAAGGTAGAACAGACCAGAAGCTGGATGGGCATCTCGATTTGCAGAATACAACTACTTTTACCCAATCCTGGAAATGGATGAGGTGTTAGAGTTTGTTTCTCCTAGTCATTCCGGAATAGAATGGCTTGACGGACCACAAGAGTAAAAGGCATCGATGAACACGAATGCACAACTACTCCTGACTATCAACTGATAGATGATGGTCGGTATACAACTGAAGAGGGTCAACTCAGAGGGACATATGATTTTTCTGAGTTGTGGATGCATAGGTCAGTATGTCGAACAAGTTCCATATATGTCTTCCAAATAACCCATGCAGAAAGTTAGGACTGGCAGAGTCACAATTATTGAATGGAGAACTCATCAAGAGCACTATTGTTGTGATCTTTTAGTTCGAAGAACTTCTGCCAGGATGATTCATGGTATTGGAAGAATGATATACCATAGACCTCGAAGACTATCACAAGGTTACTAATATCCTAAAGGAACGAGCAAACACTATCAACAGGAAGTAAGTAGAGTGAATCTTGGGTTCAAGAACCCAGAAATGGAATACCTACTAACTGAATAACATCACGACATGCTTTCAAGGATGGTGGCCAGAATGATCAAACTGGAAACACAAAGCATGGCTAGATTACTGGGTGGTTCTCTAAGATACCCTAGTGTCATAATAATAGCTTCAACATATATGTCGAGGCAATGGAGTACCTCAACACACCGATAAGTGTGGTTAATATGGCCTAAAAGGACATCGAGAACAGGGAGGAAAGATTTGCAAATGCATCAAATTGTTTAGAAATCTTGGACAACTAGGACAGCATAACGGCTGTAAATGCTCAAAAAGATTTTGAGACATCCTGCAAAATGGTGGCATAACCACTCAACATCACAATATCAAGGTTCCGGGACCAACTGTAAACGCACGGAAATACTAGAAACTGAACTGAGACTTGAATCCATCATTCCTATAAGTCTACGGATTAATAACACATGATCCTGATAGAAAAATGAGAAGTCGAGTTCTTAATCCCCGTAGGAAAAGAGAGGGTGACTCAGATCAGAAGGACATAAGGTAAAGGAGTAAAAAGAGCCTTACGTTTCCTTCCACAATCAATTCCCCTATATAACTAAAGTATTTCTAGACTCGACTTTGACCACTTTGGCTTGGTAACTCTACAGGCAGTCAGGCTTTGATACCAAAGCTGTCAGGACCCCGATCCTAAGTCACACCGATCTAGCATGTAACACATCATACCACTTTGCGGCCTCACGCACGGTAACCCACAGCTGCCACCTTACCTGGACCGGGACCGTTTGCGCCTTTTGGCTCACGTATACAATAGTCTCGCTAGCATCCATATGACAGAGAACCCGGGCCGACATGACTAGTTGTAAACCCAAGGTGGCACTAACTTACAGGGATAGGCATACGTAACCCAACAATGAACGTGTCGGTCAGCAGCGAGTGTAATCGGGCTGTAGCAAGCTATCAGGACTCTGTTAAACACCGTGTGACATTTCCCCAAAGGGACAGACACAGGAACAAAGAAGGATACATGCCAGCCAACCTAAGTGCTTTGGAGCAGTAGCGAACTAGGTGTCGGATCCCACACATAGCAATACACGTTACATGTATGCATAACATGCAAGTATGCACTGTACAACATGGCATCACAACATAACTCAACAACTCATACAGATAAAGGCCCAGAAGAGCCATCATAGCATTATTACAGGCAGCGGGTCTCATGACCCTTCACACAAAGTCATACATGCCAAGCAGAAGCATAAACATGTCTGAGTACAGACATCCGAAAAGAGAGAAGGCCAGAAAGCCTGTCTATCTACAAGACCCTCCATAGGAACCAGACCTCTGTCTGGGATTCCCAATCTAATCGTCGAAGCCACATGGAAAAATACTAGTGAGGCTAAAGTCTCCTCTGCAAAACATAAATTAAGCAAACGTGAGTACAAATGTACTTAGCAAGACTTACATCAGAACTAACTACATATGCATCAGTATCAACATGGGGGATTGTGGTGTTTAACTGCAGCAAGCCAGCTTTGACTCAGTGGCTAACCTGTACTACGTCTACCATCATTTCTTTGAGGTGGCGCACACGAGTCCACATATTCACCATATCAATACACCACTATGGATATGCTCCCGTCTCCCTACGAGAAGGCCATCCATAGCACTCACGCTTATCTTGTGCATTTTAGAGTATCCACTTCTAGTTATCTATGAACCATATAAGCTTACTAAGTAGTCCATATCCGCGGACGCGGCCATTCGAATAAATCATATTACCCTGCAGGGGTGTACTTCTTCACACACGCTCTCGCCACTTACCGCCATGTACACGTCATGTATTTCGGCAACCTTCAAGCGGAATCCTGGCGAGGGTGTCGGTCATGACCTGACTAACCACATAAGACTCTAGTCTAGGTTTATCGCCTATCCGAGGCTGAACCCGCAAAGGAAGTCCAGCCGAAGTTTCCATCACGGCCCCAAACGATGTGAGCAGGGTTCCCAAGCCCACCATCCGGGTGCCACTTGGTACACCGTGCCACTGTGCCTAGTCTGTCCCAAGCCCACTTGTACCGGGTGCCACTTGGTAGACTACTAGCACTACCTACAAACACCAGAAACTAGTTGCAACTCCTGGACAGAGATCGAGGCGATTAATAAGCCGAGAGGGGCCGAGTTACTGGAACCCAATGTGTGGTAGTAACTGTCTTGGATCACAAACACAGAACTCAGTTCCTAAGGACGGTTTCAATGAGACAACCCACCATGTACTCCTACATGGCCCCTCATCACTACCTTTACCAAATCATGTTCACACACTTAGCTCTCAACAGTAGGACATGTTCACCACCATTCCAATCCATCCCAGATGAATCAGACCTGACACAACTCTAAGCATATTAGGCATAACAAGCAAGCATGAATGAGTAGGCACATCATGGCTCAAACAACTCCTACTCATGCTAGTGGGTTTCAACTATTTACTGTGGCAAAGATAGGTCATGCAGAGGAATGGGTTCAACTACCGCAACATGTAATAGTTGAATCGTTGTTATCCTAATGCAGTAAAAGAGAGCAGGAGTGAGAGAGTGGGATTGTATCGGAATGCTCAAGGGGGGATTGCTTGCCTGGCACTTCTGAATATAGCATAGCTCTTCATCGGTGCCATCTATCTCATCGTCGGAACAACATCTACTAAGAGGGAACAAATATTGGCAAACAAGAGGGAACACAATCAATGCGATGCAACAATATGATGCATGATCATGACATGGCATTATGTTGTGATTTGAGCTAATGCAACTAATAGCAAGATTGAATGAAGCTCATTTTGCAAGGTTCATTTTAAGCATTTAAAATGCCATTTAAGTAGTTGCACAATTCAGTGGGTATAATTTGTTCAAACATGCATGAAAATGCCATAAACAGATTCCTTGGATTTTTCTAATAATTTTTCATATAAAAATTATTTCATTTGGAGTTACGGTTTAATTTCTATGATTTTATGAAGTTTTAACTATTTTCTGGATTTTCCTGATTATTGAAAATGCCAGAAAAGCTTTACTGCGTCAGCATGTCGTCAGCACTCGGTCAGCGGTCAACCGTGGTCAAACTGGTCAAACCTGACATGTGGGTCCCACAGGTCAGTGACATAGTGACTAACCCCTTGACCACTGCGGGGCCCGCTGTGAGTGGCTGTGGGGGCGTCTAGCTGGCGGGGATTAGCACTAATGATGTCACCATGTCGGCTGTCGCCGGAGTTTGGCCGGCGGCGACCAATACCATGAGGGGGGGTTCGTCGGACCTGCGCTACAGGCGATGGTTGGGCGCGCGGAGACCACCTAGAGGTAGCCCGCGCACGTGCGGATCCATGGGAGCAGGCGGCTGGGCGAGAAGTGGCCGGAGCTCGCCGGAGTTGAGCTCGCGGCGGCTGCGGGAGCTCGGTGAGCTCAGGGTCGGAGCTACGGTGGCTGTGGCGATGTGTTCATGGCTCCTACAGCATCTACGCACTAGTGCAGAACCGGGCTATAGTCCCGGTCCGTAAGGACCTTTAGTCCCTGTTCTGCGACCGGCACTAAAGGGTGGGGACTAAAGGTCCCCCCCCTTTAGTCCCGGTTCAACACGAACCGGGACCAAAGGCCCACCACGTGGCACGATTCGGCGCCGGGGGCTGGGGGACTTTTTTCAAAAAAAATCTGATTTTCAAATTTCTGAATTATTTGACAATTTAATCTCTAATCACCCCTCATCAATGCTCAAGTGTGGAGCACTCATTATTCCAAATCGTCTAACTTCCCGGCCGGTCACCCATCCTCTCACTACTCCAGCCTAAGCACGCTTAACTTTCGAGTTCTATTCACCCTAGTCTAACTTCCCGGCCGGTCACCCATCCTCTCACTACTCCAGCCTAAGCACGCTTAACTTTCGAGTTCTATTCACCCTAGTCTCCAAGTCTGCACTTGTTGTTTTCCTGACAATAGTAAGCTATCAATCCTATTAACCCTCAGGAGTTTAGCTTGAGCATGAAGTCACATGTTTCACCGTTTGAGTTTGAAACTATTAATCTAAAAAACAATAATTATTTAGTAACACTAATATTTCTTGAATAAGTAGTTTGACCATAGTTTGACCACAGTTTGACCAGATTTGACCAAAATTCAAAAAAACTGAAATAATTATTTAGTAAACTAATATTTCTTGAATAATTATTTAGTAACACTAATATTTCTTGAATAAGTAGTTTGACCATAGTTTGACCACAGTTTGACCAGATTTGACCAAAATTCAAAAAAACTAAAATTTGAGCATAACTTTTTTTCCTTTCAGAATTTGAGGATTCTAAAAATTTCCAAAACGGCCTACGGCGGTCAAAATCGGAACCGGCTTTTCATGCTGAACATTTTGATATATTATACGTTTTTTTCGACATCGTATGCAAAAGTTATAGCCGTTTTACTATTTCATAACACTTTTTTGCAAAACACGTCGAAATTTATGTTTTTAAATTTTCCTAACTAGTAGATGTAGTAACATAACTACATCTCGAAGGATTTTAATTTTTGAAGTTTTTATCATTTTCTTTTGTTTTTTTTTCAAAACTGAAAAGGCGATACGGGGGGGTAGAGTTTGAAAATTGCAGAACCCCTTTAGTCCGGGTTGGAGCCACCAACCGGGACTAAGACCCTTTAGTCCCGGTTGGTGGCTCCAACCCGGACTAAAGGTCTAACCTATAGTCCTGGTTTGTGTCACAAACCGGGACTAAAGGGGCTCGTGGGGCCCCGGCCTGACGCCAGCCTGCCACCACCCCTTTAGTCCCGGTTTGTGACACAAACCGGGACTATAGGTACACCACGAACCGGGACTAATGATGCTGTAATCGAACCGGGACTAATGGCCACATTAGTACCGGTCCGTAATTGAACCGGGACTAATGAGGTGAACATTAGGTCGTTTTTCTACTAGTGACGGGACCACACGAACTCAACGGACACGCGCACGGGACCTTTCGATTACTGGAGCTACGTCGGCAACGAGCTCGGGCGGCGGCGCGTTTCGGTCTGCGGTGAATCAGTGGCTATGGCGAGCAATCGAGCACGGGAGCGAGGGGGAAAGAGACAGGGGCTCACGGCGGTTGCGTTGAGATGCTCAGTCGGCTCGGGGAAGGGCCGGAGCAAGCGAGGCGGCGGCGGCGATCTCCGTGGCTGGAGGTTGAAGACGGGGTTGGCGAGGGTGTTCAGGGGCTTCCGGCGGGGCTTGGCTTGTTGAGGAGGTCGAGGACGAAGCCGCAGAGCATCTTGGCACGTCGGCAAGGCGAGGGATGACTGGTGGGCGCGTCGGCAGCGAACGGTGGTGATGAGCACACTCGGGTGTGTGCGAGGGAGAGAGCAGAGAAGGGGTGGCGTGGGGGACGTATGCTCGATCCGGACATCTCCCGCGAGCTTGTCCTGCTCGCTAGCACAGCAGGGAGGCAGGGAGGTGGCGTGGCATGCGGGCGCACGCCGCGCTGTCTCGCCTCTGCTAGTAGGCAGAGGTTGAAGACGACTGGTAGGTGGAGGTGGGCTGGGCCGCCAGCGCTGGGCCAGGTGGGCTATGCCAGGTAGGTGGCCTAGTGGCCTTCTCTCCCTCTCTTTTATTATTTGTTTCAGTTTTCTAATTTTCTGCTACTGTTTTGGCTTTAGTAAAAATACTAAAGCATTTAATAAACCTCCTAAAAATATTTGTGGGCACTTCTTGATTATTTCCAACGGCCCTCATTTAGTTTCAGGATTATTTGAGCATTTAAAATAATTATAGGATTTAAGTGCCCCAATTCAAATACCATATGGCTTAATTCAAAAATCCATAATGTCCTAGAAACATGTGCACCATTTTTGGCAGAGGTTTTCACCTTCATCAAAAATCATGAACTTTTCTGAAGGGCATTTTGGGTTCATTGAAAATGATTTCATTTGAACCTATTTGAATTTCATTTGGTGGTAGGGTTTATCAATCCCCATTTCAGTTTCCTTTGAAAATAAAATGATGCATGGGTGCTGATGCAAGTACAGGCAAGGTCTAAACTAGGGTTGTGACATAGAGCAAGGTACTCCCGTGTTCTGTGTGATTTTGGTTTAACCACCTGGAGTTTTAGTTATGTCGACCGCAAGTATGATCAAGGTTTCTGTTGTGTGCCCCATCTTCGATGGCACAGACTATCCTTACTGGAAGAACAAGATGTGCATGCACCTTGAGGCAATTGACAATGACCTCTGGTTCATCGTCGAGAATGGCGTCCCCGATATTGCTCCTAGTATCAATGCTGCTGATGTGAAGAGATTCAAGAAACTCGACTCTCAAGCGAAGAACATCATTTGTGGACATCTCAACAAAGGACAGTATGGCCGAGTGAGTGCACTAGTAACATCAAAGCTTATCTGGGATAGGCTTTCCAAGGTCAATGAAGGCGTTTCTACTCAACGTGACTCTCGAGTTGATTTGCTTCGCAATCGCTTCAAGAGGCTTGATAACGAAAACGTTCAACAAACTTTCGATCGCCTCATAGATATCTCCAATGAGGTACCAGCACTGGGTGCTGCTGACATCACTGACCACGAGGTGGTGAAGAAATTGTTGAGGTCTCTTGATAGCTCCTTTGACACCTTGGCCCTCATGATACAAGAGCGTCCTGATTACAAGTCACTTGATCCCGGTGATATTCTTGAGAGGCTCAACACTCATGAATTTTAACAAGCTGAGAAGAGAGATATGTATGGTCCCAGCTATGGATGACCTCGTGATCTGAAGGCAAAGGCTAAAGCAAAGGCAATTTCTTCGTCTGAAGAAGAAGAAGAAGTATCAGAATGCAGTACAGATGATGCTGAGGAAATTGGACGAGAACTGGCTATGCTCGTGAGGAAGTTCTAGAAGTTCTCCAAAAGGAACCATTTTGGAAAGTCTTCAAAGTATGACAAGAACACTGAAGCTTCTGCTTGCGACTATGACAAGAGAACTTGCCACAAATGCAAGAAGACATGCCATTACATCACTGATTGCCCCCTCTGGAAAAAGAGCTCAAAGAAGAAAAGATCTAGCAAGGATGATGATTCTGATGACAAGAAGAAGAAGTCATCAAATTCTTCATCAAAGTCCTCGTCAAAGAAGAAAAGCACCTCCGGCAGAACTCACGCCTTCATTGGAAAGGAAATGGAATCTGTGGAAGTTGAGGAATTTGAGGAGGAATCTGACTCTGGGGTTGCAAGCTTGGCCCTCGCTATGGAGTTCGTCTGCAAGTCCATCTTCGACCATGAAGAAAAGGGTGACTCCACCAACATTGAAGATTGTGCTGATGACTACGCTCCTACCTATTGCTTCATGGCAAGAGGTGTCAAGGTAACCTCACGAGAAGCTTACTTCAATACTCCCAGTGATGATGACTCTGAATGTGAAGCGAAACCTAGCTACAAGAAACTTGTTAAAATTGCAACTAAACAACAAAATGCTATGCAAAAGATTCAAAAACTGCTAGACAAAAGTGATTAGCTCTGTCTGAAGACCTCAGACGTCTTAAGTCAGAACATGACAAACTTAAAAGTCGTCATGTGGCCCTCTCAGCTGCTCATGAGAAGTTGTCCTATGAATTTCTTCAAAGGAAGCAAGAGCTCGAGAAGCTCAGAGCATCCCATGATGATCTTTGAAAAGAGAATGATTCATTACTCGCCCAACAGATCAACGCTTCTCAGGAAGAATTTGTTACTCCATGCTTAAAATGCCTAGAATGTGAGAATGCTAATTCTTCAGCTGAATGTTCAAATGCTTCAACTGCTGCTATTTCTTCAAATTTCTTTGTGGTTTCAATCCCATCATCTGAGGATACCCCAAGTGTTACTGACGAAAATGCAGGACTGAAGGAATTGTACATCACAGGCATGTACAAAAGCCTCAAAGGGCATCAGACTCTTTGTGATGTGCTCAAGAAGCAGATTCTTAACAGGAACCCTAGGAAAGAGGGTATTGCTTTTGAGAGAAAGCTGAATGCTGATGGATCTTATTGGAAACCTGAGCAGTATCCCAAAACCACATGGGTTGCTGCAAAAGATCCTCTAGTTGATCCATCCACTCTATCTGGCTTTACTGTGATACTCCACAATCTTCTGATGAGTCATTTGACTCCAACTATAAACTATTCAAAAATCAGAATGGTGAAGTATTTGCTAGATTTGTTGGTACTAACTGCAGGAATGGCTCCCCTATGAAGAAAATGTGGGTGCCCAAAACTGTACTTTAAAATCTTCTGGTGAATGTCATCATGACACCACCGAAGAAAAGGAACAACCCCAAGGAAAAATTCTTCACATGAACCAAAGTCGTCAAATGGACGCATGCCAACCATGCTCGTACTAACACTTCTGTGCAGGGAAACAGACAGCGATCTGATGAATATGTGCATTATTCTTCAAATCACTATGTGCACAAAACATCAAAGATTTACTCTGCTTATTCATTCAATTACCATAACCCTCATGTGAAGATAAATGCATATTCTTCAATGCCTAATGTCACACCCTGATTTTTGGCCCTTTCTTTTTCTTTTGATTTTCTGAGTATTTTGCTTGAGTTTTCTTTTTCTGTGGCTATGTGGTCTGGAAACTGGAAAAGATGATCTCTTCTTCCTTTCCAGTGTGGCTTGTCATCCTCATATCCTTCCCAAGACCTTGCCATTTTCATCTTGGCCCAACCTCAATATCCTCTTTGTTGGGAATATTCCTTTTTTCTATTAAAGGAATAATCCTTTTTGCCCTAGGTTGTGAAGCAACCTATATTTCTATCTCTCCAAAAAATCTCAAATAATTATCATAAATTGTTTGGGTCATATCTTGCTCAAATATGTCAAAATCCTTCCTTGGCATCATCAAAGATAATTCACAAATATTCCTTTTCTTATTCTGCCTAAGTGGCTTTTTGAGAAGGAAGTGTCATTTATCTTTGCTCATTTGACCCCAAACTTTTTGGACACCTTTTCATGTCCATATCATTGCCTCATGCCAAAAATCAACTTAATTTTCCTAGTGAATATTCCTGAGCAATTTTTCAAAGTTCCTGTCTGAGGGAATTCTTTGTGAAAGAAGTACTAGCTAGGATAACCCAAATGAGTTGAAATCTTGCATGGTCATTTATATGATCAAATCATCACTCTCCTGAAGATTTGAGCTCATGCAATGCATCCATGTGAGCTCAGCATCAATTCTTTGTTTCTGTCCAAATTTTCAGCTAGTGAAGCAAGTATATTTTATCTTGCTCCATTATGGCTGAAAATTTTCCAAAGCCTTCTCCTACCCATATAACCTATCCCCACAAGATTTTGGCTCATTTAATTCAGCCATTTTCCCTCAAGATTTTTCCCAAGTTTTTGTCCAGAGAGGTGCTGTATGAAGGAAGTACCATTTTGGCTTGGCCAAATGGCATGAAATTTTTATGGCACTCTCATATGCCCAATTCATCCTGCCACGACCACTTTCAGCCCAAGTCATCACTCCTAGTGAGTGCTACTTCCTGTTTTTGCTTCTGGACCAGATTATGTAGTTGCAAAGCAAGTGTATTAATTAGTGGTCCAAATCTCTTCATAATTCACAGGACTGTAGTCCTTCCTAACCTAAACCTCCCTGACATCAAGTTTTTCACTTAACTTCACTAAGTTGATCACAGTAACATGATCTAGTTTGCTACAGCAAACTTCAGAGGTCACTTCCCATCTAACCACAGCATTTTTAATCGAGCTTTAAACTTAGTTGCAACCTACCCTGGAGGGACTTCACCCTAGACAACATTTGCCAGCCCGTTGCGTCCTCTACTCACCAGTTCACGTGGTGACCACCACTATGGCATGCCATGGATGCGAGCTGGTTAGTTTCTTGCTCGGGCCCCTCCTCTGCTCGCCGCGTTCGCGCACCCAGCCATGTCCAATAGCTTCCCCGTGCCTCCTCCGTCCCCCTAGACCCCTCTCCCTCTCCGGCAGCTCGCTCGCTAGCGCTCGTCGCCGCGCGCCCACAGACACGCTGTAGCTGGCCGGCGTCTTCCTCCTCTGTCCGCTTCCTCCCCGTGCCCCCTTGGCCTCCTCTGCTCCGTGACCACTGCATCGATGTTTCGTCGCGTTCCCGCGCCCTCCCGTGATCGCTAAGCCTCGCCAGGACGTTGGCCGGACCCGAGCGGCGGCAACCGGCTCGGCCATCCTCGCCCCGCCTATATATAGGCCTCCCCATGCCTTCCCGAGCTCACCAACGGCCTTCTCGCTCTCCCACACCCCTCCCTAGCCTCTCGCCGGAGCTCCAGGAGCTCTCCTCGCTCGTCTCTTCCACCACGGCCGCCGATTGGCTCAACCTAAATTTCGGTGAGCCGCGCCTCCTCCCTCCACTCTAGCACCACCAGTAGAACCCCTCCACCCCGGCGAGCCTCTCCCTCTCTTCTTTTGTCGCCGGAGCAATCGCGGATGCGACCCTCAAGCTTCGCCGCCGCCGTTGCTCTCTGCCACCGTGGCCACCTCATGATCCGCCCCTCCCCGGCACCCGCGACCAGGCCAGGTGGATGCGGCGCCCTTCCCCGGTCCCGCCGGCGGCCTCGCCCTGGCCTGAGGTGGCCGTCACCGGCCGTGCGCCCTCCCCTGCCCTCCTCTGTTTCTATCAGGGCACAGCGAGGAGGAAGAAGGAGCCAGGCCAAGCGAGCCCCCCGTGTCAGCCTCCCGCGTTGACCCCGCCCCAGCCACGTCATTAAGTGGAAGCGTATTCCACGAGAATGCGCTTTCCTTTCTGGAAACCGTATTCTCTGGAATACGTTTTCTGTTTTTCCTCCCAGGGCCTGTTTGAGAAGAAATATTCACAGATAGGTCCCTGAGCTTCCACACTTGATATCTCCGCAACCACAACTCCGAATGAGGTGATTCCAAAGACCACTTATTCGTATCGTCGAGCCCGTTCTGTTGGTACCATTTTCATGATGTTTTAACATTTTGAAAATGACCTTTATGCCCTTGTCCCTAATCAGCCCCCTCCGAGGGAGAACCCTTTTCGGTGATTCCTTTCGCGATCGTTCCGCACTTCTCCCCGGTGCATTCTTCATCCCCAGGCAAGCCACGACAACCACTTGCATGATAGTCATGCAGTAGCCATGGTTTTCTACTTGAACATTTAATAAGTGTTTGTTTGTCTGCAACTGCTATCGTTGTTTCGGTAATGCTTATAGATCTGTGTTCACCTTCATGCTATGCTCTTCGGCATCTTGTTATCTTGTACTTCTTGCTAGTATTATTGTTACATGTCATGTTTGGTAGTAGTACATGCTGGTAGTAGTGAGGTTCGTTCTGATGCATGCTTATCGTCTGTTACCGGGTACCGTTGATATGCATGTTCCTTTGCATCTAGCTGGTTATATGCTTACTTGGTAATATTACCGTTATGTTCTTGCATGGTAGTTATTTCCATTGCTAGTGGTCATGTTATGCTATGAGTAGTGTTATACTTGTGATATTCATGCTCATTAGTATGCCATGTTGATTCGGATATATGATTTATTGTTGTCGATATGCTTGATGATTATGTTGCACCCCCATGCTTATGTTGATATCATGCTCATGCATTTTAGTTGCATCATGTTATTTTAATATGGCTCAGCTTATTGCATTCAAGTTTTAACCGGACTTAAATGAACTTGAACAACTGTTGGCTGAGTCATGGTGCAACCAAATCGAGCTGACCAGTGCAATCACACTTGCCTTATGGGGGGTCCTAACTGGGTCTATTGTCATGCCTCTTGCCGGTGCCTCCAACGAGGGAAGGTTATGCGCGGGCGCTACCTTGGTCGGGTAGGACGGCATAAGCCTTGTGAGCCCGAGTTTGGTTATGTGCACATGTCCCCGTTTGGGACCGTTTATGTTTTGCCATGACGGTGGCCGTCCACATAGGTGGCGGATGTCACGAGTTGACTTCGGGGCCACCCAGGACTTAGCCCAAAGGGGAGTTTGTTGAAGTGGCCGGGAGGGTGTGATGGCAATAGATCGGTTTTGTAGGAACACCGTTGGTCCACCCGAATGGGAGTGCGAGGCCATGGGTTCCGTGGTGTCGGTACAGTGTACTAACCTCTGCAGAGTGTGTGTTTAATCTATCGATAGCCGCGCCCACGGATATGGGCCCAGTTCGTAGTCAGTCACACTATGGGTCAATAGTAATAATAATAATGTGCTTAATAACAACCCTGGTTCGATGATGAGAAAGAGATTGGTTGTGATCGAGAGAGGATCACAGAGGTATCTTGGATAACGAAGTTGGTTGATCTTTATGTGATTGTGAGAGGATCACCGTGGTATCGAGGATACCGAGTTGTTGGATATTTTGGTGTTATGCGAGAGTCAAGGGTAAAGGTCAAGCTCCTTGTGGTCATGTAATGATTACTACGGTATTGTAATACCAAGCTTGATTGAATCCTGAGATGATCGTGTGATGTCCGTGATGGTAAGCTTGTGCATGTGATGGTTACGAGGTAACCTGAGCAGAGTAAGTTGGTGCATGATAGCATCATCATGTTGCATGCTAGTATCATCATGTTCATATGTTCATGCCATGCTCGTATTGTTCTAGCTGTATCATGTTGTACATGCCATGTTGTTCTGATAGTATCGTGTTCATCATTGTTAAATAACCTGTAATTGCCATGCTTTTGTTTGTCTTGATTGCCTTTGGTTGCTGTGATCTTGCAAGTACATTCAATGTACTGACCTGGCGTGTCATGCCAGTTTGTAGGTCATGCCGGATTTGATTGCTTGTTTGCCGTGGATCCCTTGTTTGCGAGCTAGGATAAGCATTCCAGCCAGAGTCCCTACGGAGTGGAGTTCATCACCGTCGTCGTTATCCGCTACTAGAAGTTATTCCGCTGCTTCGTGTTGTTCTGCTGCTGGCATAGAGCAACCGTGGCAGGCGTAGGGTCGCCATGCCAATGTAATCCCCTTGTACCCATATAGCTTGTAATAAAGAGCTGATTTGTTCTATGCTAAGCAGTGCCGTATTCCAGAAGACTTCTCCTCGATCTCTGGGCTGGAATACAGGGCGTTCTGGTTTCTCTGAGCCGGGGTGCCACAAGGCTTGGTATCAGAGCAGGTCTGGCTGTAGGACGCCCTAGCCCACGCGAGCGTTAGAATGCGGTAGTATAGAGTCCAGTTGGTTTGTTGCACTTGATTGCTGCATTTGTTTGATTGCATAGCATGCATATAGATTAGTATATTGTCGCTGACGATTGATCTTGTGAGCGTAGGTGGCATCGGGTTCGGTCCACTACCTGCACCATTCCTCTTTGCATACCTGCTCTTCGGTGTTCGGCGTCATCTCTATCCCAGCAGAGTGATGCCATGGTACCAAGTGTTCCAGACACCATCTGCAGGAGTTATGCTCGGATACCGTGTCGATATCTTTTCATCACCCACCCATATCGTTTTGGTGGTAGACTTGCCTCTATCCCGAATCATGCCTTCCATCTCGCCACTTTGGCAACCTTACTGATCTTTGTGATCAGAAAAGGGCAATGCCAGCAAGCCTTGTTTTCCACCGCTATCCTACCCTGTCATCCAATTCTTTGGACATGTACGGTTCCCTTATGTACGCTTGATGATGATGTGGTTGTGACCTCCGTGTTCCACCCCATGATCACCAAGTCCGTCCTCGCCTCCATATTCATCCAGATGCAACCGGTGTTCAGCCAGCGCTTGGTGTAGCCTTGGGTAGGCCAACTCCTTCACACGCTGATTCACCTTCGTGCACACCGCCACAGCATATTAGATCGTAATACCGGAGTTTCTGCGAGATTTGTGTGCTTAAGTATGCATGCATATTATTGTTGTGAGTAGCAGTAATATGTGATGTTGCTTGATTATTTGCATTATTTATATTGTTAGTATGCTTGTGTGCTTTTGTTTTTGTTGTTTCTTTTGCTTCTTTCTTTGGGCCTTTGGTGTTACATATTTTCCCCTTATTAAAGTTGCTCATCAACCGACACCGGACCCGAAGAATCAGCAAGGAATTCAAGTATTTGGAAACTCAGCTAAACAGAATGGAATTCTCAGCCGACTGCAGTGAAATGGGGAATATCTGATCTTGATGCTGATCATCAATTTTGCATTAGTGTGCACTCCTCACAACAGTACTGATAATCAAGTTTACCTCAGTGCGCACTATTCATAGCAGTAAAGATCAAATCAGCAAGAAGATAAATTGTGTGCAAGACCAACAGTATATTATCAGTCAAAGGTAATCATCAGCAGGAATATTAAGAGGATACATTTGTGGCAATCAGTCTGCATATCACAATGAGAAGCTTCTGGCGTAAGCAACCCAGTCTCCCCTCGCAAGCTACCAGAGAAGCTTCCAAAGCAAGATTCATCTATCTTCCTCAATATGATATATGGATGACTTCCTGTGCAAAATACTCTGTCTTATTCAGTAAGCAACTGCAAAAGCTTCTGGCATAAGGTACTGAGTTCTTCCCTAGCAAGTCTTTAAGGGGGGAAGCTTCTGACGCACAATATCCAATCTTCCTCAGCAAGAAACTCTCGATGGCTTCCAGCATAAGCCATCCAATCTCTCTCTGTACGGCATTTGTGCAAGATATTAAATTGTGAGTTGGCAGCATTTGGTAGTGCATCCCAAGAACCAGGACCACAATTAGTCAGAATACAAGTCTGCCTCGGGAATAAAATTCTCATATATATTGTGCGCATGCTACCAAGTTCTTGCTAGTCACTGGTACGATGATGAAGTCAAGGTAAGAATCCGAAAACCTCACGAGTCATGCAAGAGAAAGAAAGCCAGTTGGTCATGCAAGAACCATCAAGATTCGGAGAAAGACAACATGGGATAGCCAATTTTGACAGTACTCAGCAAGGCCAATTTCCTCATACCTGACAAGGTGATATCATTAACCCTTGTCACCACTTTGTATGCTTGACGACAACAATGAGCTATATGCAAGTATGTGTGAACCTGGTATAGTTCCTATCACACGATACATGAACGTGGATAAGGTTATGATTGCCAAAATATTGCACCCAATAGTACCTATGGTCACACGAAGAAGCAATATGACCAAGCTCTTTCAGCAAAGAATCCAGAACAAGCAAACAGTAATGAAGGAACAAGACCGACGATACAGGTATGATAATTGTTGCATGACCCACATGGTGCAGATACCCCGGATAGTCTGATTCAGTATCGATCACCATGAATACCCATCCAAGGGGTCTACTCCGTTCTAGTAAGGCCCTCATATTCAGACAACCCGCTCAGTCAACAATATGTGCTCAGATTCGTCAGAATCGAATATCTGGGTCTGTCGAACCGGACCAAGGGGCCATTCCATAGTTTGACCCCGGCAACCATGGTAAAGCATCACACAGCCAACTATCCCCATGGATATGCCGACAGAACGAACAATCAGGATGCTGAGCAATAGTCTCGAAGCATGTGCCCTCACTTATGAGAATCATCAAAGGGCAACCTGTCATGAATAAAATTTCTTCTGCCAGCACCACCGTTGGTCAAGTCTGTGGATGCTATCATATAAGGCCGTACCCCTTTATGTTGACTACGACAGGCAACAGTCAAATATTTGGTACGGATCTGATACTCAAGACAGTGGAGCTAGTCAAGATGATTCAGAAACTCCTGCGAGAAGTCAGAATCCGTCAGGAGAACGATTATGACTCACCTCACTGTTTTGAACCCGGAGAACCCGTATTTAGTTGAGAAACCCAATGCAAGGAGTAAGAGCTTGGGTGTTCATCAGGAAAATCTGATTACAACTTCATGGAATGTTGTCAGTGCTGGATGACACATCCATCGGAAATCACTCTTGGACTTGTGAGACGGACATATGTTTCAGTCATGATAATCTATCCCACTCAGCTAAGTCAGCAGATATGAAAAGAATTGGAGCTAGTATAAGCATGAACATGTGAGATAAGATCGGTCAGAATGTCGATACAAACCACCCCAGAGCCAGGCAGTCTCGTCATATGAAATTCAGTGGGAACATAACATAAGAGAAAAAGGATACCCGAGTTGGAAACGGTTTCCTTAAGTCAGTATATTCATACTTGTTCCCTGAGCAACCAAATCTCAAGGACGAGATTTCTTTAAGGGGGGAAGGTTTGTCACACCCTGATTTTTGGCACTTTCTTTTTCTTTTAATTTTCTGAGTATTTTGCTTGAGTTTTCTTTTTCTGTGGCTATGTGGTCTGGAAACTGGAAAAGATGATCTCTTCTTCCTTTCTAGAGGGGCTTGTCATCCTCATATCCTTCCCAAGACCTTGCCATTTTCATCTTGGCCCAACCTCAATATCCTCTTTGTTGGGAATATTCCTTTTTTCTATTAAAGGAATAATCCTTTTTGCCCTAGGTTGTGAAGCAATCTATATTTCTATCACTCCCAAAATTCTCAAATAATTATCATAAATTGTTTGGCTCATATCTTGCTCAAATATGTCAAAATCCTTCCTTGGCATCATCAAAGATAATTCATAAATATTCCTTTTCTTATTCTGCCCTAAGTGGCTTTTTGAGAAGGAAGTGCCATTTATCTTTGCTCATTTGACCCCAAACTTTTTGGACACCTTTTCATGTCCATATCATTGCCTCATGCCAAAAATCAACTTAATTTTCCTAGTGAATATTCCTGAGCAATTTTTCAAAGTTTCTGTCTGAGGGAAGTCTTTGTGAAGGAAGTACTAGCTAGGATAACCCAAATGAGTTGAAATTTTCATGGTCATTCATTTGATCAAATCATCACTCTCCTCAAGATTTGAGCTCATGCAATGCATCCATGTGAGCTCAGCATCAATTCTTTATTTCTGTCCAAATTTTTAGTTAGTGAAGCAAGTATATTTTATCTTGCTCCATTATGGCTGAAAATTTTCCTAAACCTTCTCCTATCCATATAACCTATCCCCACAAGATTTTGGCTCATTTCATTTTGCCATTTTCCCTCAGGATTTTTCCCAAGTTTCTATCCAGAGAGGTGCTGTATGAAGGAAGTACCATTTTGGCTTGGCCATATGGCATGAAATTTTTATGGCACTCTCATATGCCCAAATCATCCTGCCATGACCATTTTCAGCCCAAGTCATCACTCCTAGTGAGTGCTACTTCCTGTTTTTTGCTTCTGGACCAGATTATGCAGTTGCAAAGCAAGTGTATTAATTAGTGGTCCAAATCTCTTCATAATTCACAGGACTGTAGTACTTCCTAACCTAAACCTCCCTGACATCAAGTTTTTCACTTAAATTCACTAAGTTGATCGTAGTAACATGATCTAGTTTGCTACAGCAAACTTCAGAGGTCACTTCCCATCTAACCATAGCATTTTTAATCGAGCTTTAAACTCAGTTGCAACCTACCCTGGAGGGACTTCACCCTAGACAACATTTGCCAGCCTATTGCGTCCTCTACTCGCCAGTTCATGTGGTGACCACCACTGTGGCATGCCATGGACGCGAGCTGGTTGGTTTCTTGCTCGGGCCCCTCCTCTGCTCGCCGCATTCGCGCACCCAGCCATGTCCAATAGCTTCCCCGTGCCTCCTCCGTCCCCCTGGACCCCTTTCCCTCTCCAGCAGCTCGCTCGCTGGCGCTCATCGCCGCGCGCCCACGGACGCGCTGTAGCTGGCCGTCGTCTTCCTCCTTTGTCCGCTTCCTCCCCGTGCCCCCTTGGCCTCCTCTACTCCGTGACCACTGCATCAATGTTTCGTCGCGTTCCCGTGCCCTCCCGTGATCGCTGAGCCTCGCCAGGACGTTGGCCGGACCCGAGCGGCAGCAACCGGCTCGGCCATCCTCGCCCCGCCTATATATAGGCCTCCCCGTGCCTTCCCGAGCTCACCAGCGGCCTTCTCGCTCTCCCACACCCCTCCCTAGCCTCTCGCTGGAGCTCCAGGATCTCTCCTCGCTCGTCTCTTCCACCACGGCCACCGATCGACTCAGCCTAAATTCTGGTGAGCCGCGCCTCCTCCCTCCACTCTAGCACCACCAGTAGAACCCCTCCACCCCGGCGAGCCTCTCCCCTCTCTTCTTTTGTCGCCAGAGCAACCGCGGCCACGACCCTCAAGCTTGGCCGCCGCCGTTGCTCTCTGCCACCGCGGCCACCTCATGCTCCGCCCCTCCCCGGCACCCGCGACCAGGCCAGGTGGATGCGGCGCCCTTCCCCGGCCTCGCCCTGGCCTGAGGTGGCCGGAGCCGCCCGGGCCGTCGCCGGCCGTGCGCCCTCCCCTGCCCTCCTCTGTTTCTATCAGGGCACAGCGAGGAGGAAGAAGGAGCCAGGCCAGGCAGGCCCCACCTCCCCGCGGGCCCCCGTGTCAGCCTCCCGCGTTGACCCCGCCCCAGCCACGTCATTAAGTGGAAGCGTATTCCACGAGAATGTGCTTTCCTTTCTGGAAAGCTTATTCTCTGGAATACGTTTTCTGTTTTTCCTCCCAGGGGCCTGTTTGAGAAGAAATATTCACAGATAGGTCCCTGAGCTTCCACACTTGATATCTCCGCAACCACAACTCCGAATGAGGTGATTCCAAAGACCACTTCTTTGTATCGTCGAGCCCGTTCTGTTGGTACCATTTTCATGATGTTTTAACATTTTGAAAATGACCTTTATGGCCTTGTCCCTAATCAGCCCCCTCCGAGGGAGAACCCTTTCCAGCGATTCCTTTCGCGATCATTCTGCACTTCTCCCTGGTGCATTCTTCATCCCCAGGCAAGCCACGACAACCACTTGCATGATAGTCATGCAGTAGCCATGGTTTTCTACTTGAACATTTAATAAGTGTTTGTTTGTCTGCAACTGCTATCGTTGTTTCGGTAATGCTTATAGATCTGTGTTCACCTTCATGCTATGCTCTTCGGCATCTTGTTATCTTGTACTTCTTGCTAGTATTATTGTTACATGTCATGTTTGGTAGTAGTACATGCTGGTAGTAGTGAGGTTCGTTCTGATGCATGCTTATCGTCTGTTACCGGGTACCGTTGATATGCATGTTCCTTTGCATCTAGCTGGTTATATGCTTACTTGGTAATATTACCGTTATGTTCTTGCATGGTAGTTATTTCCATTGCTAGTGGTCATGTTATGCTATGAGTAGTGTTATACTTGTGATATTCATGCTCATCAGTATGCCATGTTCATTCAGATATATGATTTATTGTTGTCGATATGATTGATGATTATGTTGCACCCCCATGCTTATGTTGATATCATGCTCAAGCATTTTAGTTGCATCATGTTATTTTAATATGGCTCAACTTATTGCATTCAAGTTTTAACCGGACTTAAATGAACTTGAACAACTGTTGGCTGAGTCATGGTGCCACCAAATTGAGCTGACCAGTGCAACCACACTTGCCTTATGGGGGGTCCTAACTGGGTCTATTGTCATGCCTCTCGCCGGTGCCTCCAACAAGGGAAGGTTATGCGCGGGCACTACCTTGGCCGGGTAGGACGGCATAAGCCTTGTGAGCCCGAGTTTGGTTATGTGCACATGTCCCCGTTTGGGACCACTTATGTTTTGCCACGACGGTGGCCGTCCACATAGGTGGCGGATGTCACGAGTTGACTTCGGGGCCACCCAGGACTTAGCCCAAAGGGGAGTTTGTCAGAGTGGCCGGGAGTGTGTGATGGCAATAGATCGGTTTTGTCGGAACGCCGTTGGTCCACCCAAATGGGAGTGCGAGGCCATGGGTTCCGTGGTGTCTGTACAGTGTACTAACCTCTACAGAGTGTGTGTTTAATCTATCGATAGCCGCGCCTGCGGATATGGGCCCAGTTCATAGTCGGTCACACTATGGGTCAACAGTAATAATAATAATGTGCTTAATAACAACCCTGGTTCGATGATGAGAAAGAGATTGGTTGTGATTGAGAGAGGATCACAGAGGTATCTTGGATACCGAAGTTGGTTGATCTTTATGTGATCGTGAGAGGATCACCGTGGTATCGAGGATACCGAGTTGTTGGATATTTGTGGTGTTATGTGAGAGTCAAGGGTAAAGGTCAAGCTCCTTGTGGTCATGTAATGATTACTATAGTATTGTAATACCAAGCTTGATTGGATCCTGAGATGATCGTGTGATGTCCGTGATGGTAAGCTTGTGCATGTGATGGTTACGAGGTAACCCGAGCAGAGTAAGTTGGTGCATGATAGCGTCATCATGTTGCATGCTAGTATCATCATGTTCATATGTTCATGCCATGCTCGTATTGTTCTAGCTGTATCATGTTGTACATGCCATGTTGTTCTGATAGTATCATGTTCATCATTGTTAAGTAACCTGTAATTGCCATGCTTTTGTTTGTCTTGATTGCCTTTGGTTGCTGTGATCTTGCAAGTACATTCAATGTACTGACCTGGCGTGTCATGCCAGTTTGCAGGTCATGCCGGATTTGATTGCTTGTTTGCCGTGGATCCCTTGTTTGCGAGCTAGGATAAGCGTTCCAGCCAGAGTCCCTGCGGAGTGGAGTTCATCACCGTCGTTGTTATCCGCTACTTGAAGTTATTCCGCTGCTTCATGTTGTTCTGCTGCTGGCATAGAGCAACGGTGGAAGGCGTAGGGTCGCCGTGCCGATGTAATCCCCTTGTACCCATATAGCTTGTAATAAAGAGCTGATTTGTTCTATGCTAAGCAGTGCCGTATTCCAGAAGACTTCTCCTGGATCTCTAGGCTGGAATACGGGGCGTTCCGGTTTCTTTCAGCCGGGGTGCCACACCTAAGTTCTCTATCAATGCTTTGCGCTACATTGCTTCTCAGCCACCCATTCAGATGTGGTTGGTTAAGAAGAAGAACTAATCTCTTCTGCATGGTCAGGTCTTCAGTCACAATGAATGTCTGATTAATTTGATGAAGGCCTGACATACATGCTTGTTGGGATGCAAGCTAATCATGATGAAATGAATTCCTCATTTCACACATACCTATGGTGCTTAATTGTGTACTGATGAAATTCACTGACGAAATTGATCATCATATTCTTCAACTGAAGTATACGAATTTGTAAGTGAGACTAATGCTTCTACAAGATGATACTCCAAATGCTACTGAATGGGTTCTGGACAGTGGCTGCACCAATCACATGACTGGTGACAGGAATCTCCTCACCAATGCTCCCCTTACTCCGTCCCATCTGAAGCATATCACCTACGCTGACAAAGGAAAAAAGCAAGGTATTGGGTCTAGGTAAGGTTGCTATCTCAAAGGATCGACACATGGAAAAAGTGATGCATGTCGAGTCCCTAGGATACAACCTCATGTCTGTCTCAATGCTTTGCGATCTTGATATGATTGTCATCTCTGGCAAATATAGATGCATTATTCTAATGGAATCTCACAAGTCCAAAGTCTTCGAAGGCTTTAGGAGAGGTGATTTGTATATTGTGGATTTCTCTCTAGGTCCTCAACCAGCCACGTGTCTACTGGCAAAAGCTTCAGAGTGCTGGCTATGGCATCGACGACCTGGACATGCTGGCATGAGAAATTTGAGCACACTCGTCAAGAAGAAGCATATCATTAGCGTCGAGGGCATCAAATTTGTCAAAGATCACCTTTGCGGTGCTTGGGCTGGAAAGATGACCAGATCCAAGCACTCAGTGAAGACTATCCTGACCACCTCTCGTCCCTTTGAATTACTTCATATGGATCTCTTTGGTCCCACTCATTATGCCACACTAACCAATGCAGCATCACTCTATGGATTCGTCATTGTTGATGATTATTCTTGTTACACCTGGGTGCATATCATTACCTTCAAGACTGAAGTATAGGGCGTCTTCAGGCGATTCGCTAACTGTGCCAGGACGAATTAGGGCATCAAGATCAAGCACATCAGAAGCGACAACGGCATCGAGTTCAAGAACACAGGCCTTGATGACTATCTTGATGAACTTGGTATCACTCGTGAGCTCTCTGCTCCCTATACTCCTCAGCAGAATGGAATTGCTGAGCGCAAGAACAGGACACTCATTGAGATGGTCTGCACTATGCTTGATGAATACAAGACTCCTTCTCGCTGGTGGCCTGAAGCAATTGATACTGCATGTCACACCATCAATCGGGTATATCTTCACAAATTCCTGAAGAAGACCTCATATGAGCTCCTCACCGGCAAGAAACCCAATGTGAGTTATTTCAAAGTCTTCGGTGCAAAATGTTGGATTAGAGATCCTCATCAATGTTCAAAATTTGCACCGAAAGCACATGAAGGGTTTATGCTTGGTTACGGAAAGGACTCGCATGCCTACAGAGTCTTCAAAACCTACCACAACAAGGTTGTTGAAACTGTGAACGTGCGGTTCGATGAAACTAACGGCTCGCAAAGAGAGCACCTGCCTCCTGTGCGAGATGAAATGTCTCCTGAGGAATCTATCAAGATGATGGGCACTGGTGAAATAGTGCCCAGTGAAGAAATAGCTGAATAGGAAGTGATCATTCCCCAGCATGAAGAAACTGCAGTTCCTAAAGAAAATGACTCTGAGGAAAATGCTCAACCACAAGGCCCTCATCCAGCTCATCCTCGAGTGGCCAATGAAGTGCAGATTGAGAAGATCCTCGACAACATCAATGCACCTGGTCCCCTCACACGCTCAAGAGCTTCACATCAAGCTAACTTTTGTGGGCATTATGCTTTTGTCTCTATCACAGAGCCCACCAAAGTTGATGAAGCATTTCTGGAGCCTGAGTGGATTCAAGCCATGCAAGAAGAATTGCAACAATTCGAGCTCAACAATGTGTGGGAGCTTGTCAATCGATCTGACCCACGCAAGCACAATATCATCGGCACTAAGTGGATCTACCGCAACAAGCAAGACGAAAATGGCCAAGTGGTAAGAAATAAGGCCCGTCTTGTCGCACAAGGCTACACACAGGTTGAGGGTATTGATTTCGGTGAAACATTTGCACCTGTTGCTAGGCTTGAAGCTATTTGTATATTGCTTGCATATGCTAACCATCACAATATTCTCTTATATCAAATGGATGTGAAAAGTGCATTCCTCAATGGTAAGCTTGAGGAAGAAGTATATGTTGCTCAACCACCAGGTTTTGAGGATCCAAAGCATCCGGACAAAGTCTTCAGATTGAACAAGGCTCTCTATGGCCTCAAGCAAGCCCCACGGGCTTGGTACGATACACTGAAGGAATTCCTGAAGAAAAAGGGTTTCAAACCCGGTTCACTTGATCCTACTCTTTTCACTAAATCTTATGATGGTGAACTGTTCATATGCCAAATATATGTTGATTATATTATCTTTGGTTGCACTAACAAGCGTTTCAGTGACGAATTTGCATACATGATGCGTGAAGAATATCATATGTCTATGATGGGAGAATTGAAATTCTTCCTTCGTCTTAAAATTTGTCAACAACCTAATGGCATCTTCATTTCTCAAGAGAAATACCTCAAAGATTGCCTGAAGGAATTCGGCATGCAAGACTACAAAGGCCTCAAAATTCCAATGCCTACTAATGGTCAACTCAGCACTAACGAAAATGGTAAAGATTTCGATCAGAAGGTATATCGCTCCATCATTGGTTCGCTTCTTTACCTATGTGCATCTAGGCCAGACATTATGCTTAGCATTTGCATGTGTGCCTGATTTCAAGAGACACCGAAGGAATCACGCCATCAGGCTGTGAAACGAATTCTTCGATATTTAGCGCACACACAAACGCTTGGATTATGGTATCCCAAGGGCTCATATTTTGATCTAGCTAGATTTTCTGATTCCGATTACGCTGGAGATCTTGTAGATCACAAGTCTACATCAGACACAAGCCATTTCCTCGGACGATCTCTTGTCTATTGATCCTCAAAGAAGCAGAACTACGTTGCACTTTCCACAGCTGAGGCTGAATACATTGCCGCTGGTGCCTGCTGCTCATAGTTGCTATGGATTAAGCAAACCCTCAAGTACTATGGCGTCAACATGAAGAAAGTCCCTCTCTTCTGCGACAATGAGAGTGCTATCAAGATTGCCCACAACCCAGTGCAACATTGCAAGACGAAGCATATTCAGATTCGTCACCATTTTCTTCGTGATCATGTGCTGAAGGGAGACATCGTCATCGACCACGTGAAGACCGAAGACCAGCTTGCCGATATCTTCACTAAGCCCTTGGATGAAAAGAGGTTCTGCAAGTTGTGGTGTGAGCTAAACATCCTAACGCTTATGCATTTTTTATGACTTTGATGCACAACACATGAAGTAACGTTTTTCTTCAATAAATGAAGACTAACCCTCTAAGTGTGAAGATATTAATGAAGAACTTGACTCTCAAAACCCTACGACAATTGTACACATTGTCTGAAGTCATTGATACGTCTCCAATGTATCTATCATTTTTTTATTGTTCCATGCTATTATATTATCCATCTTGGATGTTTTATATGCATTAATATGCTATTTTATATCATTATTTGGGACTAACTTATTAACCTAGTGCCCAGTGTCAGTTGCTGTTCTTTTTCTTGTTTTTGTCTTTTATAGAAAATCAATACCAAACGGATTCCAAACGGAATAAAACTTTACGATGATTTTTCTTGGACCAGAAGAAACCCACGAAGCTTCGGGAGGAGGCTAGAGGAGCCACGAGAAGGCCACAAGCCGTGAGGGCGCGCCCTAGAGGGGGGCGCCCCCCAGGCTCGTGGGCCCCTCGGGACTCCCCTAAGCCTAATCCTTGCTCCATAAATACACAAATATTCCCCCTACATCAGAGGGCACACCAAAAATACTTTTCTGCCGCCGCAAGCTTCTGTTCTCGTGAGATCCCATCTTGGGGCTTTTTCCGGCACTTCGCCGGATGGGGATTCAATCACGGAGGGCCTCTACACCAACCTTGCTGCCCTTCTGATGATGTGTGAGTAGTTTACCATAGACCTACAGGTCCATAGCTAGTAGCTAGATGGCTTCTTCTCTCTCTTTGATCTTCAATACAATGTTCTCCTCGATGTTCTTGGAGTTCTATTCCATGTAATCTTCTTTTGTGGTGCGTTTGTTGAGATCCGATGAATTGTGGATTTTTTATCAGATTATCTATAAATATTATTTGAGTCTTCTCTGAACTCTTTTATGCATGATTAATATAGCTTTGTATTTCTCTCTAATCTATCGATTTGGTTTGGCCAACTAGATTGGTTTTTCTTGCAATGGGAGAGGTTCTTTGTGATGGGTTCAATCTTGCGGTGTCCTCACCCAGTGACAGTAGGGGTAGCGAGGCACGTATTTGTATTGTTGCCATTAAGGATAAAAAGATGGGGTTTATATCATATTGCTTGAGTTTATCCCTCTACATCATGTCATCTTGCTTAAAGCGTTACTCCTTCTTGTTAACTTAATAGACTAGATGCATGCTGGATAGTGGTCGATGTGTGGAGTAATAGTAGTAGATGCAGGCAGGAGTCGGTCTACTTGTCACGGACGTGATGCCTATATTCATGATCATTGCCTTGGATATCGTCATAATTATGCGCTTTTCTATCAATTGCTGAACATTAATTTGTTTACCCACCGTATGCTTTCTTCAAGAGAGAAGCCTCTAGTGAAACCTATGACCCCCGGGTCTATTTTCCAACATATATTTTCATATCTATAAATCAAAAACCCAAAAATACCTTGCTGCAATTTATTTAAATTTACCTTATTTTTCTTTTTACTTATCTTTTATATCTATCTCAATTAGATCTCACTCTTGCAAGTGACCGTGAAGGGATTGACAACCCCTTTTTCGCGTTGTGTGCAAGTGTTTGTTAGTTTGTGCAGGTGAATCTATTGGGGAATTGCTTGTACCTCCTACTGGATTGATTCCTTAGTTCTTAACTGAGGGAAATACTTATCTCTACTTTGCTGCATCACCCTTTCCTCTTCAAGGGAAAAAGCAATGCAAGCTCAAGAATTTCTGGCGCCGTTGCCTAGGAGGTTCTACATCAAGCCTACCAAGTACCTATCATAAACTCTCATCTCTTGCATTACATTATTTGTTGTTTGCCTCTCATTTTCCTCTCCCCCACTTCTAAAATGTTTTCAGAAAAACATAAAACTATTTGCCTTTTATTTGCCTCCTTTTCGTTTGCCTTTATGTCTTACTTGGTTTGTTTGCTTGTTTGCTTGCCATAATTGTGTATTTATTCCAAATCATAAAGCAAAAAGTTTATGGATCCTCATCCACTTGCTAATCTTTTTAAAAGATCCAATTATGATGAACCAATTGCTAGTGAGTTGAGTGCACTAGATTATCTTTATGAAGTTTTGCTTGAAATTCGTGAATCTAAAAATTGTGATGAAGTGCTAAAAGAGGAAATTTATGACTTGATTCATGATAGCTCCTTGAATAAAAAGCATGATTGCAATGGTGTTATTATAAATTCTATTAATGACAATTGTGCTAATAATATGCAAACCCTTAGCTTGGGGATGCTAGTTTTGCTATGTCCACTACTTATTGCAATGATCATGATTGGGGTGATGCTTCTTATGATCTTGAAAATTTATTTAATCCTCATGATGAATATGTTTGCGATGATATTGAAAGTGGGTTTGAAGAGGTCATGACTTTATTTGATGATCCCACTATATTGGAAGAGTGTCAACTTTGCATGCATGTGGATCATATAGAGAATATGTTATGTGATAGATATATTGTTGAATTTGAATATGATCCCACATGTAATTATTATGAGAGAGGAAAATATGGTTTTAGAAATCTTCATGTTACTAAATTACCTCTCGTTATGTTGAGATTGCTATTGTTTCTTTCTTCTTCCTTGCATATGCTAGTTTTTGCTTGTCTTGATAAATCATTTCCCTATAAAATGCCTAAGCATAGGAAGTATGTTAGACTTAAACTTGTTTTTCACATGCTATATGATGCTCTCTTTGTGCTTCAATTTTTTGTCTTTCATGTGAGCATCATTAAAATTATCAACGCCTAGCTAAAAGGCTTTAAAGAAAAGCGCTTGTTGGGAGACAACCCAATATTTTTATTTTCTGTTTTTATAAGAATACACAATATTACTTCTGTAGTAATTGTGTTTTAGTGTTTTAATTAGTGTTTGAGCCAAGTAAGACCTTTGGGATGGCTTATGGTGATAGTTGATTTGATTTTGCTGAAAAACAGAAACTTTTGCGTCCAGTAGCAGAATTTTGGTAATTCACAAAAGCGACTAAAAACTCTGAATTTTTTACACAAGATTGATATACGAATTTCCTACGATGTACTAATTGTTCAGAATGTTTTGAGTTATAGAAGTATGAGTAATATTCAGATCTTCGAAGACTATTCTGTTTTTGACAGATTCTGTTTTCTATGCATTGTTCTCTTATTTTGATGAATCCATGGGTAGTATCGGGGGGTATGATCCATACAGAAGTTGGACTACAGTATATATAATGCTAATATGAATTTAGAATGAGTTCATAACAGTACCTAAAGTGGTGGTTTGTTTTTATTATACTAACGGAGCTCATGAGTTTTTTGTTAAGTTTTCTATTGTGAAGTTTTCAAGTTTTGGGTAAAGTTTTGATGGACCACGTAATAAGAAGTGGCAAGAGCCTAAGCTTGGGGATGCCCAAGGCACCCCAAGGTAATATTCAAGGAAAACCAAGCATCTAAGCTTGGGGATGCCCCGGATGGCATCCCCTCTTTTGTCTTCAATCCATCGGTAAATCTACTTGAGGCTATATTTTTATTCACCACATGATATGTGTTTTGCTTGGAGCGTCTTGTATTATATGAGTCTTTGCTTTACTTTCTTTTTAGTTTGCCACAATCATCCTTGTTGTACACACCTTTTGAGAGGGACACACATTAATCGTGAATTTAGTAGAATACTCTATGTGCTTCACTTATATCTTTTGAGCTAGGCAGTTGCTCTAGTGATTCACTTATATCTTGTTAGAGCACGGCGGTGATTTTATTTTGTAGAAACTTATTGAACTCTCATCCTTCACTTATATTATTTTGAGAGTCTTAAAAATAGTATGGCAATTTTCTTAGGTTATGAATTTGGTCGTAATATGATGGGCATCCAAGAGGGATATAATAAAAACTTTCATAAAGATCACTGAATATATGAGAAGTTTGATTCCTTGCAATTCTTTTGAGATATAAAGATGGTGATATTAGAGTCATGCTAGTGAGTAATTGTGGATTGTAGAAATACTTGTGTTAAGGTTTGTGATTCCCGAAGCATGCACGTATGGTCTATCGTTATGCGATGAAGTTAGAGCATGATTTATTTTTTATTGTTTTCCTTATGAGTGGCGGTCGGGGATGAGCAATGGTCTTTTCCTACCAATCTATCCCTCTAGGAGCATGCGTATTAGTACTTTGCTTCGATGGCTAATAAATTTTTACAATAAGTATGTGAGTTCTTTATAACTAATGTTGAGTCCATGGATTATACGCACTCTCACCCTTCCTCCATTGCTAGCCTCTCTAGTGTCGTGCAACTTTCACCGATGCATTAAACCCACCATATACCCTTCCTGAAAACAGCCACCATACCTACCTATTATGGCATTTTCCGAGATATATTGCCATACAACTCCACCATTCCGTTTATTAGGACATATTCCATCATTGTCATATTGCTTCGCGTGATCATATAGTTGACATAGTATTTGTGGCAAGGCCACCCACCGTTCATATTTTTTTAGACATGTCACGCTAGATCATTGCACATCCCGGTACACCGCCGGAGGCATTCATATAGAGTCATATCTTTGTTCTAGTATCGAGTTGTAATTCTTGAGTTGTAAGTAAATAAAAGTGTGATGATCATCATTATTAGAGCATTGTCCCATGTGAGGAAAGGATGATGGAGACTATGATTCCCCCACAAGTCGGGATGAGACTCTAGACAAAAAAAAGAGGCAAAAGAGCCCAAAATAAAAAAATGAAAATAAAAAATGAGAGAAAAAGAGAGAAGGGACAATGTTACTATCCTTTTTCCACACTTGTGCTTCAAATTAGCACCATGTTCTTCATGATAGAGAGTCTCCTATATTGTCACTTTCATATATTACTAGTGGGAATTTTTCATTATAGAACTTGGCTTGTATATTCCAATGATGGGCTTCATCAAAATGCCCTAGGTCTTCGTGAGCAAGCAAGTTAGATCCACACACACTTAGTTTTCTTTTTGAGCTTTCATACACTTATAGCTCTAGTGCATCCTTTGCATGGTAATCCCTACTCACTTGCATCGATATCAATTGATGGGCATCTCCATAGCCCATTAATTTACCTAGTTGATGTGAGACTTTATCCTTTTTTGTCTTCTCTTCACAACCTCCACCATATTCTATTCCACCTATAGTGCTATATCCATGGCTCACGCTCATGTATTGCGTGAAAGTTGAAAAAGCTTGAGAACACCAAAAGTATGAAACAATTGCTTGGCTTGTCATCGGGGTTGTGCATGATAAATACTTTGTGTGATGAAGATAGAGCATGACAAGATTATATGATTTTGTAGGGATAACTTTCTTTAGCCATGATATTTTGAGAACACATGATTGCTTTATTGGTATGCTTGAAGTATTATTGTTTTTTATGTCAATATTAAACTTTTGTTTTGAATCTTATGGATATGAATATTCATGCCACAATAAAGAAAATTACATTGATAAATATCTTAGGTAGCATTCCACATCAAAAATTATGTTTTTGTCATTTACCTACTCGAGGACGAGCAGGATTTAAGCTTGGGGATGCTTGATACGTCTCCAACGTATCTATAATTTTTTATTGTTCCATGCTATTATATTATCCATCTTGGATGTTTTATATGCATTAATACGCTATTTTATATCATTTTTTGGGACTAACCTATTAACCTAGTGCCCAGTGTCAGTTGTTGTTTTTCCTTGTTTTTGTCTTTTACAGAAAATCAATACCAAACGGAGTCCAAACGGAATAAAACTTTACGATGATTTTTCTTGGACCAGAAGAAACCCACGAAGCTTCGGGAGGAGGCCAGAGGAGCCACGAGAGGCCCATAAGCCCTGACTGCGTGCCCCCCAGGCTTTTGGGCCCCTCGGGACTCCCCTAACCCTGATTCTTGCTCCATAAATACCCAAATATTCCCCCTACATCAAAGGGCACACCAAAAATAGTTTTCCGCCGCCGCAAGCTTTTGTTCTCATGAGATCCCATCTTGGGGCCTTTTCTGGCACTCCGCCTTATGGGGATTCAATCACGGAGGGCCTCTACACCAACTTTGCTGCCCTTCCGATGATGTGTGAGTAGTTTACCACAGACCTACAGGTCCATAGCTAGTAGCTAGATGGCTTCTTCTCTCTCTCTTTGACCTTCAATACAATGTTCTCCTCGATGTTCTTGGAGTTCTATTCGATGTAATCTTCTTTTGCGGTGTGTTTGTTGAGATCCGATGAATTGTGGATTTATGATCAGATTATATATGAATATTATTTGAATCTTCTCTGAACTCTTTTATGCATGATTAAGATAGCTTTGTATTTCCCTCCGATCTATCGATTTGGTTTGGCCAACTATATTGGTTTTTCTTGCAATGGGAGAGGTGCTTTGTGATGGGTTCAATCTTGTGGTGTCCTCACCAAGTGACAGTAGGGGTAGCGAGGCACGTATTTGTATTGTTGCCATTAAGGATAAAAAGATGGGGTTTATATCATATTGCTTGAGTTTATCCCTCTACATCATGTCATCTTGCTTAAAGCGTTACTCCGTTCTTGTTAACTTAATACACTAGATGCATGCTAGATAGTGGTCGATGTGTGGAGTAATAGTAGTAGATGCAGGCAAGAGTCGGTCTACTTGTCACGGATGTGATGCCTATATTCATGATCATTGCCTTGGATATCGTCATAATTATGCGCTTTTCTATCAATTGCTCAACAGTAATTTGTTTACCCACCGTATGCTTTCTTCAAGAGAGAAGCCTCTAGTGAAACCTATGGCCCCCGGGTCTATTTTCCATCATATATTTTCAGATCTATAAAATCAAAAACCCAAAAATACCTTGCTGCAATTTATTTATATTTACCTTATTTTGCTTTTTACTTATCTTTTATATCTATCTCTTTTAGATCTCACTCTTGCAAGTGACCGTGAAGGGATTGACAACCCCCTTTTCGTGTTGTGTGCAAGTGTTTGTTAGTTTGTGCAGGTGCATCTATTGGGGACTTGCTTGTACCTCCTACTGGATTGATACCTTGGTTCTTAACTGAGGGAAATACTTATCTCTACTTTGCTGCATCACCCTTTCCTCTTCAAGGGAAAAAACAACTCAAGCTCAAGAAGTAGGAGTCATCATAGTTCTTATACGGTGGGTAACGCCACCACCTCTCTGTGACATTCGTCAAATTTGAGTTTTTCATCATTTGCTATTTCGTCAAACTTTTCAAATTCGTCATTTGAGGTTATTCTTCACTGGTGTGTATATATATATATGTGTGTGTGTGTGTGTATTCGAGCTTTTCATGTCCTCAACAGCATCCACATATTGCTAATTCTTCAATTTGATTTCTTCATCTATGTGGATGTGATCGGACCCGCTCCCCTCTATGCTAAGTTCAACCCACTCTGTTCACAAATTCTTCATATGCGTTCTACTTGACACTGTTTAAAGTCTTCAACTGTGTCCTTGACAGCTGAAGAAATTGTGAATACACTTAAAAAATTTCTCAAAGTTTTTTTGTGTGGTTGCCACAGTAACTCATACCGCGCTTCACACGCATGGATAAATGTGAAAATGCATGCGTGACATGTGTCACCGAGATGCGAATGGTCAGGGGCTTATCTGTCCAAAAATTTTGGACCCCTCAGTTTTCACTGCAGCTATAAATAGCCTTGACCCTGTCAACGACAGTTCACTTCGTCCCCTTGCTTCCTTCGCTCTCAGTCCTCAAACCCTAGCGCTGCCGCTGGATCTCATCGCCGTCGGAGAAGAAGAGCTTCACTGCCTCGACTTCTTCATCGACGTACTCACGCCGGACGTGGATTTCTTCACCTCCGCCGCCACCGTAGACATCTTTCATCGCCAAGTTAGGGCACGGAAGATCTGAGCTGACGATTTCCTTCGCCTCGTCGTCCAGTTCATCGAGTTCATCACTAGGGTAATTAAATGCATATTTATTGCCCTGCTTTGATCTTCACTTTACTCAAAAATCTTCAAGTGTTGTTTTTACCACTCTTTCAATTCTTCAGCACTTCCATATGGCCAGTCTTGTGTATTTCATCATTGACATGCTTAACATTTAGATTCCTCAATTGTACGAATTGCTTCAATCTGTACAACTCTGGAACCTTAGTCAAGAACAATTGATGAAATTCTTCAAGACAATAAGGGTCAATTTCCTCAACTGGTTTTATTTTGAAAATCTCTGAGAATGCATGTGACTCTTCCCTATTTCCTCGCTACTCTATTCACGGGTACAATGTCTGCAGATGAATCTCTTGGTTCTCATCAACTTATTTCATTTGCAGCACAGCTTGAAGAAAAGCTTCAAACTTCATCAGAGTCCTCACAGGTTCAAAACCCTCAGTTGAAGAAAATGGCTGATGGAAAGAAACCACAGAAAGGTGGCAAGAGAAAGGAAGAACAGACAACATTTTAGATCCCTGATGACTTGTATGCAGGGCTGCATGCCTGACGAAAATGTTCATGGCCCAGAAACTGACAAGCAGCACAAGACTCGTATGCAAAGAATAAAACACAGATGGGCATATGTGTGGAGGGCTTACAGATATGTCACTCCCAAATACATGAAGGAATTTGCTGTTAAGCCTCCCTGCAAAAGACCACCGCTTGCTCCTGGTCAAGTGGTTGATCCCTCTAGTATTAGAAGAGGTGAAGAGTTTCCTGAGGAATGGGCTAAGCGCGAAGCAAAGCTAGCCAAACAGGCAAAGAAGGCCGTTGATGAATTCAACGGTGCCTCAAAGGCTTCAGCTGAAGCAAGTGCTAGTGGCAGTGCTAGTGCTCCGAAGAAATCTATGCAAAAGAAGCCTGCACATAAGCCAAAGCCAACTGTTCCAATGCCCTCAGTGGGCCAATCTAAAACTGCAAAGTCTTCAGCACCAAAAGCTTCAGCTCCAAAGGACTCTGCATCAAAGATTTCAAAATCTTCAGTGCCTCCTCCTGCTTCAAGTTCCTCAAGGGAAGCAGCTAAAGCCTCAACACCTGTTGTGCTCGCATCTTGCCAGTGCACCGAGGGCTTTCAAACAGCCAGAATTGTTGCATCAAGTGCCTCAGCCAGTGGGAAACCAATTTCTTCATCACCGAGGCTGAAGCAAAAGGCAACTGCTGCCGTGGTACTAGGCCAAGTCCCAAGAGCAAGGCCGTTGTGCCTCAAGTTGATGAACACGGGCTCGCTGATGAAGATGAGCTCGTGGAGTTCCTCAGAAGAAAACAAGAGCAGACTGCTATTGCCAAGAACTCCTTTGTTCCTATGTTGCTAGACCCGAAGAAATTGCTTGATTTCATCAATATCTAGTGCACAAACCCAGACACTCCTCTTGATGACCTCAACCTCCCTCCTGGTACAAGCCATATGATTTCATCATTCATATTGAATGAGAAGTACAAGATTGCACAAGCAAAATTGGTGCATAAGCAGAAAGTGCAAAAGGAGAAAGAACTGAGGAAGAACATGCTTTCTATATCTCCTCAACAGCTTGTCACATTGCAATATGAAATTCATCAGCTGTCTGAGGAATATGAAAGACAAGGCATTGCTGTGGTGTCAAAGAATGATTCATCACTGCCTCCACTAAGGTAGTTGAAGACCACAACAAAAGAGAAGCCGCCAAGTTTGGCTCTGCTCCACCATCAAGTTCATCAGCTCCACCACCACCCACATAGGCTAGTGAGATTGTGCCTTTATCTACTGAAGAGACTGCCAGGGCAACCGAAGAAGTTGTGCCTGAAGAAACTGAAAGGGCAACAAATGATGTTGCTTCTGAAGAAATTCCCAGGGCGACTGAAAGTGTCGTGATACGTCTCCAATGTATCTATAATTTTTTATTGTTCCATGCTATTATATTATCTATTTTGGATGTTTTATATGCATTATGGTATTATTTTATATCATTTTTTGGGACTAACCTATTAACCTAGTGCCCAGTGCCAGTTGCTGTTTTTTTCGTGTTTTTTGCCTTTTACAGAAAATCAATATCAAACGGAGTCCAAACAGAATAAAACTTTACGATGATTTTTCTTGGACCAGAAGAAACCCATGAGACTTGGAGAGGAGGCCAGAAGACCTATGAGGTGGCCACAAGCCGTAGGGGCGCGCCCCTAGGGCTTGTGGGCCCCTCAGAGACCTTCCAACTCTAATTCCACCTCTATAAATACCCAAATATTCCCCGAACATCAGAAGCGTCCACAAAAATACTTTTCCGCCACCGCAAGCTTCTGTTCTCGTGAGATCCCATCTTGGCGCCTTTTCTGACTCTCTGCCGGAGAGGGATTCGATCACGGAGAGCCTCTACACCAACCTTGCTGCCCTTCCGATGATGTGTGAGTAGTTTACCACAGACCTACGGGTCCATAGCTAGTGGTTAGATGGCTTCTTCTCTCTCTTTGATCTTCAATACAATGTTCTCCTTGATGTTCTTGGAGTTCTATTCGATGTAATCTTCTTTTGCGGTGCGTTTGTTGAGATCCGATGAATTGTGGATTTATAATCAGACTAGCAAAAGGGCCCGTGCGTTGCAACAGGAAGAAAAAATACCACCCCCGCCTCTATTTCAGTATGGTGCGCCACCTATGTTGCCGGTTATCCTTCTTCCCACACTTGTGGCCGATGACTGCGATGTCCATTTGATTGCAACATGTGATGATCTCAAACACCACACAACTCACTTAACAATTAACCCCGCCAGCTCAAGGGAATGTTAAAATTAATCTTGTCAAACTAGAAGTGAGAAGTTGCCCTCCGCAAGACCCTCCATGCACCTGGTCCATACACCATCCTCATACCCCCGCTCGCTTTTGACTTGTAATGTCGTGGACATGTTTTTTTGCAGGGAGGGCATTCATGCAGATCATACATAGGACAGCTAGTACAACATAACAGGATTATTTGAACTGCACATGCATGCATAGATACTCTGCTAAGTAAATGTAATACATAAGCATAAAATAAAATTGCACAAAATGTTGAAGAAAGAAAGATTCTATACCTCATAGAACAATTCATGCTTGTAATGAATATGTGCAGGCTTCGGTTTTAGGCCGCTGCCTCCCAAAGTAGTTCCACAAGACAGAAGTTACTACCAGAAATAACTCTATCCAAACATTGTGACAACTACCTTGCAGATAAAAAAGGTGGGAGATGCTTCAAATGAGTTGATAAGAGTACACATGCAAATATTGCAATCAACAATAACTACTCAGATAGAAAACACAGGATGTGTATTTTATCTATTAGCATTAAAGAAGTGTAAACATGTCCTAGGTAGCAGTCATTTGTATAGATTTGAGTCACTTTAACTTCCCTACAGAAACCAGGATATATCATGTTCCGCAAGCAAGCTTAATGCAGAGAAAAAGAGCAATACCAACATGCAACAAGAAGATACATGAACTTTCAAATAATAAATGAGGTTGTTCCCGTTGATACACATGATCATAATAACACTTGCAGCGAGATGGAAGTTAAGAGGAGCAAAATCCAACAGCAGAAGCACCGTTGTTAGAAAAAATACTACAACAACCTACTACTGGTATTACCTCCAAACAAATCTTTAGGCAACCTAGTAACTTAGGATCTGGTAAGCCCTTTAGATTTATTTGGCCCCCCAAATAAAACTTTATGCTTATATTTTTATTTTTATGTAAATGGCAAAGGAAAATCTCTCTCTCTCTCCTTCCCTCCCTCCCTCTCTCTCTCTACCTCCCCCTCTCTCTTTTTAAAACAAGCCGGCCAAGTTAGCCATCCTGCACATTTACCGTAAGGCCCAGCTGACCTCCCCTTAGGGAATGTACAATGGTGTATAATCAGTTGTCTAGAATGATGCAAGGCAAATGCCTCATCCAGAAGCAGGTTTTGCCAACATCAATGTTGACGGAGGTTTATCTTGCGCTGGTGATTGTGGAGCTGCTAGTGCCATCCGTCACAATGCTGCTTACAACTTTTTGGGTGCATCGGCAATAGTTTCTCCAGGGTTAACTGATCCAGCGAGCCTTGAAGCTTTGGCGTGCAGTGAAGGCTTGTCTCTGGCTTTTGACCTCAATCTTACAAGAGTGCATGTGGCCACATATTCTATGGAAGTGGTGAGGAACATCATTGAAGAAAATCCTTATGCTTACACTACTATTGTCAAGGAGTTCATTACCAAACCACGGATGTTTGCTAGTGCTTCACTATCACATGAGAGTAGAGGTAACAGTTTTGAAGCTCATAACTTATTGAAAGCAGCATCGTCATTGGGGGTAGGCCGTCATGTCTGGCTCATGTACCCGTCGTCTATTATTTGTATCGCCCATAACATTTTGAAATAAAGTTTAGAGAGTGATTCTCAAAAAAAAAACTTTCTAGAAGGGCCATGAGATGAGGTGGAGGAGAGCGAATACGATAAAAGGAACATTTCATCTATAAATTTGTAGACGGGGGCGATTAGCGTAAAACTCACTGGCTATCGACGGCTATTTTAACATTGTATAGGTGGGCGCCGGTAATATCTTATCCCAAAAGTAAATCATGCTCTAGTCGTCTTCTTCCTGAATCCATTGGAGGTCAGCAGACCCGTCCCCCATGCTTGAATTCCCGATGGAGCCGTACATCACCATATTGTCAGGGTGTCGCTCAAACCTAGCAGCCGCCCCTCTGGAATCCATCATCGGACGTCTTTATCACGTGGACTCTATCTTCCCTTTCTTCCATCAATTGTTGCTACATGCATTATATTCAGGTTTTATTGCTAGTTTGATTGATGGAGGACGAGTTTCAGTTGTACTGTAGGAGAAAATGGATAGATTAGAAGATTTGTTGTGGCGTGATGCTATGAGGCTCAGAAAAACTGCAAGAATCGGGGGATTGGTGTTCCATGCCACTCTAGCAGACAGCCGAAAAGATGCCCCATCGTAGGATGTGTCTACAGCTCTATTTTTGTATGACGTGTAGACCTATTATAGACACGTGATGTCTGGTCTAATGTAATGTACATGCCCTTAACCCTAGCGAGTCCCATCTCTCCACTCTCTCTGTCTTGATCTCTGCGGCGCCGGCACAAGAAGGAGAGGGTGTCCCGATCCCCTTCTCCTGCTCGATCCCCTCCTCTCTCACTCATTTCTTCCCCTCCATCCCCTCCTTGCGCCCCCAGCGACCTAGGCGCCGCCAGCGACCCAGGCGCCCTCACCCGCGGATTTCTTTTCCCTTGCCTCTAACATCTCTCTGCCTCTTGAACCCTCAGCCGTCGACGCTGTCGTTTCCCCATGTAGGAGGCCGTCCATGGCACTGCTGACTCGAGCAGCAGCTGCCACAGCTCTCCTCTGCCGCTCCTCCTACCACGCCTGCAGGCGAGATGCCTTCTCCTCGAGCGTCGCTGCCCTTTGCCTCCTCCTCCCACGCGTCCATGCGTCTCCGTTCAATCCGTTACTTCGATCATATTTTAAATCTCAACCGTCAATCTATGTCATTTACGTAAAATAAACGGATATAAAGGAGTGACGTATGGAGAACTATGAAAGTCTCCTTCCTTTAATATTAGGTAAAGATTATCTATGAATATTATTTGAGTCTTTTCTGAACTCTTTTATGCATGATTAAGATAGCTTTGTATTTCTCTCTGATCTATTGATTTAGGGGCTGTTTGGATCATGCCCCAGTCAGCCCCGCCAAAATTGGCACACCAAAGATTTGGCGCAGGATTTGCCGCCGAGATCTCGCCAACGCACGGGTGTAGGAACTGAATGAGACAACCAAAAAATCGGCGTTGTTCCTATTCTCTGGTGCTGATCCAAACGGAATCCCTGGTAGCAGTCAACGACCAAAAAATTGGTTGGGCGAGCCACGGCTGCAATCCAAATAGCCCCTTCGTTTGTCCAGCTAGATTGATCTATCTTGCCATGGGAGAGGTGCTTTCTGATGGGTTCAATCTTGCGGTGTCCTCACCCAGTGAAAGAAGGGGTAGCGAGGCACGTATTGTATTGTTGCCGTTAAGGATAAAAAGATGGGGTTTATATCATATTGCTTGAGTTTTTCCCTCTACATCATGTCATCATGCTTAAAGCGTTGCTCTGTTCTTTTGAACTTAATACTCTAGATGCAGGCAGGAGTCGGTCGATGTGTGGAGTAATAGTAGTAGATGCAGAATCGTTTCAATCTACTTGTCACGGACGTGATGCCTATATTCATGATCATTGACTGTCATAACTATGCGCTTTTCTATCAATTGCTCAATAGTAATTTGCTCACCCACCGTATGTTTTCTTTAAAAAGTGAAGCCTCTAGTAAAACTTATGGCCCCCGGGTCTATTTTCCATCATATTATTTTCAGATCTATAAAACCAAAAACACAAAATACCTTGCTACAATTTATTTACCTTTAATTTATTTTGCCTTTTATTTATCTTTTATATCCATCTCTATTAGATCTCACTCTTGCAAGTGACCGTGAAGGGATTGACAACCCCTTTTCGCGTTGTGTGCAAGTGTTTGTTAGTTTGTGCAGGTGCATCTATTGGGGACTTGATTGTACCTCCTACTGGATTGATACCTTGATTCTTAACTGAGGGAAATACTTATCTCTACTTTGCTGCATCACCCTTTCCTCTTCAAGGGAAATAACAATGCAAGCTCAAGAAGTAGCAGGAAGAATTTCTGGCGCCGTTGCCGAGGAGGATACACATCAAGCCTACCAAGTACCTATCATAAAATATCATCTCTTGCATTACATTATTTTCCATTTGCCTCTCGTTTTCATCTCCCCCAGTTCTAAAACATTTTCAGAAAAACACAAAAATATTAGCCTTTATATTTGCCTTCTTTCCGTTTGTCTCTATGTCTTACTTGGTTTGTTTGCTTGTTTGCTTGGCATAATTGTGTATTTATTCCAATTCAGAAACAAAAAGTTTATGGATCCTCATCCACTTGCTAATCTTTTTAAGAGATCCAATTATGATGAACCAATTGCTAGTGAGTTGTGAGCACTATATTATCTTTATGAAGTTTTGCTTGAAATTCGTGAATCTTAAAATTGTGATGAAGTGTTAAAATAAGAAATTTATGAAGTGATTCACGATAGCTCCTTGAAAGAAAAGCATGATTGCAATGATGTTATTATAAATTATATGAATGTCTGATATGCAAATCTACAAGCTTGGGTATGCTAATTTTGGTATGTCCACTACTTATTGCAACGATCATGATTGGGGTGATAATACTTCTTATGATCTTGAAAATTTATTTAAGCCTCATGATGAATATGTTATTGATAATAATGTTTGCAAAATTATCTTAAGTGGGTTTGGAATAGCATCAACTCTAGGTAATAATGATCCCACTACTTTGGAGATTGATCAATCTTATCAAATTTTTGATAAAAGTGGGCTTGGAGAGGTCAGGACTTTATTTTATAATAATCCCACTATATTGGAAGAGTGTCAACTTTGCATGCATGTGGATCATGCATAGAATATATTATGTGATAACTATATTTTTGAATTTGAATATGATCCCACATGTAATTATTATGAGAGAGGGAAATATGGTTGTAGAAATTTTCATGTCACTAAATTACCTCTCGTTATGTTGAGATTGCTATTGTTTCTTTCTTCTTCCTTGCATATGCTAGTTTTTGCTTGTCTTGATAATTTGTTTGCTTATAAAATTCATATGCATAAGAAGTATGTTAGACTTAAACTTGCTTTTCACATGCTACAAGATGCTCTCTTCGTGTTTCATTTGCTATCTTTCATGTGAGCATCATTGAAATTATCAATGCCTAGCTAACAGGCTTTAAAGAAAAGCGCTCGTTGGGAGTCAACCCAATATTTTTCCTTTATGTTTTTATGAGTATACACAATATTACTTATTTAGTAACTGTGTTTTAAGTGTTTTAAATAGTGTTTGAGCCAAGTAAGACCTTTGGGATGGTCTATGGTGATAGTTGATTTGATCTTGCTGAAAAACAGAAACTTTTGCGCTCATTGCCAGAATTTTAGAAAATCACAGAAGCGTGATATTGATCTGAATTTTTTACACAAGATTTATACATAAATTTTCTAGGTTCTCATAATATTTAAGAATTTTTGGAGTTACAGAAGTATACAAAATTTCCAGATTACTACAGACTGTTCTGTTTTCGACAGATTCTGTTTTCTATGTGTTGTTTTGCTTTTTTTGATGAATCTATGGGTAGTATCGGGGGGAATGAACCATGGAGAAGTTGGACTACAGTAGATATAATGCCAATATAAATTTATAATGAGTTCACAACAGTGCCAAAAGTGGTGATTTATTTTATTATACTAACAGACCTTATGAGTTTTCTGTTGAGTTTTGTGTTGTGAAGTTTTCAAGTTTTGGGTAAAGTTTTGATGGACAACGGAATAAGGAGTGGCAAGAGCCTAAGCTTGGGTATGCCCAAGGCATCCCAAGGTAATATTCAAGGAGAACCAAGCATCTAAGCTTGGGGATGCCCCGGATGGCATCCCCTCTTTTGTCTTCGTCAATCGGTAAAATTACTTGAGGCTATATTTTTATTCACCACATGATATGTGTTTTGCTTGGAGCGTCTTGTATGATATGAGTATTTGCTTTATTTGATTTTTCTTTTGCCACAATCATCCTTGCTGTACACACCTTTTGAGAGGGACACACATTAATCGTGAATTTATTAGAATACTCTATGTGCTTCACTTATATCTTTTGAGCTAGGTAGTTGCTCTAGTGCTTCACTTATATCTTTTTAGAGCACGGCGGTGGATTTATTTTGTAGAAATTGTTGAACTCTCATGCTTCACTTATATTATTTTGAGAGTCTTGAAAATAGTATGGCAATTTTCTTAGGTTATGAATTTGGTCCTAATATGATGGGCATCCAAGAGGGATATAATAAAAACTTTCATAAAGAGCATTGAATATATGAGAAGTTTGATTCCTCGCATATGTTTTGAGATATAAAGATGGTGATATTAGTGTCATGCTAGTTGGTAATTGTGGATTAGTAGAAATACTTGTGTTAAGGTTTGTGATTCCCGAAGCATGCACGTATGGTGAACCGTTATGTGATGAAGTCGGAGCATGATTTATTTTTTATTGTCTTCCTTATGAGTGGCGGTCGGGGATGAGCGATGGTCTTTTCCTACCAATCTATCCCCCTAGTAGCATGCGTGTTAGTACTTGGTTTCGATGGCTAATAATTTTTTGCAATAAGTATGTGAGTTCTTTATGACTAATGTTGAGTCCATGGATTATACGCACTCTCACCCTTCCACCGTTGCTAGCCTCTCTAATACCGTGCAACTTTCGCCAGTGCATTAAATCCACCATATAACCTGCCTCAAAACAGCCACCATTCCTACCTATTATGGAATTTCCATAGCCATTCCGAGATATATTGCCATGCAACTTCCACCGGTCCGTTTATTATGACATACACCATCATTGTCATATTGCTTTGCATGACCATATAGTTGACATAGTATTTGTGGCAAGGTCACCATTCATATTTTTTATACATGTCACGCTAGATCATTGCACATCTCGGTACACCGCCGGAGGCATTCATATATAGTCATATCTTGTTCTAGTATTGAGTTGTAAGTAAATAAAAGTGTGATGATCATCATTATTAGAGCATTGTCCCATGTGAGGAAAGGATGATGGAGGCTATGATTCCCCCACAAGTCGGATGAGGCTCCAGATGAAAAATAAAAAAAGATAAAAAAAGAGGTGAAAGAGCCCAAACAAAAAAAATGAGAGAAAAAGAGAGAAGGGCCAATGTTACTATCCTTTTTCCACACTTGTGCTTCAAAGTAGCACCATGTTCTTCATGATAGAGAGTCTCCTATGTTATCACTTTCATATACTAGTGGGAATTTTTCATTATAGAACTTGGCTTGTATATTCCAATGATGGGCTTCCTCAAAGTGCCCTAGGTCTTCGTGAGCAAGCAAGTTGGATGCACACCCACGGAGTTTCCTTTTGAGCTTTCATACACTTATAGCTCTAGTGCATCCGTTGCATGGAAATCCCTACTCACTTGCATCGATAACAATTGATGGGCATCTCCATAGCCCATTAATTTGCCTAGTTGATGTGAGACTTTCTCCTTTTTGTCTTCTCCACAACCTCTACCATATTCTATTCCACCTATAGTGCTATATCCATGGCTCACGCTCATGTATTGCCTGAAAGTTGAAAAAGCTTGAGAACATTAAAAGTATGAAACAATTGCTTGGCTTGTCATCGGGGTTGTGCATGAATAAATACTTTGTGTGATGAAGATAGAGCATAGCTAGACTATATGATTTTGTAGGGATAGCTTTCTTTGGCCATGTTATTTTGAGAAGACATGATTGCTTTATTAGTATGCTTGAAGTATTATTGTTTTTATGTCAATATTGAAATTTTGAGAAGACATGATAACTTATGTTTTTATGCCACAATAAAGAAAATTACATTGATAAACATGTTAGGTAGCATTCCGCATCAAAAATTCTGTTTTTATCATTTACCTACTCGAGGACGAGCAGAAATTAAACTTGGGGATGCTTGATACATCTCCAACGTATCTATAATTTTTTATTGTTCCATGCTATTATATTATCTATTTTGGATGTTTTATATGCATTATGGTACTATTTTATATCATTTTTTGGGACTAACCTAGTGCCCAGTGCCAATTGCTGTTTTATCATGTTTTTGCCTTTTACAGAAAATCAATATCAAATGGAGTCCAAACGGAATAAAACTTTACGATGATTTTTCTTGGACCAGAAGAAACCCACGAGACTTGGAGAGGACGCCAAAAGACCTACGAGGAGGCCACAAGCCATAGGGGCGCGCCCCGCGCCCCCAGGGCTTGTGGGCCCCTTGGAGACCTTCCAACCCTAATTCCACCTCTATAAATACCCAAATATTCCCCGAACATCAGAAGCATCCACAAAAATACTTTTTCGCCGCCGCAAGCTGCTGTTCTCGTGAGATCCCATCTTGGGGCCTTTTCTGGCTCTCTGCCGGAGAGGGATTCGATCACGGAGGGCCTCTACACCAACCTTGCTGCCCTTCCGATGATGTGTGAGCAGTTTACCACATACCTACGGGCCCATAGCTAGTAGCTAGATGGCTTCTTCTCTCTCTTTGATCTTCAATACAATGTTCTCCTCGATGTTCTTGGAGTTCTATTCGATGTAATCTTCTTTTGTGGTGCGTTTGTTGAGATCCGATGAATTGTGCATTTATGATCAGATTATCTATGAATATTATTTGAGTCTTTTCTGAACTCTTTTATGCATGATTAAGATAGCTTTGTATTTCTCTCCGATCTATTGATTTGGTTTTGCCAACTAGATTGATCTATCTTGCCATGGGAGAAGTGCTTTGTGATGGGTTTAATCTTGCGGTGTCCACACCCAGTGACAGAAGGGGTAGCAAGGCACGTATTGTATTGTTGCCATTAAGGATAAAAAGATGGGGTTTATATCGTATTGCTTGAGTTTATCCCTCTACATCATGTCATCTTGCTTAAAGCGTTGCTCTGTTCTGTTGAACTTAATACTCTAGATGCAGGCAGGAGTCGGTCGATGTGTGTAGGAATAGTAGTAGATGCAGAATCTTTTCGGTCTACTTGTCACGGATGTGATGCCTATATTCATGATCATTGCCTTGGATATCATCATAACTATGCGCTTTTCTATCAATTGCTCAACAGTAATTTGTTAACCCACCGTATGTTTTCTTTCAAAAGAGAAGCCTCTAGTGTAACCTATGGCCCCCGGGTCTATTTTCCATCCTATTATATTCAGATCTATAAAACCAAAAACCCAAAAATACCTTACTGCAATTTATTTACCTTTAATTTATTTTTCCTTTTATTTATCTTTTATATGTATCTCTGTTAGATCTCACTCTTGCAAGTGACTGTGAAGGGATTGACAACCCCTTTTTCGCGTTGTGTGCAAGTGTTTGTTAGTTTGTGCAGGTGCATCTATTGGGGACTTGCTTGCACTACAAAAAAAAGACACATCCGTGACATTTTGGGCCGAACGAAATTTTTTTCTGTCATGCTTATGACACTTCTATGACGATAATTGTGACAAAACCCGGTATCATCATAGATGTGGTGGGCTCCTACTTCTATGACAAAAAATCATGACAGAAAATGGGCTTTTTGTCCTGGGCGGGCCGGAGACGCAGCTGCATGACATTCTTTGGGCCGTCCATGACGGAAAAAATTGTGGTAGAAGCGAGGGCGAGGAATATATCGGGGAGTTCCCGGTTACGGTGGGTGGTTGGGGCCGAGCGATGCACTGTGGTTTGCGCGTTTCTCTCATGCACGCGCGTGTGTGTGAGGCGTTGGCTAACTGAACCCGAGCGATCGCACGTTACTGAACCCGAACAATCGATCCCTTGGCTGTTAACTGAACTCGAGCGATTCATTCGCTGCTGACTGAACCTGAGCGATTCCTTCGCTGTTGCTGCTAACTGAACCGAGCGATCGATCACTGCTGCTTACTGAAGCCGATCGAGCCACCGTGCGAGACGTAGCCAGTCGGTGTTGGGTTGCGTCTCGATGAACAATGACCGTTGCTACCGTGCACGCGGTACGTAGAATGAGTCGAGACGTGGTGAGTCGAGCCGGTTGGTTGGCTGTGGATGAACAGTTCCCGGTGGGGGTTGGATGAATAGGACCCCGTGGTAGTAGGCCATTGCCACTGGATGAACAGGACCCCCGAGGAGGCCATCGCACCCCAGCCGGTTGGGGGTGAATGAACAGGACCCCGTGGAGGCTCTATGAACAGTAGCCGATGGAGGCTGGATGAACAGTAGCCTGTGGATGAACAATAGCTGGTGGAGGCTAGAGGAGGTCGACGGTGGATGAACAGTAGCCCGTGGAGGCTGGAGCGAGGTTGTAGACGGTGGATGAACAGGATCCCGTTTCGACCGTAGGCGCTCCAACAAAAGTCCGTTTCCTCCATTTTGCGGTACGCCACACCCCTCCCGATCAACAGGACCCCATTTCGACCGTAGGAACTCAAACAGAAGTCTGTTTCCTTCGTTTTGCGGTACGCTAGACCCTTCCCGATGAACAGGACCCCCGTTTCGACCGTACGCGGTCGAACAGAAGGCCCGTTTCCTCCGTTCTGCGGTATGCCAGACCTCGTTTCGGTTGTTCCGTCCAAGCCGGCTGGCTCCCGATGAACACGACGTATTTCGTTGCCTCCCGATGAACATGACGCATTCCGTTGCCTCCCGATGAACACGACGCAGTTTCTCCGTTCCGACCCAGCCAGTTGGCTTCCGATAAACAGGACGCCGTTGCTGCCGTCCGTTGCCTCTCCATGTACACGAGCCCTGGTCGTACGTATGCGCGAGTACGCGTTCGAGACCCCACCCGTATGTACGTACGTGGCCGTATTTTTTGGCATCTGGCTGTACGTACGTGTACACAATTTTGACTGGACTGCCTGAACTGCTACCGCTCCTTACTCGGCCACGGTTCATCGTGGCAGACAGACCGATCGACCGGTATGTACACAGACAACGCTACGTACGCTTCGACCGGGTGGTCCCAGCTGTCAGGGAGGACAAGGAGGCACTTCCTTGCGTGCGAATATATAGTTGTCGGGTCCCAGCGTTCAGGGGCGGAATCATATATTTTTTGCCCGTAATAAGGAGGCACTTTCTTGCATGCAAAGATGTTGTTGGTGGGTCCCAGCTGTCAGGGGCAGGCATAAGGAGGCACTTCCTTCCTTGCGAAGATATACGTGCTGGGTCCCAGCTTTCAGGGGGAGGAATAATTTTATTTTCGCGTAATTAGGAGGCGGTTGCATGCGTGCGTCCATGGACCTGGTGCGTCCCCACTGTCAGCCTCTCCACGTACAGTCCTCTTCCGATGACTCTTGTTTGTTGACAACGTTGACCACGCCGCGCCGAGCGCACCAATGTTGTGGACGACGGCGAGGCCCCGGACGGCAACGAGCCGATGATGGGAATACACGGCAGTGGAGTCGCAGACGGAGAGGTGTACGAGGGTTAACTGGTTCTGGTGCGGCGTGGTTCTGCAGTCGGCGGAGAATATCAGGAAGTGTGGAGGGGTGGAGGGATGGCTTGGCCGGCGGTGGGGTAGCGCTTCGCAGCGAAGCGTGCTAAGCAGAGCTGCTAGCAGCCGGAGGCGGGAGCAGGTGGTCCCGGCGGCGCTGGAGGAAGAAGACGAGAGATTGAAGATGAATGCCAGCCGTTGGATGTAAATCCAACGGCTATCGATGTCAAAATCATTTATTGACTAAGTTGACAACGCCTTGCATTGGCTTCGACCTATTGGCCCACATTTCAGCCTCCAAAAATGCCGCACATATTCAACCCATTTTTTTAGAATTTACAGTCCATTCGCTGCGCTAGGTGAACAAATAATGTAGCGTCCATGCGGCCCATTTATTTATTTTCTAAAAAAACTACAGCCCATTTGCACTTCCTAGAAATACACGAATTTGCTGGCCTGGGTGAACAAATAATGTAGCGTCCATGCGGCCCATTTATTTTTTTTTCTAAAAAAACTACAGCACATTTGCACTTTCTAGAAATACACGAATTTTCTAGCCTGGGTGAACAAATAATGTAGCGTCCATGCGGCCCATTTATTTTTTTCCTAAAAAATTACAACCCATATGCACTTTCTCGAAATACACGATTTTGCTAGGCTGGTTCTAATTATAATGTTGGGTTGGGCGCAGCAATGTTATCAAAAAATAAACAGGGGCTGAGCATTTTGTTATAAATATATTTAAATAGTAAGTGCTTTATTTACATTGGTCCTTAAATCTTACCAAGCTTTTGTACACAATCACTTGTATTTTCGTTGACTTTAAGTAAAAAAAAACAGGATTTTATTGTTAAACATTTATTTTTATAAGTTCATAATACATGGGATTTTTTTCTTATATATGTAAGTATCTGTTAAATATATGATGATGATAATAACAATAATATATAATAACTTATAAAATAATATAAATATATATAATATAGTTAGAAGGGAAACATAAGTTTGACCTGGCGTTCCTATTCTTATATAGAAAAATAGAATAGACCTCTGTGTTTTCTTCAAAAAAATACATAAGTTGGGCTGCGGATGTTTAAGAAAAAATAAAACCTAGAATGGGAGGGCCATAGGCCGGTCGATACATGACGGCCCTCAAACAAATACTAACTGGCATGTCATGGGCTGCACATGTTAAAAAAGAAAGCCTAGACTGGGCAACCCACAACCCAGCTGCTACTTGTTGGCCCACTGATAATAAATGATACATGCCAGCTCCCCGATGACTAGCTTCGTTGTAAATTTATCTCCTTTAGTAACTACGTTGACAAACCCGTGGCCCCCAACGTCAGTATAGCATTAGGAGGCAGTATTTTTTCAATGAGGCACTTGCTTGCGTACGGCCATGGACCTGGTAGGGCCATAGACATGCTACAGTAGTGGTAGATGTTGTGCCTAATTTCGAGCAAAAGTACTGGAGTAGCCCAGTGGCCAAGTTCCACTCCCCAACCGCTGCTCCGCCCGGGTTGGATTCCACCTGATGCAGTGAAAATATCCACAAATTTTTGCCTCTACCCATGACATGTGGGTGCCCATTGTCATCTACACACACCACCTCCAACACACTCAACATTGTGTGGGCATTTTGAAAATAGCATATCTTTTTGACTATGCATCATATGAAGATGTGCTATGCATGAATGTTGATCAGCATGATGTTAACTGGCTGGTAGTTCCATTTTCGACCATGAATAAAACTTCCAACATAATGTTATCCCTGTTTGAAAAGGGCGTGTTAATATAAATGCTCTGCCTCGGAAACTTGCACTCTTATCTGAAACTGAAACTTGCAGTTTTTTCTCTGAGAATCACATTGTCTGCACTTTTATATGAAACTACATTTTTTAAAGTGCTAAAAATAGATCTCTAGAATTCATAAAATACTTCATATGCTCAATACTGCAAATCTGAAATTCAAAAGACATTCATATTTGAAAGTACTCTCAAATCTGAAACACAATTCACAACCTACAAATACTGACAACCCTAAGCTCCTCCTCAGACTATTTGGGGGGGGGGGACTCCGCTCCTATTCCTCGGCGGCAGACAGCCGCCCCGTGGGACGAGGTGAACGGCGAGGGAGAGGATGGCGGGGAAGCGTCGTCGCGCCAACTATTTTTCTCCTCTTGCAGTTGGGTTCGGTCGACGAAGACTCCATCGGCTCGCTCTGCCACGGCACCCTCACAAACGGTACCATGTAGATGCTCGATCCTTTAATCTCGGGTGGATGCTCCATCTTGGATCGATACTCCCACCACCACAGCCTCACGATCGGATCCGGTGAATCTGTTTGCTCCATGCCCAGAGGAGCAGCTCTATGTACTCCCGCGCGACTCCCTCCTGGTGTATCACCTCCTTTTCACTCTTTTCCAGATATTTGGCCATCGCTTTCGCCGTCGCTGCTAATTGCTCCGGTTTGTCAAACCAAGACAGTATCTCCAACATCCTAGCAAGCTTCACAGGGTCGCCGCCTGCGAGCCACACCTATCGGTTGTACTCCTCCATCGATCTACTTCTCCACAGCACCTTCACTCATCGGCGGTGGTTTTTGAATGGAAGAGGAGAGGAGCGGCACTGGTTTTGGATTAGAACGGGAGAGGAGCGGCGGTGGTTTTGAATTGGAAGAGGAGAGGAGCAGCGCTGGTTTTGGATTGGAACAGGAGAGGAGTGGCGGTGGTTTTGAAATGGAAGAGGAGAGGAGCGGCGCTGGTTTTGGATTGGAACAGGAGACGAGCGGCGGTGGTTTAAGAGGAGAGGGCCGGCGCTGGTCTTGGAAGTATTTTTTTTGTTTTGCGTATTTTGGGTCAAAGTTTGACCACGTATTGTATTTGACAAGCAAAATGTGAATGCATGTCATCAAAAATTGTATCGTTTGGTTCGTATCTGAATGTACTTTCAAATTATATTATTTTTGCAACGTATAACATATATTTTATTTGTGAAAATCATGGTCAAATATGACCCAGAATACAAGGGAGACTAGTTAATGTGGGGTCACTTTCTTAATTGAAGGGTAAATTGATTTTGATTTTGATCCAGTCACAGCGCGCCGGCCCTCTCGTCCAATCCTAAATCGCTGCCGCACGCTCCTCTCCCTCTTCTCCATTGCAAAACCACCCCCTCTCCTCTCCATCATCCCCATTCCAAAACCACCGTCTCACCTCTCCCTCTTCTCCATTGCAAAACCACCCCCTCTCCTCTCCATCTTCTCCATTGCAAAACCACCGTCTCGCCTCTCCCTCTTCTCCATTGCAAGACCACCGTCTCTCCTCCCATCTTCCAAAGCTAGCACAGGACCTCTCAGAAGGACATCTATGGAGAGGATGCAGCAGCGAATCGGGCAGATCGCCGGCGGCGACCAGGCGAAGTTAGCCAGGTTAAAGGAGATCCTTACTTGGTTTAACAACGAGTGGGATATTTCGAGGACAGTGAGGGCCATGTGGCAATGTATGTGAAAGAGCGAGATGGCGGCGATGAGGGCGGCGATGTACTCCCTAGCGGCAGTCACGCCACAGTCCTTCGAGTTCATCGAGTATCTTCTCTGGGCGATGGAGCAGACAGATTTGCCCGAGGTGAAAGTCAGGCAGAGGTGGTGGGCGTACAGGTCGAAGGTCGAGCATCCATAGGATAACGAATCGATCGAGTACGGTGTGCCGTTCGTGAGGGTGCAGTGCCAGCCGGAGCCACAGGAGTATTCGTTCTCCCACCGCAAGAGGAGGCCGGATGGCGCGACGTCGCTTCCCCGCCATTCTCCACTATTCCCTCGCTGCTCGCCTTGTTTCAACGGCGGCGGTAGGGTTTAAGGTAAGCTTCGCACTAACCTAATCTTCCATTTGCTCATGCTTACAATCAGTGTGTCGGCTAATGAAAATCATGCTTACAATCAGTCTCCGAGTACTACGCCAATCACCCTAAAAAAGCTCTGGACCAAAAAAAAAGTTGTGACACTGTGTACAAATAAAGAAAAATAGATTGGTGCTTCTTTCAGAAAAGAGTACTCCCTAGAAAAGTGCCAATATAAGCTACTAGTATTTGATTAGAGGATTTGCTGTCGAGAAAGATCCGTCCACAGAGAGCACCACCCATCCCACCGGTGGTGGATGCCAATGCTTAGATGGAGCATGGTTGGTGTCGGTAATTTTTACTTGGCACCTCGCACTCTGCATATATGCCAGTTCCATCCATACATTTGTGTAGTTCCACCAAAATGCAGCTGAATAACCCTGTTTGCATAGATAATGAAATAGTGTGATTACATTATAGTGGCACTAGTTGTGAAACATACACTAATAAATAGAAGAAACTTCATTTTCTTAATGGGAAAATATTGCGATAGTATCACAGTGTGCCATGCTGCGAGGGCGAGATGGGCCCTGTGACGCCTCATACAGTAGGCCTCATACTGGAAATCGACCCAATTCTCCCAGATACACCTTCTGCCAGTGATGATCATCAGTGTACAGCGGTAGTACAAGGAGGGGCCTTGAGACATTTCAATCTCTATTTTTGTGCAGATCAACTAAAATTAAGCACGCCAGTTTGCAGAAACACTTAAACATTAACAATGGGACTAGTTGATGAAACATATACTAACAAAGAGAAGCACTTTCTTTATCTACATTGGAAATGAAATGATAGAGAGGACACTCGCTCTATTTTAACTGTATTATTATTTCATTTTATCAGTGGCACTAGGGTCGAGCAGGTGGCAAGCGAGGTGTACTGTGCGTCGCAAGGATGGAGGCCGGGGGTGCTTAGACTGGGATGCTAAAGCTGGCTCTTTCAGTCCCTATCTTCCCCCCTGATGTTTCTATGGTAGCATTTGGGTTGTAATCCAAACTTGGTTGAGCTGGTGTTGCATCCCCCTACCTACCTAGCTTATGTGGCGAACTTGTCTCCTGCTAGTACTCAGTCCATTCTAGTAGTAGTTGCATAACTGCCCGTTTACACTGAGATGTTGTCGGATAACGGTTCTCTATGGTTGGGTTTCTTTAATGAAATCGGAGGAAACCCCTCTTTTGATATAAAAAAAATCAGTGGCACTAGCGGTGCCAAAACATTGCCTCAAATTAATAGTGCCACTAGATTAAGGTGCAAAATAATAACATTAATGCTTTATCATGGCAGTGCCAAAACAGTAGCACAAGAGCAGAGTCAACATGCAGGATCTTTGGCAAACGGTCTGACCAAAAAGGAACATACCTCGTGATGGGAACTATATCTACAGTCAACGCCATCATAGAAGGGATGACACCAGTCACCAACATGGATGATTCAATTCATGGGACCTTTTTGTGCAGTTCACCTAAAAGAAGCAATGTTTGCATCATGCAGTTAGCAAGTACTTGGTCCCATGAGCTAGCAGCTTCTTCTTCATTAGTTGCAATAAAATTGAGCAACATCAAGGTTGGTCGTGAAGCTCGTGGAATGTCCAACTATAATTTGGATATCATTTTGTGCAGTTCAACTAAGATCAAGCGTGAAATGTATATCTTTGTTTGCACAAAAAGGTGGAAAGGAGGGTGACTAACAAGTGATGAAACATACATCAAATGAAAAGAAGCATGTTCCTTATCTGAATGGCGATCCTACAAGGACAGTAGCAATTTCTAAAGCAGTAGCATTGCTAGATATTAGTGTGGGCATTAGGATTAACTATGACAACCGTTAAATATGACATTACTTTAATGGCGCCATTGCTTCATTTTACCAGCAACATTACATTAATAGTTGCTAAAGAGTTGGTATTTGGGCACGGGAGAGTAGGCGGACCAGGACAGATGCATTTCTAATGAAAAGAAGCAACTTATCTTAATGGGAAATTTAGCAGGACATGAAAAACAGTGCCATTGATTCATATTACTGGAGGCATTACATTGAAAACAACATTGGTTTAACGTGTCCTTACTTTAACAGTGGGACTGCTACATTTTACCAGTGGCATTACATAAGAGGGGCTCAGGGCAACAAACATCAAAACAGGATATCTGGGTTGGTCCCATTTTTGTTCGGTATAGCCACCTTATACTATGTGAGGCTAGCAAATCTAGTGCTGGGCATACTCTGTTGACTTGTCCCCCAGTCCCCACTTTCTTTCCTTTTTCAACCAATAGATCGGTTTATATTGAGTTTGTACTGCGTTTCCCTTTATTTCCCTATTAGACCAAGAGACCAGTTGGATAGCCAGTCTCTGCTACTTTTCGCCCCCATTATTTCCTCTTTCGACCAAGTCCTAGATTCAGGTAACAAATCTTCCCCCACCCCCCACCCCCTTTCTTCCCTGTTTGAACCAAGTAGTACTAGATTCAACTGCATGAAGTAGTTTTACCTCTTAACAGTAAAAATTTAGGTGGCTTTCGAACAGCCGATAGATCCAATCTACGAGAGGGCCTGAGAAATAGTAAAAGATACAAATGCAGCGATGTCAGGAGCTGGGGCAGTAGAGCAAGGCCGGTTTTGAAGGAAGTTATACCTGAGGGTCGCCGGGATGTCGCTAGGTGGGTGGCGGGAGGCCGAATCTGCCCACACTATGGCAACGAGGAAGAAGGGGTCGGAGGCCCTCCCTAGCCGGTGTTGCGTGGGAGAGAACGGCAAGGCACGCTGATCGGGACGCACCGGCAGTGGGTAAGAGCCATCGCCGAGGATGACTGCGTGAACATTGCACCTTCTCACCTTCCCCGACAGAGGGGATCCGGCCGGATCTGTGACCAGCAGTGAGCAGAGAGAGAGTGTGGCCACCGCTGTCGTGTTTAGATCTGGAGAGGACGAGAGAGTGTGAAGAGAGCAACACTAGCAAGCAAGCGTGGAGGCTCCTGCCTATATAGTGGAGTAGTTTTCTTTTATCTACGGGAGCCGGCTTAACCTCGTCAATGACTGTCAAGAAGTCTTCATGCACGTGCCCCGGAGGCGCAGTTGTCGTCATTTTGATCTGAAGCACCGGATTAACATATAACAAGAAAAAATGCCACTTGACAAGAAACCATAACCTCACTGCCCCAAGGAGACAACATGAATCCCGACGGACAAACTAGACGAGGATCAAAGCTCAAATTAAAGACAAACTCGTAGAAAAGGGGTCAATCGATAGATGTCCTAGTTAACATAGCCGGCTTGACCTAGATGGCAGTCGAGTAGTCTTCGTGCATGTGCCCCCAATGACCAGCGCCTTGGAGGAACGCAGTTGTCGCTGTTTAACCCTCGCAGTGATCCGAAGCACATGACACCTAATATTGCGAGATGACAAGAAACCTTTTTTTAGATTTCTCATCAGAACTACAGCCCTATACAACACAGCCTGCACGATATGTAGATGATATCCAATCCAGCCGTCTGCTGGAGTCTGGTCACATGCATGGACGAACTGATCTCCCGTGTCGTGCAGGGATCGTCCAGGCACCGACGTGTTTACAGCACTGCTCCAGTACTATCGCTCATCTCTCTCTTCTATTAACTCAGCCGACTTGCGGGGATGGGGGAGTGTGCCTATGGTCGGTTCTCAATTGTGGTCCCACATGTGTGTGAAAATGCAATATGACGCGGGTTCCATTCGGAGAGCGGCGTGCCAAACCGACTGACCGTCTGGGGTGCGACGTGAATGCGATAGGCGTGCTGTATACATGTGTACCGCCATTTTCTTCAGGCTTTGCTCCATGGCGCAATCCATGGATACAAAATTATATTTAAAAGTATTCTCCCTGAGTATGCACCGTTGCGACAGTTCGTCGTGTTGAGACACCACGTGATGATCGGGTGTGATAGACTCTACGTTCAAATACAACGGGTGCAAGACAGTTTTGCACATGCGGAATACTCGGGTTAAACTTGACGAGCCTAGCATGTACAGACATGGCCTCGGAACACTGGAGACCGAAAGGTCGAACGTGAATCATATAGTAGATATGATCAACATAGAGATGTTCACCATTGATGACTACTCCATCTCACGTGATGATCGAACATGGTTTAGTTGACTTGGATCACGTATCATTTAGATGACTTGAGGGATGTCTATCTAAGTGGGAGTTCTCAAGTAATTTGATTAATTGAACTTAATTTATCATGAACTTAGTCCTGATAGTATTTTCATACCTATGTTGTAGATCAATAGCTCGCGTATAGCTCCCCTGTTTTATTTTGATATGCCCCTAGAGAAAACTAAGTTGAAAGATGATAGTAGCAATGATGCGGACTCGGTCCGTGATCTGAGGATTATCCTCATTGCTGCACAGAAGAATTATGTCCTTGATGCACCGCTAGGTGACAGACCTATTGCAGGAGCAGATGCAGACGTTATGAACGTGTGGCAAGCTCGATATGATGACTACTTGATAGTTTAGTGCGCCATGCTTTACGGCTTAGAACCGGGACTTCAAAAATGTTTTGAACGCCACGGAGCATATGAGATGTTCCAAAGAGATGAAATTGGTATTTCAGACTCATGCCCATGTCGAGAGGTATGAGACCTCTGACAAGTACTTTGCCTACAAGATGGAGGAGAATAGCTCAGCTAGTGAGCATGTGCTCAGAATGTTTGGGTACTACAATTGCTTGAATCAAGTGGGAGTTAATCTTCCAGATAAGATAGTGATTGAAAAAGTTCTCTAGTCACTATCACCAAGCTACTAGAACTTCGTGATGAACTATAATATGCAAGGGATGACGAAAATGATTCCCGAGCTCTTCGCGATACTGAAATCGGCGAAGGTAGAAATCAAGAAAGAGCATCAAGTGTTGATGGTTGACAAGACCACTAGTTTGAAGAAAAAGGGCGAGGGAAAGAAAGGGAACTTCAAGAAGAATGGCAAGCAAGTTGTCACTCCCATGAAGAAGCCCAAAGCTGGACCCAAGCCTGAAACTGAGTGCTTCTACTACAAAGGAAATGGTTACTGGAAGCGGAACTGCCCCAAATACTTGGCGGATAAGAAGGATGGCAAAGTGAACAAAGGTATATTTGATATACATGTTATTGATGTGTATTTTACTAGTGTTCATAGTAGCCCCTGGGTATTTGATACCGGTTCAGTTGCTAAGATTAGTAACTCGAAACAGGAGTTGCAAAATGAACAGAGACTAGTTAATGACGAGGTGACGATGTGTGTTGGAAGTGATTCCAAGGTTGATAAGATCACCATCGCACACTCCCTCTACCTTCGGGATTAGTGTTGGACCTAAATAAATAAATGTTATTTGGTGTTTGCGTTGAGCATGAATATGATTGGATCATGTTTATTGTGATACGGTTATTCATTTAAGTCAGAGAATAATTGTTGTTCTGTTTACATGAATAAAACCTTCTATGGTCATACACTCAATGTAAATGGTTTATTGAATCTCGATCGTAGTGATACACATATTCATAATATTGATGCCAAAAGATGCAAAGTTAATAATGATAGTGCAACATACTTGTGGCACTGCCGTTTAGGTCATATTGGTATAAAGCGCATGAAGAAACTCCATGCAGATGGACTTTTAGAATCACTTGATTATGAATCATTTGATACTTGCGAAACATGCCTCATGGGCAAGATGACTAAAACTCCGTTCTCCGGAACAATGGAGCGAGCCAATGACTTATTGGAAATAATACATACCGATGTATGCGGTCCGATGAGTGTTTAAGCACGCGGCGGGTATCGTTATTTTCTGACCTTCACAGATGATTTGAGCAGATATGGGTATATCTACTTAATGAAACACAAGTCTGAAACATTTGAAAAGTTCAAGGAATTTCAGAGTGAAGTAGAGAATCATCGTAACAAGAAAATAAAGTTTCTACGATCTGATCGCGGAGGCGAATATTTGAGTTACGAGTTTGGCCTTCATTTAAAACAATGTGGAATAGTTTCACAACTCTCGCCACCTGGAACACCACAGCGTAATGGTGTGTCCGAACGTCGTAACCGTACTTTATTAGATATGGTGCGATCTATGATGTCTCTTACCAACTTACCACTATCGTTTTGGGGTTATGCATTAGAGACAGCTGCATTCATGTTAAATAGGGCACCGTCTAAATCCGTTGAGATGACACCGTATGAACTGTGGTTTGGCAAGAAACCTAAGTTGTCGTTTCTTAAAGTTTGGGGTTGCGACACTTATGGCAAAAGGCTTCAACCTGATAAGCTCGAACCCAAATCGGAGAAGTGCGTCTTCATAGGATACCCTAAGGAAACAATTGGGTACACCTTCTACCACATATTCGAAGGCAAAATCTTTGTTGCCAAGAATGGAACCTTTCTAGAGAAGGAGTTTCTCTCGAAAGAAGTGAGTGGGAGGAAAGTAGAACTTGAAGAGGTAATCGTACCTTCTCTCGAATTGGAAAGTAGTTCATCAGAGAAAACCGTTCCCGTGATGCCTACACCAACTAGAGAGGAAGCTAATGATGATGATCATGAAACTTCAGATCAAGTTACTACAGAACTTCGTAGGTCAACCAGAACACGATCTGCACCAGAGTGGTACGGGAATCCTGTACTGGAAGTCATGTTACTAGACCAAGGCGAACCTACGAACTATGAAGAAGATATGATGAGCCCAGATTCCGACAGATGGCTTGAGGCCATGAAATCTGAGATAGGATCCATGTATGAGAACAAAGTGTGGACTTTGGTGGACTTACCCGATGGTCGGCAAGCCATTGAAAATAAATGGATCTTCAAGAGGAAGACGGACGCTGATGGTAGTGTTACTATCTACAAAGCTCGACTTGTCGCAAAAGGTTTTCGACAAGTTCAAGGTGTTGACTATGATGAGATTTTCTCACTCGTAGCGATGCTTAAGTCTGTCCGAATCATGTTAGCAATTGCCACATTTTATGAAATCTGGCAAATGGATGTCAAAACTGCATTCCTTAATGGATTTCTTAAAGAAGAGTTGTATATGATGCAACCAAAAGGTTTTGTCAATCCTAAAGGTGCTAACAAAGTGTGCAAACTCCAGCGATCCATCTATGGGCTGGTGCAAGCATCTCGGAGTTGGAATATACGCTTTGATGAGGTGATCAAAGCATATGGTTTTATACAGACTTACGGTGAAGCCTGTATTTACAAGAAAGTGAGTGGGACCTCTATAGCATTTCTGATATTATATGTGGATGACATATTATTGATTGGAAATAATATAGAATTTCTGGATAGCATAAAAGGATACTAAAATAAGAATTTTTCAATGAAAGACCTTGGTGAAGCTACTTACATATTGAGCATCAAGATCTATAGGGATAGATCAAGACGCTTAATAGAACTTTCACAAAACACATACCTTGATAAGATTTGAAGAAGTTCAAAATGGTTCAGTCCAAGAAGGGGTTCTTGCCTGTATTACAAGGTGTGAAGTTGAGTAAGACTCAAAACCCGACCACGGCAGAAGATAGAGAGAGAATGAAAGTCATTCCCTATGCCTCAGCCATAGGTTCTATAAAGTATGCCATGCTGTGTACCAAACCTATTGTGTACCTTGCCATGAGTTTGTCAAGGGGGTACAATAGTGATCCAGGAGTAGATCACTAGACAGCGGTCAAAATTATCCTTAGAGGACTAAGGAAATGTTTCTCGGTTATGGAGGTGATAAAAGAGTTCGTTGTAAAGAGTTACGTCTATGCAAGCTTTGACACTGATCTAGATGACTCTAAGTCTCAATCTAGATACGTATTGAACGTGGGAGCAATTAGCTAGAGTAGCTCCATGCAAAGCATTGTAGACATAGAAATTTGCAAAATACATACGGATCTGAATGTGGCAGACCCGTTGACTAAACTTCTCTCACAAGCAAAACATGATCACACCTTAGTACTCTTTGGGTGTTAATCACATAACGATGTGAACTAGATTATTGACTCTAGAAAACCCTTTGGGTGTTGGTCACATGGTGATGTGAATTATGGGTGTTAATCACATACAGATGTGAACTATTGGTGTTAAATTACATGGCGATGTGAACTAGATTATTCACTCTAGTGCAAGTGGGAGACTGAAGGAAATATGCCCTAGAGGCAATAATAAAGTTGTTATTTTATATTTCCTTATATCATGATAAATGTTTATTAGTCATGCTAGAATTGTATTAACCGGAAACTTGATACATGTGTGGATAGATAGACAAAACACTGTGTCCCTAGTAAGCCTCTACTAGACTAGCTCGTTAATCAAAGATGGTTAAGTTTCCTAGCCATAGACATGTGTTGTCATTTGATGAATGGGATCACATCATTAGGAGAATGATGTGATGGACAAGACCCATCCGTTAGCTTAGCATAATGATCGTTCAGTTTTATTGCTACTGCTTTCTTCATGTCAAATACATATTCCTTCGACTATGAGATTATGCAACTCCCGGATACCGGAGGAATGCCTTGTGTGCTATCAAACGTCACAACGTAACTGGGTGATTATAAAGATTCTCTACAGGTATCTCCGAAGGTGTCTGTTGGGTTGGCATAGATCGAGATTAGGATTTGTCACTCCGAGTATCGGAGAGGTATCTCTGGGCCCTCTCGGTAATACACATCATAAGAAGCCTTGCAAGCAAAGTGACTTAGTCACTGGATGATGTATTACGGAACGAGTAAAGAGACTTGCCGGTAACGAGATTGAACTAGGTATGAAGATACCGACGATCGAATCTCGGGCAAGTAACATACCGATGGACAAAGGGAATTACGTATGTTGTCATAACGGTTCGACCGATAAAGATCTTCGTAGAATATGTGGGAGCCAATATGAGCATCCAGGTTCCGCTATTGGTTATTGACCGGAGAGGTGTCTCGGTCATGTCTACATAGTTCTCGAACCCGTAGGGTCCGCACGCTTAACGTTCGATGACGATTTTGTATTATATGAGTTCTGTGATTTGGTGACCGAATGTTGTTCGGAGTCCCGGATGAGATCACGGACATGACGAGGAGTCTCGAAATGGTCGAGAGGTAAAGATTCATATATAGGACGATGATATTCGGACACCGAAAGTGTTCCAGGAGTACCTGGTACATATCGGGTCACCGGAAAGGGGTTCCGGGCACCCCCGGCAAAGATATGGGCCTAATGGGCCAAGAGGGGAAACGCAGCAGCCAGCATGGGCTGCTGCGCCCCCCATATGGGCCGCACCTTAGGAGGAAGGAAAGGGGGGAAGAGAGAAGGAAGGGAAGGGATTCGGCCTCCCCCTTCCTTCCCTCCTCCCTCCTCTTTCCTTCTCCCTTCGGTGGATATGGTAAGGGGGGAGGCCGAATTGGACTAGGGGCCCAAGTAGGATTCCTCCTACTTGGGCGCCCCCTTGGCTGCCTCTCCTCCCCTCCAACCTATATATACGTGGGGGGGCACCGCTAGAACACACAACAATATCTGTTAGCCGTGTGCGGCGCCCCCCTCCATAGATTACACCCTCGGTCATATCTTTGTAGTGCTTAGGCGAAGCCCTGCGCGGATCACTTCACCATCACCGTCACCACGCCGTTGTGCTGACGGAACTCATCTACTTCCTCGACACTTTGCTGGATCAAGAGTTCGAGGGACGTCATCGAGCTGAACGTGTGCAGAACTCGGAGGTGCCGTGCGTTCGGTGCTTGATCGGTCGGAACGACAAGAAGTTCGACTACATCAACCGCGTTGTCAAACGCTTCCGCTTTCAGTCTACGAGGGTACGTAGACACACTCTCCCCTCTCGTTGCTATGCATCTCCTAGATAGATCTTGCATGAGCGTAGGAAATTTTTCGAAATTGCATGCTACGTTTCCCAACATAGTCAACTGAAACATGTCATTTCAGGAACTGCAAAAACTAAAATAGTAGTAAGAATATTATTATCTATATGATAAAAACAAAGCACTTGTTATGTCCACAAATCTAATTTCACGAAACAGAAACAAAGAAGTGTTGTAGAAACAAGGGTTAAGGAGGCATCTATATGATAAAAACAGAGCACTTGTTCTGTCCACATGCTACAACTTTGAGGCATCAACTAAACACAAAAACAAGTGTTGTAAAAACTAGAACTGAGTGCCAAGTACACATATTAAACTAACCCATCTAACAATTTTGCAAGTTAGGATTGAATCATCTGCCAAGTTCATAGATTGAAATGAACCATGTAACAATTGTACAAGTCAGAATTGAATCATTTGCAGGTACACAATTTAAGCCAAACCCAGGCTGCAAAGAAATCTCACCAAATGCTCATAGGATGTTGAGGAGGCAGCCCTGTCCACAAAGAGAATGTTGATGTTGAGGTGGCAGGGCTGCTCGCCGGAGAAGAGGGGCGCTCCGCTGCTTGGGGGAACGGAGAAGATGTTGAGGTGGCAGAGAGCTGCTCGCCGGAGAAGAGGGACGCTCCGCTGCTTGGGGAATCGGAGAGGATGTGGAAGAAGCGGCCCCGCTCGATGCTCGACTGCTCGGTCCGTGGGGGTGTCGGCGGCGCTGTTGTAGGGTTGTTGGGGCCAAAGGCAGTAGTGGTCCGTCGGGGTGGAGGGCGGTCGGCGGCGGTGGGGTGGCTGGGAGCGGCGGCAGGGCTGTGGTAGTGGGGGCCGCCGCCGGCAGTACTGGGATTTAGGGTGGGCGGCGGCGCTGGGCTGGCTGGGGCGGAGTTGGGGTGGCTGGGTGCGGCGGGGGGCTGGCTTGGGACGGCGGCGGGGCGCGTTGGTGGGAGACACCGGCGGCGGCGGGGCTGCAGTGATGGGGGACGCCGGCGCCGGTGGGATTTGGGGGCGCCTGTGGGATTTCGGGGCGGCGGCTGCGCGGTCAGGTAGGGCACGAGAGGGATTTGGGGTGGCTGCGGTCTGGAGGACGGGCCGGCGCGTGTAGTTCTTTTGGGCCTTTTTTTCTCGCGCGCGCTTTTCCTCACTTGCGCGCGCTTAGGCCCAAACTGTATTTTAGTCTCGCGCCAAAAGCGAACCCCGGCAGATAATGGGTCGTAGTAGGCTTCTCCCGGCAGATAGGGCGCCCCCAGGTGTACCGGCGGTTTGTTTGCCCTTGTTCCTCATGTTCTAGCGGCAGTTTCACTGTCGTGAGCTACTTCTACTGGCAGTTATAGATGCCCCGACAGTAAGTTTGCCTTTGTTTAGATACTTCTCCCGGTAGTTAACTGCCCCGAATCAAGTGTTGTGGTGTAGTGCCAGCGACATCAAGCACAAGATCTGGACGGCGAGCAGCGGAGCAAAGATTTGGACGTTGAGCACAGGATTCATCACTGCACTGGAAGGCATTCGTCAATGGTGCTAAGCCCTTTGACCCCGATGGCTTAGATTTATACCATACCCGCAGTCGATTTACCTTTGTGCACTTGATTTAGGCATCGAATCTACCTCTCGGCTTCAATGTGGGACTTAATTTAGGCATATCTGATTAGAGATTTCAGAAGTTCGAATGGGATTGAGTAGGATTTTCACTAGGGAATGGGAGGGCTTAAATGTCGCTTGCATCCATTCAAATCCAACCCAACAAGCAGTAGATTCACCATCTCCACCGCTTACTCAGCATTGCCAGCATCCTCCGTTTCCACTGCTTCGGCATTGCCAGCATCCACCATCTAACTCTCTGACCTGACTCGGGCTCGTCTATCGCCCACAACAGTATGTCTACTAATATAGACTTTGGTTGTGTCATTCCTCCTATTCATATGTGTATTGCATTTTGTCCCTTTATTTATACCTTTTGTTCATATGTTCGATGTAGATCGATCAGATATGCCTGTTTATCTACGTTGTGCCTATTTGTGTACTTGTAACCTCGCCACTCCAACAATAGATTACCAGAACAAATTTGTTGCATGTAATCAAACACCCACACTCTGCATCTTCCTAGAAGAGGCCTGCAACCAGACACCATGCGTGCAATTCTACTCAAGCAAGACTGAGGAGGATGCAGGCAAACAAACTATGTGCAAAACATGGTGTGTAGCACTAAGCGAGGCCCAACCTCAACCGCATATGCAAATGCTTAAAAATTGATGCAGACTACCAAGCGCGCCCTTGGGGATGATGTTGTCTGCCATCTGACACTTTTGACCAGTCGATCTCCATCTATCTAACACATGTGAAGTAAGATGTGTCCCCCCCCAAAACAAATAAGAGGAATGAATTTTGGGCCAAAGCTACTAATGTATTTTTAGTGATATATACCATAAATAGGGTGTTTTCAAGTTTGTGAGCGATGCAAGCCACATGGACTTTGCTAGTTTGTAGAAAACATGTGGTTTCAAATTCAAAAATTATTTTGTGTTGCGCATACAAATATGGTTCCATCCATCATCCAATCATAACTCAACAATCCTCCTGGTTTATGCTTGCCTATATGAACGGTCTTCGAATTTTTCCATTTGTATTTCTACATGTCGATCATCGCAAGAACATGTTCACATCATCAGTGTTTAAAATAAATTAAAAAATGCAAGCTGAATAGTGCATAATCCATTTAGGAGATCAAATTGAATATTACTGCTCAGCACATCACATTTGTTCTCAGAAACACAACTGCTGCAGCAACTAACAATCACTCATAGATAGAAATGCTTGATAAGAAGGAACTTGCAGTAGTTCGAGCGAACAATTCGAATATGAACTCAGAAGATCCATCTTTCACATTCTAGGACAACTCAACAAGTAGATTTGACCAACAGGCTTTGGAAAGCGCTTCTTCCGATTAACAAGGTCGACGTGATTTTCACTCTTCAACATTGACAAGTTCATACTCCACAAGTGAAAGATTGTTGTCCTCCTTTACACCGAAGCTTGCTGGTTCAGTTACTTCAACACGGCCCCATTTATCAACAGCAAGCCTCATTGACCCTTTGAACATATCAATCTTTGCATTGCGGATAATGACAGTGTTGCCAGGCTTCAAAACATCAACTGCAAAAAGGTATATGCTTGTTATATCGCCCAAGTAAACCAATGTTTACCAAATCAGTCACATAATCATACATTTATGACAGAGCATTTGTGCCCTAGCACATGAGTTGAGTATCAACAAATTTCAGTAAAGCATAAAAGGAATATATTATGTAAGGATTTAATTTTTCTTGTTCGTAATAAGCATACAAAGTAGATTTGTCATATGATCATTTAGTTATGCATAATGCATTAATGCTTATTGCCATAAGTAACAATATAATAAGCGGGAAAACATGATGCACATAATACAAAATTAATATGATTAAAGCATAGTGTGAATCGATTTTACACTCTTTTGAACCATGATCTGTCTAACCATATAATGTAACAACAATCTACCAATCGACTTGACCAGGTGTGCCTTAAAGCCTCTGTATCAAGCTAATGAAACCTATAACAATTGATTGGTAAATGAGCCCAGGTGAACTTAGGGAAGAGCTCCATTGTCAGTGCACAGAGAGCTTTCATAAGATAGATATTCCTAGTACTTAGTAGAATTTAACAAAAATACAGCCAACCAGGGCATTGCTGTTTCAGACGCACTTGCGCAAATATATACACACAAAAAACGCTTACTCCCTCCATAAAGAAATATAAGAGTGTTTATAGATCACTAAAGTAGTGATCTAAAGTAGGTATCTAAACGCTCTTATATTACTTTACAGAGGGAGTACTATACTGCATGATGGATTAAACTTTTTACAGTACATAGACACTTTCCAGTTCACTAGCCACTTGGGATGTATTCTGGATTTGTTTTATATCTTCAGTTTTTCACAATCCGATTCTAGGACCGTAATACACTAAATGTGTTCTGCCGCATACACAGACCTCCGTGATAAGTAACAGATAAAAAAACATAGTATACGGTACTTTCATGTGCCAATTCAAGATGTATGCAGAGCGCGAGAATCTCAAGTCAAGTCAATGTGTCTATCGGTCACGAGTACTCGCGCATGACGCCAAAAAAGGAGAGTAGATTACGACAGAGAAGGGTGAGAGCAGATCGTACCCTGGTCGTTGCGGGCGGTGAAGAGGACGCAGCCGGTCTCGTCGCCGATGAGGCACTCGGCGATCCTGGTGGGCTTGGCCGCCGGGCCGGGGCCGCCAGCGGCGCGGGCCTTCTGGAGGACGGTCTTGGAGCTGAGCACCTTGGCGACGAGCGTGTGGCCGCTGGTGACGGGTTTGAGCTGGTCCACCTTGACGAACACCGGCTTCCGCTTCGCCGCCGCCGCCGTGGCCATGGGGAGGGATACAGATAAGGGTTGGAAGAGGGATTAAGGGGGTCGGGGGTCTCTTGGGAGTGCCAAACCCTAGATGGGATGGGGCGAGTTTAATATGGGACGGGAAGGTTGCGCGAGTCTCAGCCTGCGATCGAGGAGGCCACTAATGATGCGGAGGAGTCGTTAAATTAGGCGTTACTTACCATTACGAGGGGAAGGGCGAATAGCGTGGCAAGATAGTCAAATGATACTTATCCGTTTCTCCTTTTCCAAAAAGGTGAAAACTGAAAAGCCACAGCAGCCCGTCAGTGCGGAATATAGCCCGCTTGCCGTGATTGCCTACCAGCTACGCTGCTACTAACCGCATTTCTTTTCTTTCGGTGACAAATCCCTGCTCTAGACGTTTGGCTTGCGTTTCGTCTGGTTTTCTTCAAGCATATAAAATGTGCACGATGTTTGGTAGAAAAACAAATGAGAGATGTCTTAACGTACCGGCGCACTCCACCGCTTGCCTAAAAAGTTCATCTTAGCCCCGCACGAAAAATAAGCAAACATTTACATTGCATATGTTTTTTTTCTTTTTGCGAATGCATAACATTACATATGTGTATGTACTCATCTCTATAAACACAAACGTACGCACCATGGAGCATCTCTAAGAGACCGAGTACATAAATCTTAAGTACGACAACCATCTTATAGTCAACAGAATGCCGTCCCTCATTGAATGTTGAATCAAATTTGAAAAAATACGATGTAGATTGATTCCATCAAAAGGAACCCATCTGAGCTATGCTCACAAGGCCAAGCAAGTTCGACTTATACCGTCATACTCTACCACCAAGTTCAAGGTCAAGTTAGAGTGTTGACATAAAGATCTTGTGTAGTTTGTTATTTAAACAAATCATGGCTTGTATATTATATAAAGAGGATGTCAAAGACATAACATATACTTAATCGAGACAAGATTAGAGCTTAATATCACCATCATCGCCGGAGGTGGAAGGGGGCACTGATTAGCTCTATAGGATGCAATTAGAGTTGAGAATGTATAATCAACAAGCCCACCCTCTCGCAAGGCGACTACGGAAAGCTTTCTTTCCTTCGATCTTCGCCGGCGAACCTGTGGATTCGCCTCCCCTCTGCCTGCCGCTCCGGCGGCCGGTGGCGGGGAGGGTATTCCTGGTGCCTCGGCTTAGATAGGTAGAGTTTTGGTTCCCGCAAGGGCGGAGCTTCTTCTTCGAGTCAGTCTTCTGGTCTCCGATCCTCCTCAAGTTCTTTTGTCGGGACAGATTAGACGTAGCTCCAGCGTAGATTCCTGCCAGCTCCTCGAAGCGGCGAGGTTAGGGTTTCTGGTCGTGCGTACGCTGTCGGGGTACGACACCTATGGGATCCCGAGAGACCCCTTTACGATTCGGCGGGGGGAGAGGTATACGCAAAGAGCAGAACCAATGATCGACGCGGGAAGTTTTTACCCAGGTTCGGGCCGCTGATCAGCGTAAAACCCTACTCCTGCTTTGTGTTCTTATTGATGTTCTTGAGCCCAGCCTTCAGGAGCGCTCGCAATGAACAGTACGTTCAAAGAGCAGCTACGCATGCAGAATGGGCCAGAAGTTCTCCTCCCTTGTAGCAGTTGCCTTGGGCCTCCTTTTATATGCTCAAAGGGGTCTCCACAGTGGCAAAATGTATATACATTGAGGTGTAAAGTAGCTACAGGGTATCATACCTAACCCCTGACGGATTAGGACAAGCGCATTTAATGCACCGTGAGGTGTCCGTTTAGGTGTCCTCACTTTCTTGGGGATGGAAAAAGGGGTCATCCCATCAGCACTGCTTAAGATCTCCTCCACTGGCGCGTTGCCACGCATCCAGAGAAGGACCCAGAATGTCAGACCGGTTACTGTGCCGAAGCGGTGGCACAGTGGCGGAATCTCGCCAGGCGCCGATCCTTGCCGGGAACCAAGCCTTGCCGGGCGCCAGGGCTTACTGGGAACCAAGCCTTGCCGGGCGCCGAGCCTTGCCGGGCTCTACAGGCCATCCCGGCAAGGATCTTGCCGGGGAAACCGGCCTTCGAACTCCGGCTTTGCTTATCTGCTGATCCTCAGATCTCTTACTTGATGATTTCCTTGATGGCTTGAATCAACCTCGGGCTGTTCCCGGCAAGCCTTGCCGCGAGGATGGCTACAACTACCCGTGCACAAGTACGGGGTACTAGTGGCCCAATACTTAGTACACCGACAGGAGCCCCCGGGCCTAAGCCATACACGAGTGCGAGGCGTTGTTGGGCTAGGCCCAAACAGTGCACGGGCACGCGTGGCAGGGGATTAACTGCTCGTAAATATGTTGTTTTACTGTGCCCCCCACTACGCGCACGGAGCGCGCGACGTGGGAAGCGTGCCAAAAAGGCTGCAAACTGTCTCGCGCCTATAGAGGTGCATTCACATTGGGGAATAAACAAGGCGGCCCCGCTCCTTCCCCATAAAAAGGAGAAGTCGCAGAGGCACAAACCTATTTACCCCCCCCCCCCCTCTTCTTCTCAATCTGGCCATCGCCATCGCCTTCCTCTTCTCGAGCTCAGAGCGAAACCTTTTCCTCTTCCGCCTGCTGCTCCCGCGCTCGCTCCGCCCCCAGCTTCGTCCTCACAGTCGCCATGCCGCCCAAGGCCAGCAAAGGCAAGGGCAAGGAGGCGAAAGCCGAAGTTCCGGAGAGCGAACTGGTGAAGATGCGGAAGAGGCTCGTCGTCTTCCCTCCGACGCTCGATGCTGAAGCTTTGAAGGGGCGATACCAATGCATGTGGGCAAAGGGAACGCAAGCTCACCCCGCCACACACGTAATCCCAGGTGCTTGCTCCAAAGATGGATCGGACAGATACCCCTTCTTCACTGCATATTTCTATTGCGGGCTTTGTCCCCCCTTTTCCGATTTCTTCAACGACATCATGTACACATACGGCTTCCGCCTTCTTGATTTCACGCCGAATGCAGTACTTTGCATGTCTATCTTTGCCCATCTCTGTGAGAATTTCGTTGGCGTGACCCCCAATTCTGCGCTTTTTCGCCATTATTTCTTCCCTCGCATCCAAAAAGGAGATGCTCTCTCTGGATCTATTGCCTAGATTCCAAAGGCTTGGAATAAAGAAATATACCCAGAGGGGGTTTACCGCAAAAAGTGGGACGAGTGGCGGGCCGAATGGTGCTGGATCCAGGAAGCAGATCCCCATCCTTTTTGTCATCCCCGGCAACAGAAAGTGGTCCGCGGCAAGGATTGGAGCGACCCCGCAGCGGAGGACGAGAGGCTCACAATCGCCACTACCAGAATCCTTCGCCTGAAGGCTGCCGGACTGACGATGGAGATGATCGGCTTCGACTTTCTCCGCCGCCGCATCGCCCCTCTGCAGAATAGGGGAAGGCCAGCTTGGGAGTACAAGAACGCGGCAGATGTCATGAGACTGCGCCCCGGGCTGAACAACAATCTGACTGCCATGCAGCTTGGCGCTCTCCGCCAAAAATTATTCCAGCGCGAAGACAAGCACCGGCTACCGGCAAGGATTGTCCCCTTGTGCAACAATTCTGCCTTGGGGTCAATCATTGCCTTCATGCCGATGTTCAATGCCCACGGCCTTGATCCGACCTGGGCCGAGCCAAGCGAGGAGGAAGCGCAGAAGTTCTTCGACAACTTGACGGAGAAGCCTGTCCGGCAAGAGTCAGATTTTATCCGAGCCACCACTGACCAGGAAGTAGCTTATATTGCTACCAGAGTGGAGGAGGCAAATCTTGCCGCGGAGGCCGGCAACGTTGGCTTCACAGAGTGGGAAGCCAGCGACGCAGAGGTGGTAGTGGAGGCAAAGCCTGCCGAGGAGGACAAGGTTGCCGGGGAAGAAGGCGGCGCAGCCGCTGAGAGCTCGTCCGGCGAAGACACGGCCGAAGAGGAGACGCGAGAAGAGCCCTCGCCCCCGAAGAAGACAAAGCGCGTTCTTCGGAAGGCTGCATCAGGCATCCCGGCAAGCCAGCCTACTTCGAGCGGCGAAGCCCCCGGCAAGAAAGTGGCCGGCAAGACTGGACCGTGGCAGGGGGCTCGTCAACAGCCCACACGGCGCGCGAGACCCACACCAGCGACCACTGCTGGGGCGGCGGGGGGGGGTCTCGTACCACCGCACCGGAAGCTGCCCCGGCGCCTGCCACAGCCAAGCGGCCTAGGACTCCTCCTCCGCCTCCCCACTCAGACACCGCAACGGAGGTCGACTTCGACATCTCCGGCTTTAGTCCAGAGCGAGAGGAAGAAGAGTGAGTACTTGCCACAGCCTTTACCTTCCAATTTGCATCAATCTTACTGACTTGCTTGTGTTGTTTCTGTAGTGACACAGAAACCTTGCTGGAGAGGATGATGAAGAGGTCTAGGACTTCTACGGGCGATGAGCCTCCGGCAGGCTCCATGAGCGTGCCAGAAACTGTCATTGTCAGCCCGGAGTCTAGTCCTCAACACAGCCCCCAGCGCAGCTCCCATCGTAAGTTCATTGTTCCTTTTCTGCTGACTGGTGCCGAGGCTTTCATTCTTGCCGCTGATATTTTTGGGTTCGCAGGAGAAGAACGGCAACAAGGAGAAGACATCCCCATTGTGCCTCCTTCATCGACCGCTCCGCCCACAAGCACATCCCCGGCAAGAGATCCTGTCGGCGAGCCCGTCCTGATTGAGGAGGAGCCAGCAAGCACGGACTCCGGCAACCCACCCCCGGCAACCGGAGTTGCCGGGAGAGGCGAAGCCACCTCTCGACAGCTCGACGCAGGTACTCGATCGCCTCAGAGTGCTTGTTATTCTTTTTCTCTTATCTCTTTATCTTTAGTCACTTCAACTTCAACCTCGATCTTATTCTGTCTTCCTCCTTCGCCCTTCAGAGTTCCCTGTGATGGAACACATGGACGTCGACGTCGTCATCGAGGAGACCGCCAGGGATGCCACCGCCGAAGCAGACAGGATCGCTGCCAGCGAGGCCACCAAGGACGACGTTGCCGAGGCTGGTGGTGCCCTTGACGGGAAGGCCGCCAAGACAACACAAGAGGAAATCGCCGAAGAACCTGCTGAAGAGGGCGACAGGGAGGCTGAGGACCGCACTGACAGCATTCCTGCCGCAGGAGCGCCAGGCGCTGCACCGGCCACAGAGCCCCCTGTCACTGGTGAGGCGGCCACTGAAGACCAGCCATCAACATCTGGAGGCCCCTCATCCAGCAAGTACCTCAAGGTTGGCGAGAACCTGTTCGTCAACTTGCCGGGGACGGCAAGCACTGAGGCACCAGCCGAAGGAGAAGTTTTCGAAGAAATCATCGCTGCTGCCGGGCTCGAAGTTGTCGACAATCCCAGCACTAGCAGCGGCAAATCTGAAGAGGATCAGCTCCTTCAGGCCATGGGCGAGAACTTCCGCAAACTCCAGGCTCTCCATCGTGCCCGAAAAGAGAAGGCAGACTCCAGAATGGCAGTTGTCGAGGCAGCCGAAGCGGATTTTCAAAGGCGCGTCGCACAAATGCAAATCTGGCACGCCGAGGCCCTCCAAGAGCTGGTTGCCGGCCGAGAACAAGTGAGCCAGCAATGGAATGAGATCCTCCTGAAGCAATCAGATATGGAGAAGGCACATGATGAAGCTGTTCAAAGGATTGCTGCCGAAGATGCTCTCCTGACGGGGCGCCGCGTTGCTCTTGATGCTCACGAAGAAGATCTCACTGCTCGTGAGCAGGCGCTCGCCGCCAAGCTTCGCAGCAAGGATGAGGATATTGAAAATCTTGTCACGCGGCGGACCCAGGAGCTGGAGCGAAAACATATGGAGGCGCTCGAAGCTTCGACTGCAAGTCACGCCGGCAAGCTCAAGGAGGCCGTCGATGCTGCCGAAGCTGCAGAGGCCGCCAAGAACGAGCTGAACGACAGAGTGAAGAGGCTGGAAACAGATCTCGAAGAGCACGGCAAGGAACACTCGATGCTCAAGGGGGGCAGGGAAAAAACCCTCCACTCCTTGGCGGAGATGCAAGTCGCCCTGTCCGACAAGACCAAGCAGCTCTCCTCTGCGGCTGATAATATTGCGGTTCTGGAGCTGAAGCTGACCACGCTGCAGAAGTCTCTCAAGGCCGGCAAGGCCCGTGAGAAGGCTCTACTCAAGGATCTCCAAGGAGAGAGGAACCTGCTCAAGAGCGCCGCCGCTGCCCAAAACGAGTACGAGAAGGGAGTGGAGATCTGGACTGGCCGTCTCATCGCCACCGCGGAGAAGCTTACCGCAGAACTGTCAACCATGGGCTTGCCGAACTTCAAGTATTCTTCCGAGGAAAGAATATCTCCAAGTGCCAGGTTGACGATGTTCTTTGAAAGCATCATCAACGCGTTGAGGGCGCTCCAGTCCAGCCGGGCGACCCAACTGGCGAGCGAAACTCGTCGACTTTGTCGGGCGGTCCTCCGCAAGGTGCTCATCAAGGTGGTGCACAGCAATCCCGGCGTCGACCTCTCCAACGCGCTCGGTCATCTGCCAAAAGATGCGAATGTTGAGGCACTTGAAGAGCGCATCGTGCCAATCCTTGAGAAGGTGGACTCCATCAAAAGGATCGAAGGCCAGCGCAGGGATTGAGTGCTTCCCCTTTTATTCTTGCCGCCATCATCCCATGTAAAAGACAATCAAGTCTCAAATTAGAATTGCGGCAACTCATGGATGTAATACAAATTGACTATGTTTAGGCTCATGCTTGCTACTTTCCTTGTCTGATTCCTTTATGTATGGGGTTCATCCTACGCTTATTGAAAAACTTGCCGGCGCGCAACCTGCCGCGAGCGCTGGGTGCGGGACTTCAGCAGCCTACTGGAGGCGCAGCAGCCGGCAAGACTCCTTGGCGTTCTCAGTGCAGCCACTTAAATTGTTGAGCGGACTCGAAACAAAATAAGGGCGCGACTGATTACAACAAGGGTTCTTTCGCGTGCAGATTTTCCATACAAGAGTCGGAATCATCCAAGGAAATAACTTGGTAATAAAAGAAAAACTTGCTCTGAGTTTTTAAGACTTAGCTTCCTGTTCCGCCGCCGGCCTTTCCTTGACGGGGTCGCGGCGTCTTCATCTTCGGACTCACCCGCCGCGCCAACAGCCTCACCGGGGAGTTTCCTCCCCTCTTCAGCTCGAGCGCACTTATCGGCCAGAGCGTAAAGCTCGGCGATACTCCTGACTTTGTTCATTGCCAGTTCTTCCCGCATTCTGCGGTTACGCACGTTCTGATGGAACGCGCTAACAACAGCGGCAGGATGAACGTCAGGAATATTGTACTGCACTCGGCTGAACCTCTGCATAAACTTGCGCAGGGACTCGCCCTCCTTCTGAGGGATGATGTGCAAATCGCTCTCTTGGCCAGGAGCTTGGTGGCCTCCAATGAAGGCGCCAACAAACTGATGGCACAAATCTGACCAGGAAGAAATAGAATTCTCCGGCAGATGCATCAACCACGACCTGACGTTGGGCTTGAGCACCAACGGGAAGTAGTTGGCAAGTATCTTGTCGTCTCGGCCCCCGGCAGCCTGCACCGCAATGGTGTAGATGCTCAGGAACTCCGAGGGATGGGTCTTTCCGTCATACTTCTCCGGGACCTCCGGCTTGAAAGTTCGGGAATTGGGCCACCGGACTTGCCGCAGCTCACGGGTAAACGCTGGAGTCCCTACCTCATAAGGCAAGTCTCCTACGTCCCCTGGCGCACGCTCGTCAACAGCCGGCCCCGCGCGCTTATCAGACTGATAGCGCGCTTCTCGTCGTCGCTCGATGGTAGTTCGAGCGTCCTCCTTGCCTCGCTCCTAGAGAACTTGACGCTGATCGCGGCGCAACCGTGGATCGGACGACGCCGTGGAAACTTCTTCATGGCGGTCGACTTGCTGAGTTGTCGGCCACCGCTGGTGCCGCGGAGGGGAGTGCACTGTAGTTGCACCACCTCCGGTTTTCTCTACATCGGCTCGCGCCGGATCGATGGGCCTCCGCTGCGAGGGCCCTGCCTCCTGCGGTCCATCTTTGTTGGCGAAGCCGATGAGGCTCTGGATAGTAGCTCGCCACTCCTCCATCTTCTCCGGGGCAGGAGGAAAATCGAGGAGCAGCTGCGCACGTGCCAAGGCTTCCGCTGGCGTAGGTGGCGGCGACAAGTGCGAGGTACATGAGGTGCTCTGACTCCTAACCAAGTTAGAAGGAGCACCACCACGGTCACGCGACCGTGCGCCACCTCCGCCGGCAGCTCGGTGTGCATGCTGGTCCCGCGCATCTTGGGATCTATGCGCAGAAACCTTTTCATGGGGACGCCCTGAACCACCAGCGCCATGACGTCGCTCATCATGCACGACCTGGATAGGTCGTGAGGCTTGGGCCGGCACGGGAGCTCCAGCAGGCGCCCTTCGATCTCTCGAGTTCGTTGTGCCACCTATAGGCAACACAGCGCCATCTCTAGATCCAGCGGCGTGCAGGTTACCACTGCCACTGCGAACGATACCGCTCGCCTGGCTCGGATCACCAGAACGCCGCGGGGGTTCTAGTCCTCTTCCTTCCGCACCCCCGCCATTGCCAGTAACGAAGGCGCAGGCAAAACGGACCCGGACGGTTGCGCTGTCACAGCGCTCTTCTTCTTGGGTGGCATGATGATGAAGATGATGAAGAAACTAAGGCGCCGATCACCAGATCAGGTTCACGCGACCTTCAATCCCCCTACCTGGTGCGCCAAAGATGTCGGAGTACGACACCTATGGGATCCCGAGAGACCCCTTTACGATTCGGCGGGGGGAGAGGTATACGCAAAGAGCAGAACCAATGATCGACGCGGGAAGTTTTTACCCAGGTTCGGGCCGCTGATCAGCGTAAAACCCTACTCCTGCTTTGTGTTCTTATTGATGTTCTTGAGCCCAGCCTTCAGGAGCGCTCGCAATGAACAGTACGTTCAAAGAGCAGCTGCGCATGCAGAATGGGCCAGAAGTTCTCCTCCCCTGTAGCAGTTGCCTTGGGCCTCCTTTTATATGCTCAAAAGGGTCTCCACAGTGGCAAAATATATATACATTGAGGTGTAAAGTAGCTACAGGGTATCATACCTAACCCCTGACGGATTAGGACAAGCGCATTTAATGCACTGTGAGGTGTCCGTTTAGGTGTCCTCACTTTCTTGGGGATGGAAAAAGGGGCCATCCCATCAGCACTGCTTAAGCTCTCCTCCACTGGCGCGTTGCCACGCATCCAGAGAAGGACCCAGAATGTCAGACCTGTTACTGTGCCGAAGCGGTGGCACAGTGGTGGAATCTCGCCAGGCGCCGATCCTTGCCGGGAACCAATCCTTGCCGGGCGTCAGGGCTTGCCGGGTGCCGAGCCTTGCCGGGCTCTACAGGCCATCCCGTCAAGGATCTTGCCGGGGAAACTGGCCTTCGAACTCCGGCTTTGCTTATCTGCTGATCCTCAGATCTCTGACTTGATGATTTCCTTGATGGCTTGAATCAACCTCGGGCTGTTCCCGGCAAGCCTTGCCGCGAGGATGGCTACAACTGCCCGTGCACAAGTACGGGGTACTAGTGGCCCAATACTTAGTACACCGACATACGCAAAGGAGAGATTTGGTGTCAGGTTCTTAAGATCGATTCAAGGATTCAATGGCGACGACTGCGGCTCCCAAACGCTGGTCCTTGGGCACGTGCACAAAGACCTGATTGTCATCGACAAGGTCAGGCCGGCTCCGGTATGGGAGCGGCGACAGCGGCGCGTCGGTGGCTCGTTCTGGTGGCGGCAATGGTCGTTCGGTTGTCCATGGATCTCGATGTAATTCTTATTATTTTGGGGTGCTTTGTACTTCCGATGAATCTTTATAATAGATTAGATATTTTCGCAAAAAAGGAAAACAAGCCCATCCACGGATCTTTCGGCATTTGTTAATAGCACATGCATGTGGTAACTACACGATGTCTAAAACTTTTTCTTTCTTGTGAAGAGGCCAAGACTATCAAGTAACACAAGCCCTACAAACATATTATTTACAGAAGTTAAATAATACATCCAAACCCTTGGGGGAGTGCCTCAAAAAAAATTCATAGGGGTGCTGAAAGTCTTCCTTCTGCGTCCACCGATAGTGTGCCTTGAGCAAAGCTCATTATCGTCTACGTGTCTTCGTCTCAGCGGAGCAAACTTGTTTAATCACAGGAGTTTGTAGAAGCAGCGCCTGGGAAATCATCGATGTAGACCAGAAGACGTCAGCGAGTACATTCTGCATGACAAATCGCCATCCCAGAGATGAAAAACGCCAAAAGAGGCCTGTAAAGCGCCCCAATTCTGCCAGACGGAGTTGGGGAACACAAATTTCACACCATACTCGGCGAGGCTGACCAACCAGACGGAGTTGGGGAACACAAATTTCACACCATACTCGGCGAGGTTGACCAACCTTCGTCAATCAAAACTGGAGATCAAGACGCATAGCCACGTTTCATAGTGCAACCAAGACAAACACACAGGAAAAAACGCCAGACCGAGAAAACCAAAGCAAGCACCATCTTCCACACACATCCCTAACATTTGAAGGTAACATTTGGCGTTAGATCAAAATGCTTAAGTTTTTCCCTAAAATTTTACAGGTGGCATTTGACTGTGACAATGAACCTATCTATTTTCTTCAAAAATATTTTTGATGTATGCTCCTGAGAGCCGAATTGAATTTTCGGACCCACTTTGTTATCCGACTGTACTCGCACGGATTGCAAATCGCCAATCTTCTTTTGCCGTTTTTGCGCGGCACCAGACGATTAAGGTTGGCAATTTTGCCCATGGACATGGATACCCATGGATATCCGACCCAAATGGATAGGGTTTGGATATGCTTTTGTGCCCATGGGCGGGGCCCAAACCCGGCCCGATTGCTCGTGGGTAGGGCATGGATATAATCTTGTACCCATTGGGTATATCCAAACCCGACCCGATAGTATGACTTAATGGGCAAAAATCTGTTATCCCTACACCACAATCACATGTCCCATTGTAATTTTACATTTTATTATCTAAAACATGCAAAAGAAATTGCACAATCCCCGCCATAACTTTTATTAGTTGACATTCAATCCCCACCGTAACATACTCCAGCGTCCCTTCCCTTATTTTTATCTCCTCGTTAAATGACTCATCATTCTCATCTTTTAGAAAAAAATACTAAATGATATTAGGTTGTTAGTGGATGTTGATATACCATAAGTTGATGTTTACCATAAGTGAAGCCTAGCCTGCCACCAGGTGAAGACTGGAAGAGCTTATGTTAACATTGTATTATGTCTTATTTATATGTCTTGAGAGGACCCAATGGATATCCAGTGGTGTCGGCGTTCTGGGAATCAGGGTACCCAGACTTGCCTGCCTGCGGCCCATGGTGTGGCTCCTTCGACGGCCTGGTACGGCCTATCTACAAGACCGCCAAGACAAGACCCTCGCAAGGGCCCCCAGGCCTCGCGAGGCGGACGACACCAAGACCACCGGAGGGAGCGGCCTCCCCAGGCTGCCTCCCGAGGAGCGGAGATTCCTATGCAGGTACCAGCCTCATGAGGCTGCGATGACGCAAGTCATGACGACCAAGGCCAGGCGGGCGCCAGCGGGCGCAGAGGAGACAGTTTCCTCTTTGATGCTAAGGAGGCAAGGACAGGCGTGGGTTCCCGAGGAATCTGGCAAAGGTTTCCATTCCGGTGCTACAAGACCGAGGCCACCAGCACGGCAGGACGGATGTCATCGCCGAGCCCACCGCTGCGTCACGACCAGAAGCTTTGCAGGCGAAGACCATCTTTCGTCAGGATAAGATGTACTACTTGTCCCCTTTCAAATTGACCACTGTGGGATCCCTTCCCACCTACGTTTTGGGGGAAGAGGACCGAGACCACTATAAATATAGGTTAACCACCATCGTAGAAGGGGTCGACTCATTCTCACCCCCGAGCCCTCGCGAGGTTGTTCATCCTCTGTACTAGTTCTTTCTCAGCCCCTCGTGAGGCCAATCCATCACAAAGCAGACAAAGCAGGAGTAGGGTCTTACACCGCAAGGTGGCCCAAACCTGGGAAACTGCCGTGTTCATCTTCTTCCTTGTTCACGCGAGTCCGGCTAGGCTAGGCTGTGGGGCGACAAGCTGGCAGGCTTAAGAGGTTGAGTTTTTCGCACACGCCCCAGAGTTCGAACCTTCTTGGGTCTGCGGAGCGCTGAATCCGACAAGTGGGTATGGATATCCATCAGGTTTAGACATGGGCACAATTTTTCACCCGTGGATTTTTTCATGGGCGGGCAAAGACTGTATTCATGGATACGGATATGGATTTGATATTGATCCAAACTCGACCCATTGCCATCCTTACAGACGATAGATGACCACATGCAGAGCATGCAGAGAGAATGCAACGGAAGAAATAGCGCCCACATAACTGAGGTGCAGATCTGGATCTGATCACCCACAGCGGGGAATTTCCATCAATCCTCAATTACACGACCTCTCAGCACAGGAGATGGAACTTCTAGCAAGGCCAACAAATATATCATCAGAGCTCAACGGTAAGCTGAAGCGCAATCATCATCTACTCTAACAAGCAGCTAGTGCAGGACTCAATGCCTAAATCACCAAAGTTATACAAATCTGAACATCTAATCTAGAGAGATCGCCAGTAGCCAGCAAAAGATTGCAATATGGAGCTAAGCTATGTCACGGAAGGCTTTTCGCGTTGGTGATGTACAGAGATGATGACCGGATCACTGCCTAACTGGAACCGCGGCAACCTGGTTAGCACCTGCGAAAAAAATCAAGGCGATAAAACCCAGCAGTTACATCTCTGAATTAGAAAGTGCACAGTTTGATATTTTTCCGGTGCAAAAATAGAACAGGCTGTACATGCTACCTTGAATTTCATGCAAAGACACCACACACACTTCATTGGTATTATTATTCTACTAGAGCGCTAAATTAACGACTGCTGTGCTGAGTGAAACTTGGTGGTATCGACACGCAGACATACAGAAAAGGGGAAACACAATGAAGCTAACTTCAGATGCACTCATCCCATTAGACAAGGATAAAACAAATGGTGAACTGATAAAGAATAGAGCATTAGATCAATCACATAACCGCAGCATTTTTCGTTTTCAGCACAATTTAAGCTCATCAGTGACACCAGCCCAACACAGTAATCTAAATCATCAATAGAGCGATTTATCATTACTGAAAACACCAATTCGACAATTAGGAAGTGGCAAGTTTAGACTTGTCAAATGCCATTGTCGAAATAGTATGATTCACCATGAGACTAAGCCCTAAGTTCCACTGCTTCCAGAAGCATCACAATTCAATGTAAAGATGCCAGTAGGTAAGTCTACTAATATAATTGGATGCACAGTACATTGCAAATAGGCCAGATAAATCGAAAAGTTTATTATGGGGTACCTCAAACTGTGTTCGTTTTCTTGCCAGCAAGAATGCGGGATATTTGGAGGCCTCTGCTGAAACCTTCATTGAACAGTACCCTTGTCTGCATTTCTTGAAATCCTGGCAACCAGGACAGCAATGCAACTGGTGCCATAACAATCACTCCAAGCAGTATCTCATACAAACGCGCCACAGAAATAACACTGCCCCACACCACAGTGGATTCAATGAATGGCCTGATCACCTGAGCAATGGAAATCAAGCCCCAGCCAGTAGGAATGAATGCCAAAAGGCCAGTGAAGATGTCAATGATTTGAAACTCAGTAAACTTCAGGAATAATATCAGCACCAGCACCCCCAGAATGATGATGGCAGTTTGGACAACCCGGTAGTAAAGATGTTGCTTCGCAGCATACGTGTCCCGGGTATAGGACATTAGGACAAAAACACCAAAGATCACTGCCACACATATCCACGAAAGCAGATACACCGCAATGCTTCTGCTTCCGTCTGCGATTTTGAGCTGGTATACAACCCCATACTGAAAAAAGAAGTATCTGAGATCCAGCAGTATCTCCAAAATCTTTCCCCAAAGGCCAGTGGTCCGCAGATGATCTTGCTCCTCATACCACCACACTTCCCAGCTATGCTCAGCCTTAGAAAATATACCTCCTGGAAACCAGATCCAGGTCATGAAATCCTCAAAGTCATACACGGTTTTCAACCAATCAAAGCCAGAGGGATTGAATGCAAATGGAGCCATGATCCAGGACACCACAAGAAACCAGCTAGATATCATCATGACTATGTAAACAAGTGTGTTCCTGGCAATCACACTGTGAACGGCATACACGGTCAATATTATTCCGAGCTCTATAGCCTTTATGAAGTGGCTCCTAGCATATAGCCTGTAATTTTCAGCAAAACTCTTGTGCTGCACAACAAAGCCACGGCCAGTAGCACGGTACTTTGCACCACCATGAAGAATTGTTCGGCCATAGTAATGGCTTTTTGTTCCCATTGAAAATGTGTAGAAGACAGATGAAAAGTTCATCTGCATTGTGAAAAAATCCCAGAGAGCAGGTAGAAAACCCAGTTCAAGAGAATTCTCTAAAATCATTGGCAGGGCAGTGAAGAGTCCGAGCTGTATGACAAACTGCTGATTTAGCACAGCACCCAAAGCTTTATTGTTAGTAGCATTAGCACTGCCCTGAATTCCAGCCTCCAGACCACTCAGAGCCAGATACAGGCGCCCCCACACAAATGTGTAAACTGTCAAGACCACCAGCATTGTGTTGAAGTAGAATCCCACTGTTGTATAAAACACAGAAAGCATCCGAAAAAAATCAGTTCTATGACCAAGTCTGTAGATATCCCTACTCAATGTCTGTTCACCATTGCCACTGGATACCTTAGCTTCAAACATCGATATCTGATTGAGCCCAACATCACGCCCCTTGCCAACCTGGATGTACTCATGGTGGCTAACATTTCCACCACGTAGGGTGCAGTTGAAACCAGCAAATATGTCCTCACTGATATTGATTACTCTCGATGCCTTACTTAAACCACCCCTGGTTATAAACCAAAGGCGATCAAATACATCAGGATGCCCATAATGCATCCTAACCTTCAGTGGATTAGCTAGCACACGCTGCCCAAGGGTTACAAAGCTTGTCTCTTGTGCAGACATGAACCAAGCAAGTGAAGAGACAGATCCAGTGAAAACATGTTCTCGAACTCCCAACAGGTTTGGCTTTTGGCTCCCATGATAATAGTTGTACTGTTCTAATAGATTGCGCATCTTGAGAGCCTCCTCAAAATAATTATCCTGGTTCATGTCGATTGTTTGCACTGCATCGCCTCTTGTGAATATAATGGCATGGTTCTGGTTTTCAGGTTTACCTTCTCCAAGTTTCAGTTGGCCTGGCAACCTAATCCTGTATATCTCAACCTCTTTCTGCAAGTCCTGGTCAAATTTTACAAGGACAGAATAATATTGCATATGACCCATCTCATGACGAACCTCATCAACATAAGCAACACGAAGGGCCTCATTTTTCTTCATAAGAGACAGGATATCTTCAGCACGTGGATCTTTCCCCTTTTTCTGATTTCCGTATATCTGGCAAGTGACCACATAGGTGTACTTCATGAGAGCAGCACCATCTTCCTGGCCTTTAAACAATTGACTGACAGTACTGGTTCCTCTGTTCAACCTCCTTTGAGGCCGTTGTTGCAAACCATTGTTCATAGCATACACATCATTTTCATGCCTAATGGAACCAAAGGTAGCAAGGCGTTTCGTTCCTTCTGTAATGTCTATCTCAGAGGCAGTATCAAGAAAAGCAAGCATCTTGAGAGCCCTGTAGTAGTACATCATTCCCCTAACAGTCCGTGCTAAGGTCTGGCCCCTATATGAGGCCCAAAGTCGGAGCTCCTGAAATTTTCCAGCCCAAATATCATCATCATTAGCCATTCCCTCCCTCCTCATGCGTTCTAAAAAGTTTGCCCAATCATCTTCATAAATCTTCAGAAGATAAAACAAGATTGAGATGCCATCTTCATTTTCACGACGAAGCTGGTCCTTGTTGTACAGGACGTCTTCGTTGTAATATGGAGTCAAAACACTGAATGCCATCATCTTCTCAACTGGGGGAGCACGAGGCATGTTCATGAACAGGGAGTTGCTGAAGAAAGCTATACGCCGCCGAGCCTCAGGGTTCTTCGGGACATTGTTCATGGAATCCCTGGATGTGAGGATTGTATGGAGGCGCCTCACCTGCTTGTAGAAGCTAAGATCATTCTCACCAGGGCATTTTATGGCATCCTCAAACAGCAACCCAGATTCAGTAGGCCTTGACGGTGCTAGCCCCTCTTGCCGGAGCTGTTCAATACCCTTCCTGTTCTTCGGGAAATCATGAACTGCAAGGACGTAGAGAGTCTGCAAGGTGTTGACTATCTTGGTCTCATCCTTGTTTTCCTTCAGTAGCAGTTCCACCAAGGTGATTACAGATGAATGGATTTTAGGTAGCAAATCTAGACTGTAAACTTCAGTGAATTTCCAATATTCCATCGCATTATCAAATGCAAGGAACAGCTGATTGACAATAATGTGCTCCTCAGTCCTCTCCTCAATGATCTCCAGCAGCAACTGGCGTATGCTGTCATAAGCTTCGATCACAGCACATCGCCTGTACTCAATGCTAGATATCCTACTCCAGTGTGTCTTGTCATCAGCCACCAGCTCTTTTGCTTGACCGAGAGCAAGCAGCAGCTCGTTGTTTAGCAGCAAGCACGGCCACCGTACCACACGAATTTTCCAAACAACTGGTGGAAGCTCAAGAAGCTCGACTTCCTTGTCACTAACGATGTCCTCTTCCCTAAATGTCTGAATGATCTCATTCCAAATCAGTGCAAACCTCTTAGCTTCCACCTCATTTGCTTCAATTTTCCTATATGGGCGGCCAAAACCATATCTCAGCTTGAGCCGGTGAATTGCATCATAGAGTCTACTCCGGATACCACCACGAAACTTGTCCAGGTGCTCCTCTGGCATCAAATTGAACTGCATTGCGCTTGCAAAAAACTGAAACCTCAACCGCAGCTGCTCAACACTGCGAATCTCCCCCAGATGTGAGAAAAGCCCGATAAGTGCCCCTGTAAGTGATGAGAAGACTGAATACCATATTTGGATATCCATGAGGTAAATGAGGACAACTGGGAGCCACAGGATGATTACAGCAATCCGCTCCGTGTGGGGCATGAACTCAAACCAGTTACGTCGGATGTCATGGAGGCTGAATATTGTCTTCGTGGGGAACACCATCGGCTTAATCTGGAGGAAGTAGCTGAAGCTAAACTTAGCAGCAAGAAGGCAGATCCAGAATATGGAATACTTGATGTTATCTATAAGCCCCTCCCTCAGACCACGCCCTACAAACATGCGCGTCTGGAACCACCAGGTGAGAACATATAGAATTCTCCAATTGGTTTTCTCCGTAAAATTCCGAACCCAAGGAATGATGAACAGCACCAACGCAAGCACTTGTGGGATGACAAACACAGCAGCTGCTTCAAGGAAATTTAACACCCTGGTTTCGGCGGCGAAGGACCATCTGCGATCTCGCCACCGCTGATCCCACATCCGCACATAAAGCACGCTGAATGTGATAGTCCAGCCTGCAGCAACAAACGCCTTGAGCACCATCCGGACAGAGATCAGCTTAGTCTCCCTTGACACAAGACTGTATTGAGTACCCGCATCAAGCAATGCCTGCATAAAGCGCAGCCCAGCCCAAGTGATGAACACTGACAGCGCCCGGATCTGGATGTCACGGTGCTTGAGGCTCTCCCATGGAACTTTGCTACCCTCCCATGCAATGATCATCGCTGCCTGAAAGAACAGAATAAGCATCACCCATAACCGGTCGAAACTGCGGTAGACATTCCAGAAAGACCGCTGCTCTACAAAACCAGTCTTCCCAACACGGCCAAACTTCCCCGGCGGCACAAAGAAGCCCCTTGATGAATCCAGTGGCCACCGGAGCTTCTTGAAAACTCGCCGGCTCCAGAAGTACTCATTTACATCATCATAATTTCTCCACGCTGAGTGTGGTTTGGTCCCATTCCGGCTGGCCTCCACCTCGGCCTTGAGCACGTTATAAATCGGAGTGACAACACGGTTCAGGAAAGCCTCCTCACCGCACACGGCAGGGATTGCAAGGCGCCCTGTCTCAACATCAATAGAGCAGTCCATGACATGGCTGAGGTCGAGGGCCATGTAGTGGAAGATGTAGCAGAGGCACTCCGGCATGAACCTCAAATTGGCAGCCTCCCCCCAGATTAGCAGGTACAGCGCCGTGTAGAGGAGGTCCCTGCGGGTGTCGACGCCGACGGTGGCCGCAGCACCGGTCCGGCGGCCGGCGGTAGGTACGTGGATGTGCGGCCTCTGGCCGAGGTAGGCGCACCAGGCAGTGTAGTTCCTGAGGAGCTTCTTGCGGATGGTCCGGGCGACGGAGTTGTGGAGGACGTCGGCGGGGTGGTCGGCGGGCAGGGTGCCGCCGGCGCGGAGCTGCGCGTTGGCGAGGAGGAGGACGAGGTGCTCCCGCTGGTTGTGGACGTTGTGCGGCTGGAATCCGAAGGTGGCGCCGAGCCAGTCGAAGAGGTCGGCGCGGCGGAAGTCCCAGGCGCGCGTGAGCGGCGGCTGCGGGAGGTCCTCCGCGTGCGCCATCGCCTCCACCGCCGCGCGCACCTCCGGGAACCGCAGCGACGGGTGCTGCCCGTGCATCACCACGTCCTGGATCGGGATGATGTTGTAGGACGCCTGGATTGGCGGCTGCTGCTGCGCCGCCGCCGCCGCGGCGGCGCGGCGGTTGCGCAGGTGGCTCATCGGTCTCACGCAGCTGCAAAACAGGATGAGGCGTTAGTACTTAACAGTCGCGTCATGTCCGGCGAATTAAGGTAGAGATCCGGAGGAGGCACTCTACACACATGAGGAGGCGGCGGCGCCGGCGGGTGAGTGGAAAATCATGCGGTGTTTGTCTAGCTTCTCCGGCGTGGGGTTTGAGGGGTTTGCTTTGCTTTGCTTCTGGGGTTTCCAACCATGACTCGCTCGACTCACTCGCTCGCTAGTGTTTCCGTGCGCTGTACTTTCCGGTGGGATAATGATGACGACGATAAGAATGATGAATGAACGAGAGTTTGGTGATGTGCTACAACTCAACAGCAGTTCTAAATTATAATCCTAGGTTTCGTCTCGGTGAAGCCATGGAGCCAGCAGAATTGGCACTCAACTGACTCGCTGTTTGGAAAATCCAGGGGATTAATTTTAGTGGATTCGCGCAGATATCTTTTGGTGATGATCAATATAGGCGTGCATTGATTCTGCTGGAGAGACGTTTCAGGCCATTTCCAGTAGCAGACGAGACGAGCGGAAAAAAGGACTGGAGGCGTGACAACTTTTGAATTGTGGGTGAGAAAGCATAAGAGCTTTTAATATTTGGAGATTTGGAGCCATATGGCATATGAGTCCATCAGACTTTTTTGTTTACTCCCTTCCCACAATTGGAAACATTTGGCTACATGCCGCTCACGTGCGGTGTCCCCCCTTATTACCCAGTACCCACTGAAACAACCAGACCGCCAGCACCGGGGTGCAGCAGCAGCAGCAGCACATGTAGCCAAATGAATCAACATCAATATCTCATTTATCTACTTTTATTAAGGCTGAAGAAACTTATAGAGGAGGAAAAGGCAGAACAAAATCCGAAAGTTCGTGGTGTAGAGTATCTATCACCGATGGCCAGCAGCTGCTTTTGGGGGAGCCTATCGTCGCCGTGACACTTGTTTTGGGGCATAATTTTTGTTAGTAGCTCCTTGTGTTTAAAGCCTCTAAGGCCGGCGCTTTCTGATTTGCTTTCACCTGTCGATGCTTGTGTTGTGCCGCACTAGAGAGCTACCTACCGGTCAGACCTCCCCGCATTCCCGTCAAAGCCAAAAGAGGCTCGGATAAAGACCAATTTGCCTTTCGTAATTCCTGGGCTCAAAACACGTCGTCTTTTTTGCCTGGTGAAAGGAGAAACTAGATCTAACTCATTGCCTTTTTCTGCACAACCCCCAAAGGCCATGTAATTTTGCTTTTTCTGGTTTTCCCTGTACTGCCATAGTGCCATGACTGATGATGAAAATCGAAAGTTTTCCAAAAATAAATAAATGAAAAGGCCACTAACGATAAGCACCCCGCAATAAAAAAGAGCACTAACGATAAGCTAGCACAAAACCCTACACGTATGGTGTGCTGTAAATTTGAATCCTTGGCGTCTGAACTAGTAGAAGTTACTAGTACTAGTACTAGTGAGTGACACCAGTTTTTTTACTAATCAGCCGCACGCCGCTGCTGGCTTGCGTCCTCTCCGTAGCTTGACGCCATGCCAAAAAGGTGCAACGCACGCCGCAAGGGGACGCACGCAGGCGCATCAATAGGAATTGGCAGGTGGGCCCGCGCGCCCCCTCGTGGGCGGACCCGCACGGCGCAGTTCCATCAGAGGCGGCCATGTACCACCAGATCAAGGCGATACGGGCTAGCTGAACGACACTGAGACGTGGGCCAATAAAAGTAGGTGGTGGGCCCTGGTAGCCAGCAGAGAGAGGCTGGCTATAGGCGATGTCCCAGGGGATAAACTCGTCAGCCGCCCCTTGGCGAGGCCCACGAGGCGAGCTGCAACGGCAGCATCAGCGGGAGAAAACTACGGGACTGCCACTGACTGAGCCCCCCGCTCGGCTCGGGTGACGGCACGACCCGTTCCGTTGGAGCTCGGGTGACTGCTAACGGCGATCTACGGGGGAAAGTAAATTCTACTGTAGGTGGTTGACGGGGGAGGATTTTAGAACTGTCACCTGATCAGTCGACCGGCGGCGAGGAGCGGCCGCCCGCCGTCTCCGCCGAGACCCTCGGATTCCGCTGCTGCGGCTCAATCTTCCTTTTCTTCTTCACAGCTGATGAGAGAGAGAGAGAGAGAGGGAGAAAGCTGAGAAACGAATATGCCCGTGTAGGTAGGATTGGGAAGGAATTTTGAACGCAGCCATGGAGGAGAAAGGAGGGAGGAGAAGGAATCGCCGAAGCAATCGAGATGGATTCATTACCCCTTCCCGAGCAGGAGCGGGCGTTTGTTTGGCCTTGCTGCCGCTCCTCGATCTCCCTTCTCCTGCTGCCGTTGTTGTGCCGCCTCCCGCTCGGCTTCTCACGAATCGCCGCTTGCTCGGCCTTGCTGCCGCTAGACTAGCGCATTTGAGACGTTTCTCCCCTTCTCGTCCGCCGCGGGGGAGACGAGAGGAGAGGAGATGCTCTTGCGTGGGGCCGGGCCGTCACTCGGGAACTTGGTTATTCTCTCCTAAACGCCGCACAAGTCCCAACTGTCCTCATCCATTCTCTTCTGTCTCTCCAATCTATCCAAGCAGAGAAATGTTTCCGAGCTGCAGTTCGAAAAAAAAATGTTTCCGAGCTGGAAAGACAGTTATTCTCGTGATTTTCGTAGGCTGGGCAATATTGGAAAGGACAAAAAAATACATGTATGAAAAAGGTGCGGCTCCGGCTGGAAGAGCGTACCGGTCATTGTAGACTGTAGTACACACTATTTTTTTCCAAAACGAAGGCAAAAGATTTGCCTCATCCATTAAATAAGCAGAACAGAATTACCCACTTAATTAGTGAAAAACCGGGCGAAAACCATCACAAACCGCTGAGCGGCACAAGGTGCCCACACACGCCACTTCAAAGAAGGCCGATCTGATAGGAAGATATTAAGATATTCCTATCAACCAACTATCCTAAAAGACCGATCTGATAGGAAGAGGAGATATAATATCCTTAACATCTCCCCTTCACATCCGACGTGGATACGGAATATGTAACACCCCCAGTGGTTAGCCACAGTAATCCCCTTTTGAATTTTAACAATGCCATGTCATCATGATCAACAGTGCTTAATCATCATTAGTATCATATCTCTTTTCAAATTCAAATTCAAATGGAAATTCAAACTGAAAGTGGAAAATAAAAGTTGTTCAAATTTGAAAACTAAATTGTTCATAATATTGTAAATAATCCAGAGACAATTCTAAAATTACATTCAACATATACTAAATAAATTACGTGACTCTAACAACCACAAAACAGAGTTATTTAACCCTTTTTCAATTAAATAAAATCCAAATGAAAACATATGGACTCCAAACCATTTTCTATCAGTGTTAAATATTGCACTATATTTATTGGATAAAGCTACTTATTTTACAAAACTATAATTGAGGCCACATAATTTTGCAAAAGACAGAAAAGAAAAAGAGAAAACAGAAAAGCTAAATCAAAATAAAAAGAGAAAAAAAAAACAGAACCTCCCCCCTCCCCCGGGCCAACCGGCCCAGCTAGCCACTGCACCAGGCCGGCCCATTCCCCTGGCCTATATGGCCCCCTCCCCTCACCCCGAAAACCCTAACCCCCCCATCTCGATCCACTCCTCCCCTCCCCACCCCACGTTCTGGATCTGGATCGGGAGGAGCCCGATCCCGACCCGACCCCGACGCCGCGCTCGTCGCCCTCGTCCCCGTCGCCTACGCCGGCGCCTCCTCGTCCCCACCTCGCTCCCTCGTCTCCCCCCTCGACGGCTCCAACGAGCCTCGTCGACCCCCCTGCCCGTCCTCGCCTGTGAGCGCTCCCCCTTCTCCCTCTGCTCCCGTTCGGTCGCCTCCCTCTCGCGCCGCTCGCGCCGCCGCACCGCTCGCTGCTCCCTCGCCGGCGCCACGCGGTCGCCGCGCCCTGGACCGCGCCCGGCCACGCCTACTCGGCTCCCTGTGCTGCCTGCCGCTGCTGCTGCGCGCACACGCGCCACGCCCCGCATCGCCGTCCGCCGCGCGACCGCGCCCGACCGCGGCTGTCGCCGCCCGTGCGCGCCCTGCCCGCTCGCGCTCGCCGTGTTCCGCCTGCGCTCACCGCCGCTCGCCACGCGCTATGGTTGTTGCTGCCCGCCCCACGGCCATGCCACCGCACCGCCTCCGCCTGGCCTCGCCGGCCGAGCCCGCACCGCCTCGTCGCTCCCCTCGCAGCACCGCGCTCCGGCCTCGCCTCGCCAGCTCTCTGTGCACGCGCGCGCGCCGTTGACCCGCTGCAGTGGCCGCCTGGGCCACTGCCAGGTGCCCCCCCAGAACGTTTTTAAAAATATTAATTAATTAAATAATTAATTATTAATTAACCTAATTAACTCTAATTAATTAAGACTAATTAAGTTTAATTAACTTAATGTTTAAATAAGATAATTAATTACTGTTAATTAACTAACAGAGGCTGACATGTGGGCCCCACACGTCAGTTGACTAGGTCAACTGCACTGTTGATTGCTGACGTCAGCATGATGTCGTGCTGACATCATCAATTACTATTCTCGATAATGTTGGATTAAATAATTAATAAAATTCCAGAAAATTGTTAAAACTTTGTAAAATCATATAAAATAATCCGTAACTCCGATCGAAAAACTTTATACATGAAAGTTGCTCAGAACGACGAGACGAATCCGAATACGCGGACCGTTCGTCCGTCACACGTCCCTAATTATCCGAACATGGAACTGTTCCCCTCCAGTCATCTGTCTGACAAATGTCCGGAACCCCAGATGTTTTCCCTCTTCGTCTATATCGTGTAGCACCACGTCAGAACACCTCTAGCTCTGCGTAATGTCATGTCATGCTCTTGTTTGCTTTATATTTACTGTTTCCTCCCCCTCTTCTCTCTCGTTAGACCCCGACGTCGTCCCCTAGATCGACGCGGCTCCGGAGACCGAAGACACCGTTGACGACCTTGCCCTTGCCGCCGAGCATACCAATATCGACTATTCTTTCTCTCTCATGCTTGCATTAGAAATGCTGCTGCTACTGCTTTACCTATTCTGATGCATAGCTTGTTTATTGTAACCTGCTATTGAAACCTTACCTGCTTATCCTAAGTTGTCTAGTATAGGCTGGGTAGAGACCTATCAGTGACCCCTCCTTGTTCCGATTGCCCCGCTGGATTATCCGAAGACCCGATCAATGGGATTGAAGACCAGACCCCGGCACCGCACATCACCCCCTTAGTTGTAACGACACTGCAGCGTTACTATCGAGTGCCGAGGGTGAAACCTCTTGTAGCACTTCTGATGTGAACTCTGTAGAGTAGCTAATCGGTCGTGGTCATCGAGGGTGATTCCTCCTTCACCGCTTCCGATAACGACGCCGTCGTACAACACCTCAAGTGTGAACCCAGCGAGGGTGATTCCTCCGAGTTCACCTTGACGGATATATCGGGTAGGAATCCAACGAGGGTGATACCTCGGATTCCCCTGATGTTATGGACACACGGATACTTGGATTTTACACTGTTACTTGGAAAGGCGGGTCGACCCTGAGGGGTACCCGCGTGACCCTAAGTGGCAAGTGTTGTGGAGACGGGTTGACCTGAATGGTGCCCGAGTGATGAATACGAGGCGCGGCCGGACATTCTTAGCCCTTGCAGCAAGTCCTCGAGACGGGGCGACGGGGTCACATCGATCGTGAGTCTCTGCTCGTTATCGCAACCCCCCCCCAAGGTACTAACGGTTTGGATATGTGATCTGAGTGGGCCTCTGGCCTGATAGCACTAACCATCACGTGGGCATAGTATGGGCGTTCTGCATCGTAGCATCAGCCGAAAGCTCTGACAGACGTCCAGTTCAGCATTGCGGCACGGTCGGATCGTGTCGGCCACCCGAGGCGATGCTGGTATCCACCCTGTGCGCAACGACCCGGAGGGTGAGGGGCGATGGCCAAGACCCCCTTGCGCTTAGGATGTAGACAGGCGGGGACCTCTTTGCTGAGCTGTAGGTAGGGTTGCGGTGTGTCGTTTGGCCGAGGCCGGGCATGACCCGGAAAAGTGTGTCCGGCCGGAGTTAAGCTAGCGTGGTGGGTAAGTTGGTGCACCCCTGCAGGGAAGAACTAATCTATGCATAGCCGGATCCTCGGTAACGGACACTCGGAGTTGTATCTCGATCAATACAACTAGAATTGGATACTATGGCTCTGGGACTGCTTTCTCGCAGGGAGTCGAGAAAGGATCTCTGGGTGAGGTTGAGACTTAATGATACTGCTACATTATATTGTACTGTTCTACTCTCTTCTATTGCTGCAAGACCGCTGAAGATGCTAGTCTTCGATAGGACTAGGCCTTCCTCTCTATTCTGACATTTCTGCAGCCCAGTCCACATATACAGCCACTCTTTGATAATGTTGCATATGTAGTGTAGATCCTTGCTTGCTGAGTACTTCGGATGAGTACTCACGGTTGCTTTGCTTTCTTTTTCCCCCATATCCGTTTGATGCGACCAGATGACGGAGCCCCGGTTACAGCTGCCCCCGCCGACGATCGCTACTACTACCCCGAGGGTGGATACTACTACGAGTTGGCTGACGACCAGGAGTAGGTTCGGAGGGTCCCAGGCAGGAGGCCTGCGCCTTTCGATCGTAGTGTTTTCTTTTGCCCCGCCTTTCTAAAGGCTTGTTTTTTTTCTGTTTCACATCTGTACTCAGATATCTGATGCTTGCGTTGACGCTTGTATGCCATCGAGCTATGTATTCGAGCCCTCGAGGCCATGGCTTGTAATATAAAGCTTGTATGACTTTGTTTATGTTTTAGAGTTGTGTTGTGATATCTTCCAGTGAGTCCTTAGGCTTGATCGTGTGCATTTGCATGTATGGTTAGTGCACGATTGAGCCGGGGGCATCACAAGTTGGTATCAGAGCCGACCGACTGTAGGAACCCCCTTTCCAACTCCTTGGCCAAAGTTGAGTCTAGTACTTGAAAACTGTTTTACTAACATGGTTGTGTGGCTTACGGGCCCACGTCGCCAAATGGGTGGTATTAGGATCTTTTATTCCTCTTCCTTACTCTGGGATTCTGATCTCTTTTCTACTCGGGTTAAAGATTTTACTAACTCTGAAATTAGGATCTCGTAACCACTTCATCCCGGAGAGCCCCTTCACTACAGATGATCGCTTGCTTCGCCAGAAGATTCTGCAGATACTCCTCGATGTTTCCCGAGACTCTGTGCCCACTGCTTTGTTGTTCCTGACCACCGATAAATCCTAACGGATAACTACTTACACCTGTTGTACATATATTCATTCCAGTTACTCTTTTGTTCCATCCGACATATCGAAATACTATCCGACATTTCGAGAATTCTCTGAACCTACTGCCTTGCAGTTCCTTTCCACCTAAACATACTTATGAATAATTCCTCACATTTCCGGGGATCCATTCATCCCTAGTTGTTCTTGTGTTTCACGAAATACTTCGTATTGCTATCCGATCTCCCGAAGATCCTCTGCATCCTAGTGCTCCCGAAAGTCTTGTCTGCCTGCATTATGGTTAAATCCATATGTCCGGCAATATTCATTAACATCCTTGTCTATTGATTCATCATGTTGCGAATACTCACAATCATCAGTTCTTTCCCAGAATTCGACCTACCGGCTCAGACGTCATTTTGGACATGAGTTGGGTCTCGGCCAATCATGTTGCAATGGATTGTCCATCTAGTTCCCTTCAACTTGAACGCCGAATTATCTAGCTGTTTCTATAATCTGATGCCTTTGCACTCTTTCTTTCTTCTGATTGAACACTGATACTCACATCGGATCCATTGAGGATCGCTGAATCCCTTGTTGGGTTATTATCCGACAGAGTCTTTCATATTCAAAATCTTGCGAGTCCTTTTTCTCGGATACATAACGCCTTTGGTAAATGTAATCCTCTGCTTTGGCAACCTTGCTCTGCTTCCGAGCTTGAGTTCATTACTCCTGCAGTTTGAGGTATATGTTCCTAAGATGCCCCGATGGGTTGAACATACACCTTCCCTAATCTGTGTGAATCAAAAGTTATGCGAAATATATCTACTCGCGTTCCGTCGGATAAATTTTCAACTACACAACTTCTTCAAAGACGAGAAGTGAATGAAAGGTTATGCATTGAAGAAGTGGGTGTCGACCTTGAACTTTGTGTTCATGCCCATGGACCCGAGGTAGAACTTATCATGGAAGCTGCTCGTAAAAGTGATAATCCCTTGTTATAAATTCATCTTGTATTTTGCTTTGATCCCTTACAATCGTGGCCCCGACCATGCTTGTTCTTCTTTGATCCCATTTCGCGGACAAGCTAAAGCACTTGTCTTTTGCGAATCGATATACCTGTCCAACCTCTATACTGAACTACCTCGAACATTAACCCCCTACTATCTCGAGGATATCATCCTATTGTACTACGTCCTATGAATTTTTCCGATGGAGTGATACCATTCCCTGTCATAGTCACTCCATGGGTTCTGGGTTGTCTTCAACCGAGACCACCGAACAATGAAACGATTCCGCTCGGTGATTCAGCACTCCTAGTACTTTGTTGCTGGGGAGTTGGATACTCCATCACATCATTCCTAGCCTGATCAGCTATATGCTTGTCGTGCTAAATACTAACTGTGCTACCTGGCCCTTCTTCCCAGAGCACAAATTTCGACAGTGAGCTAATCTTACGTCGAATTTCCTCATCATATCATTTCTCCTTGAACAACAAACTTGATTTCGAGTTTGTGTCGTACCCATGGTTCCAATAACCTTTTGCTTCATCATTTCTTTGACTTGATGTCATCGCCGATCGATTACATCTTCATGGAATCTCTCGACAAATGTGTCGTGATCATCATCAACATTCTGAGCTCTTCCAGGATATCAATTGAATTCATGATGAGGAATACCATCCTTGCCTCGATGATTTGTGATATCATCGGCCACTTTATTGCCCTTCCCCCCCCCCTAACACAAACTTGTTCGTGTTTTGTGTTATACCTTGAGTTCCTTGCTATCCATCATTTGTTCTTCTTTACCTTGGAAAATTACCACCTTTTATGTCAAGAATGTCGTGGGAATTTCACCACCTCTTGAGAATTCTTGATACAAGTGTTACTTCTCACCATCACCATTCCTTCTTGGTCCCCGTGTTGTTTATGACCGTAATGCCGACAAATGAACTATGATATGTGAATTCGAAACTTCTAGCAACCCTATTGCCTCTTGATGGATCCTTTGTGTATCCAAAGTCTGACCCTTACTGGAAGATCATGTCAATGTTATTTCGAAGCATGACTGTGGTACTCCGATCTTCAATAAGAACATTTGAAGCATAATGCCAAAAAAAATCTTTTACAATTATCCAAACACCATTGTATGGGTAATGTCATGGAATTTCTCTCCCCTTACCTAAAGCGTTTTCTACTTTCTATCCTGCCATGGATATCATGCTTCGCTTGTCCTTGGAAGGATATACCCCTGAAATATGTGTTTGAACATATTTTCCTTTCCATTGTTTTGTTTAACCTTTCTTGTAATCTGAATTAACTTAGCACTAATAATTCCCTGCTTAGATAATCACCTTGTTGTACCACTCTGTCAGTGAGACCCTGTTTCTACTGTTGATGACATTCTGGTAACCGCCGACGGACGAGAACTTTGCCTATTGGTCCGCCTCGTTCAACGAGCAGGAAAGTGGTTCTCTTCGTCCCTCGCCCTTGGTACCGATGTTGTCATCGACATAACTGACAGACTATCCTCTGACATGCCTTGCTATCGTGACCGTGCAATATGTCAGCCTCCTTCCTACTTTTAGCACTCATGGTGGACCCTTAACCCACAGTTCCACAGGATCGAAACCTAACTCTCCTGTACATCCCTGTTTTTCAAAACTTGTTTCTCGCGCTTGGCTTCGTAAGTACATCACGAGCCACCCACCTAGTGATCTATTCTGGTATCATACGCAATGCTTATTCCCATTGCTCTGAACCCCTTTCACCCTCTGTTTCAGGCAACGAACGATTGCTTATCCGGTTGAAGCTTCTTATTGCACCTCCGTACCTTGCTCTCGGTGACCTTCTTGAATTTCAACTCGAGAGATGCCCCTATGCAACGTCACTGAGATCGCCCCCAGGTACCTATCTTGTGTTGGGCTCCGTCCTTCCCGAGTTTCCCCCCCCCTTACTCCACCTCTTAATTCTCGGCACGAGAATTCTTATTAGTGGAGGAGATTTGTAACACCCCCAGTGGTTAGCCACAGTAATCCCCTTTTGATAATGCCATGTCATCATGATCAATAGTGCTTAATCGTCATTAGTATCATATCTCTTTTCAAATTCAAATTCAAATGAAAATTCAAACTGAAAGTGGAAAATAAAAGTTGTTCAAATTTGAAAACTAAATTGTTCATAATATTATAAATAATCCAAAGACAATTCTAAAATTATATTCAACATATACTAAATAAATTACGTGACTCTAACAACCACAAAACAGAGTTATTTAACCCTTTTTCAATTAAATAAAATCCAAATGAAAACATATGGACTCCAAACCATTTTCTATCAGTGTTAAATATTGCACTATATTTATTGGACAAAGCTACTTATTTTACAAAACTATAATTGAGGCCACATAATTTTGCAAAAGACAGAAAAGAAAGAAAAAGAGAAAACAGAAAAGCTAAATCAAAATAAAAAAGAGAAAAAAAAACAGAACCTCCCCCCCCCCGGGCCAACCGGCCCAGCTGGCCACTGCCCAGGCCGGCCCATTCCCCTGGCCTATATGGCCCCCTCCCTCACCCCGAAAACCCTAACCCCCCATTCGATCCACTCCTTCCCCCCACCCCGTTCTGGATCGGAATCGCGAGGAGCCCGATCCCGACGCGACCCCGACGCCGCGCTCGTCGCCCTCGTCCCCGTCGCCGGCGCCTCCTCGTCCCCACCTCGCTCCCTCGTCTCCCCCCTCGACGGCTCCCATTTGCCTCGCCGAACCCCCTGCCCGTCCTTGCCTGTGAGCGCTCCCCCTTCTCCCTCTGCTCCCGTTCGGTCGCCTCCCTCTCGCGCCGCCGCCCTGCTCGCTGCTCCCTCGCCGCGGCCTCGGCTCGCTCGCCGGCGCCACGCGGTCGTCGCGCCCTGGACCGCGCCCGGCCACGCCTGCTCGGCTCCCGGTGCTGCCTCCCGCTGCTGCTGCGCGCACATGCGTCGCGCCCCGCATCGCCGTCCGCCGCGCGACCGCGCCCGCCCGCGGCTGTCGCCGCCCGTGCGCGCCCTGCCCGCTCGCGCTCGCCGTGTTTCGCCTGCGCTCACCGCCGCTCGCCACGCGCTGCAGTTGTTGCTGCCCGCCCCACGGCCATGCCACCGCACCACCTCCGCCTGGCCTCGCCGGTCGAGCCCGCACCGCCTCGTCGCTCCCCTCGCAGCGCCGCGCTCCGGCCTCGCCTCGCCGGCTCTCTGTGCACGCGCGCGCGCCGTTGACCCGCTGCAGTGGCCGCCTGGGCCACTGCCAGGTGGCCCCCCCAGAACGTTTTTAAAAATAAATAATAATAATATTATTATTAATTAATTAATTAATTAATTACTAATTAACCTAATTAACTCTGATTAATTAAGACTAATTAAGTTCAATTAACTTAATGTTTAAATAAGCTAATTAATTACTGTTAATTAACTAACAGAGGCTGACATGTGGGCCCCACACGTCAGTTGACTAGGTCAACTGCACTGTTGATTGCTGACATCAGCATGATGTCGTGCTGACATCATCAATTACTATTCTGGATAATATTGGATTAAATAATTAATAAAATTCCAGAAAATTGTTAAAACTTTGTAAAATCATATAAAATAATCCGTAACTCCGATCGAAAAACTTTATACATGAAAGTTGCTCAGAACGACGAGACGAATCCGAATACGCGGACCGTTCGTCCGTCACACGTCCCTAACTATCCGAACATGGAACCGTTCCCCTCCGGTCATCTGTTTGACAAAAGTTTGGAACCGGGAAAACATCCCCGGATGTTTTCCCTCTTCGTCTATATCGTGTAGCACCACGTCAGAACACCCCTAGCTCTGCGTAATGTCATGTCATGCTCTTGTTTGCTTTATATTTACTGTTTCCTCCTCCTCTTCTCTCTCGTTAGACCCCGACGTCGTCCCCGAGACCAACGCAACTCCGGAGACCGAAGACACCGTTGACGACCTTGCCCTTGCCGCCGAGCAACCAGGCAAGCACCCCCCCCCCTTTGAGCATACCGATATCGCCTATTCTTTCTCTCTCATGCTTGCATTAGAAATGCTGCTGCTACTGCTTTACCTATTCTGATGCATAGCCTGTTTATTGTAACCTGCTATTGAAACCTTACCGGCTATACCTAGTTGTCTAGTATAGGCTGGGGTAGAGGAGAGACCTCCTCAGTGAACCGGACCCCCCCCCCCACCCCCCTTGTTTCGATTGCCCCGCTAGATTATCCGAAGACCCGATCAACGGGATTGAAGACCAGACCCCGGCACCGCACATCACCCCCCTTAGTTGTAACGACACTGCAGCGTTACTATCGAGTGTCGAGGGTGAAACCTCTTGTAGCACTTCTGATGTGAACTCTGTAGAGTAGCTAATCGGTCGTGGTCATCGAGGGTGATTCCTCCTTCACCGCTTCCGATAACGACGCCGTCGTACAACACCTCAAGTGTGAACCCAGCGAGGGTGATTCCTCCGAGTTCACCTTGACGGATATATCGGGTAGGAATCCAACGAGGGTGATACCTCGGATTCCTCTGATGTTATGGACACACGGATACTTGGATTTTACACTGTTACTTGGAAAGGCGGGTCGACCCTGAGGGGTACCCGCGTGAGCCTAAGTGGTGAGTGTTGTGGAGACGGGTTGACCTGAATGGTGCCCGAGTGATGAATACGAGGCGCGGCCGGGCATTCTTAGCCCTTGCGGCAAGTCCTCGAGACGGGGCGACGGGGTCACATCGATCGTGAGTCTCTGCTCGTTACCGTACCCCCCCCAAGGTACTAACGGTTTGGATATGTGATCTGAGTGGGCCTCTGGCCTGATAGCACTAACCATCACGTGGGCATAGTATGGGCGTTCTGCATCGTAGCATCAGCCGAAAGCTCTGACAGACGTCCAGTTCAGCATTGCGACACGGTCGGATCGTGTCGGCCACCCGAGGCGATGTTGGTATCCACCCTGTGCGCAACGACTCGGAGGGTGAGGGGTGATGGCCAAGACCCCCTTGCGCTTAGGATGTAGACCGGCGGGGACCTCTCTGCTGAGCTGTAGGTAGGGTTGCGGTGTGTCGTTTGGCCGAGGCCGGGCATGACCCGGAAAAGTGTGTCCGGCTGGAGTTAAGCGAGCGTGGTGGGTAAGTTGGTGCACCCCTGCAGGGAAGAACTAATCTATGCATAGCCGGATCCTCGGTAACGGACACTTGGAGTTGTATCCCGATCAATACAACTAGAATTGGATACTATGGCTCTGGGATTGCTTTGTCGCAGGGAGTCGAGAAAGGATCTCTGGGTGAGGTTGAGACTTAATGATACTGCTACGTTATATTGTACTGTTCTACTCTCTTCTATTGCTGCAAGACCGCTGAAGATGCTAGTCTTCGATAGGACTAGGCCTTCCTCTCTATTCTGGCATTTCTGCAGCCCAGTCCACATATACAGCCACTCTTTGATAATGTTGCATATGTAGTGTAGATCCTTGCTTGCTGAGTACTCCGGATGAGTACTCACGGTTGCTTTGCTTTCTTTTTCCCCCATATCCGTTTGATGCGACCAGATGACGAAGCCCCGGTTACAGCTGCCCCCGCCGACAATCGCTACTACTACTCCGAGGGTGGATACTACTACGAGTTGGCTGACGACCAGGAGTAGGTTCGGAGGGTCCCAGGCAGGAGGCATGCGCTTTTCGATCGTAGTGTTTTCTTTTGCCCCGCCTTTCTAAAGGCTTTTTTTTTCTGTTTCACATCTGTACTCAGATATCTGATGCTTCCGCTGACGCTTGTATGCCATCGAGCTATGTATTCGAGCCCTCGAGGCCCTGGCTTGTAATATAAAGCTTGTATGACTTTGTTTATGTTTTAGAGTTGTGTTGTGATATCTTCCAGTGAGTCCTTAGGCTTGATCGTGTGCATTTGCGTGTATGATTAGTGCACGATTGAGCCGGGGGCATCACAAGTTGGTATCAGAGCCGACTGACTGTAGGAACCCCCTTTCCAACTCCTTGGCCGAAGTTGAGTCTAGTACTTGAAAACTGTTTTACTAACATGGCTGTGTGGCTTACGGGCCCACGTCGCCAAATGGGTGGTATTAGGATCTTTTATTCCTCTTCCTTACTCTGGGATTCTGATCTCTTTTCTACTCGGGTTAAAGATTTTACTAACTCTGAAATTAGGATCTCGTAACCACTTCATCCCGGAGAGCCCCTTCACTACAGATGATCGCTTGCTTCGCTAGAAGATTCTGCAGATACTCCTCGATGTTTCCCGAGACTCTGTGCCCACTGCTTTGCTGTTCCTAACCACCGATAAATCCTGACGGATAACTACTTACACCTGTTGTACATATATTCATTCCAGTTACTCTTTTGTTCCATCCGACATATCGAAATACTATCCGACATTTCGAGAATTCTCTGAACCTACTGCCTTGCAGTTCCTTTCCACCTAAACATACTTATGAATAATTCCTCACATTTCCGGGGATCCATTCATCCCCAGTTGTTCTTGTGTTTCACGAAATACTTCATATTGCTATCCGATCTCCCGAAGATCCTCTGCATCCTAGTGCTCCCGAAAGTCTTGTCTGCCTGCATTATGGTTAAATCCATATGTCCGGCAATATTCATTAACATCCTTGTCTATTGATTCATCATGTTGCGAATACTCACAATCATCAGTTCTTTCCCAGAATTCGACCTACCGGCTCAGACGTCATTTTGGACATGAGTTGGGTCTCGGCCAATCATGTTGCAATGGATTGTCCATCTAGTTCCCTTCAACTTGAACGCCGAATTATCCAGCTGTTTCTATAATCTGATGCCTTTGCACTCTTTCTTTCTTCTGATTGAGCACTGATACTCACATCGGATCCATTGAGGATCGCTGAATCCCTTGTTGGGTTATTATCTGACAGAGTCTTTTATATTCAAAATCTTGCGAGTCCTTTTTCTCGGATGCATAACGCCTTTGGTAAATGTAATCCTCTGCTTTGGCAACCTTGCTCTGCTTCCGAGCTTGAGTTCATTACTCCTGCAGTTTGAGGTATATGTTCCTAAGATGCCCCGATGGGTTGAACATACGCCTTCCCTAATCTGTGTGAATCGAAAGTTATGCGAAATATATCGACTCGCGTTCCGTCGGATAAATTTTCAACTACACAACTTCTTCAAAGACGAGAAGTGAATGAAAGGTTATGCATTGAAGAAGTGGGTGTCGACCTTGAACTTTGTGTTCATGCCCATGGACCCGAGGTAGAACTTATCATGGAAGCTGCTCGTAAAAATGATAATCCCTTGTTATAAATTCATCTTGTACTTTGCTTTGATGCCTTACAATCGTGGCCCCGACCATGATTGTTCTTCTTTCATCCCATTTCGCGGACAAGCTAAAGCACTTGTCTTTTGCGAATCGATATACCTGTCCAACCTCTATACTGAACTACCTCGAACATTAACCCCCTACTATCTCGAGGATATCATCCTATTGTACTACGTCCTATGAATTTTTCTGATTGAGTGATACCATTCCCTGTCATAGTCACTCCATGGGTTCTGGGTTGTCTTCAACCGAGACCACCGAACAATGAAACGATTCCGCTCGGTGATTCAGCACTCCTAGTACTTTGTTGTTGGGGAGTTGGATACTCCATCACATCATTCCTAGCCTGATCAGCTATCTGCTTGTCATGCTAAATACTAACTGTGCTACCTGGCCCTTCTTCCCAGAGCACAAATTTCGACAGTGAGCTAATCTTACGTCGAATTTCCTCATCATATCATTTCTCCTTGAACAACAAACTTGATTTCGAGTTTGTGTCGTACCCATGGTTCCAATAACCTTTTGCTTCATCATTTCTTTGACTTGATGTCATCGCCGATCGATTACATCTTCATGGAATCTCTCGACAAATGTGTCGTGATCATCATCAGCATTCTGAGCTCTTCCAGGATATCAATTGAATTCATGATGAGGAATACCATCCTTGCCTCGATGATTTGTGATATCATCGGCCACTTTATTGCCCTTTCCCCCCCTAACACAAACTTGTTCGTGTTTTGTGTTATACCTTGAGTTCCTTGCTATCCATCATTTGTTCTTCTTTACCTTGGAAAATTACCACCTTTTATGTCAAGAATGTCGTGGGAATTTCACCACCTCTTGAGAATTCTTGATACAAGTGTTACTTCTCACCATCACCATTCCTTCTTGGTCCCCGTGTTGTTTATGACCGTAATGCCGACAAATGAACTATGATATGTGAATTCGAAACTTCTAGCAACCCTACTGCCTCTTGATGGATCCTTTGTGTATCCAAAGTCTCACCCTTACTGGAAGACCATGTCAATGTTATTTCGAAGCATGACTGTGGTACTCCGATCTTCAATAAGAACATTTGAAGCATAATGCCAAAAAAAAAATTCTTTTACAATTATCCAAACACCATTGTATGGGTAATGTCATGGAATTTCTCTCCCCTTACCTAAAGCATTTTCTACTTTCTATCCTGCCATGGATATCATGCTCCGCTTGTCCTTGGAAGGATATACCCCTGAAATATGTGTTTGAACATATTTTCCTTTCCATTGTTTTGTTTAACCTTTCTTGTAATCTGAATTAACTTAGTAGTAATAATTCCCTGCTTAGATAATCACCTTGTTGTACCACTCTGTCAGTGAGACCCTGTTTCTACTGTTGATGACATTCTGGTAACCGCCGACGGACGAGAACTTTGCCTATTGGTCCGCCTCGTTCAACGAGCAGGAAAGTGGTTCTCTTCGTCCCTCGCCCTTGGTACCGATGTTGTCGTCGACATAACTGACAGACTATCCTCTGACATGCCTTGCTATCGTGACCGTGCAATATGTCAGCCTCCTTCCTACTTTTAGCCCTCATGGTGGACCCATAACCCACAGTTCCACAGGATCGAAACCTGACTCTCCTGTACATCCCTGTTTTTCAAAACTTGTTTCTCGCGCTTGGCTTCGTAAGTACATCACGAGCCACCCACCTAGTGATCTATTCTGGTATCATACGCAATGCTTATTCCCATTGCTCTGAACCCCTTTCACCCTCTGTTTCAGGCAACGAACGATTGCTTATCCGGTTGAAGCTTCTTATTGCACCTCCGTACATTGCTCTCGGTGACCTTCTTGAATTTCAACTCGAGAGATGCCCCTATGCGACGTCACTGAGATCGCCCCCGGGTACCTATCTTGTGTTGGGCTCCGTCCTTCCCGAGTCCCCCCCCCCCTTACTACACCTCTTAATTCTCGAGACGAGAATTCTTATTAGTGGAGGAGATTTGTAACACCCCCAGTGGTTAGCCACAGTAATCCCCTTTTGATAATGCCATGTCATCATGATCAACAATGCTTAATCATCATTAGTATCATATCTCTTTTCAAATTCAAATTCAAATGGAAATTCAAACTGAAAGTGGAAAATAAAAGTTGTTCAAATTTGAAAACTAAATTGTTCATAATATTGTAAATAATCCAGAGACAATTCTAAAATTATATTCAACATATAATAAATAAATTACGTGACTCTATAAACCACAAAACAGAGTTATTTAACCCTTTTTCAATTAAATAAAATCTAAATGAAAACATATGGACTCCAAACCATTTTCTATCAGTGTTAAATATTGCATTATATTTATTGGACAAAGCTACTTATTTTACAAAACTATAATTGAGGCCACATAATTTTGCAAAAGACAGAAAAGAAAAGGAGAAAACAGAAAAGCTAAATCAAAATAAAAAGAGGAAAAAAAAAACAGAACCTCCCCCCTCCTGGGCCAACCGGCCCAGCTGGCCACTGCACCAGGCCGGCCATTCCCCTGGCCTATATGGCCCCCTCCCCTCACCCCGAAAACCCTAACCCCCCCATCCGATCCAATCCTTCCCCCCCCCCCACCCCCCGTTAGGATCACTGGATCGGGAGGAGCCCGATCCCGACCCGACCCCGACGCCGCACTCGTCGCCCTCGTCCCCGTCGCCTACGACGGCGCCTCCTCGTCCCCACCTCGCTCCCTCGTCTCCCCCCTCGACGGCTCCCATGAGCCTCGCCGAACCCCCTGCCCGTCCTCGCTTGTGAGCGCTCCCCCTTCTCCCTCTGCTCCCGTTCGGTCGCCTCCCTCTCGCGCCGCTCGCGCCGCCGCCCCGCTCGCTGCTCCCTCGCCGCGGCATCAGCTCGCTCGCCGGCGCCACGCGGTCGCCGCGCCCTGGACCGCGCCCGGCCACGCCTGCTCGGCTCCCTGTGCTGCCTGCCGCTGCTGCTGCGCGCACACGCGCCGCGCCCCGCATCGCCGCCCGCCGCACGACCGCGCCCGCGGCTGTCGCTGCCCGTGCGCGCCCTGCCCGCTCGCGCTCGCCGCGTTCCGCCCGCACTCGCCGTGTTCCGCCTGCGCTCACCGCCGCTCGCCACGCGCTGCGGTTGTTGCTGCCCGCCCCACGGCCATGCCACCGCACCGCCTCCGCCTGGCCTCGCCGGCCGAGCCCGCACCGCCTCGTCGCTCCCCTCGCAGCGCCGCGCTCCGGCCTCGCCTCGCCGGCTCACTGTGCACGCGCGCGCGCCTTTGACCCGCTGCAGTGGCCGCCTGGGCCACTGCCAGGTGCCCCCCAGAACGTTTTTAAAAATAATAATAAAATAATAATTAAACAATTAATTAATTACTAATTAACCTAATTAACTCTAATTAATTAAGACTAATTAAGTTTAATTAACTTAATGTTTAAATAAGCTAATTAATTACTGTTAATTAACTAACAGAGGCTGACATGTGGGCCCCACACGTCAGTTGACTAGGTCAACTGCACTGTTGATTGCTGACGTCAGCATGATGTCGTGCTGACATCATCAATTACTATTCTGGATAATGTTGGATTAAATAATTAATAAAATTCAGAAAATTGTTAAAACTTTGTAAAATCATATAAAATAATCCGTAACTCTGATCGAAAAACTTTATACATGAAAGTTGCTCAGAACGACGAGACGAATCCGAATGCGCGGACCGTTCATCCGTCACATGTCCCTAACTATCCGAACATGGAACCGTTCCCCTCCGGTCATCTGTTTGACAAATGTCCGAAACCGGGAATGTTTTCCCTCTTCGTCTATATCGTGTAGCACCACGTCAGAACACCCCTAGCTCTGCGTAATGTCATGTCATGCTCTTGTTTGCTTTATATTTACTGTTTCCTCCCCCTCTTCTCTCTCGTTAGACCCCGACGTCGTCCCCAAGACCGACGCAGCTCCGGAGACCGAAGACACCGTTGACGACCTTGCCCTTGCCGCCGAGCAACCAGGCAAGCACCCCCCCTTTGAGCATATCGATATCGCCTATTCTTTCTCTCTCATGCTTGCATTAGAAATGATGCTGCTACTGCTTTACCTATTCTGATGCATAGCCTGTTTATTGTAACCTGCTATTGAAACCTTACCTGCTTATCCTAAGCTGTCTAGTATAGGCTGGGTAGAGACCTATCAGTGACCCTCCCTTGTTCCGATTGCCCCGCTGGATTATCCGAAGACCCGATCAACGGGATTGAAGACCAGACCCCGGCACCGCACATCACCCCCCTTAGTTGTAACGACACTGCAGCGTTACTATCGAGTGCCGAGGGTGAAACCTCTTGTAGCACTTCTGATGTGAACTCTGTAGAGTAGCTAATCGGTCGTGGTCATCGAGGGTGATTCCTCCTTCACCGCTTTCGATAACGACGCCGTCGTACAACACCTCAAGTGTGAACCCAGCGAGGGTGATTCCTCCGAGTTCACCTTGACGGATATATCGGGTAGGAATCCAACGAGGGTGATACCTCGGATTCCCCTGATGTTATGGACACACGGATACTTGGATTTTACACTGTTACTTGGAAAGGCGGGCCGACCCTGAGGGGTACCCGCGTGAGCCTAAGTGGCGAGTGTTGTGGAGACGGGTTGACCTGAATGGTGCCCGAGTGATGAATATGAGGCGCGGCCGGGCATTCTTAGCCCTTGCAGCAAGTCCTCGAGACGGGGCGACGGGGTCACATCGATCGTGAGTCTCTGCTCGTTACCGCAACCCCCCCCCCCTCAAGGTACTAACGGTTTGGATATGTGATCTGAGTGGGCCTCTGGCCTGATAGCACTAACCATCACGTGGGCATAGTATGGGCGTTCTGCATCGTAGCATCAGCCGAAAGCTCTGACAGACGTCCAGTTCAGCATTGCGGCACGATCGGATCGTGTCGTCCACCCGAGGCGATGCTGGTATCCATCCTGTGTGCAACGACCCGGAGGGTGGGGGGCGATGGCCAAGACCCCCTTGCGCTTAGGATGTAGACCGGCGGGGACCTCTCTGCTGAGCTGTAGATAGGGTTGCGGTGTGTCGTTTGGCCAAGGCCGGGCATGACCCGGAAAAGTGTGTCCGGCCGGAGTTAAGCGAGCGTGGTGGGTAAGTTGGTGCACCCCTGCAGGGAAGAACTAATCTATGCATAGCCGGATCCTCGGTAACGGACACTCGGAGTTGTATCCCGATCAATACAATTAGAATTGGATACTATGGCTCTGGGATTGCTTTCTCGCAGGGAGTCGAGAAAGGATCTCTGGGTGAGGTTGAGACTTAATGATACTGCTACATTATATTGTACTTTTCTACTCTTTTCTATTGATGCAAGACCGCTGAAGATGCTAGTCTTCGATAGGACTAGGCCTTCCTCTCTATTCTGGCATTTCTGCAGCCCAGTCCACATATACAGCCACTCTTTGATAATGTTGCATATGTAGTGTAAATCCTTGCTTGCTGAGTACTTCGGATGAGTACTCACGGTTGCTTTGCTTTCTTTTTCCCCCATATACGAGTTGGCTGACGACCAGGAGTAGGTTCGGAGGGTCCCAGGCAGGAGGCCTGCGCCTTTCGATCGTAGTGTTTTCTTTTGCCCCGCCTTTCTAAAGGCTTATCTATTTTCTGTTTCACATCTGTACTCAGATATCTGATGCTTCCGCTGACGCTTGTATGTCATCGAGCTATGTATTCGAGCCCTCGAGGCCCTGTCTTGTAATATAAAGCTTGTATGACTTTGTTTATGTTTTAGAGTTGTGTTGTGATATCTTCCAGTGAGTCCTTAGGCTTGATCGTGTGCATTTACGTGTATGATTAATGCACGATTAAGCCGGGGGCATCACAGAATATCAACACCGCCCCTCACACCCGACGTGGGCATGTATAAATGATTGGAGGAAATGCGGGGACTGAGACTTGAACCCAAAACCTCAGCTCTGATACCATGTTAAGATATTTCTATCATCCAACTATCCTAAAAGACCGATCTGATAGAAAGAGAAGATATAATATACTTACACACTATGATAAAATCAGGACAACACATCAACATGATGGACAAAACACTAGACAAAATTCAAAACGTACAAGCAAAACATCACATGACATTGCACACCACAAAATGACAAGATAACTGAAAATAATTTGCTTCAGAACAGATCTCCGTAATCCAGTTGTGCACGTGCACGAGTCAGGGGGCACATGAAATTCAAGCTCAATGTTTGTATGTACATTGTACGGACAAATCAACAGACGGCATCATATCAAATCTTATTTATTTAGATTGATTTAGATATCACGACACCACCCCTGTGGCACACACGGAAGCAGGCCTCGGCCTGGACGAAATCACCACGGACGAGGGGGTGCTCCGGACCCTGATTCGTTCAGCCTGTCGAGCAACGCATTGAAATCTATCTGCTGCCCGCTCTCAGTCATCCTCTGGATCACATTCAGCACCTGGTCCCTTGGATATCCCATGGTGATTGCCTTCTCGATCATATCTCCATAAGGATGGGCGCGCATCATGTGATGATGCGATGACCCTGGATGGCTCACACCAGCACCACCTGGAGGCATCTGTGGTGCCTGGGCTGCAGAAGGACCATTGGGCGGGTAGCCGCCATACGATGTGTTGTAACCCTGCGGATGCCCCTGTGGCGCATACTGCGGAGGATAGGCTCCCTTATGAGGCGGCCCGAAAGAGCCCTGGCCTGGAGGAGGAAGCTGCTGCGTTTGCATGCTGTGCTGCGGTGGTGGCTGAGACGGTGGGATGCCAGGTCCACCGTATGAATATTGCACTTCAGAATGACTCCCACCTGATGGAGCAACGGTGTTGTATGGTCCTTGCATAGCCGCGCTGCCGGGCAGAGTTTCAGGGGAAGGGTTCAATGGCTGGTGGGGTGGATAACCACCAGAGTAGTTTGGTGGGGGAGTGGGGGGTCTCATCTGAGTTTGCGCATGAGGATGTTGTGGTTGCGCTGTCTGAGGAAGATGAGGGTTGGATTGCTGTGGTTGCAGCTGTGGTGGAGGGAACTGTTGTGCATTAGACAACTGGGACTGCTGCACTGGTTGTGCTGGAAACTGCTGAACATTAGGTAGCTGGGACTGCTGTGCTGGTTGTGTTGGAAACTGATGAGCATTAGCTAGTTGCGGCTGCTGCACAGGTGGAGGAAATGGCTGGGAGAAAGGCTGCTGTTGCTGAGCCACTGGTGCAGGAGATGAACGAGAGGGTTGCTGCTGCTGCTGCTGCCACTGCTGCTGGTAAGGAGTGTAAGACTGGGGCTGGGATTGATTTGCTGACTGAAGCTGGGATGAAGCATGTACATCTTGGGCTTGAGGCCTTCCTGGCAGGTACTGTAACTCCTGTTGTACTTGCTGACCCTGTGTGTCCTGGTTGCCTGGAGCTTGGTGTTGTGGGTAGTAAACAATAGCTTGGCTAACAGCATAACGGTCCTGCTGCGATACAAGAGAGCTAGGGGCTGTCTGCTGCACAGGTTGATCACTGTACTGTTGGACTGGTCCAGAAGCTCTAGGTACAAGTGACGATGAGTTCACTTGATGAGGCAAAGCAAGTGCCAGCTGCTGACTTGCTGCATCACGCTCTTCTTCAGGCTTCTTTGGCTCAGGGAAAGAAGGTGTCAGCGCATCTTCTTTCTTTTTAGATTCATCTTGTGTAAGTTGGAACTTAGCTAGCTCCTTCTGAGTATCCGCCAACTCTTGCTTGTCTCGAAGGATTTGAATAGACCTGTGCACCTGCACCGTTTCAAATTTTAGCCACGGTTAGAAATTTCTTAACAGATTAACACTCGAGATCTGTCACACACATAAGCAGTAACACGATGCACATATGAAAATTAAAGTACAAAAATGTACTGGCTAGATCATCTCAGATTTTTAACAGCATTTCCTAACAAAACAATGTAAATGTTAAGAGTTAGAACCATCACAAGTTGTGTGTACTGTGTATGCTTCAACTGCAGCTACAAATGTCTACCGAGACATAAATATATTTAGCAGAGGAGCAGAGCGCATAACAGGCAACGAAAACAGGTTCATCATAAAGTAGAAAAATATCATTCTTCATGTGCATTCAGATCTCAGCGACAGGGACGCTTATATCCTCTGGTGTGTCACTTGTCCATGGGTTGGCTTAAATGTGTTTCTTTCAGAGAAAAATCATCGGTTGTTCCAGCTATATGTTGAGATACCAATGGTTAGAATCTGGACTGTGCAGATTAGGCACATACAGTGATACAGGTTGATAATTGGCTCAAATACGACTTATAAGGGCCTGTCCATGGACAGGCCACAATAAGATGAAGGGCAAAGCAGGTCCAGATATCCCAGAGGATTGTCCTTTGCTCATAAACTGACTTCCGAACATACAGTGTGCTTATAATTTGCCATAAGAGTGTAGAACTAGAACAATGGTTAAAGGGCATCAGATTATAGTCTTGTTTTTTTTTTTTGGCATAGGTGGTTTATCTTAGAGGAATATGTGAATAATCTGAAATCTGAGGTCACTTTGGTTGCATGCATGGGAAGTTTCGCGCATGTTCCAAAGTTTATCACTCCTTTGGTCCTACCTGAATCACTAAATCAGAAGTGAATCATCATAAAGACACTTGGAGTCTCTACATGCAACTATGAGGTATCCCAAGTATGCTCAGGCTTGATCTCGTACCCATGGTATTAATTTCAGGCAAGCTACTGTCCGGTGCTCATGTAAGGCTTTTTTGTGGGGATGCTTGGGCAGGTCCTATGGTATGCAGAAAATCATCATGGTTCGGACCTAATAGGTTTTAGTAACTATATTGAACATTCAGTTCAGCTTAGCCTGGGATTTCCAAGTAACTGGAAATATCAGATCAGTGTAGGATAGGCCCAGCCAAACCCTGAACTTTGGGCTTGATCAACTTCAACCTCAGATGAGAGATGCCTGGGTTGGCTACTTCGCTGGCCAAATATGCTCATCTAGTATCGAGCTCATGAAAATCAAACTGCCAAGAGTCTCAGATCATTTAGGATATCATACTAGTTGGCAATCAGTAAGTACCCACTCAAACTTGTGCTGCATCTTCACCGAGGCATATAAGCACAGAGGATACAGTTACAGTCGATAACCATTTCAAAATATTTTAGAAATGCCTTCTAAATTAAAGAATGAAACAGCCTGAGGCATTGTTCTAAGATAGAACATAATGTGCAACTGCAATTTGTTTAAACTAACCAAGAAAAACAGGTTGGAGTGGAACAAAAGAAATCACAGGAGGTAACACTACAGAAACATAAGCTAGAAAAAACCACTGCAGAACAACAAACGATGTAATATAGATTAAATATATCTGAACCTTATACTTCCTATACCGATGGCTTTCGCTACTTAGTCTGAACTCACAATTACTAGATGATCAATAGCATAAATAAACACATCGGAGCAACAAACTGGAGCAAACATTTACAAGCAAAGGAGTAAACATCACATGTAAGTGATATACGATGTTTGATGCAACGGATCATGGATGGCCCGTTGGCCAACAGTGGGAGAGCGAATGTTCATTGCCATCCACGCGGTTTGATCCCTATGATCGACGAAATGTGCCCCGCGCGCGCGCGCGCACACATGGTGGTGGTGGTGTGTGTGGCTTGTGTGCATACATATCAATGAACATATGTTCTGACGTAATAATATCCAAGATAGTTTCATCAAGAGACACAATAAGTGCATACATATCAAATAAATTCGTAGATATGATATTAGTATATATCAATGAACATATGACATGATTGTACTGATAATACACCTGAAAGAACTATATTATCAAAACAGCCTTACTTTAAATAATACTCCCTTCGTTCACAAATTTAAGATGTTCTAACTTTTTTGTGAATGGGATGTATATAGGCACGTTTTAATTTGTTTGTTCACTCGTTTCAGTCCGTATGTAGTCCATATTGAAATATCCAAAACATCTTATATTTGTAAACGGAGGGAGTAGTATTTACTTACTTCATGTAGATGTTTCTCAAGAGACTTTAATCTTAGATCAGTTTCATCACGAAGCACATCAGCTCGAAGCTCGCCTATGGACCTCTCAAGCTTATAGCAATAAATCTCCAGCTGTGAAAGCCTGCTGGTGATTCCTTCAAGAGACCTTAGCAAATTATCAGCATATTTCTTCATGCATTTTTCAACAGCAGAAAGTACATCCTCTTTGGCATAACTATCTTGTTCATAAACTTTAACAGGCGGTCTCCCAAATCTGCTCTCATGAAAATCCTGTTGCAAAAGTACAAGAATGAGAATGAATGAAGGTTGAGCATTGTAACCACAGCGATTATAAACTAAGTTTGTCGCTGGAAGTAATGAATGAAAGTTAAACATTATAACCAAAACAAAACCCTCCAGCATCCAGCAATACAAAGGGCATTGCTATGAAATTTCCAGCATGATTCAAATTGTTTTCGAGCTGGTCCCTTAATTTTTCCTATCTATTGACTAGCATTGTAGTAACAATAAGCTGTGCAGGGTTTGAACAAATAGGTAATACTCAGTGAGGTGCATACAACCCAGAAATCTAAAACACCAGACTGCGACATATCTATACAAGTAAAAACATGTCACAAGTTTCCCTCAATCACGATACATAAAACAGTCGAGATTGTGTAAAACGTAGGGCGTATAATACCCTAGGCAGAAGCACAACTGATGCGTAATAACAGTGAAAATAGAGAATTTCCCATTCGAACTCGTCATGGGACACTTGAACCCAGTTTCGTTTTCTTTCGTCCCAAATTCCCCCAACGGAACAGAGGGATTCGCAGACCAGAACCGAAATTTAGCGCCAAGCTTCTACCAGAGCTTGGCACACCAACAAATACTGCTCGGGGAAGGGATCTAAGGGAGGGAAGGAGCGATGGATACCTTGTCGACTGGATCAGGTCTCTTGGGCTCGGAGGGGGCGGCGAAGTCGTCGTAGGAGCAGAGAACGTCGTCGGTGCCGAAGTCGAAACTCCGAGTGCCGCCTGCGGAGCCCCGGCCTGAGGGCCCGCCGGAGCCGGACATCGCAGGGTTAGGGTTTTGGTCGCGATGGGAAGCTTGCTTGGTGGGGAAGGGGAGGGCGGTTGATAGGTTGCAGGTGGGGAGGGGAGGAAGAAGGACGGATTGATTGATTAGTCTGTGTCTGTGCTGTTTGTTTTTAGGGCCCTCTGGTGTGTTGAATAAGCAAAGGCCTCGCCGTCCCGGCTGAGACGATAAGACTAGACTAAGTTTTCTATAGCGACGGGTTCGTCACTTTTTGTTTTCCTTTTGGTTACTTTCTGTTGAGAAGGCTGGTAATCGAGCAAACAATAGTGGAAATCGTCTCTTTCAGACTTGCGTGTTTCTTCAACTAAAAGCAATTTCAAGAAAAATGGATGGACATATTAGTTTTTAGGAGGAAATTGGAAACTAGACGAGCTGTATAATTTATACTAGCGAACCCCGCGCAGCGCGCCCGCTGAGATGGATGTATTGTATGCATTGATTTTTTTTCATGTATACCATTTATATCAGAAGGCAAATAAAGAAAAAAAGCTTACATTCATAACTACCTTACATATAACGTACAGGTAAAATGGAAAAGAGATAGTACTACATTCCGGAGAGGATTCTCTTATTCACAGTGAATATGGTTTACTGAAAAGAAACTGATATACGACGGGAATCCCTACGATGGCAAGACACAAAACATACCACAACAGTCCAAACATGATCTAACTGGCAGCAACCGACGACATGAGATAGCTCACTATGGCAAGATGGAGCATAAGTGACATCGGAGATTGAAATCAAATCATCCTGATGTAACCCCCGCGGGATTAGTACCAATAATGAAATGATAAAGCGCTTTTGCAAAATGTTCCAGTCGTCCCATAGGTGGGCGTCCACCCGTGTAACTGATGATACGATCTTCAGTAAATGGACGATGTGGGTACATACGGAGGGGCACCACATCAGAGAAGTCGTCGCATATGCGCGCTGTTGATACCTTCGGATGAAATTTGTTGTATAACTTGAGGCTCTCAAAAGCAAATTGTTTTGGTCATGGAAATTTAGATAAGCAAATATGTATCTTTTATATAAATTTTTAGTTTGGTCTCTACATAGCAAGGGACCATCCACCAAGTTGAAAGAAACACTCCAATACAGTCAAAAGTAAAGATCTCCAGAACAGTGCTTTCCATAGCTAACATTTAATAAACATTCACATTCCATAACAAAAAAAAACTAATTAAAACTTACATCTGATCCCAAGTACAACCAATGACATGGTAAAAAAAATCAACTATTTGATCATCACAAAATCTTTAATGCGCATTTGATGGAATTTTTTGAAAGAAAAAATAATTTTGCCAAGAAAAAACCCACTTGTTTTTGAACTACTTGACATCATATTGAATCGCTAACTTGCCAACTAATCAAAGATGAACAATGCATGTATCTGTTGCATGCCATTCTTTGTCTAAGGATAGGAAGTACGGAAGAAAACCTTGGCTAAATTTTACACACCTTTGTCAGATTATTAATATAACTACCAACGGTACCCGCGGCGGCACCAAACAACAAAGCATGCACCCTCCGCCAAACCATTGTGCAATTCATTTCATCTGACAAAGACCATTTCACATACTACAACAAACAACTTATGATCGAAAAGTTGCTAATAGTAAGTTAGAAAAAACTATTTATAGTTAGCAAAAAGAAATACTTCAATGCAGATCTCAACTATGTAGCCATCAACTGCATGCATGGGAACGCGTGGGCATATCATGCGTGTCAATTATAATGCAAAAGGTAGCAACGTAACAAACAAAACCGATCGACCTCTACACCCACTCAACAACCAAACATGGATCAACCGTCAACAAACAATTGGTAATCCACCCTAGAAAACGTTCCCAACCAAATCCCCAAATAATGCACGTGACAGCCACATATTAGCCCAATGCCAAAAAGAATTCCAAAAAATTCACACACAAAAACCTCTTCAAAAATAGAGAATCAAAGATAACACAGATTCATCAAATGGTAAAACAAATTTTAGACATATTAAATCTATTTTAAATAATAAAAAAAGGAAAATCATGCAGTACAACTAAAAAATTTGGTATATGACTTCAGTAAAAAAAGTTTGTAAAACGTTTTTCGCTATCTAAATGAAGCAATTGTATATTCAACTACGTCGGAACATCCCGGGCCTCTTCCTCAAGCTTGACATTTCGAAAGCCTTCGACTCCGTCAATTGGGCCTTCCTGCTAGAGGTCATGCAACGCCTCGGTTTTGGGCAGCGGTGGCGAGACTGGATATGTCTCTCCCTGTCTTCCTCTTCATCAAGAGTGCTGCTTAACGAAAACCCCGGAAGGATGTTCAGACACGCAAAGGGCCTCCGTCAGGGCGACCCTGTATCTCCGATGCTTTTCATCCTGGCCATTGATCCTATTCAGCAGATCCTCCAACTCGCTTCCCGACGAGGCATCCTCAAGCCCATTTGTGCAAGGACGGCCAGATGTAGGATCTCCCTTTACGTTGACGATGCGGGCATCTTTGTGAACCCAGACAAGGATGAGCTCCGCGCGATTTCTGCAATTCTAAAGACCTTTGGGGAGGCAAGCGGACTGATCACAAACTTGAGCAAGACTGAGGTCTTCCCGATCAGATGTGCCGGCATTGACCTCCAGGATGTGCTGTCAGTCTTCCCCGCCAAGATCGCCACCTTCCCGGGACGCTACTTGGGGCTCCCCCTGCATTATCGCCGCCTTAAAGGGATTGATCTGCAACCCTTCATCGATAGGTTCGCGGGCAGACTGCCAGGATGGAAAGGAAAGCTACTCAACAAGCCCGGCAGGGTGGCACTCGCACAGTCTGTCCTCACGGCCATGGCCACCTTCCACATCACAGCTCTCAACCTGTCAAAGGGGACCCTTAGAAAGATCGACAAAATCATTCGGGCCTTCATCTGGCAAAAAGAGGACCAATCTCAGACCTCGGGAGGACACTCCCTTGTTAACTGGAAGACAGTCTGCTGCCCGAGGCATTTGGGCGGTCTTGGGATCATGGACCTGGAGAGATTTAGCTGTGCACTGCGCCTCCGGTGGCCGTGGTTGCAATGGACTGATCCAGAAAGGCCGTGGGTGGGATCGGAGTTGCCGTGTGACCAAACAGACATGAACCTCTTTCGCGCATGTACCTCGATTACGCTGGGCAATGGGCAAAAGTCACTGTTCTGGCATGACAACTGGACCGGAGACGGTCCACTCAAGCTTCTAGCTCCAGAGCTTTACAAGATTACCTCCAGAAAGAACAGATCGGTGCACAACGAGCTCATGAACGAGAACTGGATCAGGGCGGTGGCCAGACTTCAGACCATTCAGCAGCTGGGAGAATTCGTGTCTCTCTCGAATCACATCAGTCAGATCACCCTTCTCCCTGACCAAGAGGACAGCATTCACTGGAACTTAACCACCTCGGGGGCATACTCTGCTGCCTCTGCCTACGGCGCACAATTCTTTGGCTCCTACTCACGTTTCGACACGACCAAGGTCTGGTCCGCAAACGCTGAGCCCAAATGCAAGTTCTTTGCTTGGCTAGCTCTACACGGAAGAATCCTCACTGCGGATATGCTGGCTGTGAGGGGATGGCCTCACGCCCCCAGGTGCCTGCTTTGTCTTCAGCAGCCAGAAACAGCAACTCACCTCTGCAAAGACTGTCCCTTCACGGTTGCGGTCTGGAACCAGGTGAACACATGGACAAATGAAGGCATTCCAATCTCGGTGTAACACCCCCGGTGGTTAACTACAGTAATCACCCTTTTGATTATGCCATGTCATCATGATCTACAGTGCACGATCATCATTTGCATCATAATGCTTTTCAACTCCTAACTCAAAATTCAAATTTAAGTGAAAGTGGAAAATAAAAGTTGCCTGAACCTGAAAACTAAAATGTGCATCATGTTGCCAATATTCTCATAGCATTTATAAAAATGATTGCAACATTTGTTGGAATTGTAAAAGGACTCGAACAACAAGGAACAGCAGCAACATAACACTGTTTAATCCTTTTTCAATTTAAATAAAATCCAAACAAAAAGATATGGACCCCAAACCAATTTCTAGCAGTGACAGATAATGCACTGTAAATAATGGAGCAAGTCTCATATTTTACAAAAGTCTTTTGGACTAAAAATAAAAGACAAAACAGAAAAAGAAAAAAAAAGAAAAAGAGGATGAACGAACACCCCCCCCCCCCCCCCAGGCGAAGAACCCCCCCCCCCCCCGCCCCCCGACTGGGGCCTCGGCCCAGCAAGCCAACCGGGCCGCCAGTGCCGGCCGCGGCGCCTACTATCCGCTACCCCCCCCCCCACCCCCCGGTAACCCTAATCCCCCCCCTCGCTTCCTCTCCCTCCCCCCCCCCTCCCCCCTCCCCTCCCTCCCCCCTCCCCCCCCACCCCTCCCCGATCCAGAAATTCTGGATCTGGATCGAACCCCGTCGCCCGCGCCGCCTCGGTCGCCCGTTCGCCGGCTCTCCCGCCCTTCCTTGTCCCCCCCCCACTCGTTCAGTACGGTATGACCAGTCAATCTGCCTCCAGCCCCAATAACCTGACCGGGGTATGTCCACTGAGGGGCACGTGATCCATTGTGGTGCGGGCCCCATCGGTCTTCATCTATGTATCAGGTTAATTATCGTCGAGTCGCTTCTGTCCCGCTTGGCGGTTCCCGTGATTGAGAAGCTCCAACCAATGACGATGGATCTCTGGTGTGGGCGCTTAGGTTAGGGCTCGTATAGTTTGGGATTTCCTTAGTGCCGCAGGTGGGAGGGCAGCTTGTTCAGAGAACGGCAGTTAGTCCATCCTCCCGAAAAGAGTAGTTCCGCTCCCCTCTCGTCGTTATGTCTGCGTGGTATGCGATGGGGAAGTCACCGAAGCGCTCGGTATGGGGGTAATGGAGGGCCCTCCGATTTCCTTCCATTTCCGTAGGCCAGCCCATAGGCGCCTCCCTCCCCTTTCCGCTCTACGTCTCTCCTCCTTTTCCTACCTCTTCGCTCCGGCTCCTCAGACTCCTTCCCCCTCTCCGTCCCCTATCTCCCTCATTCTCCCTTGGGACTCCCCGAAAACTTCTGGGGTCTGTAACCCGTCCCTTCTTCAATCTCCCCTCTTTCACTTCGCGCCACCTCTCCGCTTGCACCTCCCGCCCCAAATTCTTACTCCTGTCCTTCACGCCCGACCGCCTCCCCTCGTCTCGATTGCCTCGCCTGTCGCCTCTCCTACCTACCGCCTCCTCCACTCCACCGACCCCCCTCCCCTGGATCGACCGGGGCAATGTCCCCGATCCCCGTCGCCCGTCGCCCTACGCTCTCCCCCTCCGCTGCTCTTCTCTCTCTCTTTTCCGCCGTCCGTCCTCCTCCTTGGCTCCCTCCTCCCTCCTCTCTCCTCCCTCTCTCTCATTATTCCCTCCTCTTCCTTTCCCAGGAAGCTCTCGCTTCCCATTCGTCCGGTGCCCTCCGTCTCCTCCTGCTCCTCTCTCTGCACGCGAACCCTTCTCCTCTTGTCCCTACTGGTGGGCCTTCTCCTCCGCGTTTCGGTCAATACGCTCTTCGCCGTCGCTTCCTCCGCCTCGCCATCATCCCCGTCCGGCCCCCTGTGAGCCGCCCCCTCTCCTCTCCTCTCTCCCTGACGCCGCGCCCGCACGTCGCCGCCAGTCCCGCTCGCGCACGGCCTCACCCTTCCCGTCGCCTCGTCCCCTGCTACCGCCCGAGCCGCCCAACCGTTCGCCGCGCGCGCGCACGCGGCGCAGCCCTCGCCCTCACCGCGCTGCCCTCTTCCGCCTTCCTCTCCCCTCCTCCGCGCCCGCTCTCTCACTCCGCTCTCTCCTCTTCCCCCCCTGTGCCCGTGCCCCTGCCTGTCCCTCCCCCCTTTGCCTCTTCCACGGGGCCCACCCCAAAAACGTTTTAGGAAAATAAATGTAATAAAACAAAAATATATATAATAAAAATAAAAATAAAATAATTAAACTAATTAATTAAATATTAGTTAATTAATCCTGATTAGGTTAATTTAATTAAGTAGTTAGTGTTAATTAAACAGTAATTTAATTAGTTAATCACTAATTAACCTAACAGCCTATGACAGGTGGGACCCACTGGTCCTGCGTCATGCTGACGTCATGCTGACGTCACAAACACTTGTTTCGGATAATGTTAATTTAAATAATTAATTAAATTCCAGAAATTAATAAAATCTTTAGAAAATCATATAAATAATCCGTAGCTCAGAGAAAAATACTTTGTACATGAAAGTTGCTCGAACGACGAGACGAATCTGAATACGCGGTCCTTTCGCCCTTCCCCTCCCTAACTATCCACTTGCAACCTTCCCCCTCTTATCCTCTGTCCGATAATTCCAAGACCCGGGAAATATCGTCAGATATTCTCCCGCTCCGTCTGTTACGTGTGATGCTGCGTTAGACTACCCCTAGCACCGTGTATCGTATTTGTCATGCTCATGTTTGCTATATATTTATACTGTTTCCTCCTCCCCTCTTCTCTCTCGATAGCCCCCGACCCTGACGTCGTCCCCGAACCGACGCAGCTCCGGATCCCGAAGACACCATAGACGACCTTGCCCTTGCCGCCGAGCAACCAGGCAAGCCCCTCCCTTGAGCATACCGATATCGCCCATTCTAAATTTCTCATGCTTGCATTAGAATTACTGCTGCTGCTGCTTTACCTATTCTGATGCATAGCCTGTTCATTGTAACCTACTGTTGATAATTACCTACATATCCTAAACTGTTTAGTCTAGGCTGGGTAGAGACCTATCAAGTGACCCCACTTATCCCGACTGCCGCGCTGGATCGTCAGAAGACCCGATCAACGGGATTGAAGACCAGGCCCCGACACCGCACATCACCCCCCCCTTAGTTGTAACGACACTGCAGCGTTACTATCGAGTGTCGAGGGTGAAACCTCATGTAGCACTTCTGATGTTAACTCTGTAGAGTAGTTATTCGGTCGTGGTCATCGAGGGTGATTCCTCCTTCACCGCTTCCGATAACGACGCTGTCGTACAACACCTCAAGTGTGGACCCAGTGAGGGTGATTCCTCCTAGTTCATCTTGACGGATACATCGAGTGGGAATTTAATGAGGGTGATACCTCGGATTCCCTGATGTTATGGACACACGGATACTTGGACTTTTCAATGTTACTTGGAAAGGCGGGTCGACCCTGAGGGGTACCCGCGTGTGATGTGAAGGCGGGTTGCCAGTGTGGTGCCCGAGTGGTGAATACGAGGCGCGGCCGGGCATTCTTAACCCTTGCCGCAAGTCCTCAAGACGGGGCGACGGGGTCACATCTTTCGTGAGTCTCTGCTCGTTACCGCAAGCCCTAGTCCTAACGATTTGGATATTTGATCCGAGCAGGCCTCTGGCCTGATAGCACTAACCATCACGTGGGCATAGTATGGGCGTTCTGCATCGTAGCATCAGCCGAAAGCTCTGTCAGACGTCTAGTTCAGCCTTGCGGCCGGGACGGACCGGCGCCCCCCTGGTGCCTGGCTTCCCCCTGCACGCAACGACTCGGAGTGCACAGGGCGATGGCCCAAGACCTCTGAGCGCTTAGGATGTAGACCGACGGGGACCTCTCTGCTGAGCTGTAGGTAGGGTTGCGATGTGTCGTTTGGCCGAGGCCGGGCATGACCCAGGAAAGTGTGTCCGGCCGAAGTTAATCGAGCGTGTTGGGTAAGTTGGTGCACCCCTGTAGGGAAGAACACTTCTATCGATAGCCGGTCCTACGGTAAAGGACACTCGGAGTTGTATCCTGATTGATGCAATTTAGAACTGGATACTTGTGATGAGACCTGTATATATGGCTCTGGGATTGCTTCTCGCAGGGAGTCGAGAAGGGATCTCAGGACGAGGTTTGATGACTTTATGGCTCTGGGATTGCTTTCTCGCAGGGAGTCGAGAAAGGATCTCTGGGTGAGGTTGATATTATTACTGCTACATTATATGGTATTGTTCTACTCTCTTCTACTGCTGCAAGACCGCTGAAGATGCTAGTCTTCGATAGGACTAGGCCTTCTCTCTATTCTGGCATTTCTGCAGCCCAGTCCACATATACAGCCTCCCCTTGATAATGTTGCATATGTAGTGTAGATCCTTGCTTGCTGAGTACTTCTGAGTACTCACGGTTGCTTTGTTTTCCTTTTTCTCCCCATATCAGTTTGACGTGACCAGAGGACGGAGCCCCCTGAGACAGATGCCCCGACGATCGTTACTACTACTACCCAGAGGATGGATACTACTACGAGTTGACTGACGACCAGGAGTAGGATCGGAGGGTCCCAGGCAGGAGGCCTTCGCCTTTCGATCGTAGTGTTTTATTTTGCCCCGCCTTTCTAAAGGCCTTTCTGTTTCTATTTCATATCTGTACTCAGATATCTGATGCTTCCGCTGACGCTTGTTCGCAAGCTTATGTATTCGAGCCCTCGAGGCCCCTGGCTTGTAATATAAAGCTTGTATGACTTTATTTATGTTTTAGAGTTGTGTTGTGATATCTTCCCGTGAGTCCTTAGGCTTGATCGTGTGCATTTGCGTGTATGATTAGTGCACGATCGGGCCGGGGGCGTCACACTCGGTCTTCCTCCCGGAGCCAGGAAACGTGTCCGACTGGTGGGACAAGACTCTGAATTCACAGTCCAAACAAGTGCGCAAGAGGCACAGTGGAAGAATCATCTACACGCTATGGTCGATTTGGAAGGAGCGAAATAGGCGGGTGTTCACTGGACAGCGGCTGACGCACCGCGAGGTGGCGGCACTCGCCCTAGACGCAATCAATCAGCATGACCTGGCGTTTGCTGGCAGCCTGCCAACCGCAGGCATTGGTTAATCTAGTTTCTAGGTCGGTCTTTTTGCGGTTTCTGCGGCGTTCCCTAAAAACGCTCGCCCCTATGTAAATTGCGTCCTTTCGCAATCTCTTCTATAAGAAAAAGGCAGTGCTCCTGCCGGTTCCTCAATTTTTTTTTTAAAATAGAGAGTCAAAGATATACAGATTCATCAAGTGGTAGAAGATTCATCGAAGTGGTAGAATAAAATTTAGACAGATAATTAAATAGCGTTTTTTAGATAATAGCAAAATGGGCAAATCATGCAGCACAAGTAAAACAAATTAACTGGTTATGATTTCAGTATAAAAATATTTGTAGAAGTTATTCACTAACTAAATGAAGCAATTAAATAATCAGTTAAGTACAAATATGCATTGAACAATCAGTTGTATCAAATAGTAATACAATCCGTTGTATCAAATAGTAATACAATCCTATTATGTGAGAAATTAGTACCTAGTCAAACAGATCCATCAATGCTGACAAACTGGAGATCAATTCCAGATTTGGGGAAAAACTGTGTCGAAAAGCTACATCTTATACCAATTACTTAAACGAAGACCATATGAGTCCAAGACCGTCTATTTATCTAAGCACTAAGAAATAAATTTCATCTTTGTTCTGCAGCTAAATCAAGTTAAAAATTCTGAAGTTAATCATGATTAATGAGGAACTACTTGTGAATCACACAACTCAATGCAATATCATGGCATACGTGCGCGCTGCAGAACACAAAACCAATAGAAAAACATAATTAAGTATATTTGAATGAGCAGCTACAAGTGAAAATCTTATATGTAAGCCTGAGAGAGAAAGGCCCCACGCAATAATGCTTATGATTATTATCTACCCACTTGTCGAACAAACAAACAAAAAGCCTTCATACTGCTAATGATACAATGCTAGCAATCTGCATACGGTCACTATTAATGGTAAAATCTTTTATGTAAACAAAAAAAAAATACCCCCGGCAGAGAAAGGCCCCAGTTAAGAGGACATTGCATTTGCATATCATCTGCGTACTCACCTTGACAAAATAAAAACAACAATCTTAGCTGATGGGATTTGCTAAAGTAGTACATGAAACATTTTCATTATGGTAGGAAATCGTGCTAAATAGTTCAGAAAGAAAGGGTCAGGGAAAATCAATACTAACACTGCTTTTGCGCGCGGTCACTGCCTTCGGCCATGGAGTCACGCACGGGGACACGTCATCCCACGTGTTCCTCGCCGGCGACAGCGAGGGCGCAAACATCGCGCATAACATCGCCATGTATACTAAAAAAACATCGGCATGTATCTCTATTCCTAATGGAGCAGTTGATAGTCTCCGTTCCGGGTTTTTTTCCGTTCCACCTTCCATCTTCGCTGTTTTTTTTTCGTCTCTGCTGACACCTCCCGGGTAAGGAACGATCCCATCGCAACCAAAAAAACCAACGAAGACCACGTAGCTATTTCCCTCGCACGAGAAAAACTCGGTCGAAAACTGACGAACGAAAAAAAAATCGAGCCCGACTCAGCGAGGCCTCCTCGCGAAAAAAAAAGTCGATCCAGACTGCCCTCGTTCGTCTCGCTACGAGGACGATAACCACGACCCAGCCGCCTTCGCCGCCGCCGATCTGTTTCTCCTCTGCCCTCTTCCCTCTCCCTCACCCGGAGCCCCGCCCTCTCCCCCACCGGCGCCGCCCTCTACTCACCTTCTTTCCCCAGATCGAGTCGAGCAAGTCAGCGGGGCGGTGGCCAGATCCACCACGGCCACATCTCGTGTACCACACCGGGAGAGGTAGATCGAGGGGGCGGGCACCGTGTGCATCTTCTCTCTCGGGGCTCCGCTCCGACCCGATCCGGTGAGGAGGCAGTCTCTGTGTGTTTCCTCTCCGGCGACGACTCGCTGGACTGAAGGCCACGCTGGGAGAAGTTCTACAGGAGCCTCGTCACCACCAGCGTCTACAACGTCTCGGAGGGGACAAGAACATCGCCGACATTTTTATCATTGGTACGATTCCTATATCAGGTTGTATGAGATTTTTATAAAGATCTTTGGAAATCTGACAATGTATGGGATATCAGCAAAATTAACGGTCTGTGTGTCCATTCATGAGTAAGGATTGGGAAAGTTTGCACCTGGGGCAGAAGAATTAGGCAATCGCTCACTTCAGCGTCGTGTTTTAATATTGTGATAATATTGACGCTAGCTGTCCAGCTATGATTCCAGCAACTTGCGCTCCAATGTACTTTTTTAATCCTTATGTTTACACATAAATCACATTGCTTGCGATATGAGCACAAGCAATTGTAACTGTAGTCTCTCATTTGTATGACATTACAACCAACATTTAGTCTCTCATTTGTCTTCTCGTTTATATACAGGATGGCCACTGACTAAATTCAGATATATGGAATTCCGGAATCAGTTCTGCAACTTGAGCAAGGTATGCGGCCATCTAACTTAATCCTTGCATACAGTAGAAGATCTATCCTACAAACATACATCATCTACTTTTCTGAATTCCACTGGCATCCCTTAGCTGTGTTTGTGTGTCAAAAACATGTGCATACTACACTTTGCGTAGGCAGCAGCCAAAGAGAATATGTTCCAAGGTGTTATGTACCTAATAAACATCTGATAAAAAGAGCTATTTTCTTTCATCTTGATTAGAACACTAACAATGCTATTTGGTGCTCTTTCTAAGCAACTGTATGTTCAAGAGTTGATCCAAATGAAGTCTGATCAGGTTTGCTGATGTGTTGTTCGTAATATAGAAACAACCATAATTGAGGAGTGAGTCATTCTCTCATAGTGATTTATTTGCCTAATTGTGGAATTCCAACTGCTTCTGGATTTGTATGATGCAGCCTACATATTCCAATCACCCAGTAACATATCTATATCAGTTACTGCATCTGGCCGGGTTTATATTATGCATTCCTACTGAAAGTTTCATTGTTAAATAAGAACGGAGATTACATTTATAGATCATAATATATGTAATTGTGTGCTGCATTCTCGCTGCTTCCAGTATATGCACTTTCTTTTCGGAGTTCACCTAAAATTTGCAACGTTTAAATTTTTGGGATAAAAATACAACTTTTTAAAAATTTAAGCCAATATAAAGTGTGTGCAGGTTGACTTTTAAAATATTTTTACTGACAAGAAGCTTATGAGTTGTAATATTTAGCACCTACATAACCTGATTTGCTGTGTAGTGACTTGGGATTGGCGATTAAAGAAACATGGGTACCAAGCATATTAATGTGGAAAGTAGATATACAATATGTTATAAACGAGAAGATAAGTAAATATTGGGTGTGAAAGATCAGGATGATTATTTTTACTATCATATGAATTATTGAATTTAATCTGGTATTCAACCCCTCAAAATTAGATTTAATTCATGCTCCTACACCATTACTTACCTCTACTAATAAAGGGAAATTTGACAAGTAATCAAACAAGTCAGCACTATCACTCACTAGGTAGGTTATTTAAGATGTTTCCACATCAAAATCTTTGCACGAATTGCTCGATCGTTCGATCCAGTTTGTTGTTGCAGTACAATGCTTTTCTATTTTCCTTATGGTGCATTCTTCATTGATTTGGAATGATGGGGCTTTCCATTAAACTAATTGACTCTACCAATGACCATGTGAAGTTCTGACTTTCATTTGTCTTTCTTCATGGCTTCATTTCCTGGACTGAATTGGGGCCTTGTATCTCGCTAACTGTATGTCAGAAGTTAGGAAGGGAGGCTAATGTGTCAGCCATGTGTGTCTCTTGCAGCACAAGAAGCGGCACCAGCGGAAGGTGGTAGAGGAGCGGCGGAGATGGAAGTTGTAGGCGCGTGCCCCCGACCGGCCTTCGTTAGACCAGGATGAGCTGGCGGAGGAGGTCGTCGAGGACTCTAAGCAGCCGCGGATTGTCGTGGTGTAGTAGTGCCACCGAGGGCACCAATATCAGCTGTTGATGCATGACGGCAGCAACGGTAAGAGACATAGGCCAAGGATAGGGATAGAGCAACTCAGCCACAACAGTTTCCATGAAATTGCCTCTATTGTGGTGGCAAATATAATGCTTATGAGCGTGAAAACATTGCACTGAGAAATATTGTTGTGTGTATAATCTGACACTAAATTAATTGATTCAGGTAACTGGAGAGGCTTGAGAATTTGGTGGCACAAGGTGGAAAACAAGCATAGAGGGCCGATACTCAATAAGTTGAAACTTCAAAGAGAGACACCAAGGTGTACATGCATCCTGAAGGTGAATGAAACGACTGCACAGGAAGGCGCGGCTGTTTTCAAGAGGATTTGCTATTATAAAATTTACCTGTGTATAATCTGACACTAAATTAACTGATTCAGGTAATTGGAGAGGCTTGAGAATTTGGTGGCACAAGGTGGAAAACAAGCATAGAGGGCCGATACTCAATAAGTTGAAACTTCAAAGAGAGAACACCAAGGTGTACATGCATCCTGAAGGTGAATGAAACGACTGCACAGGAAGGCGCGGCTGTTTTCAAGAGGATTTGCTATTATAAAATTTACCTGTGCATGTCGAGGTTCTGTTTTCAACATCCTACTCTTGTTGTTTATCCTTTTCCACTGTAACTTTTTACTAATTATGAAATGTTTCTAATTTCTTCTGGATATGATCTACTCCCTCTGTTCCATAATGTAGTGCATATATATCTTTTGAAAAGTCAAACCTCACAAATTTTGACAAAGTTTTTGTAGAAAATATTTACATCTAGAATGCCAAGCATATATCATTAGATTCATTATACGAAGTAGTTTCATATTTTATATATTTGGTATTGTAGATATAAATTGTTTTCTTCATAAACTTGGTCAATATTTGCAAGTTTGGACTTTAAAAAAAAATCTATACACACTACATTATGGAACACAGGGAGTACTATTTTTGGATTCATGGGAGCAAGATGGATGAGCTAACCATTGTTGTTTTACACCAGTACAATTGCTCTTGAGAGGTGGAGCATTAAAAGGCAAATCAATGGGATCATTAAAGATAATGTTTCATTGGTAGCGCATTCTTCATCTAGAGAAAAACAATTTCTTTCATCAGCATACAGGGATATATTCTTCAGTGGAGATTTGGCTAGGATACATATGCATTTTCCATATACTTCAGAGATTTTTTCTCTCAAGGGAGCTGCGTATTTTATTTTATTTTTGAGAAAGGGAATTACACATATTGGTTGTTGTCATGGTATTAGCCACCTCTATTGCGCGTCTCAATTGTTTACATTTTCGGCATGTACTATCATGCATCAGTTTTTTAGAAGTTTTTGCCCCCAGGAATATAATGAGAAATATTTACCACAACTAACCTTTGTTGAGCTTGTCTTTTAACACTTTACTCTTCTCCAATTAGATGTAATGATCTACACCAAAGCAACCATCATGTATATTGATACTATGCTAGAAGGCCACCGAAGAATCAGAACGAGAATATGGCATCCACCATATCTTTAAGATGACTTTCCCTCACCATATGGCATGCACTTTTCTGTTTTACTTTAGGCAATTGCCATGTACTCCCTCCGTCCCAAAATAAGTGTAATTATAGTACAAAGTTAGTACAACAGTGCAATTATAGTTTTTTCTAAACTTGTTCAACGTCCCAGCATTAGTAAAATACTCCCTCTGTTCCATAATGAGAGTATTTGTTATACATTATTGCTGAGAATCAAGCATGTACTCTTTTTGAATAATATTAAGTTTTAATAGTCCATTTCCTGTATTTCAAAGGGCTGCAATAGTGAGATAAAGCAAGAGCAACACCTTGTTTATCGCAACAAGATAAAAAATTCTATACATTTTGGAGAATTCTTAAATTCATCCATATGAGCAACTTGTTAAACAATGTCGCCTGATGTGCCCTATAAGAATATGTTAGGCACAACTGATGTTGAACCGGTAGAAGTATGTTTCCCCGTTGCAACGCAACATCACTTGAGTATATGTTTATATGTTCAGTTTTGTGGATCATATATCAAAACTCATGGCTTTAGATGATGCTTTGAAGGTGTCGATTGACAAAGTCATTGACGTAACTATGATGGACTGGACTGAAACACATTGAGTTTTAAACAACAAATAAGGGTATATGTATATGCAATCAGTGCTCTTGAAACCTTGGAACTAGAGTGCTAGAGCCTTCTTGAGAAGGCAACGCACTCGAGATCGAGAGAGTGGGGGAGGGGGGGAGGGGGAGATCTTGTAGGTGCATATTGGTAGGACAACCACGTTATGAAACATAAATTGAATTTGGTGGTAAGTTATTATTGTGTTTGTACCCAATCAGTCAGACACTATAACTTCCATGTCGAATGTGTTGTAGAAATGTTCTTTGATAAATATGGTTTTAGCTCTTGATATCTTAGTATGGTTGTAAATTTATCTTTTTACATATCACTCTGAGAAACATTTTTAGTTAGGAGAAGGAAGAAAGGAAAAAAACCGCTTTAACAGGAAAAAAGAAGTCGCCAATATAGCCCGTAGCAACGCACGGGCGTTCTACTAGTACTAATCAAAAGCACACTGAAGAACTGACCCAGCAGGTTGCTACCTGAGAACTTGGTCCTACTACCGTGATTGGCAAAAGCTAACTAACCAAACACATGTCACGCACTGAATTTATCCTTCCTAGGTATTACTGCTCCAGATTGCCTATCGCTCCCGACCAATAATCTCTGGTTTCCTTCCTATAGCGGATGCCACATGCGTTGCACGACGTGTGTGGCCCGCCGGTGCAGCGTGTCCATCCCGTGCCACTTCACAGCTTCTCTTTGAAAAGAAAATAACTTGAAGCTAAATCATACATGTCATAAAGACATCATTCAACTGAAGATTATCGATTCATTATGCATTGTGCAGAGCTGCGCCCACCGTAGTCGCCATTGTGACAGGGGCAGCGGCACTGTTCGCTCGCGTCACCATGCACGGCCGCCCTGCACCCCCGTCCAGTGCCAGGCTGCTAGCATCGCGTCGATGTTCGCGTCTCGGAGGCTCGCAAGCAGGCGCATCGGCGGCTGCGTGCAGCCGCTCGGCGGCTGGCGTTGTTCGTGGCTTCTCCAGTCCCCGCCGCTGAGGCGCCGTCACGATGAGCTGCCGTTACCGAGCTGCTGGCGGTTTCTCGGCGTCGAGTACATCTGCATGCTCCGGCAGCCAATACACAAGAGAATGAGATTGACCATGTGATCAGAAAGGAAAAGGCACGTTTCATGCTCTGTTGCGGAGACAGGAAAGCACGGTGCGGTATTAAGAACTATTATTCCCTCCGTACCTGGAAGAAGATGAGGATCAGATGCTCGTCGAGCGCTAGCGCCGACGCCTCATGCAGCGGCGAGGAATCGATGGAGAGCGGTCCCATCCGCCGATGTGCTGCTCGTGCGTGCCTACGATCCAGCGCACACACGCGGAATAGCTTTTTCGGGAGGCATCAGACACAAGTACACAAAGCACACAACCAAGAACGTCGTCCAGGCAGGACTTCATGGTGCTGGTCGCGAGCTCTCCACGCACTGGACGCTCCGTTCCACTACGCGATAGGCGATGCCAGAAAAGGCGGGAACCGGGCGCCGGACTGCCTCGCCGGGCGGGGAGAGCGCCGAGGCGCCACTCACGGCGGGGTTGGGACGCCTCCCGAGCTGCCATCCAGCCCATGGGTCGCTGCATGCTACCTTCCCCGTTGCCGCCTGAAGAGGTGGAATCTAGGATTCGAGGCGCCGCGGGGCATCCCGAAGGCTGAAGTTGTGCCGTCCAGCGTGCAGCGGGACACAAGGCGGGCGGCGAGCCGCGGCGGTAAGCTAGCAAGGCGGCGGGGCGTCCCGAAGCTGTCGTCCAACATGCAGCGGAACACAAGGCGGGCGGTCAGTCGAAGCCGTCGGCTATCGATGCGGCGGGCAGGCCTCCCAGCTCTCCAGGAGATGCTGCTACTGGTGCATGTGCGCTGGGAGGAAGGCCCGGGCAGCGGATGAGCCTTTAAAGGACCGCACGGCGGTGGAACGATTTGACGGGAGGTTTCCAGAGAATGCAATAGGCGGTTTAGCGACACACGTCGACACATTACGTGCCAAGCTCATTAAACAGCGGCGTCCAGAACCAACAAGGCCTTCCAGCCGAAGACGTACAGAAGACGTAGTCAAATCCACCAGATACATGCACCATGCACAAATCTACAAGACTGCAAAAGGAATGTCCTAAATCTCAGGCAAAATCGCTGGATCCACACAGAAGTACACCCAGCTAGCTCCCCCAATAATTTGCGTGGCAGCCTCCAATTGGCTCGCTTTTCACTGATAGAAACAAGTAAAAAATTCCAGGTAAATCAAACCTAGCTAGGTCTAGTATAAATCGCTGAAGACACCCCAAGTGCACACGGGAAAATGCTAATCAGTTAACATAATTTTCACCGAAGGCCTACAGCCACACGCGATTTTTACCCCCTAGCATCCCAAACAAATGCACGTGTCCATACTCCATAGGCCCCCCCAGTCCCCATCAGCCAAGTGGTGAAACGTAAGGGCAAAAACATCCCCAGAAATAGGGGCTTGGGTATGATCGTTTTTATCTATTGCTTTGCACTTTGCTTCAAAGAAAAAATTCATTGACTGTTTTTTTTTTCTTTGCAAGAAGGCCAAGGTTGTATTTTAAAATTGTTCAACCCTTACGAGATATTCTTACAAAAGTAGATAGTAACACACAGATCCTTGGGTATATCTTCGTCCTCCTCCTCCTGCACTCGCCAGTGACGTGCCATAAGAAAAGCTCGATGTCGCCTCTAGATCTTCAGAATACTCTTAGAACCAGGGTAACATCGTTAACACAACGTCTAGGAAGTCACCAGTCGAAGCCAGAAGAAGCCGACGACATTTTGGAGATTATATTGTTGTCTCGAGGAAGAAAGCAATGAAAAGGCATGAACAATCATATCAGATCCGTCCAGACAACACCGGAAAGGCCTAACCTCACTAGCTTCCCCATGAAGTCGAACCTAATTGAAGCGCAGATTTACTCCTAGATGAGGGGGTAAATGGGAGATTTTTAGAAATTCGTCAAACTCTGATGAATTTGACGAAGATCTGAGTGAAGAAATAGAAACAGAGGCAAGACTAAATCATCACAGAAATGTAAAACATGCATACAAGATAGATGCAAGTGAAGAACATGCAATTTTACAAGCATTCATGCATACACAGAGTGAACTGAAGAAATGGAAGGCAATATGAAGAAAGTCTTCAATTCAAATTCTTCAGAATGTAGATCACAGATTCTTCAGTAGTGGAAATACAGAAAGTAAATGATTGAGGAAGTTGAAACCAGGTAGGCTCTGTGATGACACGATGATTTGGTAGTCCAGTTCCAGTTGTTGTATCACATGTACGTCTGGTTGAGGCGGCTTGAGATTGAACTCCGAAAACACTTAGTCTTCACCGTATTCCTCTTGAGCTAAGGTCACAACAGACCTCGCACAATCACTCGTGGTAAGTCTTCAAGGTAGACTTCCAAAACCTTCGCAGAATTGTTCACCGGCACGCCACAATTACTCTTGGGTACTCAGAACATGACACCTAACCGTCTGGAAGAATGATGGTCTTCAAAGGTAACATGTGTCGGATCACACAGATCAATCTCTTCAGTGATGCTCAATCACTTTGGCTCTGGTTTGGTTTTTCCTCACTTGGGTTTTCACAAAGTCGTCGGAGGACGGATTGCTCTCAAATGATAAGTGTCAATCTCTCTCTACAGCAGCCAACCAACTAGTGGTTGTGGGGGCGGGTATTTATAGCCAGTGGCAACCCGACATGAATTTTCATAAATGCCCCTGCGATCATGACTGTTGTCGGGATAAGGATCCACTCGACAGCTGGCACAGAACGCAGCAACGGTCAGAAATTTGAACTCTCAAATTCGTCGGGGCACTCAATTTCCTCATGATAGGCAGATCGCACTGGTGAAATCCTAACTCCTCAGTCAGACCAATTTCGTCAGCGACCAAAAGAACTTCGTCTCTGTCATTAACAAATTCGACTGCACTCTGTCATTAACAAACTCGACTGCACTGCAAGAGATTTCCAAAGTCTTCAACTCGAAGATGTAAGTTTTGTATATGTTTTGAGCATCACTTCGGAAATACGATTATGTATCACCTAGACCCCCTTTAACAGTACGGTGTGTCCTATGACTCAAATAAGAAGAAAGAAACTACAAAAACAAAAGTCTTCAAGCTTCCAATTTTTCACTTCAATTTTTTCAAAGGCCGCACTAAATTCTTCACTTGAATAAATACATTTTTAGGGGTTGTCTTTTGTCGGTTAAACAAAATTTTCAGGGACTATAACTCATGTGTACACTCACAAACACATTAGTCCCTTAACCCATTTGTCTTCAATACTCCAAAATCACTAAGAGGGCGCTAGATACACTTACAATCTCCCCTTTTTTGGTGATTGATGACAAATTGGTTAAGTTCTCAACTGGGATATATAATAGGAAGTGTAGGTACAAAGTATGAAGAATTTGATTACATGATATGGAGGAACTCCCCCTGAAGATGTGCATATGATGAAATTTGCTTTGGATTGCAAATGCACATGGCAGGATGGAATTGTGGAGATCTCCCCCTATATCTTGGAATCCAATCATGCATTGATCATATGATATGAAGTAATTGCAATGCACGATGAAAATTGCCGTCTGACGAAATACATCATGCATGCACATATGTATATCACTGAAGGTAAAGCATGCAGATAAAGAGTTCACAAGTGTTAGACCACCAACATATTTAAGTTACGACTCATCATAGAAACACGCCAGAAGAACCAAGAGTTGCAACTTAACAAAAACAACCCAATAAAGATAGATCCGCTTGAAGACTAACTCAAATTTCGCCCCCTTTGTCATTGAATGACCCAAAGGAGACGAAAATGAGAACGAGCACCCCTGAAGAATATCATCTCGAAGAGGGTGGAGGAGCGCCAGTGTCGGTGTTGGGGTCACGTGAAGCAGAGGGGCTTGTTATTGTGTCTTCAATGTTCTCATTTTCATCAGTCGAGCGCGATGGAGACACTGAACTTGGCACATGCGGAGGGACTTGAACTTTTTTGAACTTCTTCTTGGGCGGATATGACCAATCAATTTTTTTGTTGGAAATCCATTTCTTCAAGTTCATCAGTGGTCTTGAGATGGGAGAGAGTGGCCCAGTTGCGGTCAAAGTTCTCATGGGCGTAGTAATGATTTTTCCGTACTAAGTTTTGCGTCACTGTCATGTTTGCAAGTATAGTAGCAAGCTGATGCTTAACCCAGACGTGGTTTTGATCCACCTTCTGATGCAGACTGATAAGAAGTTCTTGGTATGTCATGACCCGAGGTGCTTCACTTTGACAATTTTGCTTTTAAGCAATTGTATTTGTGTCTTGGCTTGCAGAGTCATCGTTGGTGGACTGAGAAGTTGGCTGACGAAATTGCCCATCAAGAGGTCAAGTACCTTCATCAATAACAACCCTGCCCTTGCCAGGAACTGAAGAAATTTTACTTTGAAGAATTTCAACTGGGGGCAAGAAACTGAGATGATTTTGACAGTCAGCTCTGTAGTTGATTCAAGTCCAAGATCTCATGAATCTCATGAGCCATGGGGCATAAGGCTTCAAATCAAATGGGGACTGAGCAACTGTGGCCAAGGTCCTCATGAAGAAATCATGGGTATCAATGGGAATACCATGGATGATGTTGAACATCAGATTCTTCATGACTCCCACAACCTCTCCAGTATCAGAGTTGTGGTCCTTGATTGGACTGAGGGTTTTGGCCAGAATGTGATATACAATCTGAGGCACATATAGCAAATCCTTCACCAGAAAGGTTGATCTAGTAGAATCTCCTTAAGCTTGTGGTTCCATCAACACTTGCATCATGTGATACGAAAGTTTAGGTTCTTCATAAATGCGTCTTGCATTCTCTTGAGGGGGATCAACTGGGAGAGGACGAATCATTTTACTGGCTAGAGCTTTATAATGAGTGTTTTCTGGCATCCAGTCCAGCGCCAAGGAGTGAAAGTCTTCAACTTCACCGGATAGATGCAATGTTGCATAGAGTTGAAGAATTAGCTCATCGTTCCAGTCGCAGACATTGGAGCATAAGCTGAGTAGTCCGGCATCGCGACGAAAAACCAATACTGACCAAAAGCACGGTAGAGACTCCATATCCACATGAGGAATATGGCGATGCGGGAAAACTTTGTTCTTTTCAAACAACAAAGAGTAATAAAAATCAATCTGCGTCATGGTCCAGAAGTGTTGACGCCTTATCTTCGTCGAATCATATGGCGATGCGCCAACGAAGAAATTCTTCTCATCAAGGAAAGCTGTGTTGTCAAACTTGGGTCTCCTAACGCCTTTGCCAAGCTTAGGCATTGATGGCTTGGGCTAAAGGTTTATCTTGTTTGGTTCCACATAAAAAAATGGGTTTAGGAGAGCCACTGGAGTCATTCTTGTCTGTGATTGCATTAGACTTTGCAATTTCCTCAGAGCTAGCAAGTGGAACAGTTCCAGTGTCTGTTGAGCGCACAAAGCCATCAGGGTGAGGGGAATGACGAGCAGCTTCATCAGTTTGCTCTTGTTGCGCAATTTTTTTGGCTGATGCAGGTGGAATTTCTTCAACTATGGTTTGAAGAGGTGTGTGACGCTCTTCAGAACCGGTTGGAATTTCTTCAGTCCTTGCAGGCGCCTGAGGGTCTTGTGTCAGAGGAGTGGTGATGCATGAACTTGGGTGAGCTGCTTCCCAAAATTCATCATGGATAACTGGCATTGTAGAGCCATCAATGTCCACATCCTCGTCATTTTCTTCATCTCCAGGCCTTTCGTCAGTTAGCATGGCGGGAGGCTATGATACCATCTGAGGGGAATCAGTTGCTTCAACCTTAATTTCTTCATCCATTTGCTCTATCGTAGCAGCAGAATGGGTGTCTTCATGTCCATCATTGATACGTCTCCAACGTATCCGTAATTTTTGATTGTTTCATGTTATTGTATTATCAATCTTGGATACTTTATATGCTTCATTACGCAATTTTATATCTTTTTTGGGAACTAACCTATTAACCCAGTGCCTAGTACCAGTTGCTATTTTCTGCTTGTTTTTGCTTTTCCAGAAAATCAGTACCAAACGGAGTCCAAACGCTACAAAAAAAATTGATGATTTTTTTCTGGACAAAAGAGACCTTAGAAGCTTCGGGAGGAGACCAGACGATAGACGAGGAGACGGCAAGGCAATAGTGATGGGTAACGAAGCATGAAAATCAAAAAAATTCCTACGAACACCCAAGATCTATCTAGGAGAAGCATAGCAACGAGAGGGGAGAGTGTGTCTATGTACCCTTGTAGACCGAAAGCGGAAGCGTATATAACGCGGTTGATGTAGTTGTACTCTTCGCGATCTGATCACGATCCAACCGGTCTAGTGCCAAACGGACGACACCTCCAAGTTTAGCATACGTGTGGCTCGATGACATCTCCTCCTCCTTGATCCAGCAAGAGAAGGCGGAGAAGTAGATGTGATTACAACCAACACAACGTCATGGTGGTGATGGTGGTGGTGGAGCTAGTTCAGCAGGGCTTCGCCAAGCGCTACTAGAACAAGGACGGAGGAACTACAGAGTAACGGGAGAGAGAGAGGGGCGGGCTTAGTGTGTTCTCTTGGGGCGTCCCTCCCCTCTATATATAGGTGGAAGGGCGTGGGGAATAGCCCCTCCAAGACCTAGGGCGCAACCAAGGGGGAGAGGACTTGGACTCCAAGTCCAATCCTATTCCTACTAGGACTCCTCTTTTTTTCCCTTCCCTGGCCACATGGGCTTTTGAGGACTTGGTCCGCCTAGCCCAATAAGGCCAGGGCGCCTCCCCTCAGCCCATGCCAGCCCTTGGGCCATGGTGGACCCACTTGTGGACTTCCGGACCCCTCCGGAATCCTCCGGAATCCTCCGAAACCTTCTAGAAGCTTCACGGTACAATACCAAAAAAATTGCATCTTTTTCCGGAACCCAAAATATGACTTCCCATATATAAATACTTACTTCTCGACCATTCCGAAACTCCTCGTGATGTCCGAGATCTCATCCAGGACTCCGAACAACATTCGGTTACCAATCATCAAATATCCCAATACTACTCTAGCGTCAATGAACGTTAAGCGTGCGACCCTGCGGGTTCGGGAATCATGTAGTCATGACTGAGACACCCCTCCGGCCAATAACCAATAGCGGGACATGGATGCCCATATTGATTCCTACATATTCCACGAAGATCTTTTATCGGTTGAACCACGATGTCAAGGATTCGGTTAATCCCGTATGCAATTCCCTTTGTCCGGTGATATGTTACTTGCCCGAGATTCGATCGTCGGTATCTCCATAACTAGTTCAGTCTCGTTACCGGCAAGTATCTTTACTCACTCCGTAGTAGAAGATCCCATAACTAACTCATTAGTCACATTGCTTGCAAGCTCTTTAAGATGTTGTATTACCGAGAGGGCCCAGAGATATCTCTTTGTCATACGGAGTGACAAATCCTAGTCTCGATCCATGCCAACTCAACAGACACCTTTGGAGATACATGTAGAGCACCTTTATGATCACCCAGTTACGAAGTGACATTTGGATACACACTAAGTATTCCTCCGGTGTCAGGGAGTTACACGATCTCATGGTTTAAGGAACAGATACTTGATATGAAGAAAGCTATAGCAAATAAACTAAACGATCTGATGCTAAGCTTACGGCTGGGTCTTGTCCATCACATCATTCTCCTAATGATGTGATCCCGTTATCAAATGACAACTCATGTCTATGGTTAGGAAACCTTAACCATCTTTGATCAACGAGCTAGTCTAGTAGAGGCTCACTAGGGACACTGTGTTGTCTATGTATTCACACATGTATTTAAGTTTCCGGTCAATACAATTCTAGCATGAATAATAAACATTTATCATGAACAAGGAAATACGATAATAACCAATTTATTATTGCCTCTAGGGCATATTTCCAATAGTCTCCCACTTGCACTAGAGTCAATAATCTAGTTTACATAGTTATGAATCTAACACCCATGGAATCATGGTGCTGATCATGTTTTGCCCGCGGAAGAGGTTTAGTCAACGGGTCTGCCACATTCAGATCCGTATGTACTTTGCAAAGTTCTCTGTCTCCATCCTTAACATAATTACGAATGGAGTTGAAGCGGCGCTTGATGTGCTTGGTTCTCTTGTGAAACCTGGGCTCGTTGGCAATGGCAATAGCTCCAGTGTTGTCACAAAAGATAGTCATTGGATCTGATGCACTAGGTATTACACCCAGATCGTATATGAACTCCTTCATCCAGACTCCTTCTTGCGCTGCTTCCGAAGCAGCTATATACTCCGCTTCACATGTAGATCCCGCCACGACGCTCTGTTTGGAACTACACCAACTGATCGCTCCACCATTTAATATAAATACGTATCCGGTTTGAGACTTAGAGTCATCCGGATCTGTGTCGAAACTAGCATCGACGTAACCCTTTACGACGAGCTCTTCGTCACCTCCATAAATGAGAAACATGTCCTTAGTCCTTTTCAGGTACTTTAGGATGTTCTTGACCGTTGTCCAGTGATCGACTCCTGGATCACTTTGGTACCTCCCTGCCAGACTTATGGCAAGGCACACATCAGGTCTGGTACACAACATGGCATACATTATAGAGCCAATGGCTGAGGCATAGGGCATGACTTTCATCCTTTCTCTTTCTTCTGCCGTGGTCAGGCTTTGAGTCTTACTCAACTTCACACTTTTCAATACAGGCAAGAACCCTTTCTTTGACTGATCCATTTTGAACTTCTTCAAAACTTTGTCAAGGTATGTACTTTGTGAAAGTCCTATTAGGCGTCTTGATCTATCTCTATAGATTTTGATGCCCAATATGTAAGCAGCTTCACGGAGGTCTTTCATTGAAAAACTCTTATTCAAATATCCTTTTATGCTTTCCAGAAATTCTATATCATTTGATTCATTTCCAATCAACAATATGTCATCCACATATAATATCAGAAATGATACAGAGCTCCCACTCACTTTCTTGTAAATACAAGCTTCTCTGTAAGTTTGTATAAAACCAAAAGATTTGATCACTTCATCAAAGCGAATATTCCAACTCCGAGATGCTTGCACCAGTTCATAGATGGATCATTGGAGCTTAGCATCCTTAGGATCGACAAAACCTTCTGGTTGCATCATATAAAACTCTTCCTTAAGAAATCCGTTAAGGAATGCCGTTTTGACGTCCTCATAATCATGAAATGCGGCATTTGCTAACATAATTCTAATAGACTTAAGCATCGCTACGGGTGAGAAAGTCTCATCGTAGTCAACCCCTTGAACTTGTCGGAAACCTTTTGCAACAAGTCGAGCTTTAAAGACGGTCACATTACCATCATCGTCTGTCTTCTTCTTAAAGATCCATTTATTCTCAATGGCTTGCCGATCATCGGGCAAGTCCACCAAAGTCCATACTTTATTCTCATACATGGATACTATCTCGGATTTCATGGCCTCAAGCCATTTGTTGGAATCCGGGCTCATCATAGCTTCTTCATAGTCCGTAGGTTCGCCGTTGTCTAACAGCATGACTTCCAGGACTGGATTACCATACCACTCTGGTGCGGAACGTACCCTGGTCGACCTACGAAGTTCAGTAGTAACTTGATCCAAAGTTTCATGATCATCATCATTAGCTTCCTCTTCATTTGGTGTAGGCATCACGGGAACTGCTTTCTATGATGTGCTACCTTCCAATTCGAGAGAAGGTACGATTACCTCATCAAGTTCTACTTTCCTCCCACTCACTTCTTTCAAGAGAAACTCCTTCTCTAGAAAGGACCCGTTCTTGGCAACAAAAATCTTGCCCTCCGATCTGTGGTAGAAGGTATACCCAATGGTCTCTTTAGGGTATCCTATGAAGACACACTTCTCCGCTTTGGGTTCGAGCTTATCAGGCTGAAGCCTCTTGACATAAGCGTTGCATCCCCAAACTTTAAGAAACGATAGCTTAGGTTTCTTGCCAAACCACAACTCATACAGTGTCGTCACAACAGATTTAGACGGTGCCCTATTTAAAGTGAATGCGGTTGTCTCTAATGCATAACCCCAAAATGAAAGTGGCAAATCGGTAAGAGACATCATAGAACGCACCATATCCAATAGAGTACGATTACGACATTCGGACACTCCATTACGCTGTGGTGTTCCAGGTGGCGTGAGCTGTGAAATAATTCCACATTGTCTTAAATGCATACCAAACTTGTAACTCAAATATTCACCTCCATGATCAGATCGTAGAAACTTTATTTTCTTGTTACGATGATTTTCCACTTCACTCTGAAATTCCTTGAACTTTTCAAATGTTTCAGGTTTGTGTTTCATTAAGTAAATATACCCATATCTACTCAAATCATCTGTGAAGGTAAGAAAATAACAATATCTACCGCGTGCTTCAACACTCATCGGACCGCATACATCAATATATATTATTTCCAATAAGTCACTAGCTCGCTCCATTGTTCCGGAGAACGGAGTTTGAGTCATCTTGCCCATGAGGCATGGTTCACATGTCTCAAATGATTCATAATCAAGAGATTCCAAAAGTCCATCAGCATGGAGTTTCTTCATGCTCTTTACACCAATATGACCTAAGCGGAAATGCCACAAATATGTGGTACCATCATTATTAACTTTGCATCTTTTGGCATCAATATTATGAATATGTGTATCACTACGATCGAGATTCAACAAGAATGAACCATTCACGAGGGGTGCATGACCATAAAAGATATTACTCATATAAATAGAACAACCATTATTCTCTGACTTAAATGAATAACCGTCTCGCAATAAACAAGATCCAGATATAATGTTCATGCTCAACGCAGGCACCAAATAACAATTATTTAGGTTAAGACTAATCCCGAAGTAGATGTAGAGGTAGCATGCCGACGGCGATCACATCAACCTTGGAACCATTTCCGACACGCATCAACACCTCGTCCTTAGCCAGTCTTTGTTTATTCCGCAACTCCAGTTTCGAGTTACAAATATGAGCAACCGAACCAGTATCAAATACCCAGGCGCTACTACGAGCACTAGTAAGGTACACATCAATAACATGTATATCAAATATACCTTTGTTGACGTTGCTAGCCTTCTTATCTGCCAAGTACTTGGGGCAGCTCCGCTTCTAGTGACCATTCCCCTTGCAGTAGAAGCACTGAGTCTCAGGTTTGGGTCCAGCCTTGGGTTTCTTCACGGGAGCGGCAACTGCTTTATCGTTCTTCTTGAAGTTCCCTTGCCTTTCTTGAAACTAGTAGTCTTTTTAACCATCAACACTTGATGCTCCTTCTTGATTTCTATCTCCGCGGCCTTAAGCATCGCGAAGAGCTCAGGAAGTGTTTTCTCCATCCCTTACATATTATAGTTCATCACAAAGCCCTTATAGCTTGGTGGCAGTGATTGGAGAATTTTGTCAATAACCGAGTCATCTGGAAGATTAACTCCCAACTGAGTCAAGCGGTTGTGCAACCCAGACATTCTGAGTATATTCTCACTAACATAACTGTTCTCCTCCATTTTACAGCTAAAGAACTTGTCAGAGGTGTCATACCTCTCGACCCGGGCATGAGCTTGATGTACCAATTTCAGCTCCTTGAACATCTCATATGCTCCGTGGTGCTCGAAACGTCTTTGGAGCCCCGGTTCTAAGCCGTAAAGCATGGCGCATTGAACTATGGAGTAGTCATCAGAACATGCCTTCCAGATGCTCACAACATCCACAAACGACGCTGGAGGGGGTGCGTCACCCAGCGGTGCGTCAAGGACATAAGCCTTCTATGCAGCAATGAGGATAATCCTCAAGTTGCGGACCCAGTCCGCATAGTAGCTTCCATCATCTTTCAACTTAGCTTTCTCTAGGAACGCATTAAAATTCAGGGGAACTACAGCGCGGGCCATTGATCTACAACACAAATTTTGCAAAGACAATTAAGACTAAGTTCATGATAATTTAGGTCAGGTAATCAAATTACTAATGAACTCCCACTTAAATCAACATCCCTCAAGTTGTCTAAGTGACACATGATCCAAATCAACTAACCCATGTCCGATCATCACGTGAGATGGGGTAGTCATCAATGGTGAACATCTTCATGTTGATAATATCTACTGTATGACTCATGTTCGACCTTTCGGTCTCCTGTGTTCTGAGGCCATGTCTGTACATGCTAGGCTCGTCAAGTTTAACCCAAGTATTCTGCATGTGTAAAACTGGCTTACACCCGTTGTATGCGAACGTAGAGTCTATCACACCCGATCATCACGATGTGCTTCGAAACGATGAACTTTTGCAACGGTGCATACTCAGGGAGAACACAATTTCTTTAAATTAAGTGAAGGGATCATCTTATAATGCTACTGTCGTTCTAAGCAAAATAAGATGCATAAAAAGGATAAACATCACATGCAATCAATATGTGACATGATATGGCCATTATCATCTCGTGCCTTTGATCTCCATCTCCAAAGCACCGACATGATCTCCATCATCACCTGCATGACACCATGATCTCCATCATCATGATCTCCATCATCGTGTCGTCACGTGGTCGTCTCCGCCAACTATTGCTTCTACAACTATTGCTAACGCATAACGATAAAGTAAAGCAATTACATGGCGATTAATAAATTAAATACAACCCTATGGCTCCTGTCGGTTGCCGTACTCATCGACATGCAAGTCGTCAACCTATTACAAAACATGATCATCTCATATGTCAACATAAATCACATCACGATTTGGCCATACTACATCACAACATGCCCTGCAAAAACAAGTTAGACGTCCTCTACTTTGTTGTTGCAAATTTTACGTGGCTGCTATGGGCAACTAGCAAGAACCGTTCTTACCTACGTAAAGCCACAACAGTGATAATCAAGTTGCCTTTTAACCTTCTATAAGGACCGCCTTCATCAAATTAGATTCAACTAAAGTAGGAGAGGCAGACACCCGCTAGCCACCTTATGCAAAACAAGTTGCATGTTAGTCGGTGGAACCGGTCTCATGTACGAGGACATGTAAGGTTGGTCCGAGCCGTTTCATCCCACAATACCGCCGAATCCAAATAAGACAAGAGAGGTAAGCAATTTGAGCATCAACGCCCACAACTCTTTGTGTTCTACTCGTGCATATACATCTACGCATAAACCTGGCTCTAATACCACTGATGGGTAACGAAGCATGAAAATCAAAAAATTCCTATGAACACCCAAGATCTATCTAGGAGAAGCATAGAAACGAGAGGGGAGAGTGTGTCTACGCACCCTCGTAGACCGAAAGCGGAATCGTATATAACGCGGTTGATGTAGTTGTAGTCTTCGCGATCCGATCACGATCCAACCGATCTAGTGCCGAACGGACGACACCTCCGATTTTAGCACACGTGCGGCTCGATGACGTCTCCTCCTCCTTGATCCATCAAGAGAAGGCGGAGAAGTAGATGGGATCACAACCAACACGATGGCGTGGTGGTGATGGTGGTGGTGGAGCTAGTTCAGCAGGGCTTCGCCAAGCGCTACTAGAACGAGGACGGAGGAACTACGAAGTAACGGGAGAGAGAGGGGCGCCAAGGGCTTGGTGTGTGCTCTTGGGGAGCCCCCTCCCCTCTATATATAGGTGGAGGGGCATGGGGAACAGCCCCTCCAAGCCCTATGGCGCAGCCAAGGGGGAGAGGACTTGGACTCCAAGTCCAATCCTATTCCTGTTGGAAATATGCCCTAGAGGCAATAATAAAGTGGTTATTATTATATTTCCTTAATCATGATAAAGGTTTATTATTCATGCTAGAAATTGTATTGATTGGAAACTTAAATACATGTGTGAATACATATAAGCAAATACCAAGTCCCTAGTTGCCTCTACTAGACTAGCTCGTTGATCAAAAGATGGTTAAGGTTTCCTGACCATAGACATGAGTTGTCATTTGATAACGGGATCACATCATTAGGAGAATGATGTGATGGATAAGACCCATCCGTTAGCTTAGCATATGATCGTTCGGTACTTGAACGGGACGGATCGTGAAGGTGTACGACTACATCAACCGCGTTGATAAATGCTTCCGCTTAGCGATCTACAAGGGTATGTAGATGCTCTCCCCCTCTCGTAGCTATGCATCTCCATAGATAGATCTTGCGTGTGCGTAGATTTTTTTTGTTTTCCATGCAACGTTCCCCAATAATTCCTACTAGGACTCCTCTTTTTTTCCCTTCCCTAGCACATGGGCTTTTGAGGACTTGGTGTGTGATATGTCTCCAATGTATCTATAATTTTTGATTGTTCCATGCTATTATATTATCCATCTTGGATGTTTTATATGCATTAATATGCTATTTTATATCATGTTTTGGGACTAACCTATTAACCTAGTGCCCAGTGCCAGTTGCTGTTTTTTCCTTGTTTTTGTCTTTTACAGAAAATCAATACCAAACAGAGTCCAAACGGAACGAAACTTTTTGAGGATTTTTCTTGGACAATAAGACAACCACAAAGCTTTGGGAAGAGGCCATAAGACCCATGAGGGGGCCACAAGCCCTAGGGCCTCTACACCAACCTAGCTATGGACCCGTAGATCTATTGATTTGGTTTGGCCAACTAGATTGATCTATCTTGCAATGGGAGAGGTGCTTTGTTTTGGGTTCAATCTTGCGGTGTCCTCACCCAGTGACAGTAGGGGTAGCGAGGCACGTATTTGTATTGTTGCCATTAAGGATAAAAAGATGGGGTTTTTACCATATTGATTGGATCTATCCCTCTACATCATGTCATCTTGCTTAAGGCGTTACTCCGTTCTTGTTAACTTAATACACTAGATGCATGCTGGATAGCGGTCGATGTGTGGAGTAATAGTAGTAGATGCAGGTAGGAGTCAGTCTACTTGTCACGGACGTGATGCCTATATTCATGATCATTGCCTTGGATATCGTCATAACTATACGCTTTTCTATCAATTGCTCAACAGTAATTTGTTTACCCACCGTATGTTTTCTTCAAGAGAGAAGCCTCTAGTGAAACCTATGGCCCCCGGGTCTATTTTCTATCATATTATTTTCAGATCTATAAAACCAAAAACCCAAAAATACCTTGCTGCAATTTATTTATATTTACTTTATTTTACTCTTTTACTTATCTTTTATACCCATCTCTATTAGATCTCACTCTTGTTCGTGACCGTGAAGGGATTGACAACCCCTTTTTCGCGTTGATTGCACGTGTTTGTTAGTTTGTGCAGGTGCATCTATTGGGGACTTGCTTGTGCCTCCTAGTGGATTGATACCTTGGTTCTTAACTAAGGGAAATACTTATCTCTACTTTGCTGCATCTCCCTTTCCTCTTCAAGGGAAAAATCAACGCAAGCTCAAGAAGTAGCAGTGCGCCTAGCCCAATAAGGCCAGGGCGCCTCCCCTCAGCCCATGCCAGCCCTTGGGTCATGGTGGACCCACTTGTGGACTTCCGGACCCCTCCGGAATCCTTCTGAACCTTCTAGAAGCTTCATGGTACAATACCGAAAAAGCTGCATCTTTTTCTGGAACCCAAAATATGACTTCCCATATATAAATCTTTACCTCTTGACCATTCCGAGGCTCCTCGTGACGTCCGGGATCTCATCCAAGACTCCGAACAACATTCGGTTACCAATCATCAAATATCCCAATACTACTCTAGCATCAACGAATGTTAAGCGTGCGACCCTGCGGGTTCGGGAATCATGTAGTCATGACCGAGACACCCCTCCAGTCAATAACCAATAGCGGGACCTGGATGCCCATATTGATTCCTACATATTCCACGAAGATCTTTTATCGGTTAAACCACGATATCAAGTATTAGGTTAATCCCATATGCAATTCCCTTTGTCCGGCGATATGTTACTTGCCCGAGATTCGATCGTCGGTATCTCCATACCTAGTTCAATCTTGTTACCGTCAAGTCTCTTTACTCATTACGTAATACAAGATCCCGTGACTAACTCATTAGTCACATTGCTTGCAAGCTCTTTAAGATGTTGTATTACCGAGAGGGCCCAGAGATATCTCTCCGTCATACGGTGTGACAAATCCCTTTATGATCACCCAGTTACGAAGTGACGTTTGGATACACACTAAGTATTCCTCCGGTGCCAGGGAGTTACACGATCTCATGGTTTAAGGAACAGGTACTTGACATGAAGAAAGCTATAGCAAATAAACTAAACGATCTGATGCTAAGCTTACGGTTGGGTCTTGTCCATCACATCATTCTCCTAATGATGTGATCCCGTTATCAAATGACAACTCATGTCTATGGTTAGGAAACCTTAACCATCTTTGATCAACGAGCTAGTCTAGTAGAGGCTCACTAGGGACACTGTGTTGTCTATGTATTCACACATGTATTTAAGTTTCTGGTTAATACAATTCTAGCATGAATAATAAACATTTATCATGAACAAGGAAATATGATAATAACCAATTTATTATTGCCTCTAGGGCATATTTCCAACAAATAGGGCGCGCCCTGGGGTGTAGGCGCTGTTGGAAATATGCCCTAGAGGCAATAATATTATATTATTATATTTCCATTATTCATAATTAAGAGTTTATATTTCATGTTATAACTGCTATGATCCTGGAATATGTGATTTAGTGGAAAACTCATATGCACGTGTGAAATGGTAAATGGTTAAACAATAGGTTCCCAGTCTCGCCTCTAAGACTGGCTCAAGTGTTGTTGGTGATCACGTTTTCCGGATCTTAGGATATTCTTAAGTGTAATGATAGTCCTAAAACAACATTGAGGGTATGGCATTAGAAGAACGATCATATTGAATCAACCCAATAATTGTGTGTTATACTTTGTGATTATATCGTCTGAAATCAACTGTTATAACACGAAGTGTTAGCATGTGTTTTAGTTCCTCAAACCATGAGAGTGTCTCGGTAACTTCTTACTAGACGGTGGGCCTTGGGGTTTCTCAAACGTCGTCTGTAATAAGGTGATCATAATGACAACTTTCAGGTTCACCGGAAAGTTTGACAAGTGACCGGATAGCTTGAGAGTGGGATTAACAAATTACTGTTGGGCAATTGATAGAAAAGCGCATAGTTATGACGATATTCAAGGCAATGATCGTGTATATAGGCATCACGTCTGAGAAAAGTAGACCGACTCCTGCCTGCATCTACTACTATTACTCCACCCATCGACCGGTATCCAGCATGCATCTAGAGTATTAAGTTCATAAAGAACGGAGTAACGTCTTAAGCAAGATGAGATGATGTAGACAAAGTAAACCCAATCAATATGAATAAACCCCATCTTTTTATCCTTAATGACAGCGATACAAACACACGTCATGTCCCTTTCTGTCACTGGAATTGAGCACCACAAGATCGAACCCATCACAAATCACCTCTCCCATTGCAAGATAAATCAATCTAGTTGGCCAAACCAAACGGATAGATCGCAGAGAAATACAAAGATATAACAATCATGCATATAAGAATTCAAAAAAGACTCAAATAATATTCATGAATAATCTGATCATAAACCCACAATTCATCGGATCCCAACAAACACACCGCAAAAACGAATTACATCGAATAGATCTCCAAGAACATTGTATTGAAGATCAAAGAGAGAGAAGAAGCCGTCCAGCTACTAGCTATGGACCCGTAGGTTTGTGGTAAAATACTCACGCATCATCGGAAGGGTAGCAAGGTTGATGTAAAAGCCCTCCGTGATCGATTCCCCCTCTGGCAGAGTACCATAGAAGGCCTCCAGATGGGATCGTGGAAGAACAAAGGCTTGCAATGGCGGAAAAAGTGTTTCGGGCGGCTCTCTGATGTATTGGGAATATTTTGGAATTTATAGAGCTGGAATTAGGTCAAGAGGTGCCACGAGGGGCCCACAAGCCTGGGGGGCGCCCCCTGAGGGAGTCCTGGACTAGGGGGTCCTCGGGCTGTCGGCCTATCTCTCATAGGCCGGACAGGTGGGCCGCACTACAACTGCTAGAAGGCCGGACGTTGAGGCAACTCCGTATCCGAACACGAGATCTTTGATGCCTTGGTGTGTCCTCCAAGTCAAGATAAGAAGAATCGGGATGTTAATTCCTTCCTTGTAACCGACTATGTGTAACCCTAGTACCCCTGGTGCCTATATAAACTAGAGGGTTTAGTCCGTAGAGGCTAGAGAACAACAACCATCATCCTACTCGCCTAGGGTTTAGTTCATCTGATCTCGTGGTAGATCAACTCTGTAATCATCCTATACACTTAAATATAATCAAGCAGGACATAGGGTTTTACCTCTTTGAGAGGGCCTGAACCTGGGTAAACATTGTGTCCTTTGTCCCTTGTTCCCCATTGATCCAAGATCCACAGCTCGGGACCCCCTACCCGAGATCCACCGGTTTTGACATCGACATTGGTGCTTTCAATGAGAGTTCCGCTGTGAGATCGCCGAAGGATTGATGGCTCGCCTGATCATCGGAGATGGTGTCAACACCGGGGACATCTTTGTCCCCGGCCAGCTTTTCGCGTTCGGCAACATCGTTCTACATGCTAACCCGGCCGGTCATCTCGACCAGGTCAACAGCTTCGCCCCTGAGCACCAGATTAGGTTCGGTAACCTAGAGTACGTTGCTGACACTCGAGGCGATCTGACCTTCACCGGCTTCTCAGCTTTGCCTAAGACACCCGAAGACCCTGAAGCTTCAACTTCGGAATCTCCTTCCGACCTAACTCCTGGGTCGGCCCTCAGCTCATATCCGGCTTCAAGCCTGGGTGTGATCCCTGCGTCCAAAGATCGGGAGTCAATTCTGGCCGGACTCGCCTCTCTTACCTCGAATCCAGCTTCAAGCTCGGACATGACTTCGGCGTCCGAACACCAGGAGTCAACCCTGACCGGACTCGCCCCTTGCACCGTCATACCGGAGGTCGACTCTGAAGAAATCCCAGACACCAATCCGGACAGTCTCGCCCTGCTAAACAAGATGCTAGATTAGATCCAGATGATAACCATCACGGACGACCCATCCTCGACCTACGCTCGGCCTGGTCTCGAGGTGGGCCACAGGGAATTTTACGCCCCACCCACCACCCACTTAGTAGCCACTGTCGAAGATTTAACCAACATACTAGACTACATTTCTGAGGAAGCCGACGACATGGATGAAGATGTCGAAGCTATGGCCCACACTACTACTGCCCCTCCCATCACTGGACGGTGGACGACCACCTCCACCTATGGTGTCTATATGGTGGACACCCCAAGGATAATGGCGATGGAACCAATGGGAAGAATGATGATGGCACCCCCAAACAAAATGGCGACAAGCCAGGTGAGGAGCCATCCAAACACCGAAGACAGCACCGACAATCCAAGGGGTGTAGGGGCAGGGAAAGCAACACGGGCACTGGAGAAAACGATACCCTGAACAATATGGAAGACCTCGGTGACCCCGCTGCCCCCGAGCAACAGCCCGATGACTCGGAGGAGCACGAGGATCAGTATAATCCCGAGGACCTCAATGACTCCGAGGACAGTAATTACCTTCCCCTCTCCGAAGAGGAGGTCAGCCTCGGAGCCGAGGATTTCATCGTCCCCGAGGAGCCACTGGACCAAGAGCGGTTAAAAGGCAGCTTATCGCCACCGCACGAAGCTTGAAGAAAAAGCAGCAACAGCTAAAAGCCGAACAAGACACCCTCAACGACGGATGGACAAAAGTCCTAACAGCCGAAGAAGGGCACGACTATGAGTGGCAAACCAAAAGCTACCCCAGGCGTAAACTGCTGCCACAATTTGACGACGAGGCTCTTGAGCCCGCACCCCCGAGACGTACTCAGGCAGACCAGCCCGACTGCCCCCCTCGTGGACGGGACAGGCCGACTGCAGAGGTCGAATATCCACCCGCTCCTCCTCGCCGTAGAGGCAAGGAGCCGGCGCAGCCTGAGTACAAATATGATCTACGACACGACCTCACTGTTAGAGCAGGTCAGACAAGATCCATCTATGGATCTAGAGAGTACGCTCTGGCTGGACGGGACGGATACCAAGCTTGGCGTGACCAAAATGATAGAGTTCGGGAGCAGCACCGGCCGAGACGGCAGCCGATCTCCGGCGCGACGTAGCCCAGGTTAGAGGCACTGCTCACCCGATGTGCTTTACGGGTGAAGTGATGCGGCATCAGTTCCCTAAAGGGTTTAAACCCGTGAACATCGAACAATATGAAGGGACAATAGACCTAGCCGTGTGGATGGAAGATTTTCTTCCCCACATTCATATGGCACGAGGCGACGACCTACACGCCATAAAGTACCTGCCATTAAAGCTCAAAGGGCCAGCCAGGCATTGGTTGAACAGCCTTCCTGAAAACTCTATAGGGATCTGGGTAAACTTGAGGATGCCTTCCGAGCCAACTTTCAAGGCACTTATGTTCGGCCTCCAGATGCCGATGACCTGAGCCATGTGGTCCAACAGCCCGGAGAATCAGCCCGTCAATTTTGGAATCAGTTCTTGACTAAGAAGAACCAAATCATCGACTGTCCGGATGCTGAGGCGATAGCCGCATTCAAACACAGCATCCGAGACGAATGGCTAGCTCGTCATCTCGGCCAAGACAAGCCGAGGACGATTTCGGCTCTTACCTCACTCATGACCCGCTTTTGCACGGGCGAATATAGCTGGTTGGCTCGTAGAAGCAACAACCCCGAAGACCCCAGTACTTCGGAAGTCCGGGACGGAAACAGGAAACCACAACGCCACAAAAATAAGCGTCGTCATAATGGCGGTGAAACCGAGGATACGGCAGTGAACGTCGAATTCAGTAACGCCAAACCCGGTCAGCGGAAGAAACCCTCTAAAGGGAACAGGGACAGCCGGACCGCACTCGACAAAATCCTGGATAGGCCTTGCCAGATCCATGGTATCCCGGATAAGCCTGCTAACCACACCAACAATAACTGTTGGGTGATCAAACAGGCTGGCAAGCTCACAACCGAGGAGCAAGGCATGGGCCCCCGTGATACGTCCATTTTGCATCATGTTTACCTACTGTTATTTATAATTTTTTTATGCATGACAATGCTTTTGGGAGTAATTCTAATGCCTTTTCTCTCATAATATGCAAGGTTTACACAAAGAGGGAGAATACCGGCAGTGGAATTCTGGAGCAGAAAAAGCGAGTCAGAGCTACCTATTCTGCACAACTCCAAATAAGCTGAAACTTCACGGAGATTTTTATGGATTATTTAAGAATTATTGGAGCAAATAACTACCAGAGGGGGCACACCAGGTGGGCAAAACCCACCTGGACACACCAGGGAGCCCAGGCGCGCCCTGGTGGGTTGTGCCCTCCTCGGCCCACCTCCGGTGCCCCTCTTCTGGTATATGTCATTTTGACCTAGAAAAAATAGAAGGAGGACTAGGCGGAACTTGGGCAGGAGCACTTTTGCCCTCCGGCGGAGCGATTTCACCGGGGGAACTTCCCTCCCGGAGGGGGAAATCATCGTCATCGTCATCACCAACAACTCTCCCATCTTTGGGAGGGCCATCTCCATCAACATCTTCAACAGCACCATCTCCTCTCAAACCCTAGTTCATCTCTTGTGTTCAATCTTTGTACCGGAACCTTAGATTGGTACTTGTGGGTGACTAGTAGTGTTGATTACATCTTGTAGTTGATTACTATATGGTTTATTTGGTGGAAGATTATATGTTCAGATCCATTATGCTATTTAATACCCCTCTGATCTTGAGCATGGTTTTTATTTGTGAGTAGTTACTTTTGTTCTTGAGGTCATGGGAGAAGTCATGTTGCAAGTAATCATGTGAACTTGATATGTGTTCGATATTTTGATGATATGTATGCTGTGATTCCCTTAGTGGTGTCATGTGAACATCGACTACATGGCACTTCACCACATTTGGGCCTAGGGGAATGCATTGTGGAGTAGTTATTAGATGATGGGTTGCTAGAGTGACAGAAGCTTAAACCCTAGTTTATGCGCTACTTCGTAAGGGACTCGTTTGGATCCAAAAGTTTAATGCTATGGTTAGATTTTATCTTAATACTTTTCTCGTAGTTGCGGATGCTTGCGAGGGGGTTAATCATAAGTAGGAGGTTTGTTCAAGTAAGAACAACACCTAAGCACCGGTCCACCCACATATCAAATTATCAAAGTAGCGAATACAAATCAAACCAACATGATGAAAGTGATATGATGAAATTCCCGTGTACCCTCAAGAACGCTTTGCTTATCATAAGAGACCGTTTTGGCCTGTCCTTTGCCACAAAAGGATTGGGCTACCTTGCTGCACTTTATTTACTATTACCGTTACTTGCTCGTTACAAATTATCTTACTATCAAACTACTTGTTACCGACTATTTCAGTGCTTGCAGAAAATACCTTGCTGAAAACCACTTGTCATTTCCTTCTGCTCCTTGTTGGGTTCGACACTCTTACTTATTGAAAGGACTATGATTGATCCCCTATACTTGTGGGTCATCAAGGCTCTTTTCTGGCGCCGTTGCCGGGGAGTGAAGTGCTCTTTGTAAGTGGAAATTGGTAAGGGGAAATTATTACTACGTGCTGAAATTTATTGGCACTTGTTATTATGGTAATCATCCTTTGAGGGGTTTGTTCGGGGTATCTTCACCTCGACCGGAACCACAATTAGTTGTCCCTCAACCTACTGCACCTACTGAAAATATTGGTTATGAAATTCCTTCGGGTATGATAGAACAACTGCTAGCTAATCCTTATGCAAGAGATGGAACTGAGCATCCTGATATGCACTTGATATATGTGGATGAAATTTGTGGATTATTTAAGCTTGCAGGTTTTCCCGGAGATGAAGCTAAGAAGAAGGTTTTCCCTTTATCTTTGAAGGGAAAAGCATTGGCATGGTATAGGCTATGCGATGATATTGGATCTTGGAATTGGAATAGATTGAAATTGGAATTTCACCAAAAAATTTATCCTATGCATCTAGTTCATCGTGATCGGAATTATATATATAATTTTTGGCCTCATGAAGAAGAAAGTATCGCTCTAGCTTCGGGGGGGGGGGGGCTTAAGTCAATGTTATATTCATGCCCCAACCATGAGCTCTCAAGAGAAATTATTATTCAGACTTTTTATGCTCGGCTTTCTCGTGATGATCAATCCATGCTCGATACTTCTTGTACTGGTTCTTTTATGAAGAAGACTATTGAATTCAGGTGGGATCTTTTAGAAAGAATTAAATGCAACTCTGAAGATTGGGAACTCGACGAAGGTAAAGATTCAGGTATTAAGCTTGAATTATATTGTGTTAAATCTTTTATGAATACCGATGCTTTTCAAAAGTTTAGCACTAAATATGGACTTGACTCTGAGATAGTAGCCTCCTTTTGTGAATCATTTGCTACTCATGTTGATCTCCCTAAGGAGAAGTGGTTTAAATATCACCCACCTATTAAAGAAGAAATTATAGAACCGGTCATAGCTAAAGAAGAAACTATTATTTATAATGTTGACCCAGTTGTTCCTACTGCTTATATTGAAAAACCACCCTTCCCTGTTAGGATAAAGGAACATGCTAAGGTTTCAACTGTGGTTCGCAAAAGCAATATTAGAGCACCTAAACCTGCTGAACAAATTAAAGTAGAACCTAGTGTTGCTATGGTTAAAGATCTCTTGGTAGAAAATATTGATGGGCATGTTATTTACTTCTGTGATGAAGCTGCTAGAATTGCTAAACCCGATGAAAAAGATAAACATAGACCTGTTGTTGGCATGCCTGTTGTCTCAGTCAAAATAGAAGATCATTGTTACCATGGTTTATGTGATTTAGGTGCTAGCGTGAGTGCTATTCCTTTTACCTTATACCAAGAAATTATGAATGACATAGCACCCGCTGAAATAGAAGATATAGATGTTACTACTAAACTTGCTAATAGAGACACCATCACACCACTTGGGATTGTTAGAGATGTTGAAGTATTGTGTGGGAAAATAAAATACCCTACTGATTTTCTAGTTCTTGGTTCCCCACAAGATGACTTATGTCCCATTATCTTTGGTAGACCCTTTCTGAACACTGTCAATGCTACTATAGATTGTCATAAACAAACTGTCAGTGTTAGCTTTGGTGATGAATCTCATGAGTTTAATTTTTCTAAGTTTAATAGACAACCTCACAAGAAAGAATTACCTAGTGAGGATGAAATATTGGTCTTGCTTCTATTGCCGTGCCTCCTACTGATCCACTAGAACAATATTTGCTAGACCACAAAAATGATATGCATATGCATGAAAGAAATGAGATAGATAAAATTTTCTTTGAACAACGGCCTCTACTTAAACATAATTTGCCTATTGAAACTCTAGGAGGTCCTCCTCCACCTAAAGGTGATCCTGTGTTTGAATTAAAACAATTGCCTGCCACTTTGAAATATGCTTATCTTGATGAGAAAAAGATATATCCTGTTATTATTAGTGCTAACCTTTCAGAACATGAAGAAGAAAGATTATTGAAAATTCTGAAGAAGCAGCGAGCTGCTATTGGATATACTCTTGATGATCTTAAGGGCATTAGTCCCACTCTCTGTCAGCACAAAATTAATATGGAACCTGATGCTAAATCTGTTGTTGATCATCAACGATGTTTGAATCCTAAGATGAAACAAGTGGTAAGAACTGAAATACTAAAGCTTCTGGAAGCAGGTATAATCTATCCCATAGCTGATAGTAGATGGGTGAGTCCCGTTCATTGTGTCCCTAAGAAAGGAGGTATTACCGTTGTTCCCAATGATAAAAATGAACTCATTCCACAAAGAATTGTTGCTGGCTATAGAATGGTAATTGATTTTAGAAAATTAAATAAAGCAACTAGAAAAGATCATTACCCTTTGCCTTTTATTGATCAAATGCTAGAAAGATTATCAAAGCACACACACTTTTTGTTTTCTTGATGGATATTCTGGTTTTTCTCAAATACCTGTTTCACAACCTGATCAAGAGAAAACCACTTTTACTTGCCCTTTTGGAACTTATGCTTATAGACGTATGCCTTTTGGTTTATGCAATGCACCTGCTACCTTTCAAAGATGTATGACTACTATATTCTCTGATTTTTGTGAAAAGATTGTTGAGGTTTTCATGGATGATTTTTCTGTATATGGATCTTCTTTTGATGATTGCTTAAGCAACCTTGATCGAGTTTTGCAGTGATGTGAGCAAACTAATCTTGTCTTGAATTGGGAGAAGTGCCACTTTATGGTTAATGAAGGTATTGTCTTGGGGCATAAAATTTCTGAACAAGGTATTGAGGTGGATAAAGCTAAAGTTGATGCAATTGAGAAAATGCCATGTCCAAAGGATATTAAAGGTATTCGTAGTTTCCTCGGTCATGCTGGTTTCTATAGGAAGTTTATTAGAGACTTCTCTAAAATTTCTAGGCCTCTTACAAATCTTTTACAAAAGGATGTTCCGTTTGTTTTTGATGATGATTGTGTAGACGCCTTTGAAACACTTAAGAAAGACTTAACTTCTGCACCTATTGTTCAACCACCTGATTGGAACTTGCCTTTTGAAATTATGTGTGATGCTAGTGATTATGCTGTTGGTGCTGTTCTAGGACAAAGAGTTGATAAGAAACTAAATGTTATTCATTATGCTAGCAAAACTCTAGACAGTGCCCAAAGAAACTATGCTACCACTGAAAAAGAATTTTTAGCAGTTGTGTTTGCTGGTGCCAAATTCAGATCTTACATTGTGGATTCTAAAGTTATTGTTCACACTGATCCTGCTGCTATAAAATACCTCATGGAAAAGAAAGATGCTTAACCTAGACTCATTAGGTGGCTTCTCTTGCTACAAGAATTTGATTTACATATAACTGATAGAAAAGGAGCTGAGAATCCCGTAGCTGATAACTTATCTAGGTTAGAAAATATTCTTGATGACCCACTACCTATTGATGATAGCTTTCCTGATGAACAATTAGCTGCAATAAATGTTTCTCATAATACTCCTTGGTATGCTGACTATGCTAATTATATTGTTGCTAAATATATACCACCTAGTTTCACATACCAACAAAAGAAAAAGTTCTTCGATGATTTAAGACATTACTTTTGGGATGATCCACATCTTTATAAAGAAGGAGTAGATGGTACTATTAGACGTTGTGTACCTAAGCATGAACAGGAACAAATCCTACGGAAATGTCACTCCGAAGCTTATGGAGGACATCATGCGGGAGATAGAACTGCTCACAAGGTATTGCAATCTGGTTTTTATTGGCCTACTCTCTTCAAGGACTCCCGTAAGTTTGTTTTATCTTGTGATGAATGTCAAAGAATTGGTAATATTGGTAAGCGTCAAGAAATGCCTATGAATTATTCACTTGCTGTTGAACCATTTGATGTTTGGGGTTTTGATTATATAGGACCTTTTCCTTCCTCTAATGGGTATACACATATTTTGGTTGCTGTTGATTACGTTACTAAGTGGGTAGAAGCTATTCCAACTAGTAGTGCTGATCACAACACCTCTATTAAAATGCTTAAGGAAGTTATTTTCCCAAGGTTTGGAGTCGCTAGATATTTAATGACTGATGGTGGTTCACACTTTATTCATGGTGCTTTCCGTAAAATGCTTGCTAAGTATGATTTTAACCATAGAATTGCATCACCCTATCATCCTCAGTCTAGTGGTCAAGTTGAACTTAGCAATAGAGAAATAAAACTAATTCTACAGAAAACTGTTAATAGGTCCCGAAAGAATTGGTCTAAGAAATTGGATGATGCACTTTGGGCCTACAGAACAACATATAAAAATCCTATGGGTATGTCTCCCTATAAAATGGTTTATGGCAAAGCTTGTCATTTGCCTCTTGAGTTAGAACATAAAGCATATTGGGCAATTAAAGAACTCAACTATGATTTCAAACTTGCCGGTGAAAAGAGGTTATTTGATATTAGCTCATTAGACGAATGGAGAACCCAAGCTTATGAAAATGCCAAGTTATTTAAAGAAAAAGTTAAAAGATGGCATGACAAAAGAATCCAAAAGCAGGAATTCAAAGTGGGAGAATATGTTCTTTTGTACAACTCTCATTTTAGATTCTTTGCAGGGAAGCTTCTCTCTAAATGGGAAGGACCTTATGTTACCAAAGAAGTTTACCGTTCTGGAGCTATCAAAATAAATAATGCCAAAGGTACTAACCCGAAGGTTGTCAATCGGCAAAGAATTAAACACTATATCTCAGGTATGCCTATTAATGTTGAAAGCAATATTATTCAAACCATGACACCTGAGGAACACGTAAAAGAGACTTTCCGGAACACTCCAGAATAACTAAAAAATAGGAGGTACGTGATACGGTAAGTAAACGGACTCCGAAAAATCCGCAAAAATATTTTCTGTCAGTTTTGGAATATAACAAAAAATAGGAAAATAAGAAACAACCAGGAAGGCAACCCTGGTGGGAACAAGACACCAGGGCGCGCCTGGCTTGCTAGGCGCGCCCAGGTGGGTTGTGCCCACCTCGGGTACCTTCCAGACTCCGTTTCTCTCTTGTTTGCTTGTTTCCCAAGATAAAAAAATCTTTATATACCCCCCGAACCTATTAACCATCGTATCGCGGAGAAATCTCCTGTTCTTCTTTCTTGCTATTTTCTATCAGATCTGTTAAGCCAGGCATCATGTCTTCTCCCTCCTCCAACAACGTAGAAGAGGATGCTTGGTTGATGAAGATTGAATTGAAGAGATAAGAACCCAAAGAAGCCTTAAAGGGGGACAAGAGGAAGGAAGCTACTGGAGATCAAGCCCCAGCTGTAGAGCAGACCTTGCCCCCGGAGGAAGAAGAAGAAGATATCCTTCAACCATACTATGAATATCTCACTCCTACTAAGATTGAAGCCTTTAGGATGATTGAAATGGTTCGTGTTTAAAACAAATATCTCACCCGTGAAAATATTTTATTGCAAGAGCACATCATTGCCCTTCGTGGCGTCATTCGAAGATTGGAGTATCTTTTGAGCCTGAAGGATAAGACCGCTACCACCTCATCACCATCACCTTCTTCATCACCAAAGGAGACTTGAGTTCATGGTATGGGCACTCCCCTTGGCTTGTGCCAAGCTTGGGGGAGGTGCCCCGGTATCGTATCACAATCACTATCTTTTGCCTTTACTTATCTTAGTTCGATCTTTAGTTTTCCTATGATCTAGTTAAATAAAAGTTTAGTTCGATCCTTTCTTTTCGAGTGTTTGCTTAGTGATCTATCTATCGATGTAATCGTGTTCGAGATATATAATAAAGAGTAGTTTGAGTTTTGTTTCTTTACTTTAATGTTGCAATAAAAAGAAAGGAAAATAAATGAAAAAGATCATATGCTAATCTTATGGTAAGTAATGACATCACATAAGGAAAAGTATAAGTGGTAAAATTTGTTGGAGATTGACAAACATAGCATTGGTCAATGATGCAATTCATGAAAGAATTAATAAGGGAAGAGAAGATTCACATGCAAATACACTATCTTGGACATCTTTTACGATTGTGAGCCCCCATTAAATATTTTGTGTCAAAATAGTTGACGTTGGACAAGGAAGACAACATAATGATTTATGTTTGTTCATATTCACATAGAAGTTATATTGTCATAGATCCTTTAACATGTGGTGCTTGCTCAATATATTTTCTAGCCAAAAATTTCGCACTAAGTAGAGATACTACTTGTGCATCCAAAACCCTTAACCCAAATCTTATTTTGAGAGTCCACCATACCTACCTATGGATTGAGTAAGATCCTTCAAGTAAGTTGTCATCGGTGCAATAAGGTAATAAAAATTGCTTCTAAATGTGTTGGATCATTTAGTGTAAGAGAAAATTGAGCGGCACACAAACTTGTGATGGCAAAATAATAAAAGCGATAGACTGCATAATAGAGGTTGCCATCATAAGGGGCAATGTAACGTGACGTTCTTTTGCATGAAGGGATTTGGCATACAAACAAATAAACGCATGACAACCTCTGCTTCCCTCTACGAAGGGCCTATCTTTTACTTTTATGCATTTACTTTTATGAAGAGTCAAAGTTTTCTTCCCTATTCCTCTTTATTTTCTCTTTTTGCAAGCATCATGTGGTGAGGAAAGATCTAGGCACATATATCCAGTTGAATATGAGTGGGCATGAGTTATTATTGTTGATATCACCCTTGAGGTGAATACGTTGGGAGGCGAAACTATAAGCCCCTATCTTTCTATATGTCCGGTTGAAACTTTTTGTTCATGGGTATGCTATGAGTGTTAGCAATCATAGAAGATTAAAAGATGGTTGAGTATGTGGACTTGCCTAAATGCTCCGATACGTGACCCTTCCTGAAAATATGATGAATTGTAGTTGCAAAGTTGACTGAGAACATAGTTTGTTGGTTTTCAATAAGGTTTATGCTTTATACTTCAATGTTGTGATGAATTGTTACTTGCTCATGAGAAGTTATATGACAAAAGTTATGTGACAAAAGTTATTTGATAAAGTTTTATGTTAAAGTTCTTTGTTGTTACAATAATATGCATGATGCTTCTATGTCTGTATTTTGTTTTTATCGACACCTCTCTCTCTAAGCATGAGGACATGTTTTTCGATTTCAGTTTTCGCTTGAGGACAAGCGAGGTCTAAGCTTGGGGGAGTTGATACGTCCATTTTGCATCATGTTTACCTACTGTTATTTATAATGTTTTTATGCATGATAATGCTTTTGGGAGTAATCCTAATGCCTTTTCTCTCATAATATGCAAGGTTTACACAAAGAGGGAGAATACCGACAGCTGGAATTCTGGACCAGAAAAAGCGCGTCAGTGCTACCTATTCTGCACAACTCCAAATAAGCTGAAACTTCACGGAGATTTTTTATGTATTATTTAAGAATTATTGGAGCAAATAACTACTAGAGGGGGCCCACCAGGTGGGCACAACCCACCTGGGCGCGCCAGGGAGCCCAGGCGCGCCCTAGTGGGTTGTGCCCTCCTCGGCCCACCTCCGGTGCCCCTCTTCTGGTATATAAGTCATTTTGACCTAGAAAAAATAGAAGGAGGACTTTCGGGACGAAGCACCGCCGTCTCGAGGCGGAACTTGGGCAGGAGCACTTTTGCCCTCCGGCGGAGCGATTCCGCCGGGGGAACTTCCCTCCCGGAGTGGGAAATCATCGTCATCGTCATCACCAACAACTCTCCCATCTTTGGGAGGGCCATCTCCATCAACATCTTCAACAGCACCATCTCCTCTCAAACCCTAGTTCATCTCTTGTGTTCAATCTTTGTACCAGAACCTTAGATTGGTACTTGTGGGTGACTAGTAGTGTTGATTACATCTTGTAGTTGATTACTATATGGTTTATTTGGTGGAAGATTATATGTTCAGATCCATTATGCTATTTAATACCCCTCTGATCTTGAGCATGGTTATTATTTGTGAGTAGTTACTTTTGTTCTTGAGGTCACGGGAGAAGTCATGTTGCAAGTAATCATGTGAACTTGATATGTGTTCGATATTTTGATGATATGTATGCTGTGATTCCCTTAGTGCTGTCATGTGAACGTCGACTACATGGCACTTCACCACATTTGGGCCTAAGGGAATGCATTATGGAGTAGTTATTAGATGATGGGTTGCTAGAGTGACAGAAGCTTAAACCCTAGTTTATGCGCTACTTCGTAAGGGACTGATTTGGATCCAAAAGTAATGCTATGGTTAGATTTTATCTTAATACTTTTCTCGTAGTTGCGGATGCTTGCGAGGGGGTTAATCATAAGTAGGAGGTTTGTTCAAGTAAGAACAACACCTAAGCACCGGTCCACCCACATATCAAATTATCAAAGTAGCGAACACAAATCAAACCAACATGATGAAAGTGATATGATGAAATTCCCGTGTACCCTCAAGAACGCTTTGCTTATCATAAGAGACCGTTTTGGCCTGTCCTTTGCCACAAAAGGATTGGGCTACCTTGCTGCACTTTATTTACCATTACCGTTACTTGCCCGTTACAAATTATCTTACTATCAAACTACTTGTTACCGACTATTTCAGTGCTTGCAGAAAATACCTTGCTGAAAACCACTTGTCATTTCCTTCTGCTCCTCGTTGGGTTCGACACTCTTACTTATCGAAAGGACTACGATTGATCCCCTATACTTGTGGGTCATCACCCTGCAGTGAGGATGACGATGAACCTCGCGGGCCGAACAATGGAGGCCAGAAGCAGTTCCCTCCCGAGGTAAAAACAGTGAATATGATCTACGCCACACACATACCCAAGAAGGAGAGGAAGCGCGCACTCCGGGACGTCTACACCATAGATCCAGTAGCCCCGAAGTTTAACCCATGGTCGACGTGTCCAATCACCTTCGACCGCGAGGAGCACTCGACCAATATCTGTCATGGAGGATCAACGACCCTGGTTCTTGACCCCATTATCGATGGGTACCACCTCACTAGAGTCCTCATGGACGGAGGCAGTAGCCTCAATCTGATTTATTCAGATACAGTGAGGAAAATGGGTATTGATCTGTCAAGGATCAAACCCAGTAATACCACCTTGAAAGGAGTAATCCTAGGCGTTGAAGCCCGCTGCTCGGGCACCCTGACCTTGGAAGTAGTGTTCAGCTCGCCGGACAACTTCCACATCGAAGACTTGATCTTCGACATTGTCCCCTTTCGCAGTGGCTATCATGCACTCCTGGGCCGGACGGCGTTTGCTCGATTCAACGCCGTCCCCCATTATGCATACCTAAAGCTAAAGATGCCCGAACCCAAGGGCGTTATCACAGTCAACGGCAACACGGAGCGCTCACTCCAGACTGAGGAACATACAGCAGCTCTGGCAGCCGAAGTCCAAACCGGCATCGAGGGGCCGAAGTATCAGCCCGCCGTCAAGGCACATGAGGCAAGAAAACAGGCCTGAGCCCTATCTCTGTTCGAGGAGCCTCCCTACGCTCAACGTAAATAGGGGTACGCACCCCACAGCATGCCCAGCCCAGTCGCCCACTACGTGCCTCGTTTGCACAACTTCATGCTTAAAATACCATGGGCAGCTGTGGGGACCAATCACCCAATAGCCAAGTGTTCGGTTTAACCGAGCTATGGTCAAACACGTCTTCGGACAACAATAGGTGCCATCTAGGACCTATTTGGCATCAAGCTAGTACAGTACGGCGACTTCTCAAGACCCTCCCCCAAGGGCCCGTCGGCCGATCATCACCCCCTCCAAGGAGTTCTTCCTCCCCTCCAGAGAAAAGGCGCAGACGTGCAGTAGGGCACAGTACGGACGTCAAGCTACGCATTAAGGCCCTGTGTAAACCTTTCCTCTGTAAAATTTATTTTATAACAAAGTATCTATAACAGTTACTTCGACAGTTCGGATTGTACGGCTAGACGTCACGAGTTCACCAGAAAATAATGACCACCTTTTACGGTCCTCTTGCAATCATTTACATTGCACATTTTTCCCGCTCTTCAACACTGAAATAAACTAGTTTGGTACACATTTTCTCTAGATGCGACCGACTAATAGACCGGGGGCTTGATTATAAAACTCGCCTCAAGCATCAGTCTGGCACTATCTTCTCTCTCAAGTGTTCGGCGTCTCGGATATTGCACTATATGAATTAGTTCCGAATTATGTCTTGGGTCAATAGTTGGGTTGCCCAGCTCCTATGTTTACACTCTTATGTTCCGCTAAGAAGGTAAAGGGAGAACCACTGCGATTGTACTTCTGGCTAGCCCAATCAATTACCTCGGTGGAGAAAGCCGAAAACTGACTGTCATAATAAGCGAGAACTGGACGGCGATCCGATGACAAGTGCCAAACTAAAAATCAATGGAGATTACTCCGTGTTATACGAAGGGTTTTGTCTTTACACAAACCACGTGGTGAAGGCATACACCTCGGCTCTCCCGAAGATCACAAAACACTGGGGGCTAGTCAATAGCCCCCGCAGTCAAGCTCCTATGGCTAAGTGAAAGTAATAAAACCGCATAGTCTGATTGCCTTGTTTCCCTCACGCACTACCGCCTTCGGGCATCGAGACGTCGGCTAAGGGTCACAGTGTGAAGGTTGAAACACCCCTTGTAGCATCTATATGGGGCTGAAGCCTACGACTGGTAACTTTTAGAATAAAACAGCCGCATGAGAGTCAAAATAAACAAAAACAGATACAAGTATGATAAACCATACAAAATAACTACATTATAAAGCAAAAGGTTCAATTGTCATTTAACAGATGATAGTATGCTCATTCAAGGATTACATCTTTTGGACACTGGTCCTCTATTGCCCGAGCACCATCCATCACGATGGGGAAATACTGCTCGAGACGCCGGTGCTCCTTTCCAGCGGGTGGGCGTCCGGTGGTCATCTCGACCGGCTTAATCTTCGGCTAGTGCACCATGGTCCTCGCAAAGGCCATCCGAGCTCCCTCGATGCAGACGGAATGCTTCACAGCGTCAATCCGCGAAGCGGCATCGCACAACTTCTGCACTAGGCCAAAGTAGCTTCTCGGTATTGGCTCCGCAGGCCACAGTCAGACACAAAGGTCCTTCATGGCCGGCTCCGCCATCCGATGCAACTCCATCAGCTACTTATTTGGTTGCTTAGGAGGGGGGTGTTCGGGCGCTTGAAACTTCACCCAGAATAGCCTATGTTCGGCATCACCCTCCCGAGACGCAAAGTGCTTGGTCGCATCCGCCGCACTCCTTGGAAGTTCCACAAATGCGCCTGAGGAACACCACACCCGCGTGAGCAAAGCGAACCTGTGACCGCCAAAGACACTTTGCAGTAAGTATGGCTTACCATCCACAATAAGCTTCACTTGGCGGAGTTCTTCTCGGGCGCACCATGTTTCTGACCTTGCCTCCTGGATCTCCCACTTCACCGAAGATAGCTCGGTGGCTTTAGCCTTATTTTTCTGCTCAAGGTCCTCACATTTAGTGACGGCATCCTTGAGCTCCTGCTGCACCTCGGCCACTCTGTCCTCGTGATTGTCGCTGGCAGCCTTCACCGACGATAGCTCGGCCATCGCTCGCTCGGTCGCCGCCTTCTGTTCGGTAGCCTCCTGATTGGCCTTCTTCAGTTCGGCCTTGAGGTTCTCGATCTCCGCAGCGACAACTGCAGTCATAATCAAGCAATTCTTTCTTATGGATAACCCCGAACACCTTGTCGGATAAGGCAACCCGAACTATTAAGTCTCGATCAGACTAACCTTGTGTTTCGTCGAACCGCTTGTTGACATGGTCGAGCTCCTCATCAGAGATCTTGATCTTCCGATTCATTTCTGCCAGCTCCGCGGCATTTGCAGCCGCCGCCGAAGACGAAGCCTACAAACAAAAAGCTCATATCATTTAGACTCCCGATTCAATGATTTTTGATCCTCCGCTAGGCTTTTTCAATCTCGGCGAAGTCTTGGGGACTGCTATACATACGAGGATTGCATAACCTTACTTAAAAAATCACTTTATGGAAAGTATATTACATGGCTTACCTCGAAGCCCGTCAGGAGGCCGCCAAAAGCTTCCTTCAGTCCGCTGCTAACGGACCAAATACTTTCCAAAACCACGCCCATCAGGGCATGGTGTTCTGCAACGACGGAGGAGCTATTCAAAGCCTCCTCCATCATGTCCGGCCACCCAGCTGCAACCCGATCGCCGGTGTTCGGCGCTGGAGGCGGGGCCCCGCCCCCCTTCAGCGGAGGATAGGATGGATGACTCCGGGGGCCTTGGGGGCTCCGGAACCATCTTCGGGGAAGGCTCGGATTGACCGAGCTCTCCCTCTTTGTTCATCAGGAGGGATCTCCCCTCTTGGTCTTCGGTGACCGAGGTGTTAACCTCGGCCATGATGTCATCGCCACCACCTCCCGTGTTCAGACTGGGAGGGGTCCTTCGGGACAGCACCTCTCCGGTCTCCCCGGTGACCGGAGGAGGCGTAGAGCGGGACGCGGTCCCACTCTCTGCTAGCTCGGCTGGTGGAGAGGTCCCCTCTGAGACCTGATCAATGGGGAGGTCCTGCGGCGGGCTGCATTACAAAACACACGCATTTGATCAAGTAATAAACTAATGGAGGAAGCACCCGCGGAATCTTCGGATTCATACCTTTGGGCAGGGGGCTTGACCCTGTGGTTCCTTTGCGGAACCTCTCCTAAAGCTTCGGACCCCTTAGCAGAGTCCGAACTGTCGTCGGGCAAGGCCAACTTGGGCGTGCGCTGCTTCTTTGGGGCGTGAGGAGGTTGTTCCTCCTCGGCGTTGTCTGCCGCCGCCCTCTTCCTGGTTCGGGAGGAGTCGCTCTCCTCCCCGTCCTCTTCCTCCTCTCCCTCGTGAATGGAGGGGGCCTGGTGTCCGAATGCCCCCTCGGGCGGAGGCCCTCTCGGGCCTCCTTCGTCCCGATCTTCTTCTTCTCTTTTTTCTCCGGCGCCTTGTATGGCGCCACGGCTAGCATTTCCTCTAGCAAAGCCGACCTGGGGTCTTCAGGCAGCGGGGCCGGACTGTTGATCCGCGCGGCTTTATCAAGCCAGCCCTGTGAAGGTGGGGAAGTAAGAGTCAGATCCCCTGTTAAAAGATAGATATCCGTACATAAAAGGATAAAACTTCATTACCTCCTTGGGAGGGTGTGCGGCGTCAAGGCCAATGTCCTCCTCCTTGGCCGGCCACTCCTTCTGGGGCTTAAATAACACCTTCCACAACTTGTCCTGAGTGGTGCCATAGAAACGGAGCACGGTGGCTAGGTCCTTGGGCTTGTAGGACCACATTGGAGCGGCCCATTGATACGTCCCCAACGTATCTATAATTTTTGATTGTTCCATGCTGTTATATTATCATTTTTGGATGTTTTACAATCATTTTATAGCAACTTTATATCATTTTTTGGGACTAACCTATTGACATAGTGCTCAGTGCCAGTTGCTGATTTTTGTTTGTTTTTTACTTCGCAGAATATCCCTATCAAACGGAGTCCAAACGCAGCGAAACTTTTTGGAGATTTTTTTGGGACCATAAGACAACTTGGGAGCCAAGGAAGCACCAGAGGGGAGGCCCGTGGGGCCCACAAGACACCAGGGCACGCCAGAGGCCCCTGGCGCGCCCTGATGGGTTGTGGGGCCCACGGAGGTCCTCTCCACCGCCTCTCAGCTCTATAAATACCCAAATATTCCAGAAACCCTAGGGGATTCAACGAAACACAATTCCAGCCGCCGCAAGTTCCAGAACCACAAGATCCAATCTAGAGCCCTATTCCGGCATTCTGCCGGAGGGGAACACGATCACGGAGGGGTTCATCATCCTCATTGGTGCTCCTCCGATGATGCGTGAGTAGTTCACCATAGACCTACAGGTCTGTAGGTTGTAGCTAGATGGCTTCTTCTCTCTTTGATTCTCAATACAATGTTCTCTTGGAGATCTATTTGATGTAATGACTTTTTGCGGTGTGTTTGTTGGGATCCGATGAAGTTCGAGTTTATGATCAGATCTATATCCATGAATATTATTTGAGTCTTCTTTTGATCTCTTATATGCATGATTATTTATAGCCTCGTATTTCTTCTTCGAATCTCTGGTTTAGTTAGGCCAACTAGATCAATTTTTCTTGCAATGGGAAGAGGTGCTTTGTGATGGGTTTGATCTTGCGGTGTCCTCACCCAGTGGCAGAAGGGGTAGCGAGGCACGTATGTATCGTTGCTATTAAGGATAAAAAGCTGGGGTCTATTCCTACATGAATAGATCTTGTCTACACCATGTCATCGTTCTTATTGCATTACTCTGTTTCTCCATGAACTTAATACACTAGATGCATGCTGGATAGTGGTCGATGTGTGGAGTAATAGTAGTAGATGCAGAATCGTTTCAGTCTACTAATCTTGGGCGTGATGCCTATATTCATGATCATTGCCTAATTATTTGTTCTTCTATCAATTGCCCAACAGTAATTTGTTTACCCACCGTATGCTATTTTCTCGAGAGAAGCCACTAGTGAAATCTACGTCCCCCCAGTCTATCTTTTATCATATTGCTTTCAGATCTATCTTTTATCGTATTTGTTTTCAGATCTATTATTCCAAAAACCCAAAAATACCTTGCTGCACTTTTTCTTTACTTATTTTATTTCGTGTTTTATTCAGATCTATTTATCCAATCTCATACCATTTAATCTATCTTTTTACCGAGGAGGGATTGGCAACCCCTCTTACGCGTCGGGTTGCAAGTATTTGTTCTTTGTGTGCAGGTACCGTTTACATAGTGTTTCTTGGTTCTCCTACTGGATTCATACCTTGGTTTCACAACTGAGGGAAATACTTACCGTAGCTATGCTGCATCATCCCTTCCTCTTTGGGGAAATACCGACGCAGTCTCAAGCCACATCACCTATTGCTGGCAAGGAAGGAGGCGGCAACAGAGCATCACCTGAACCACATTGGTCAGCTTGGCGCCTGCTCGAATCATGCTGGAGACACTCCTTTGCAGCGACTCCACCTCCGTGGGTGACCCCCAGTCGAGGCCTTTCTTGGTCCATGAGGTTAGCCTTGCGGGAGGCCCGGATCTGAATTTGGGAGCCGCCGCCCAGGCCGCGTCGCGTGGCTCGGTGATATAGAACCACTCTTTTTGCCAGACCTTAACGGTATCTATGAAGGTACCTTCTGGCCACTCGACCCATGCAAGCTTGCTGATCATCGCCCCCCCCCCCCCCGTAGTCCGCCTGCTGGCTGTGGACTATCTTCGGCTTGATGTTGAAGACCTTCAGCCACAAGCCGAAGTGTGGCTGGACCCGAAGAAAGGCCTCGCAGATGACGATGAAGGCCGAGATGTGCAGAAAAGAGTTCGGGGCCAGATCATGAAAATCTAGCCCATAGAAGAACATCAACCCCCTGACAATGGGGTGGAGCGGGAAGCCCAGTCCCCGAACGAAGTGTGGGACGGATACTACCCTCTTGCCTGGTTGGGGCATGGGGACGACCTGGCCCTCCTCTGGAGCCCGATGAACGACATCGGCCAGGAGGTAGCCGACGCACTTCAGGTCCTCGATGTCATCGTTGGTGACGATGGAGGCCTCCCATTTGCCCTTAGCACTAGATGCGACCATGGCCGAATTGAAGGAGTGGCTAGGATGGAGTGCTTGAGGAGGGGTGGTTTGGGGCGCTGGAGCTCTGTAGATTGGGGAAGTAATAGCGAGAGGAAGAAGAAAGCGTGCAGAGATAGCGGTGGCTGTTTCCCTTTTTATAAGCAACCATAATACCAAGAGTCCTTTAACCGCACCGCAGGCCTCACCGCTTCCCGGTATAATCATGACATTAAGCGCGAGTGGGGTAATCGAAATCATTGATCATATCCCTTAAAAAGGGCACGATCTCCATATTGAAGGGACATGCCAATGGAGGCACTGCCTCAAACCACGAATCGAGTTTTCACAACGATTCGATACTTGTGACCGGCTATGACCTTTCGCCAAAAGCTGTCAGGCAAAGGCACTGTTCACACTTGAGCGATTGGCCTTCGAGGCTAAGCAATACATATAGTTCGTATTCCGAATATAACCCGATTAATACATTGTCGAACTTAGCTAAGCAACTCTTGGAGACTTGGCTAAGGGGAACTATTCCGAACATAGAGGGGGAGTGGAACTCGCCCCGCAAGACGGAGACTTCCGGTACACCAAGAACTCATGAAGCTATGAAACACCGGTGTTAGAGGCTAGTTCGGGGGCTACTGAGGGAGTCCTGTACTAGGGGGTCCTCGGGCTGCCGGCCTATCTCTCATAGGCCAGACAGGTGGGCCGCACTACAACTGCTAGAAGGCCGAACGATGAGGCGACTCCGTATCCGGACAGGAGATCTTTGATGGCTTGGTGTGTCCTCCAAGTCAAGATAAGAAGAATCGGGATGTTAATTCCTTCCTTGTAACCGACTATGTGTAATCCTAGTACCCATGGTGCCTATATAAACCAGAGGGTTTAGTCCGTAGAGGCTAGAGAACAACAACCATCATCCTACTCGCCTAGGGTTTAGTTCATCTGATCTCGTGGTAGATCACCTATGTAATCATCCTATACACTTCAATATAATCAAGCAGGACGTATGGTTTTACCTCTTCGAGAGGGCCCAAACCTGGGTAAACATTGTGCCCTTCGTCCCTTGTTCCCCATTGATCCAAGATCCACAGCTCGGGACCCCCTACCCGAGATCCGCCAGTTTTGACACCGACACCCCCCTGGGGCGCGCCCTGCGGGCTTGTCGCTCCCTCGTGGCTCCATATAGGTCTTCTCCTGATGCTTCTAGGGCCCCTTCTGGTCCAGAAAAAATCGTCAAAAAGTTTTGTAGTGTATGGACTCCGTTTGGTACTGATTTTCTAAAAAAGCCAAAAAACAAGCAAAAAACTGCAACTGGCACTGGGCACTAGGTTAATAGGTTAGTCCCAAAAAATGATATATAATTGCATATGATTGCATAATAAACATCCAAGATTTATACTATAATAGCATGGAACAATAAAAAATTATAGATACGTTGGAGACATATCAGCATCCCAAGCTTAATTCCTGCTCGTCCTTGATTAGGTAAATGATAAAAACAGATTTTTTGATGTGGAATGCTACCTATCATATTCATCATGTAATCTTTTTTGTGGTATGAATATTTAGATTCGAATGATTCAAAGCAATAGTCTATAGTTTGATATAAAGACATCAATACTCACGCATACTAACAAAAAATCATGCCTTTCAAAATAAAAATGCTAAACAAAGTTATCCCTACAAAGTCATATAGTCTTGTCATGCTCCATCTTCTTAACACAAAGTATTTATCATGCACAACCCTGATGACAAGCCGAGCAATTTGTTCATACTTTTTAACGCGCTTCACCTTTTTCAACCCCCACGCAATACATGAGCGCAAACCATGGGTATAGCACTATGGGTGGAATAGAATACGGTGGTAGAGATTGATAAGGAGAAGTCAAAAAGGAACGTAGTATTACATCAACGAGGCTAATTAATGGGCTATGGAGATGCCCATCAATTGATGTCAATGCAAGGAGTAGGGATTGCCATGCAACGGATGCACTAAGAGCTATAAGTGTATGAAAGCTCAAAATAAAAACTAAGTGGGTGTGCATCCAACTTGCTTGCTCATGAAGACCTCGGGCATTTGAGGAAGCCCATCATCGGAACATACAAGCCAAGTTCTATAATGAAAAATTCCCACTAGTATATGAAAATGAAAGAATATGAGACTCTCTATATGAAAATATGGTGCTACTTTGAAGCACAAGTGTGGAAAAGGATAGTAACATTGCCCCTTCTCTCTTTTTCTCTCATTTTTTCTTGGGCACTTTTTGGCCTCTTTTTTCTCTTTTATTTATTTCCTCACCGGTACAATGCTCTAATAATGAATAATGATGACCATCACACTTCTATTTACTTACAAATCAAAATTACAAATTGATACTAGAACAAAATATGACTCTATATGAATGCCTCTGGCAGTGTACCAGGATATGCAATGATGCTAGCATAACATGTATAAGAAATGATGAACGATGGTTGAGCCACAAATACTATGTCAGCTATATGATCATGCAAGGCAATATGACAATGATTATGTGTGTCATAAAAACGGAACTGTGAAATTTGCATGGCAATATATCTCGGAATGGCTATGGAAATGCCATAATAAGTATGTATGGTGGCTGTTTTGAGGAAGATATAAGGAGGCTTATGTGTGATAGAGCGCATCATATCACGGGGGTTTGGATGCACCGGCGAAGTTTGCACCAACTCTCATGGTGAGAAAAGGGCAATGCACGGTACCGAAGAGGCTAGCAAATTGCAGAAAGGTGAGAGTGCGTATAATCCATGTAGTCACATTAGTCATAAAGAACTCATATACTTATTACGCAAGTTTATTAGCCCTCGAAGCAAAGTACTACTATGCATGCCCCTAGGGGGATAAATTGGTAGGAAAAGACCATCGCTCATCCCCGACCACCAATCATAAGGAAGACAATCAATAATAATCATGCTCCAACTTCTTAGCATAACGAGAGACTATACGTGCATACTTCGGGAATCACAAACCTCAACACCAATATTATTAATAAACCACAATCATTCACTGGTACCTCCCACATATTACCATCTTAATATCACAAAACTATTGCAAGGAATCAAACTTATCATATTCAGTGATCTACATGATAGTTTTTATTATATCCCTTTTGAATACGTATCATATTAGGACCAATTTCATAACCCATGCATATTGCCATTAATATTTATCAAAATCTCAAAATGGTAGAAGTGAAGCATGAGAGTGTAGATATTTCTTTAAAATATAACCACCACCGTGCTCAAAAAAATATAAGTGAAGCACTAGATCAACTGCCTAGCTCAAAATATAAAGTGAAGCACAAAGAGTATTCTAACAAATCATGAATGAGTGTGTGTCCCTCTCAAAAGGTGTTTCCAGCAAAGATGATTGTGGCAAACTAAAAAGCAAACAAAGCAAATACTCATATAATACACGACGCTCCAAGCAAAACTCATATCATGTGATGAATAAAATATAGCTCCAAGTAATTTATCGATGGTTGGTAGACAAAAGAGGGGATGCCTCCCGGGGCATCCCAAAGCTTAGACACTTGGGTCTCCTTGAATATTACCTTGGGGTGCCTTGGGCATCCCCAAGTTTAGGCTCTTGCCACTCTCAATTCCTTCATCCATCGCGATCTCACTTAAAGCTTGAAAACTTCAGCACACAAAACTCAACAAAAACCTTCGTGAGATCCGTTAGTATAACAACCAAATCACAAACTTTAGGTACTGTTATGAACCCATTAATATTTTATTATTGCATAATACCTACTGTGTTCCAACTTCTCCATGACTTATACCCCCCGATACAATCCATAGATTCATCAAAACAAGCAAACTATGCAATGAAAACAGAATCTGTCTAAAACATAACAGTCTGTAGTAATCTGAATAATGACTATACTTCTGTAACTCTAAAAATTATGAAAAAATAGGAAAACATGGTAAATTTGTATATGAATGATGTGTAAAAAATTCAGATCAAAATCACGTTCCAGTGAATTTAAACAATTCTGCTACTGTGTGCAAAAGTTTATGTTTTTTCACAGAATCGAGTCAACTATCAACCAAATCATCCCAAAGGCTTTACTTGGCACAAACACTAATTAAAACACAAAAAAACAACCATAAAATTAGAATAATTGTGTGCACACCAAAAAAACTAAAATAATAACTATTGGGGTTTCTCCCAACAAGCTCTTTCTTTATAACCATTAAGATAGACTTGAGATTTCAATGATGCTCACATGAAAGATAATAATTGAAACATGAAGAGAGCGTCATGTAGGATATGAAAAACACATTTAAGTCTAACATACTTCCTATGAATAGGCATTTTATAATCAAACAAATTATCAAGACAAGGAATATCTAGCATATGCAAGGGAGAAGAATAAAACATTGACGATCTCAACATAATGGGAGGTAATTTAGTAACATGAAAATTTCTACAACCATATTTTTGCAAACATTATTATCAATGACATATTCATCATGGGGCTTAAATAAAATTTCAAGATCATAAGAAACATTATCATCCTAATCATGATCATTGTAATAAGTAGTGGACATAACAAAATTATTATCCCCAAGCTTGTAATTTTGCATATTATTAACACAATTGACATTAATAGAATTTATAATAACATCATTGCAATCATGCTTTTCATTCAAGGAGCAATCATGAATCACTTTATAAATTTCTTCGTTTAACACTTCATCGCAATTTTCAGATTCATGATTTTCAAGCAAAATTTCATAGAGATAATCAAGTGCACTCAACTCACTAGCAATTGGTTCATCATAATTTGGACTTTTGAAAAGATTAGAAAGTGGATAAGGATCCATATGTCTTTACTTTTCCTTTCTCTTTTCTGTTTTTGGTGTGTTGACATGAAGGCAATAAAAACAAGCAAACGAACAAAAATATTTTTTTGTGCTTTTGTAAAATTGTTTTAGAAGTGGGGGAGATGAAAACAAGAGGCGAATGCCAAATAAAGTAAATGCAAGTAGATGATAGTTTGCATGTACGTACTTGATAGGTTTTGGTGATGTCTCCCCGGCAACGGCGCCAGAAATTCTTCCTACTACTTGTGAGCTGCATTGGGATTTCCTCGAAGAGGAGAGGATGAAGCAGTACATTAGAGATAAGTATTTCCCTTAGTTAAGAACCAAGGTTATCAATCCAATAGGAGAACCACACAGAACATTGTTAGCAGCACATACGCACACAAAAGCAGATACTTGCACCCAATGCAAACAAGGGGTTGTCAATCCCTTGGCGGTTAATTGCAAGGAGCAAATCTCGTTGTGATAGATAGATAGATAAAAACACAAAATAAAATAATGGAAAATAAATTACAGCAAGGTTTTTTTGGATTTTATATATGATAAAAGATAGACCCGAGGGCCATAGTTTTCACTAGAGGCTTCTCTCTTGAACATAGCATACGGTGGGTAAACAAATTACTATTGGGCAATTGACGGAAAAGCGCATAGTTTGATGATATTCAAGGTAATGATCATGTATATATGCATCACATTCGAGACAAGTAGACCGACTCCTGCCTGCATCTACTACTATTACTCCACCCATCGACCGCTATCGAACATGCATCTAGAGTATTAAGTTCATAAAGAACGGAGTAACGCCTTAAGCAAGATGACAAGCTGTAGACAAAGTAAACCCAATCAATATGAATAAACCCCATCTTTTTATCCTTAAAGGAAACATTACAAGTACACGCCATGTCCCTTTCCGTCACTGGGATTGAGCACCGCAAGATCAAACCCATCACAAAGAACCTCTCCCATTGCAAGATAAATCAATCTAGTTGGCCAAATCAAACAGATAGATAAGAGAGAAATACAAAGCTATAACAACCATGCATATAAGAATTAAAAAAAGACTCAAATAATATTCATGAATAAGCTGACCATAAACCCACAATTCATCGGATCCTAACAAACACACCGCAAAAAAGGATTACAACGAATAGATCTGCAAGAACATCAAGGAGAACATTGTACTGAAGATCAAAGAGAGAGAAGAATCCATCTAGCTACTAGCCATGGACTCGTAGGTCTATGGTAAACTACTCACACATCATCAGAAGGGCATCAAGGTTGATGTAGAAGCCCTCTGTGATCGATTCCCCCTTTGACAGAGTACCGAAGAAGGCCTCCAGATGGGATCGCGGAAGAACAGAGGCTTGCGGCGGCGGAAAAAGTGTTTCGGGTGGCTCTCTGATGCATTGGGAATATTTGGGAATTTATAGAGCTGGAATTAGGTCAAGAGGTCCCACGAGGGGTCCACAAGCCTGGGGAGTGCACCCCCCACTGGGGGCGCCCTGCGGGCTTGTCGCTCCCTCGTGGCTTCGCAGGTCTTCTCCCGAAGCTTCTAGGGTCCCTTCTGGTCCAAAAAAAATCGTCAAAACGTTTCGTAGCGTTTGGACTCCGTTTGGTACTGATTTTCTGAAAAGCCAAAAACAAGCAAAAAACATCAACTGACATGGGCACTAGGTTAATTGTTTAGTCCCCAAAAATGATATATAATTGGGTATAATTGCATAATAAACATCCAAGATTGATACTATAATAGCATGGAACAATCAAAAAATATAGATACGTTGGAGACGTATCAACATCCCCAAGCTTAGTTCCTGCTCGTCCTTGAGTAGGTAAATGATAAAAACAGAATATTTGATGTGGAATGCTACCTATCATATTCATCATGTAATCTCTTTTGTGGTATGAATATTAAGATCCGAATGATTCAAAGCAATAGTCTATAGTTTGATATAAAGACATCAATACTCAGGCATACTAATAAACAATCATGCCTTTCAAAATAAAAGTGCTAAAGAAAGTTATCCCTAGCATCTCCGTGGTTCCGGCTATGAGCAACAGAACCTCGAGTAACTGGCGACATCTTGTAGAACAAAAACCATGGCAAAACAAGGATGGAATCAACATCACCATAAGGATGCAGAATGTAATGCAAAAGCATTAGAATCTCTCGAATTCTTAGGACAAATTGGGCAGCATAATGATACGTCTCTGTCGTATCTATAACTTTTTATTGTTTCATGCCAATGTTCTACAACTTTCATATACTTTTGGCAACATTTTATATTATTTTTGGGACTAACATATTGATCCAGTGCCCAGTGCCAGTTCCTGTTTGTTGCATGTTTTTTGTTTCATAGAATATCCATACCAAACAAAGTACAAACACGATAAAAATTACGAAGATTTATTTTGGAATATATGTGATTTTTGGAAAAAATAATCAACGCGAGATGATGCTCGAAGGGGCCACAAGCTTGAAGGGCGCGCCTAGAGGTATTGTGAGTCCCCTGTAAGGCGGTTGGTGCCCTTCTTTCGCCGCAAGAAAGATAATATCCAGAAGAAAATAGTGTTAAAATTTCAGCCCAATCAGAGTTACGGATCTCCGGGAATTTAAGAAACGGTGAAAGGCCAGAAAATAGGAACGCAGAAATAGAAGAGAACAGAGAGATAGATCCAATCTCGGAGAGGCTCCTGCCCCTCCACCGCCATGGAGGCCATGGACCAGAGGGGAAACCATCCTCCCATCTAGGGGGGAGGTCAAGGAAGAAGAAGAAGGAGGGGGGCTCTCTCCCCCTCTCCCGGTGGCGCCAGAACGCCGCCGGGGCCATCATCGTGACGGCGATCTACATCAACAACTTCGCCGCCATCATCACCAACTCTCTCCCCTCTATGCAGCGGTGTAACCTCTCTTTTACCTGATGTAATCTCTACTTAAACATGGTGCTCAATGCTATATAGTATTTCCCAATTATGTATGGCTATCCTATGATGTTTGAGTAGATCCATTTTGTCCTATGGGTTGATTGATGATCGTGATTGGTTTGAGTTGTATGTTTTATTATTGGTGCTGTTCTATGGTGCTCTCCATGTCGCGCAAGCATGAGGGATCCCCGCTGTAGGGTTTGCAATATGTTCATGATTCGCTTATGGTGGGTGGCGTGAGTGACAGAAGCACAAACCCGAGTAAGTAGGTTGTTTGCGTATGGGAGTAAAGAGGACTTGATACTTTAATGCTATGGTTGGGTTTTACCTTAATGATCTTTAGTAGTTATGGATGCTTGCTAGAGTTTCAATCATAAGTGCCTATTGTCCAAGTAGAGAAAGTATGTTAGCTTATGCCTCTCCCTCATATAAAATTGCAATAATGATTACCGGTCTAGTTATCGATTGCCTAGGGGCACATAACTTTCTTGTGAGAAAAAGCTCTCTACTAAAACTAACTTAGGTGTTTCTTTATCTAAACAGCCCGTAGTTTTTATTTACGTGCTCTTTATTATCTTGCAAACCTATCCTACAACACCTACAAAGTACTTCTAGTCTCATACTCGTTCTAGGTAAAGCGAACGTTAAGCGTGCGTAGAGTTGTATCGGTGGTCGATAGAACTTGAGGGAATATTTGTTCTACCTTTAGCTCCTCGTTGGGTTCGACACTCTTACTTATCGAAAGAGGCTACAACTGATCCCCTATACTTGTGGGTTATCAAGACCTTTTTCTGGCGCCGTTGCCGGGAAGCAATAGCGTGGGGTGAATATTCTCGCGTGTGCTTGTTTGCTTTATCACTAAATAGATTTTATTTGCTGTTCCAAGTTGTTCTCTATCTTTATTTATGGATATGGAACACGAAATACCAAGAAAATTATGTGTACTTGCTATGCTTGTGGCCATGATACCAATATGAATGATGCTTATGGAGATGAACTTGCTATAGTTCCTTATGTTAAGAATGAAATTGTTGCTATTGCACCCACACATGATAGTCCTATTATGTTTTTGAATTCTCCCAACTACACTATATTGGAGAAGTTTTTGCTTATTAAGGATTCTATTGATGGGTTGCGTTTTACTATTACACATGATGATTTTGATGAATATAATATGCATGTACTTTCTGCTCCTACTTGCAATTATTATGAGAGAGGAACTACATCTCCACCTCTCTATGTTTCCAACACAATAAAATTGCAAGAAACTGTTTATGCTATGAATCGGCCTTTACTTTGTGTGCATGAATTGTTCTTTTATGACATGCCGATGCATAGGAAGAGAGTTAGACTTCGTTGTTGCATGATATATGTTGCTTTGTGCTCAATACTAAATTGTAAATCATTGTTAATTAAAATTGGCTTTGATATACCTTGGGATCCGGGTGGATCCATTACTTGAGCACTTTATGCCTAGCTTAATGGCTTTAAAGAAAGCGCTGCCTGGGAGACAACCCGAAAGTTTTAGATAGTCATTTTATTCTGTTGTAGGCTTTTAAAAAGTTTAAAAACAAAAAAATATTGAGGGGAACCTAAAACTTTTCAAAAAGGAAAGTTAAAGTAAGAAAGATGAGCACCGTTGAAGTGGGGGAGCTCCTTGAACTTTGTTCATGCCCATGGAAACTTTGCAAATCTTGAATTACAGAAACTTTTCAACAAAAATAATTATCCGCTTGTAAAAATCCATTGTATTATAACAATAATGTGCCAAGATTTGCCTTTAGGATGATTAGATTGTTTGTTTGGTATGTGCAGTGCAAAAACAGAAACTTTGGCTGTAGTGCGTGAATTTACATTTTTTACTGGAATGACAAAATTTTCTGAAATTTCTACAAAGTACTTCTATACAAAATTTTCATTTTGTCCTTTTTTTTCAGAATTTTTGGAGTCAGATAAGTATGGTCAATGTTCAGATTGCTACAGACTGTTCTGTTTTTGACAGATTCTGTTTTTGATGCATTGTTTTGCGTGTTTTGATGAACCTATGGATTGTATCGGTGATATAAGCCATGGTGAAGTTAGAGTATAGTAGTTATAATGCAAAAATAAAATATGAATGGTTTGCAACAGTACTTAAAGTGGTGATTTGCTTTATTATACTAACGGGTCTCATGAGGGTTTGTTAAGTTTTGTGTGATTGAAGTTTTCAAGTTTTGGGTGAGATCACGATGGATGAAGGAATAAGGAGCGGCAAGAGCCTAAGCTTAGGGATGCCCGAGGCACCCCAAAGTAATATTCAAGTACTCCCAACCAACTAAGCTTGGGGATGCCCCGGAAGGCATCCCCTCTTTCTTCTAACGACCATCGGTAATTTTACTTGGAGCTATATTTTTATTCGTCACATGATATGCGTAAATTCTTGGAGCGTCTTTTGTGTTTATTTTTCCCTTTTCTTTTATGCGCCATGCTGGTATGAGATAGTCGTTGGTTGATTTATAGAATTCTCTTTGCACTTCACTTATATCTTTTGAGTATGGCTTTATAGAATGCTTCATGTGCTTCACTTATATCATTTGAAGTTTGGATTGCCTGTTTCTCTACACATAGAAAACCTCCATTTGTAGAATGCTCTTTTGCTTCACTTATATTTGTTAGAGCGTGGGTAAATCTTTTGTAGAAAGAATTAAACTCTCTTGCTTCACTTATATTTATTTTGAGAGTCAACAGAAATTGGTCATTCACATGGTTAGTCATAAAATCCTACATAAAACTTGTAGATCACTGAATATGATTTGTTTGATTCCTTCCAATAGTTTTGCGATATAGAGATGATAATATGTGGGAGGTACTATTGAATGATTGTGGTTTAGTAAGAATATTGATGCTAAGGTTTGTGATTCCCGAAGCATGCACGTATAGTCTCTCGTTATGCGACGAAATTGGAGCATGATTTATTATTGATTGTCTTCCTTATGAGTGGCGGTCAGGGACGAGCGATGGTCTTTTCCTACCAATCTATCCCGATAGGGGCATGCATAGTAGTACTTTGCTTCGAGGGCTAATAAACTTTCGCAATAAGTATGTGAGTTCTTTATGACTAATATGAGTCCATGGATTATACGCACTCTCACCTTTCCACAATTTGCTAGCCTCTTTGGTACCGTGCATTGCCCTTTCTCACCTTGAGAGTTGGTGCAAACTTCGCCGGTGCATCCAAACCCCGTGATATGATACACTCTATCACACATAAGCCTCATTATATCTTCCTCAAAACAGCCACCATACCTACCTATTATGGCAATTCCATAGCCATTCCGAGATATATTGCCATGCAACTTCCATCATCATCATATACATGACTTGAGCATTCAATGTCATATTGCTTTGCATGATCGTATGATAGCTAGCATGATATTTTCATGGCTTATCCGTTTTTTGATATCTTTGCTATGCTAGATCATTGCACATCCTGGTACACTGCCAGAGGCATTCATATAGAGTCATCATGTATTAGTTTTATCGAGTTGTAAGTAATAAAAGTGTGATGATCATCATTATTAGAGCATTGTCCCAGTGAGGAAAGGATGATGGAGACTATGATTCCCCCACAAGTCGGGATGGGACTTCGGACGAAAAAAGAGAGGCCAAAAAGAGCCCAACAAAAAAAGAAAAAAATATGAGAGAAAAAGAGAGAAGGGGCAATGCTACTATCCTTTACCACACTTGTGCTTCAGAGTAGCACCATGATTTTCATATAGAGAGTCTCCTATGTTGTCACTTTCATATACTAGTGGGAATTTTCCATTATAGAACTTGGCTTGTGTATTCCGATGATGGGCTTCCTCAAATGCTCGAGGTCTTCATGAGCAAGCAAGTTGGATGCACACCCACTTAGTTTTCAGTTTGAGCTTTCATATACTTATAACTCTTAGTGCATCCGTTGCATGGCAATCCCTACTCCTTGCATTGATATCGATTGATGGGCATCTCCATAGCCCGTTGATCCGCCTAGTTAATGCGAGACTTTCTTCCTTCTCCTCTTGATCCCTACCACCGCATTCTATTCCACCCATAGTGCTATATCCATGGCTCATGCTCATGTATTGAGTGAAGTTGAAAAAGCTGAAGTGCATTAAAAAGTATGAACCAGTTGCTCGGCTTGTCATCGTGGTTGTGCATGATAAATACTTTGTGTTAAGAAGATAGAGCATGACAAGGCTATATGATTTTGTAGGGATAACATTCTTTAGCATTGATATTTTGAAAGACATGATTGTTTGTTGGGATGCATGAGTATTTATGTCTTTACGTCAAACTATAGACTATTGCTTTGAATCACTCATGTCTTAATATTCATGCCATGATTAGATTATATGATCAAGATTATGCTAGGTAGCATTCCACATCAAAAATTATCTTTTTTATCATTTACCTACTTGAGGACGAGCAAGAATTAAGCTTGAGGATGCTGATACATCTCCGTCATATCTATAATTTTTGATTGTTTCATGCCAATATTCTACAACTTTCATATACTTTTGGCAACATTTTATATTATTTTTGGGACTAACATATTGATCCAGTGCCCAGTGCTAGTTCCTGTTTGTTGCATGTTTTTTGTTTCACAGAATATCCATACCAAACGAAGTCCAAATACGGCAAAAATTTATGGAGATTTATTTTGGAATATATGTGATTTTTGGGAAAAAGAATCAACGCGAGACGATGCACGAGGGGGCCACAAGCTCGAAGGGCGCGCCCCCTACCCTGGGCACGCCTAGAGGGTGTGTGGGTCCCCTGTAAGGCGGTTGGTGCCCTTCTTTTGCTGCAAGAAAGATAATATCTGGAAGAAAATCATGTTAAAATTTCAGCCCAATCGGAGTTACGGATCTTCGGGAATTTAAGAAAGAAATGGTGAAAGGCCAAAAAACAGGAACGCAGAAACAGAAGAGAACAGAGAGATAGATCCAATCTCGGAGGGGCTCCCTCCCCTCCGCCGCCATGGAGGCCATGGACCAAAGGGGAAACGCTCCTCCCATCTAGGGGGGAGGTCAAGGAAGAAGAAGGAGGAGGGGGGCTCTCTCCCCCTCTCTCCCAGTGGCGCCGGAACGCCGCCGGGGCCATCATCGTGATGGCAATCTACATCAACAATTTCGCCGCCGTCATCACCAACTCTCTCCCCTTCTATGCAGCGGTGTAACCTATCTTTTACCCGCCGTAATCTCTATTTAAACATAGTGCTCAATGATACGTCTCCAACGTATCTATAATTTATGAAGTATTCATGCCATGTTTACAACAATTTTATATGGTTTTGATATGATTTGGATGGAACTAACCCGGACTGACACTGTTTTCAGCACAACTACCGTGGTGTTGTTTTTTTGTGCAGAAATAAAAGTTCTCTAAATGCAATGAAACTTTTTGATGATTCTTTTTGGAACAAAAGAGGCACTAGAAGCTTCGTGGGAGGGCTAGAAGACCCACGAGGTGGGCACAACCCACCAGGGCACGCCAGAGGGGCCTCCCTTGCCCCGGTGGGTTGTGCTCACCTCGAGGCCCATCTTAGCATGATTCCAACGCTGAAAAATCCTATAAATAGAGAAACCATCAGAAATAACCCTAGATCAGAAGTTCCACTGCCGCAAGCCTCTCTAGCCACGAAAAACCAATCTAAATCCTGTTCCGGCACCCTGCCGGTGGGGGAAATCATCACCGGTGGCCATCTTCATCATTCCGGCGGCCACCATGATGAGGAGAGAGTAGTCCACCCTCGGGGCTGAGAGTTTGTACCAGTAGCTATGTGTTTAATCTCTCTCTCTCTGTCTCGTGATTCTTGAGTTGGCACGATCTTGATGTATCGCGAGCTTTGTTAATATAGTTGGATCATATGGTGTTTTCCCCTCTCTATCTTGTTGTGATGAATTGAGTTTTCCCTTTGAGATTTTGTTTTATCGGATTGAATACTTTTATGGATTTGAGAGCACTTGATCTATGTCTTGGCACTCAACTCGCGGATTCCCGAGGTGACATTGGGGTAATCTATGCATAGGGGTTGATGCATGTTTTTGTCCTTGTTTCTCTGGTAGAAATCTGGGGCACTCTTTGAGGTTCTTTGTGTTGGATTGAGTATTATGAATCTAAAATTGTTTGATGCACTTCACATAATCAACTCACGGATACTCGCGGTGACATTGGAGTATCTAGGTGACATTAGAGTTGGTTGATGTGTATCATATTGTGTTACTTTAGTATGAACTCTTGGTTAGATCGATCGGAAAGAATAGCTTGGTGTTATTTTAGTACAAACTCTCGGATAGATTGATCGGAAAGAATAGATTTGAGGTGGTTTCGTACCCTACAAACAATTTCTTCTTATGTTCTCCTCTAGATAGGAACTTTGGAGTGATTCTTCATCGCACGTTGAGGGATGGTTATATGATCCAATTATATTAGCATTGTTGAGAGATTGCACTAGCGAAAGTACGGACCCTAGGCCTCATTTTCAAGCATTGTAATACCGTTTGTGCTCTGTTTTATCAATTGCTACCTTGCTGTTTTTTATAGTTCCTATTACAAAAATCAATATCTACTATCATTACTACACTTGTATCACCATCTCTTCGCCGAACTAGTGCACCTATACAAATTACCATTGTATTTGGTGTGTTGGGGACACAAGAGACTTTTTGTTATTTGGTTGCAGGGTTGTTTGAGAGAGACCATCTTCATCCTACGCCTCCCACGGATTGATAAACCTTAGGTCATCCGCTTGAGGGAAATTTGCTACTGTCCTACAAAACTCTGCGCTTGGAGGCCCAACATGAGTCTACAAGAACAAGGTGTGTAGTAGACATCAAGCTCTTTTCTGGCGCCGTTGCCGGGGAGGTGAGTGCTTGAAGGTATATCTTTAGATCTTGCAATTGAATCTTTTAGTTTCTTATTTTATCACTAGTTTGGTTTATAAAAAGAAAACTAAAAAAATGGAATTGAGGTGGCCTCATATATTCGTTTTATCATGTCTTTCTTGAAAATGATGGAAAGGAAAGTTGTGCTCAATTGATAGAAGAAGAATTCAATAAAATGTTGAGCATGATTTCAATGTTGTTAGTGTGAGTTCTATGAATATCCATGATGATGATGATATGCAAATCTACAAGCTTGGGGATGCTATGTTTGATGAAGATGATATTTTTAGTCCCCCAAGTTTTGATGAGAAAATTTATTATGGTGAAACCATACCTCCTATTTATGATGATTATATTGATGAAAGTGGGTTTGGAAGAGTGTCAACTTTATGTAATGATGATCCCACTATTTTGGAGGGTGTTGAATCTTATTGTAATAATTATAAAAGTGGATTTGGAGAGGTCATGACTTTATTTAATGATGAATCCACTATTTTGGAAGAGGTTTCAATTGATTATGACAATCAAGTTCCTATCTATGATGATTATGGTGATGACATGTATGCTATAAAGAATAATGATAACCATGAAACTTGTCATCATGATTTTAATTTTCAATCCCATGATAGTTATTTTGTTGAGTTTGCTCCCACTACTATGAATGAGAATAAATTTGCTTATGTGGAGAGTAATAAAGTTTTTATGCATGTGGATCATGAAAATAATGCTTTATGTGATAGCTATATTGTTGAATTCATTCATGATGCTACTGAAAATTATTATGAGAGAGGAACATATGCTTTTACATATTGCAATAATACCAAGTTTCCTCTCTATGTGTTGAAAATCTTGAAGTTTTGCTTCTTTTGCCTTCCTATGCTAGTTGATTCTTGATCACATAAATTGTTTGATCACAAAATCCCTATGCATAGGAAGTGGGTTAGACTTAAATGTTCTTGTCATACGCTTCATGATGCTCCCGTTATGTTTCAATTCTTATCTTTTATGTGAGCATCATTGAAATCATCATGCCTAGCGAAAAAGGCATTAAAGAAAAGCGCTTGTTGGGAGACAACCCAACATTTACCCCTACTGTTTTTGTGTGTTAACATGATTAGGCTACCGTAGTAATCATTTTTTATAGCTTTTGTTTCAATAAAATACCAAGTAAAGCCTTTGGGATAGTATGGATGATAGTTGACTTCATTCTGTGCAAAAACAGAAACTTTTGCTTCCAGTAACAGAATTGTTTAAATTCACTGGAGTGTCTAAAAACTCTGCATGTTTTACATGTGATTGGTATACAAATTACCTATGTTTTCCTAATTTTTCATAAGTTTTGGAGTTGCAGAAGTATGACTAAAATTCAGATCTTTACATACTGTTCTGTTTTCAATGCATAGTTTGCTTGTTTTATGGTTTCCATGGTTTATATTGCTTAATATAAATTGTGTAAATTGTATAGTACATTAGGAATTATGTGGAAACAATTATGAATCTTATCTTGACAGTACCAAAGTGAATGATTTGTCTTTATCATACTAACCCATCTCACGAAGTTCCGTTAAGTTTTGTGTGATTGAAATTTTCAAGTTTTGGGTGAGATATCGATATGAGGAGAATAAGGAGTGATAAGACCCTAAGCTTGGGGATTCCCAAGGCACCCCAAGGTAATATTCAAGGAATATCCAAGCAACTAAGCTTGGGGATTCCACGGAAGGCATCCCCTCTTTCGTCTCCAACATTATCGGTAACCTCACTTGGAGCTATATTTTTATTCGTCACATGATATGTGTTTTGCTTGGAGCGTCATTTTATTTTATTAGTATTTGATTTCTGTTATTTAGAATAATGTTTTGAATCTTTTACTTCAATAGAAATGTCAAGTATAGCCTTTGCCATGCTTATTTTGCAAGTCTATATGTGGCTGTTTGAAAACAGAAAGTTGCACGCTATTGCGTGAATTCTTGATAAAAGTCAGTTGTGATAAAATGTTGATTTTTTTTGTAAAATAAGATATGATAAATTTTCTACAGTGTGGTAACTTTTCAGAAATTTTGGATTTAGGTAAGTTTGAGTAAAATTGGACTCTTTACAGACTGTACTGTTTAGACAGATTGCTCTTATGTTTGCATTGTTTGCATATGTTTGCTTGTTTAATGATTCTATTTGAGGATAGGAGTATTAAATATGCAGAGGCATTTAGTATGCAATGTTAAATAATAATTTTAGTGATTTGTTATAGTAGAGAATGATAAGGTGTTGCATTGATTTATACTAAGGTATCTCACGAGTTCTTGTTGAGTTTTGTGTGGATGAAGTTTTTAAGATTTAGGGAAACCGTGATATAAAATGGATTAAGGAGACACAAAAGCTCAAGCTTGGGGATGCCCAAGGCATCCCAAGATAATATTTCGAGAAGTCTCAAGCATCTAAGCTTGGGGATGCCCCGGTAGGCATCCCACCTTTCTTCATCAACAATTATCGGTTAGTATCGGTTGAGCCTAAGTTTTTTGCTTCTTCACATGAGTTGTGCTATTCTTGGAATGTCATTTATTTTGTTTTGCTTACTGTTTTAATAAAATACTTAGATCTGAAAATTTCTAAATAAGAGAGAGTCCTCAAATAGCTACCCATTTACTTAACTACTCACTGGATCTTCACTTATACCTTTTTGGAGTAGTTTGTCATTTACTCTTGTGCTTCATATATATCCTATGAGTAAATTGCTGAATGAATTGAATATCATGAAGTTGAAATTATATGTTCATATCATGCCTAGTAGTAGCTTCACATTGTGTTTAGAAAGTGAAATCTTTTGAAGACAATCACAATATTGGTCATACAAGCAATTCATGAATGATTAGTATAAGGAAGAGAACTTTCATATACAAATATATTATCTTGGACATCTTCTATGATTGTGAATACCCATTAATTATTTTCAAACGTGAGCAAATTAGTTGAAGTTGGACAAGGAAGACAACATAATGAGTTATGTTTGGGTATATTTGCATAGAAGTTATATTGTTATGGATCCTCCAACATGTGGTGTTTGCCTAGGATCTTTTGCTAGCCAAAAATTCGTACTAAGTAGAGATACTACTTGTGCATCCAAAAACCCTTAAACCCAGTTTCTTGCCATGAGTGTCCGCCATACCTACCTATGGATTGAATAAGATCCCTCAAGTAAGTTGTCATCGGTGCATAAAGCAATTAAAATTGCTCCTAAATATGTTTGATCTTTTATTGTAAGGGAAAATTGAGCGTTGTACGAACTTGTGATGGCAAAGTAATAAAAGCAACGGACTGCATAATAAAGGTTGCTATCATAAGGGGCAATATAACGTGATGTTCCTTTGCATTAAGAGTTTGGGCATCCAAAATAAAAAGCGCATGACAACCTCTGCTTCCCTCTGCGAAGGGCCTATCTTTTACTTTTCAGTATTTACTTTTATGCAAAGAGTCAATAGTATGAATTATCTTTTCAACCTCAACTATTATCTAGTTGGCAAGCATCATGTGGTGGGGAAAGATCTAGGCACATTTGACCAGTCAAATATATTTGATCATGAATTATTATTGTTGACAATTATCTCTATGATAAATGAGTTGGGAGGCGGAACTTTAAGCCCCTATCTTTCTCTATGTTCGATGGATGCCATTTGTTCTAAGAATATGCTTTGAGTACTAGCAATCATAGAAGACTATATGATGATTGAGTATGTGGATCTCTTACTTAGACTCTGTTGAATAAGTTGAATTGCAATTGTTTGGTGACTAAGAATATAGGTTGTTGAGTTTCAAGAGAATTCATTGTTTGAACCTTAACATGTGAATTTGTTGCTACTTTAACATGAGAAGTTTTATGTGAAAGAATTGCTGTTATGATGCTAGGAAAAGTGATTTAAATTATCACTAATCAAACTTATGCACTCTGCTAGCATTCACACTTCATAAATTATTTCTTTTATCATTTACCAACTCGAGGACGAGTAGGAATTAAGCTTGGGGATGCTGATTTGTCTCCAACGTATCTATAATTTATGAAGTATTAATGCCATGTTTACAACAATTTTATATGGTTTTGGTATGATTTGGATGGAACTAACCCGGACTGATGCTATTTTCAGCAGAACTACCGTGGTGTTGTTTTTTGTGCAGAAATAAAAGTTCTCCAAATGCACCTAAACTTTTTGATGATTTTTTTTGGAACAAAAGAGGCATTAGAAGCTTAGTGGGAGGGCCAGAAGACCCCACGAGGTGGGCACAACCCACCAGGGCGCGCCAGAGGGGCCTGGCTTGCCCTGGTGGGTTGTGCTCACCTCGAGGCCCATCTTCGCGTGATTCCAACGCTGAAAAATCCTATAAATAGAGAAACCATCAGAAATGACCCTAGATCAGAAGTTCCGCCGCCGCAAGCCTCTGTAGCCACGAAAAACCAATCTAGACCCCGTTCCGGCACCCTGCCGGAGGGGGAAATCATCACAGGTGGCCATCTTCATCATCCCGGCGGCCACCATGATGAGGGGGGAGTAGTCCATGCTTGGGGCTGAGGGTTTGTACCAGTAGCTATGTGTTTAATCTCTCCCTCTCGTGATTCTTGAGTTGGCACGATCTTGATGTATCGCGAGCTTTGTTAACATAGTTGGATCATATGGTGTTTTCCCGTCTCTATCTTGTTGTGATGAATTGAGTTTTCCCTTTGAGATTTTGTTTTATCGGATTGAATACTTTTATGGATTTGAGAGCACTTGATCTATGTCTTGGTGCTCAACTCGTGGATTCCCGAAGTGACATTGGGGTAATCTATGCATAGGGGTTGATGCACGTTTTCATCCTTGTTTCTACGGTAGAAATCTTGAGGCACTCTTTGAGGTTCTTTGTGTTGGATTGAGTATTATGAATCTGAAATTGTTTGATGCACATCGCATAATGAACTCACGGATACTCGCGGTGACATTGGAGTATCTAGGTGACATTAGAGTTGGTTGATGTGTATCATATGGTGTTATTTTAGTACGAGCTCTTGGTTAGATCGATCGGAAAGAATAGCTTGGTGTTATTTTAGTACGAACTCTAGGATAGATTGATCGGAAAGAATAGCTTTGAGGTGGTTTCGTACCCTACAAACAATTTCTTCTTATGTTCTCCGCTAGATAGGAACTTTGGAGTGATTCTTCATCGCATGTTGAGGGATGGTTATATGATCCAATTATATTAGCATTGTTGAGAGATTGCACTAGCGAAAGTACGGACCCTAGGCCTCATTTTCAAGCATTGCAATACCATTTGTGCTCCATTTTATCAATTGCTACCTTGCTGTTTTTTTATTGTTCCTATTACAAAAATCAATATCTACTATCATTACTACACTTGTATCACCATCTCTTCGCCGAACTAGTGCACCTGTACAAATTACCATTGTATTTGGTGTGTTGGGGACACAAGAGACTTTTTGTTATTTGGTTGCAGGGTTGTTTGAGAGAGACCATCTTCATCCTACACCACCCACGAATTGATAAACCTTAGGTCATCCACTTGAGGGAAATTTGCTACTGTCCTACAAAACTCTGCGCTTGGAGGCCCAGCACGAGTCTACAAGAACAAGTTATGTAGTAGACATCACTCAACGCTATATATTATTTCCCAATGATGTATGGCTATCCTATGATGTTTGAGTAGATCCGTTTTGTCCTATGGGTTGATTGATGATCGTGATTGGTTTGAGTTGTATGTTTCATTATTGGTGTTGTCCTATGGTGCTCTCCGTGTCGCACAAGCGTGAGGGATCCCTGCTGTAGGGTTTGCAATATGTTCATGATTCGCTTATGGTGGGTGGCGTGAGTGACAGAAGCACAGACCTGAGTAAGTAGGTTATTTGCGTATGGGAGTAAAGAGGACTTGATACTTTAATGCTCTGGTTGGGTTTTACCTTAATGATCTTTAGTAGTTGCGGATGCTTTCTAGAGTTCCAATCATAAGTGCATATGATCCAAGTAGAGAAAGTGTGTTAGCTCATGCCTCTCCCTCATATAAAATTACAATAATGATTACCGGCCTAGTTATCGATTGCCTTGGGACAAATAACTTTCTTTTGTGACAAAAAGCTCTCTACTGAAGCTAACTTACTTGTTTCTTTATCTAAACAGCCCCTAGCTTTTATTTATGTGTTATTTATTATCTTGCAAACCTATCTTATCACACCTACAAAGTACTTCTAGTTTCATACTTGTTCTAGGTAAAGCAAACGTTAAGTGTGCGTAGAGTTGTATCGGTGGTCGATAGAACTTGAGGGAATATTTGTTCTACCTTTAGCTCCTCGTTGGGTTCGACACTCTTACTTATCGTGAAAGGCTACAATTGATCCCCTATACTTGTGGGTTATCACATAATGTTAGTAAAATACTCAAAATGAGACATCCTGCAAAAGATGGGGTAGTAGAACAACTCAACATCATCACTCAAGGTTCTGTGATAGTACTAATCAACTACACAGGAAGTACTCGAAAAATGGAATATACTCTGTTCAACCATTCATATGGGTCTACGAAATAGTAACTCATGATCCTGGTTGATAGATGAGAAAGCCTAGTTTCTTAACCCCGTAGAGAAAAGAGGAAGGTGACTCAGAATCAGAGGGACACGTGATAAGGAGTAAAAAGAGCCTTACGTTCCCTTCCACAATCAATTCCCCTATATAACTAAAGCATTTCTAGACTCGACTTCGACCAGTTTGGCTTGGTAATCCTACAGTCAGTCAGGCTCTGATACCAAAGCTGTCAGGACCCCGATCCTAAGTCACACCGATCTAGCATGTAACACATCATATCACTTTGCGGTCTCACGCACGGTATTTCCATGGCTGCAGCCTTACCTTGGCCAGGACTGTTTGCGCCTTTTGGCTCATGTATATGATTGTGTCGCTAGCATCCATAGGACAAAGAACCCGGGTCGACATGGTTAGTCATGAACCAAGGTGGCACAGTCGTACAGGGACAGGCATATGTAACCCAGCAATGAACGTGTCGGTCATCAACGTATGAACCCAAGTCGTAGCAAGCTACAAGGAGTTAAAGGAACAACGCGTGACATTTCCCTGAAGGGATAGACACATGAACAAATAAGGATACATGTCGGCCAATCCAAGTGTTCCGGAGCAGTAGTGAACTACTATGGCTCAGTGGAAGCACTAGGGAGCATTTCCCCATAAGAAAGGCTACCAAAGGCAAACAACTAAGTGTCGAACCTCACACATAGCAATACACATTACACGTATGCATAACATGCAAGTCTGTGCTGTACAACATGGCATCACAACATAACTCAACAACTCATATAAAGATAAAGGCTTAGAAGAGCCAACATAGCATTTATTACAAGTAGCGGGTCACATGACCATTCGCACAAAGTCATACAAGCCAAGCGGAAGCATAAAACTTGTCTGGGTACAGACAACTGAAAAGAAACAACATGGCTAGAAGCCTGACTATCAACAGACCATCCCAAGGGTACAAGATCATAGCTGAGTTAACAAGCTACTTGTCGAAGTCCACGCGGAGCTACTAATGAGATCGAAGTCTCCTCTGCAAAACATAAATTAAGCAAACATGAGTACAAAGGTACTCAGCAAGACTTACATCAGATCCTATCATACATGCATTAGTATCAAGAAGGGTGTTGTGGGGTTTATCTGCAGCAAGCCAGCTTTGACTTAGTGGCTACCCTGAGCTACGATTACCAGTAATTTCTTTGAGGTGAGAAAGGACACACGAGTCCACTAATCACCACAACAATACACTACTATGGATTCTTTACCGTCTCCCTATGAGAAGGCCATCCATAGCACTCACACTTATCTTGAGCATTTTAGAGTACCCACTTCAAGTTGTCTATGTACCATATAAGTTTCCAAGTAGTCCATATCCGCAGATGCGGCTATTCGAATAGATCATGTTAACCCTGCAGGGGTGTACTTTGATTGCTTGTATCTGCGTTGGTATTTCTCCGAAGAGGAGAGGATGATGCAGCACAACAACGGTAAGTATTTCCCTCAGTTATGAAACCAAGGTTATCAATCCAGTAGGAGAACCAAGCAACACTATGTAAACGGTACCTGCACACAAATAAAAAATACTTGCAACCCAACGCGCAAGAAGGGTTGTCAATCCCTCCCCGGTAAAAAGATAGATAAAATTGTATGAGATTGGATAAATAGATCTAGCAAATACACAAAATAAAATAAATAAAGAAAAAGTGCAGCAAGGTATTTTTGGGTTTTTGGAATAATAGATCTGAAAACAATATGATAAAAGATAGACCCGGGGGCCGTAGATTTCACTAGTGGCTTCTCCAAGAAAATAGCATACGGTGGGTAAACAAATTACTGTTGGGCAATTGATAGAAGAGAAAATAATTATGATGATATCCAAGGCAATGATCATGTATATAGGCATAACATCCAAGATTAGTAGACCGACTTCTGCCTGCATCTACTACTATTACTCCACACATCGACCGCTATCCAGCATGCACCTAGTGTATTAAGTTCATCGAGAAACGGTGTAATGCAATAAGAACGATGACATGATGTAGACAAGATCTATTCATGTAGGAATAGACCCCATCTTTTTATCCTTAATACCAACGATACATGCGTTCCTCGCTACCCCTTCTGTCACTGGGTGAGGACGCCGCAAGATCAAACCCATCACAAAGCACCTCTTCCCATTGCAAGAAAAATCAATCTAGTTGGCCAAACCAAACCAAAGTTTCGGAGAAGAAATACGAGGCTATAACAATCATGCATATAATGATATAAGAGATCAAAGAAAACTCAAATAATATTCATAGATAGATCTGATCATAATCTCACACTTCATCGGATCCCAACAAACACACCGCAAAAAGTCATTACATCAAGATCTCCAAGAACATCGAGGAGAACATTGTATTGAGAATCAAAAAGAGAGAAGAAGCCATCTAGCTACTGCCTACGGACCCGTAGGTCTATGGTGAACTACTCACGCATCATCGGAGGAGCACCAATGAGGATGATGAACCCCTCCGTGATCGTATTCCCCTCAGGCAGGGTGCCGGAATAGAGCTCTAGATTGGATGTCATAGTTCTGGAACTTGCGGCTGCTGGAATTGTGTTTCGTCGACTCCCCTAGGGTTTCTGAAATATTTGGGTATTTATAGAGCTGAGAGGCGGTGGAGAGGACCTCTGTGGGCCCCACAACTCATCAGGGCGCGCTAGGGGCCTCTGGCGCATCCTGGTGTCTTGTGGGACCCATGGGCCTCCCCTCTGGTGCTTCATTGGCTCCCAAGTTGTCTTCTGGTCCCAAAAAAATCTCTAAAAAGTTTCGTTGCGTTTGGACTCCGTTTGATAGGGATATTCTGTGAAGTAAAAAACAAGCAAAAAACAGCAACTGGCACTAGGCACTATGTCAATAGGTTAGTCCCAAAAAATTATATAAAGTTGCTATAAAATGAATATAAAACTTCCAAGAATGATAATATAACAACATGGAACAATAAAAAATTATGGATACGTTGGAGACGTATCAGCATCCCCAAGCTTAATTCCTGCTCGTCCTCGAGTAGGTAAATGATAAAAACATAATTTTTGATGTGGAATGCTGCCTAACATGTTTATCACATATTCTTTTCTTTTGTAGCTTGGACATTTGGACTTTTCGATGATTCAAAGCAATAGTCTATATTTGACATGAAGACTTCAATACTCAAGCATATCAACAAGCAACCATGTCTTTCAAAATATCAACACTAAAGAAAGCTATCCCTAGCCCATCATGCTCAATCATTGATCCATTCATGAAACACACTCGAATATTAGCTACACCCAATGCACAAGTATGATCATAGTGCTCCCTAGTTGGTGCTTTATAAGAGAAGTTGGAGACTCAAATAAAAATAAAAGTTGCATAAAGTAAATAGATAGGCCCTTCGTAGAGGGAAGCAGAGATTTGTAGAGGTGCCAGAGCTCGAAGCTTAAATTGAGAGATACAATATTTTGAGAGGCATGCTTTTCCCGTCAACGAAACCGATCGAGTAATTCCCAATACTTTCCATGCTAGATACTTCATAGGCGGTTCCCAAACATAAAATAAAGTTTATTCCTTTTTCCACCATTATTTCACAATCCATGGCTAGCCGTATCCACGGGTGCCTTCCATACGAACACTTTCTAAGGAATTTATTATTTGACAACATAAAGTAAATTTCTTTTTCATTTCAGGACTGGGCATCCCTATTACCGCCACACTTTTGTGCAATGACAAGTGAATAAACACTCATCTTGAGAATAACACATCTAGCATGGAAAAATATTGGCCACCCCCTGCCGCTTCATGAGCTGTACGGGCACACAAAAAGGAAATTCATTTTGAAAACTATAGTTGGCACATACAAATTTACTTGGAACGGCATGGAAATACCGTATATAGGTAGGTATGGTGGACTCATATGGCATAACTGGGTTTAAGGATTTTGGATGCACAAGTAGTATTCCCACTTAGTAAAAGGAAAGGCTAGCAAATAGATTGAGAAGCAACCAACAAGAAGCGAAAATTCTCATAAACGAGCATTAAGCATAACTAACACCAAATAATGCACCACAAGCAGGATGTAATTTCTTTGCATAACTATTAACTTTCATGCTTGCATAGGGAATCACAAACCTTAACACCAATATTCTTAGTAAAGCATAATTACTCACCAACATGACTCACATATTACTATCATCATATCTCAAAACTATTACAAAGAATCAAGTTTATTTTGTCCAATGGTCTTTCATGGAAGTTTTTATTATATCCTTCTTGGATATCTATCACATTGGGACTAGTTTCATATATTACCATTGCTTATAACAAGCTCTCAAATAAATTTAAGTGAAGAACATGAGCATAAAAAATTTCGTCTCTCAAAATAATATAAGTGAAGATGAGAGAATTTCTTCAAAATTTTACTAACTCTCAAATTAATTTAAGTGAAGCATGAGAGCATTTCTTCAAAAATTAAAGTAGCACCGTGCTCAAAAAGATATAAGTGAAGCACTAGAGCAATTCCATAGCTCAAAAAATTTAAGTGAAGCACATAGAGTAATTCTAATAAATCATAGCATAATTATGGCTCTCTCAAATAGGTGTGTCCAGCAAGGATGATTGCGACAAACTAAACAGCAAAACAAGCAAAGACTCATATAATACAAGACGCTCCAAGCAAAACTCATGATATGTGACGAATAAAAATATAGCTCCAAGTAAAATTATCGATGGTTGTTTAGAAGAAAGAGGGGATGCCTTCCGGGGCATCCCCAAGCTTAGTTGCCTGGTTCTCCTTGAATATTACCTTGGGGTGCCATGGGCATCCCCAAGCTTAGGCTCTTTTCAGTCCTTATTCCTTCATCCATCGAGATCTTACCCAAAACTTGAAAACTTCAATCACACAAAACTTAACAAAACCTTCGTGAGAATCGTCAGTATAAGAAAACCAATCTTTGCTTTAAGTACTGTTGCAAACCCATTCATATTTTGTTATTGCATTATACCTACTGCATTCCAACTTTACCATGGCCTATACCCACCGATACAATCCATAGGTTCATCAAAATAAGCACACAATGCAAAGAAAACAGAATCTGTCAAAAACAGAACAGTCTGTAAAGACTCGAAATTTACTCATACTTCTGTAACTCCAAAAATTATGAAAAAATAGGACAACAAAGGAAATTCATATATCAATCGTGTGTAAAAATTCAGAATTTTTCGTCACTTCTGTGGATTTTAACAATTCTGTTACTGGACGCAAAAGTTTCTATTTTTCAACAGGATCAAATCAACTATCACCCAAAGCTATCCTAAAGGCTTAACTTGGCACAAACACTAATTAAAACATAAAAAACTCAATCATAATAGAGGCATAATTGTGTGAAGACACAAAAATAGAAAGAGAAAGAGAAAAATATTTTATTCATTGGTTAAGATCTCGATGTTGATGATGTCTTGATAATTTGTTTGCTTATGCTATTGTTTCTTCCTTCTTTCTTGCATATGCTATATATTTCTTGTCTTGATAATTTGTTTGCTTATAAAATCCCTATGCCTCAGAAGTATGTTAGACTTAAATGTGTTTGTCACATGTATTATGATGCTCTCTTTGTGTTTCAATTATTGTCTTTCATGCGAGCATCATCAAAATTATCAATGCCAAGCTAGGGGCATAAAATGATAGCACTTGTTGGGAGCCTGATAGATGTTGATGATGTCTCCCCGACAACGGCGCCAGAAATTCTTCTTGATTGCTTGTATCTGCGTTGGTACTTCCCCAAAGAGGAGAGGATGATGTAGCACAGCAATGGTAAGTATTTCCCTCAGTTATGAAACCAAGGTTATCAATCCAGTAGGAGAACCAAGCAACACTATGTAAACGGTACCTGCACACAAATAAGAAATACTTGCAACCCAACGCGTAAGAGGGGTTGTCAATCCCTCCCTGGTAAAAAGATAGATAAAATTGTATGAGATTGGATAAATATATCTAGCCAAAACACAAAATAAAATAAAGAAAGAAAAAACGCAGCAAGGTATTTTTTGGTTTTTGGAATAATAGATGTGAAAACAATAGGATAAAAGATAGACCCCGGGGCTGTAGATTTTACTAGTGGCTTCTCTCGAGAAAATAGCATATGGTGGGTAAACAAATTACAGTTGGCAATTGATAGAAGAGCAAATAATTATGACGATATCCAAGGCAATGATCATGTATATAGGCATCACGTCCAAGATTAGTAGACCGACTCCTGCCTGCATCTACTACTATTACTCCACACATCGACCGCTATCCAGCATGCATCTAGTGTATTAAGTTTATGGAGAAATGGAGTAATGCAATAAGAATGATGACATGATGTAGACAAGATCTATTCATGTAGGAATAGACCCCATCTTTTTATCCTTAATAGCAATGATACATGCGTGCCTCGCTACCCCTTCTGTCACTGGGTGAGGACACCGGAAGATCGAACCCATCACAAAGCACCTCTTCCCATTGCAAGAAAAATTAATCTAGTTGGCCAAACCAAATGAAAGTTTCAGAGAAGAAATACGAGGCTATAACAATCATGCATATAACTATATAAGAGGTCAAAGAAAACTCAAATAATATTCATAGATGGATCTGATCATAAACTCGCACTTCATCGGATCCCAACAAACACACCGTAAAAAGTCATTACATCAAATAGATCTCCAAGGTGGGTGGTGGGCCCCATGGGCCTCCCCTCGTGCACTTCCTTGGCTGCCAAGTTGTCTTGTAGGCTGAAAAAAATCTCCAAAAAGTTTTGTTGCGTTTGGACTCCATTTGATATGGATATTCTGCGAAGTAATAAACAAGCAAAAAACAGCAACTGACACTGGGCACTATGTCAATAGGTTAGTCACAAAAAATGATATAAAGTTGCTCTAAAATGAATATAACACATCCAACAATGACAATATAACAACATGGAACAATAAAAAATTATAGATACGTTGGAGACGTATCATACTTCTTCACACACGCTCTCGCCACTTACCGCCCTGTACACGTCATGTATCTCGGCAACCTTCAAGCGGAAGCCTGGCGAGGGAGTCGGCCACAACCTGACTAACCATACAAGACTCTAGTCCAGGTTTATCGCTATTTGAGGCTGAACCCGCAAGGGAAGTCCGGCCAAAGTTTCCATCACGGCCTCAAACGATGTGAGCAGGGTTCCCAAGCCCACCATCCAGGTGCCACTTGGTACACCGTGCCACTGTGCCTAGTCTGTCCCAAGTCCACCCTGCCGGGTGCCACTTGGTAGAAAAATAACACTACCTACAAACACCAGAAACTAGTTGCAACTCCTAGAAAGAGATTAAGGCGGTTAATAAGTCGAGAGAGCTTGGAGCGCCGGGAACCCAGTGTGTGGTAGTAGCTAGTCTTGGATAACATACACATAACTCATTTCTTAAGGACGGTCCCAATGATACAACCCACCATGTACTCCTACATGGCCTCTCACCGTTACCTTTACCAAATTGTGTTCACACACTTAACTCTCAGCATCAGAACATAGCATAACACTCCAATCCATTCCCAATGAATCAAACCTGACACAACTCTAAGCAATAGCAAGCAGGGCATGGATAAGTCACAACATGGCTCAAACAACTCCTAATCATGCTAGGAGGTTTCAACTATTTACCGTGACAATGACAGGTCATGCAGAGGAATGAGTTTGACTACCACAACATAAAGTAATGGTTGAATCGTTGTTATCCTAATGCAATAAAAGAGAGCAGCAGCATGAGAGTGGGGTTGTATAGGAATGCTCAAGGGGGTTTGCTTGCCTGAAAGATCAGCAGGGGGTACAGTTCCTGAGACAGGTACTCTGGAACACTCTCCAATGTAGGACCTATCGAGAAGGGTGCTTGATACGTCTCGGTCGTATCTATAATTTTTGATTGTTTCATGCCAATATTCTACATCTTTCATATACTTTTGGCAACTTTTTATATTATATTTGGGACTAACATATTGATCTAGTGCCTAGTGCCAGTTCCTGTTTGTTGCATGTTTTTTGTTTCGCGGAATATCCATACCAAACGAAGTCCAAACGTGATAAAAATTTACGGAGATTTATTTTGGAATATATGTAACTTTTGGGAAAAATAATCAACGCGAGACAATGCGTGAGGGGCCCACAAGCCCTAGGGGCGCGCCTGGCAGGCTTGTGGCGACCCCGTAAGGCGGTTGGTGCCCTTCTTCGGCCACAAGATAGATAATATCCGGATAAAAATTGTGTTAAATTTTTATCCCAATCGGAGTTATGAATCTTCAAGAATTTAAGAAATGGTGAAAGGCCAAAAAACAGAAACATAGAAACAGAAGGAAACATAGAGAGAGAGAGAGATCCAATCTCGGAGGGGCTCTCGCCCCTCCACCGCCATGGAGGCCATAGACCAGAGGCGAAACCCTCCTCCCATCTAGGGGGAGGCCAAGGAAGAAGAAGAAGGAGGGGGGCTCTCTCCCCCTCTCTCCCGGTGGCGCAGGAACGCCGTCGGGGCCGTCATCGTGACGGCGATCTAGACCAACAACTTCGCCGCCGTCATCACCAACTCTCTCTCTCCTCCTCTATGCAGCAGTGTAACACCTCTTCTCCCCGCTATAATCTCTACTTAAACATGGTGCTCAACGCTATATATTATTTCCCAATGATGTATGGCTATCCTATGATGTTTGAGTAGATCCGTTTTGTTCTATGGGTTGATTGATCATCATGATTGGTTTGAGTTATATGTTTTATTATTGGTGCTGTCCTATGGTGCTCTCGGTGTCGCGCAAGTGTGAGGGATCCCTGCTGTAGGGTTTGCAATATGTTCATGATTCACTTATGGTGGGTGGCGTGAGTGACAGAAGCACATACCCGAGTAAGTAGGTTGTTTGCGTATGGGAGTAAAGAGGACTTGATACTTTAATGCTATGGTTGAGTTTTACCTTAATGATCTTTAGTAGTTGCACATGCTTGCTAGAGTTCCAATCATAAGTGCATATGATCCAAGTAGAGAAAGTATGTTAGCTTATGTCTCTCCCTCATATAAAATTGCAATAATGATTACCGGTCTAGTTACCGATTGCCTAGGGCAAATAACTTTCTTGTGACAAAAAGCTCTCTACTAAAACTAACTTAATTGTTTCTATATCTAAACAGCCCCTAACTTTTATTTACGTGTTCTTTATTATCTTGCGAACCTATCCTATCACAGCTACAAAGTACTTCTAGTTTCATTCTTGTTCTAGGTAAAGCGAACGTTAAGTGCGCGTAGAGTTGTATCGATGGTCGATAGAACTTGAAGGGAATATAAATTCTATCTTTAGCTCCTCGTTGGGTTTGACACTCTTACTTATCGAGAAAGGCTACAATTGATCCCCTATACTTGTGGGTTATCTGTGGTACCGACAATCAATACACAAACAAATGCCACAATATGATGCATGATCATGACATGTCAAGAATGCTATGATTTGCACTAATGCATGTAGCAACAATTTAAATGAAGTCCATATGAACCAATTGTTCATATGCAAACTCCATATTAAGCATTTAAAATGCCATTATCATGTTTTCACTTATACAAAAGGTATAAGTTGGTTAAACATGCATGAAAATGGTAAATATGGTTAGATTGAATTTTTCTGATATTTTTTCATATATAAATTATTTCAATCTGAGCTATGGTTGATTTTCTATGAATTTTTGAAGTTTAAACAATTTTTTGGAATTTATAAATCATTTCTGAATTATAAAAATGCCAGAAAAGCTTTATTGCATTAGCATGATAGCAACACTGTGTTAGCAGGTCAACCAGGGTTGTTTGGGTCAAACGTGACCAGTTGGGCCCACTGGTCAGTGACCCATTTGTTAACAAAGGTTATTAACACTAAAAATTAGTCCTAATCTAAAATTAGCAGGGGGCTGGCTCCACCTGTCATTGACCCAGAGGGGGTCAAATCTGGTTAGTGTGGGTCAAACCCGCCGGCGTTAAGCCGCCGGCGAGGTCAACGGCGGCTAGGGGCTTCGTAAAACCCCCATGATGCACCATTCGATGCATGAGTGGGCTCTCTAGAGAGCTGGAGTTATGGCGCGTTCGATGGTGGTGGTTGCCAGACCTGAGGTGGCCGGAGTCAACAGCGGTGAGCTCAACCGCGGTGGCCGGAGCTCAGATGCGGTCGGGTTCGGTGTTGTGGTGTGCAAAAGGGCCAACTAACACACTAGAGATGCACTGCGACTTGATGCAAGTGCGATGGACAACGGCGCATGACCAAAAGGTCACCGGAGTGGCGCCGGCATCGGGCTCATGCGGCGACGTGTTTCGGTGTTCATGGAATTTGTAGCTGCAATGAGGAATCATCGCGGGGAAGAGAGCACTACAAAAAAACACACTTCTGTGTTGATACATGTTTGTCATAGTAGGTCACATTTTCTGTCATGCATGTACATCCATGACGATTTTATGACAGAATCAAGATAGTCGTACCTGTGTTGTCGTAGAAGTGTTCCATGACAATACTCAAATTATCATCATGGAAGTGTCCACTTTCATGACGATAATCGGCGCGTCATGGAAGTGGTTTCGTCAAGGGTAACCGACACATGGCATCCACCATAACGGGTCGCCGTGAAGCTATAGGGTCCAGTTTTGGATCTGGTAACCCGATAACAGCCCGGACCAATGGCAATTTTCCACGTGTAAAATTCTCATTGGCCGAAGGAACCACGTGTCCACTCCTCGCCGTGACAGATGTCAGCCGTCCAATGCACAGGAGGTGCCTATCATACATCGACACGTGGCAAGGCCCAACAGTAGCCCATTTAGGTTAAAATGCTAGGCCTATCAAAATAAGCGGGCCGCCCCATTACTGGCCTACTTGCGTCTGGCCCATTCACAACCATGGCCCATACAAGTTACGCAAAATCGGCCCATCAAAGGCCCATTATAGATTTGACACCATCCTGGGCCATCGTCAGTTCCATCCCGTTAATAGCCTGCTATGTCTTTGGGCTCAATTGCGGCCTGGGTTTCTTTCGGCCTGTTAGCAGCCCATTATAGAGATGGGCCAATATCCCGCAGGTACGCCTTTTGCCCTTTTGTCGGCCCATTCGGTACTTGGGCCAATTTCTAGCCCGTTTTGTCTTTCGGCCTGTTAACGGCCCGCACAACAGTTGGGCCTTTGACGGTCCGACCTAACTTTGGGTCCATTAGCGGCCCACATTCTCCACGGCACAATTCCAGCCCGACCCGACTTTCGGCCTGTTAAAAGCTTATGTTCACTAGTACCGTAAGGTGCTATACAAACGGTTTTTAACCCCTTTCCGCGACGGCATTTGGAACCGTCGCCAAGTGAGTGACTGCGATAGGGGGTCCTTCCCACACGACCCAGAAACCGTCCAGGATAGGCGAGCGGCTACTGACGATCGCCATAGAATAAACATATGAGAAGCCTCCCCAGTCCCAAATGTTACATCTCGACGTTACGTTTCTGATCCGAGAGACATCCCAAACAATTACGCCGCTATAGTCGTGTGAAAAAGGTGGACATCAACATTTAATCTACCGATATGTTTGCGATACGTACGTTATCGCACACAGTTCAAGAATGTAAAATGTGTGCGGTGCCTCTACTAACGCCAACGTGTCCATTTTCATAACTGTGTGTGATTGGTATTCCTATCACACACGCACACTGGTTTGAAACATTTGCCGTATTACCATGAATCGCACACGCATATGAGACGAAACCGTGTGTGCGTCCGTCGGGCATCGCAAACGTTTCACGTCAAAGAACCGTCTGTTCTCTATTTTTCATCGCACACGCTGTTTTCTTTCTACCCGTGTGCACATTATTTTATTCGCTCATGTATAATTTTATTTTTCTCTGTAATTTATTATTCGAATTGGAAATTTTGAAATATGAAACGTGGAATTCAAATTCTCAGCACAATGGTTCAACAACGAATCCATAAATAAAATTGTCAGTACAATATGTTCAGTAATTACAGGATTAGACAGCAATTAACTATGATGAACCACAATATTTAGAGGCGGTAAAGGTGAAGAGACAAGTGTAAATCATTTTGACTGCCGATGGTGTTGAAGAAGCGGAATGCCCATAATGTGCCTTCCTGCATGCCATAGGCACGAACAACTTTTGTCCAACCCCTTGTGACGATCGCCCGCCCATCCTTCACCGCCTTCAGGAAGACTTCTAGAGCATTATCATGGTAGCATGAATTATATACTTGAACCTTAGTTGCCTCCACTCCGGTCATGTAGTTTGCAAGGTAATCATTAGTAAATAGCTTCAGAAACCACTGAAAAGAGAAATTTTTTAGATACTGAGGTCTAATAGAGTAACTTGTTGTGGGTAGGGGGAAAAGGCAACACATTACTTACCATCCTAAAGTTCACTGTTGTCTTGGACAAAGTGTAAATAAAGACCTTAATTCCCATCACCCGTTTCTTTTGCCTAACAATCTTTCTTAGTTTCCTTACTTGACTCTTGTTCATGAATATCTCATTGCCCCATACGCAAAAGGGATCGAAGCGTGGATCAGTATCGCTCATATATGTACCTACAAGCAACCAGTAATTTTAGAAGCTAAACTGATATTACACAAATGATGTAAAATACAACTACCTATGTTCCTAAGTACAAGTATTTTTAGAGATTTCAATATGAACTACATACAGATGTATATAGAATTATAGATATAGTTTAGATTAGAATCTAGATTCATTCATTTTGCTCCTTATGTAGTCTATATTGGAATCTCTAAAAATACTTATATTTAGGAACAGATGGTGTATAAGCCATGGGATGCAGCTAACCTCGATGGCAAATAACAGCATCACCCATTCTAGCCCTGTTTAAGTACATGGAAAGCCAATGTTAACTACAACAGGGTTAACATCCACCAAAAATAGCAAATGGTAATAAAACGGCAGCATCTGTAGTGATATCTTCATTGCGAAAGAGTAGCAAAGGGACGGATTAAAAAATGGATACAACTGTTAATTGCAACAGGCTTAACAGCATCCTAAGTCATGCTTTGGAAGTTTGTAGCCATTGAAATACAACTGTTTAAAAATGGATACAACTGTTAATTGCAACAGGCTTAATAGCCATTGAAACCGGTACTGATAAAAATGCAATTGGCAGAGTTAAACATCATAATGGAGGTGCTGCCAGAGCATAGAATGGCCCAGTTGTCTATAAAAAGGTAGGGAAAATAGCTAAAACGTGTTAGGCATGTTTACTACAACATGCTTAATAAATCGACCATACAAAACATAGCCATTAATTGCAACTGGTATTGGTAAGATTGAACTGGTGAGTTCATACTTGGTAAGTCCTAAGAGGTAGTTGCTGGAGCACTTCATCTTGGCCAGAACCCGCCCAGAGTCAGTGGCGGCGGAGGCGAGCTCTTCCTCCGGGTTGAAGCGTGGATCAGTGTCGCCTACATGTGTACCTACAAGAAGCAAGTATATGTTAGAAGCCAAACTGCAATTGCACAAATGATGTAAAATACTGTAAGACATGGGATGTAGCTAACCTCGACGGCAAACAACAGCATCGCCCGTTATGGCCATGCATAAGTACATGGAAAGGCATGTTAAGTACAACAGGGTTAGCATCCACCAAAAATAGCAAATGGGCAGCATCTCTAGTATATCTTCATTGCGGAGAGTAGCACGGTAGCAAAGGGACAGATTAAAAAATGGATACAACTATTAATTGCAACAGGCTTAACAACATCCTAAGTCATGCTTTGTAAGTTTGTAGGCATTGAAATACAATTGTTTAAAAATGGATACAACTGTTAATTGCAACAGGCTTAATAGCCATTGAAACCGGTACTGATAAAAATGCAATTGGCAGAGTTAAACATCACAAGGCATGTGCTGCCAGAGCAGAGAATGGCCCAGTTGTCTATAAAAAGGTATGGAAAATAGCTAAAACGTGTTAGGCATGTTTACTACAACATGCTTAATACATCGACCGTACAAAACATAGCCATTAATTGCAACTGGTATTGGTAAGATTGAACTGGTGAGTTCATACTTGGTAAGTCCTGAGAGGTAGTTGCTGGGGCACTTCTTCTTGGCCAGAGCCCGCCCAAAGTTAGCGGCGGCGGAGGCGAGCTCTTCCTCCGGGTCGAAGCGTGGATCAGTGCCACTGACATGTGTACCTACATGCAACTAGTAAATGTTAGAAGTTAAACTGCAATTGCACAAATGATGTGAAATACTGTAAGACATGGGATGTAGCTAACCTCGATGGCAAACAACAGCGTCGGCCGTTATGACCCTGCGTAAGTACATGGATAGGCATGTTAAGTACAACAGGGTTAGCATCCACCAAAAATAGCAAATGGGCAGCATATCTAGTGATATCCTGAGTCATGTATTGTAAGTTTGTTGCTGGTATTGGTGAAATTGAGCTGGACAGTTAATACTTGAACATCACACAGTGTTCAGTACTGAAATAAACAAGGCACAAACATGCTTAATACATCAACCGTACAAAACATAGCCATTGCAAGTGGTATTGGTAAGATTGAGCTGGTCAGATCATACCTGGTAAGTCCTGGGGGGTAGTCACTGGGGCACTTCATCTGGGCCAGAGCCTGCACCAAGTCGGCAGCAACGGAGGCGAGGTGTTCCTCCGGGTCAACACGCACAGCGGCCATCGCGCCATTGACCGCCATCAGCTCCTCGACCTCCATGTGATATGTGGTTGGGCTTGCGCGGCGATGCTCTGGAGGTAGGGGCGGTGGGGATTTGGAGGCATGAGGATGTTTTGCAGGCGCCATTTAAGCAATCAGGCCGGGACCATGATAGAGATCGGTGGGTTACCTGACTGGATCCGAGCAAAATGTAGATGTGGTTGAAGCTGTGGTTGCGGCAGCGGCGGTTTGAGCTGCCGGTAGGGGGAGGGGGGAGATACTGAGGAAATTTGATGGGTGGGGATGTGGTGGGAGGAATAAATTCTGAAATCGTGCGCCTAACGAAAATTTCGCTGCGAAACTTGAAACTTGGGCGGGGGAACACATAACGCAGACGAAGCACGTAAAATACTCGTGTGCGATAAAAGAGAAAATTGGCAGATCCCGTCTCCAAAAAAATGTACACGTGTAGTTGATTTTTTTCAGTCAATGGTATGCCAGGTTTATTAGGAAACATCACACAGGTAACTGACTTATGGATCATTAACGCAAAAAAGCACACGGGTACGCCATAGAAACCATGTTTTTTGTGATCTTCTAATAATTCTTATATCTATCAGCATCTCCAACTGCACCTAATTTCAAAAATCTCTTTCATTGTATCAGGATTATTCAATGTACATGAACGAGGCAAGGTGACACCCGATGAGCAATCATCGGTTTATAAAATGCAATCAAGTGTCAATCTGACTCGCTCGCGTAGCCAGATTTGATCCTATGCAACAAGAGAGAAGCTTGCTGCCATTCGCCGGCGCGGCAATTTAAGCCGGTGTGCAGCCAACTCGCGCAGTGAGGTGGGACTAAAAACCAGCTGTGGCCAGCTCTAGTCTCCTCCGGTGGCTGCGGGCGGACGTTTCGGGAGTATTTGAGGCCGGGGTGCGGCTACAAAACTTCAGTGAACACATGCTAATCAACGCTCAAAGCCCTCAAAGGATGCGCTTACCGACATTATACATTAATAATAGATAGTACCAACTTAAAGTACTACTGGTAATTTGCTCTAAAACTAGTACGTATGTAGTACTGGTAGATGCTCGTAATTAATTATACAAATTTACGGGCGACACACGCACTAACTACTTCTCACATGCTGCCATCGGGGCATGCTGGCCAGACGCCGGCGTTCTCCTTCCCGGCCTTGTAGGCGGCAGCCCACCGTGCTTCGATCTCCGCCAAGCTCTCCTCAGCATGGCGTGCGGCCTCTTCTTTCTTGCGGCGGCGGGACTCTCTTTTCTTGACTGCTTTCTGCCTTTTCCGCTCCTTCTGTGCGGCTTTGGCCGCCTCTAGATCCACCGCCCATTCGGCCATGGCAGCCTCAAAGTCTGCCCACGTAATTGTGTGGCCGCCGGCGGCGATGAACTCAGCGCGGCGAGATGCCGTCGCTTCCTTACCATGTGTGCGGTCACGGGCAGCGAGGAATGCGGCGCAGCAGGATGCCATCACTTCCTTACTAGTTACTGTGCGCCGCGGTGCCATGAATGACGCTTGGAGAAAGCTCTGGGACGGAGTGGCCGGACAGCTGTACAGTGCGGTGGTTTTTAAGAGCTCAATGACAAACAACGACGGAAATTTGGCTTCCCTTACAATTTTGCTCGTTCATTAGCGCGCACTGTTATTCTCCGTCACCTCCGGAAACAGTGTGCGCTGAGCCTATTATGTGTTGCGTTATGACTGGCCGAAACCCCAGCCATGCGGATCGCGCGTATGCACCGTAGGATGCGCCGCGATCGAACGGCAATCCACGTCCCTCACATCACACCCGTGCAGCTGTAGCTGGATTGGATTTATATGTGCTAAATGCCTAGAAAATGCACATAATCCCCTAAATATGGTAAATGAGCCCAAAAAAATGCCAAATTTGAACACAGTGATTTGCAGGGTGTATGTTTGTCGTAGAAAAAAACTCCAGGGCAAAGAACGAAGAAAATTTGGATTCTGCTTCAATCTTGGTGATTTCCCTCTCGAAAACATGGAACTTGCTCGGTGATGGTTCGATTTATGAAGGGCGTGCATGATGACATAAGCCAAACCTTCTCAAATTTTTACCAGGGCATGGTGAGGCCATACCATGGCACCATGCCAGGCGTCATGTTTTCCAAGCATTTATTTCTTTTTCTATAGTTGAAAACCCAATAAACAAATGTTTGTGGTTGACTATTGCCATACATTTCATCAAAATATCTGCCCATTTCTTGTAAAAGGCATGAGAATTTACTAAATGGCATGAGCATGGTTTTCCAGGCCGTTCTTGTGCACCCTTTCATGCATCGATTGTTTGAACTTGAATTATGTGCATCAATGCCTAGAAAATGCACATAATCCCCTAAATATGGTAAATGAACCTGGAAAAGTGCCAAATTTGAACACGGTGATTTGCAGGGTGTATGTTCATCGTAGAAAAAAACTCATGGACAATGGACAAAGGAAATTTGGATCCCCCTTCAATCTTGGTGATTTCCCCCTCGAAACCATGAAACTTCCTCGGTGGTGGTTCGATTTATGAAAGGCGTGCTTGACGACATAAGGCAAACATTCTCAAATTTTTACTAGGGCACGGTGAGGCCATACCATGGCACCACGCCAGGCGTCATGTTTTCCAAGCATGTATTTCATTTTTGTATAGTTGTTAACCCAGTAAACGTCGCGTTTGTGGTTGACTATTGCCACAGATTTCCTTGAAATCTCTGCCCATTCCTTGTATAAGGCATGAGAATTTACTAAATAGCACGAGCATGGTTTTCCAGACCGTTCTTTTGCACCTTTTCATGCACCGATTGTTCGAATTTGAATTATATGCATTAATGCCTAGAAAATGCACATAATGCCCTAAATATGGTAAATGAGCCCTGAAAAATGTCAAATTTGAACACGTTGCATTGGAGGGGGTATGTTGATCATTGGAAAAAAACTGAATGACAAACTAGGATGGAAATTTGGATTCCCCTTCAATCTTGGTGATTTCCCTCTCGAAAGCATGGAACTTCCTTAGTGATGGTTGGATTTATGAAGGGCATGCATGACGACATAAACAAAACCTTCTCAGCTTTTTACCAGGGCACGGTGAGGCCATACCATGGCACCATGCCAGGCGTCATGTTTTTCAAGAACGTATTTAATTTTTCTATAGTTGATAACCCAGTAAATGACGCGTTTGTGGTTGACTATTGCCACACATTCCCTTGAAATCTCTGCCCATTCCTTGTAAAAGACATGAGAATTTACTAAATACCATGAGTATGGTTTTTCCAGACCGTTCTTGTGCACCTTTTCATGCACCAATTGTTCGAATTTGAATTATGTGGATTAATGCCTAGAAAATGCACATAATCCCCTAAATATGGTAAATGAGCCCGAAAAAATGCCAAATTTGAACACGTTGCATTCGAGGGGGTATGTTGATTGTAGAAACAACTGAATGACAAACTAGGAAGGAAATTTGGATTCTCGGCCCCTTCAATGTTGCTGATTTCCCCCTCGAAATCGTGAAAATTCCTCGGTGATGGTTCGATTTATGAATGGCGTGCACGACGACATAAGCCAAACCTTCTCAAATTTTTACCAGGGCATGGTGAGGCCATACCATGGCACCATGCCAGCCGTCATGTTTTCAAGAATGTATTTCATTTTTCTACAGTTGAAAAACCAATAAACAACGTGTTTGTGGTTGACTATTGCCACACATTTCCGTGAAATCTCTGCCCATTCCTTGTAAAAGGCATGAGAATTTACTAAATAGCATGATCATGGTTTTCAAGACCGTTCTCGTGCACCTTTTCATGCACCGATTGTTTGAATTTGAATTATGTACATTAATGCGTAGAAAATGCACATAATCCCATAAATATTGTAAATGAACCCGGAAAAGTGCCAAATTTGAACACGGTGATTTGCAGGGTTTATGGTCATCGTAGAAAAAAACTCATGGACAAAGGACCAAGGAAATTTGGATTCCCCTTCAATCTCAGTGATTTACTATCGCACACGATTCATCTCCGTCGCCTCTGCGAACCGTGTGTTTTCACCCACACATGCAAAAGGAAAAAAGAAAACCCTCGCCCACTTCATCCCCACCCACTCGCCGCGGACTCCTTTGCAACTCTACACCTCATCAACTTCTATCGCGGCGGCCACCCTAAGCTCGACAGATGTCGTCGGCGGGCGGAGGTCACGCTCCAAACGGCATGGGATTTCGCCCCTACCACTTTCCGCCGCCTATCTGCGCCGACATTCTAGACTCTGGTCGATTGGGGTTTTCTGCGGGATTGGACCGGGCATTTTTCTCATGGAGAAGGTTATCAAGTTAGTGAAATATTCACTCATCTCTTATCGTAGTCCGCCCATCGCTGTTAATCAACCAGCGGAAATCACCGTGGATTCATTTTTCTTCTAGCTGATTCGAGGGTTTTCATACATGTGTCCACAGTGCGAGCACAAATCGGGCAAGTGTGGTCGCGGGCAGTCGGAAATGAAGTTCTATCTCACCATTTCAGATGACTTCAGGGAGCGCTCGGTATGTTCAATATCACCCTACCAAGGTCGGCATGGCCTAAATTTGTGAACATATACCGTCTGTTGCTACATTTGGATAAAAGGTACGGTGCCATGTGCAGCCTAGATGTCGAAGCCGATTTTGTTCCCCCTATATTTGGAAAATTTATGATGTATTTTTTATTCAGTTACTCTCATATTTGCATCAAATCTTTGTTACATTATCTATTTTTAATTATCTATTTTTGTACTTTGCTTTCATCTATATATTGATCTGTTCTATCAGTTACTCCCATATTTGCATCTTGCTCTGTTATTTCAATATATCTAATTTACGATCTTAATTTTCATTTCAAGCAGTACATCCCTTGCTTTGCAAGAACAGGAGTAGAAGGAAATCTTGGGCTTTACTTTGTTGATGACTCCATGGATGTCATATTGACAACGCAGCATGGATTTACAATGACGGTTAGTGTAAAACTTGATAAAGATGGTCACTCCTATTTTGATGCGGACCTTTGGAGAAAAATGTCTAAGTGTTATGAACTGAAAGCTGGCAATAAAATTCTAGTGCGTGCACCACAGCCTGGTCTAATTAACATGGATGTTTACTTCCCCAACGTCATCAGCCGATCAAAGTCTGATCGAGGTTAGTGCCCTTTCAACTTTCTCCATGCTGGCATATTACTTAGCAAAATCGGGGTATTTGTTCTGACTAATTAATCACTATTTAAGCAACCAATTGTGATTTCATTTTCTGACTCCGTTCCTAGGCAGTAACAAATTCTATTTACCAAGTTATGTGCACTATATATTCTTCTGCCATGTTCTGAATAAATAATACATTTCCACCTTTTAAGCAAGATATGTTGGATGCATAGCGAACGGTCTGTATGTTACTAAGTGTACCAAATTTCACTGGAAGGACTTGAAGCATGTCATAAACTTTGTTGGTAATCTGACAGAGATAGCACAGTGTATGAACGCTGGATTTTGGATGGGATTAATTATACCTATGGTGCACACATTGAACAAGACCAATTGTGTGCACAAAACGCTGGTACAAAGTCTTATTTTTATGTTGATGCTCATAAACTATATATATCTTCAACGATATGTTACAATTGGTTTTTATTCTACATTTCAACAGAAATTGCCCGCTGTAGCTGTTCCTGGATCGATTTCCCGGCATGGTCGAATTACACTTGTGCCTGCTAATAACGCCAAAGTGATTACAAGGTATTGCATTTCCCGCAGAAATGGAACCATTCAAATTAACAAGTTCTCGCTTGTCGTGGCAATTCATCCATATTGGAAAATTGGAGACACTGTTCTACTCATGCTCTACCAAGGCACACGAGGGCTCTTCCTTTTCATTGATGAGATGCCGAGTCGCCATGATCAAGCTGCTTCCAGCGGATAGTTGTGGTTGTTGGCCCTCAACCTCTTAAAATGTGCTAGGTGTTACTATGTTAAGTATGTAGATATGGACCATATGGTTGTTGGCCCTCAGCCTCTTAAAATGTGATAGTTGTTACTATGTTAAGTATGTAGATATGGACCATATGGTTGTCAAAACCGTGTTACGAAGATCCTCCTTTTGTCGAATAGTGTAACCACTATATATATGTTACTCAAATGCCCGTTAGCCAAGTTCTTAAATTTTCATGGAAAGTATTAGTATCGTACACAGTTCATTGAGTTTAAGCGTGTGCCCGGTAGAGCAGTAGAGTAGAGGACGCCCATGTTTTGGACGTGGCAATCAGCACTGATGTCCAGAAGGCATTTGCATATTAACTGTCCATATTGCAAATTCACACACGTGTTAACATAAGGAAACGTATGTGTAACTTACTAATCATCGCACATGAGTACTCGCAGATGCATCGTGTGTGATACTCCTAGCCACCGCAAGCAACTAGTTTGCAATTTTCAAAGTTTTTTGTACATATAGAATTGCACACGAATTAACTCTAGTTACCATCTGTGTTGTGATTTCTCATCGCAAACAGTTCATCCAAGTGGGCTGTTTGCCGCGTATCACACACATCTTGTTTACACGACTCGTTTATGTTCTTTTGGCTCATCGCAAACAGTTCATCTATGTGAACTGTATGCTGCATATCACACACATCTTGTTAAGTTGAACCGTTTCTGTTGTGTTCCCTAATCGAAAATAGTTCATCCGAGTGAACCGTATGCCGTATATCACACACACCTTGATCTGGCTAACCGTTTCTGTTGCACTCCCTAATAACAAACAGTTCATCTGAGCAAACTGTATGCCGTATATCGCACACACCTTGATATGGCTGCCCATTTCTGTTGTTCTGTCTCATCGCAAACAGTTCGTATGGATCAACCGTGTGCCCTGCATCGCACACGCAACTAAAATCTGAACCGTGTTTGATGTCTCCGCCATCGCAAACATTTTGCATCTTTTTTGACGGTTTTTTTACATCACCGTTTGCGATTAATGCATCGCACACAGTTTCGTCAAAGGGTCTCTGATCGTAATGTCACGTTAGCAGCATCCTGCAGTAGTGGTTGTACATTGGGCCCTTGTAACACCCCATGTATTAATCTATAGTTATCACCCTTTTGATTATGCCATGTCATCATGACCAACAGTGCTTAATCATCATTAGTATCATATCTCTTTTCAAATTCAAATGCAAATGGAAATTCAAACTAAAAGTGAAAATAAGAGTTGCTCAAATCAGAAACTAAATTGTTCATAATATTGTAAATAATTCAGAGACAATTCTAAAGTTGAAACCAACATTATCCGAATTGGGTAAGTGACTCAAACATCCACAAACAGTGGCTGAAAATAATATTTAATAACCTTTTAATTATTCTAAACCAAATATGAAATTATGTTTTGCCCAAACTAGTTTTTGTTGTTAGGATATAGTGCACTGCTAATTATGGACTAGGTCACACTTTTTACAAAATTCATTTAGAGGCCTAAACATTTTTGCTAACAAAAAAAAACAAAGAAAAATAAAAGGAAACCCCCCCTTGCCGGGCCTCGGCCTAGCTGGCCATCAGGCCAACCAGGCCGACCCAGCCGGCCCCTATATCACCCTCCCGAAGCCCCCCACGAAACCCTAATCCCCCCCACTCGGTCTCCGCTCCCCCTCCCTGATCCATATTGGATCGGGGCAGCCGCCGCCTCGCGCCGTCGCCGCCTCGGCCACCTCGACACCGTCCTCGACACCGCCAGCCCGTCGCCTCGCTCCTCTCCTCCCCCTGGTTCTAGATCAGATCGGGAGGAGGAGCCTCGCCCCCCGACGCCCTCCTGCGCCGCCCGTCCCCGCCGCCCGCGTCGCCCGTCGCCCCGGCCATCGCCGGCGGACGCCCTTGCCGCCACACCGGCCATCGCGCTCCCCCCCTCACCGGCCCCCGCCTGTCCTATGCCCCCTGTGAGCTTTCCCCCTACTTGCCCCCTCCCTGTTCGCCGCCGCGCCGGTCCCGCTTCGCACGCGCTCATCGCGCCGAGGCCATGCCCTCCCCGCGTTGTTCCCCGCGCCTGGGCCGCACCGGCCTCGCGCACCGCCTACTTGCTGCGGGCACGTTGCGTCGCGCCGCCCCTGGCCGCCAACCCCGCACCGCCCGCACTGGCCGCCTCCGGCCGCCTCCACCTGGCCGGCCCGGGCCTCCCCTGGCCGCGCTGCTCGCCGACCGCACCGACCCTCGGTCGCCGTTGGCCCCGCGCGGCCCCGTGCATTTGCCCTGCCCCGCCCGGACATGTCCGGTGCCCAAGGGGTCGGCCTGGACATTGTCCGGCCTGCCAGTGGGCCCTGTACCCTGTTAGCTGTTAAAAAAATAATGTAAAATAATAATAATAATTAAATTAATAATTAATTAGTTAATTATTTAATTAGTTAATTAATTAAAGCTAATTAACTAGGGTTAGTTAACCTAATCTGTTGATTAGGGTTTAATCTGATTAATTAGTTTAGAGACAATGACATGTGGGACCCACTGGTCAAATTGACTAGTCAATAGTCCTGTTGACTGCTGACGTCAGCGTGACATCATTGCTGATGCAGTAAATGATTTTTTGTTTTAAATAATTCAAAGTGATAAATAAAACTTCAGAATTTTATACAAATTAAACCGTTGCTCGGTTTGAAAAACTTTGTACATGAAAGTTGCTCAGAACGACGAGACGAATCCGAACACGCGGTCCGTTCATCCGTCACACGTCCCTAGCTACCCGAACATGGAACCGATCCCCTCGGGTCATCTGCCCGACATTTGTCCGGAACCAGGAATACTTTCCCGGATAAATCCCCCCTTCGCCAGTATTACCCGGCACTGCGTCAGATCACCTCTGTCACCGCGTATTGCCATGTTATGCTTTGTGCTGCACTTGTTCGCTGTGTATTTATACTATTTCCTCCCCTCTTCTCTCTCGTTAGACCCCGACGTCGTCCCCGAGACCGACGCAGCTCCGGAGACCGAAGACACCATTGACGACCTTGCCCTTGCCGCCGAGCAACCAGGCAAGCCCCCCTTTGATCATCCCGATATCGCCCATTCTATTTTCTCATGCTTGCATTAGAATTGCTGCTGCTGCTGCTTTACCTATTCTGATGCATAGCCTGTTTATTGTAACCTGTTGTTGATAATTACCTGCATAACCTAAACTGCTTAGTATAGGCTGGGTAGAGACCTATCAGTGACCCCACTTATCCCGATTGCCCCGCTGGATTATCCGAAGACCCGATCAACGGGATTGAAGACCAGGCCCCGACACCGCACATCACATCCCCTTAGTTGTAACGACACTGCGGCGTTACCACCGAGTGCCGAGGGTGATACCTCGTGTAGCACTTCTGATGTTAACTCTGTAGAGTAGCTATTCGGTCGTGGTCATCGAGGGTGATTCCTCCTTCACCACTTCCGGTAACGACGCTGTCGTGCAACACATCAAGTGTGAATCCATCGAGGGTGATTCCTCCGAGTTCACCTTGATGGATACATCTAGTAGGAATCCAACGAGGGTGATGCCTCGGATTCCCTTGATGTTATGGACACACGGCTACTGTGACTTTACCCCTGCACCTTGTTAGAAACGGGTCGGCCCCGAGGGTGACCCGAGGGAGTTACTTTAACTGCAGGACTGGAGGGACAGGCGGTACCGCCCAGTAGAGGTGGACCTGAGTTCCCGACAGTCTTTTGTGAGACAGGTTGACCTGGATGGTGCCCGAGTGAGAATACGAGGCGTGGTCGGGCATTCTTGGCCCTTGCCGCAAGTCCTCGAGACGGGGCGACGGGGTCACATCGATCGTGAGTCTCTGCTCGTTACCGCACCCCCAAGGTACTAACGGTTTGGATATTTGATCTGAGTGGGCCTCTGGCCCGATAGCACTAACCACCACGTGGGCATAGTATGGGCGTTCTGCATCGTATGCATCAGCCGAAAGCTCTGTCAGACATCTAGTTCAGCATGGCGGCACGGATGGACCGGCGCCTTCCTGTAGTGTTGGTGCCTGGCTTCACCATGTGCGCAACGACCCGGAGGGCGAGGGGCGATGGCCAAGACCCCCTTGCTCTTAGGATGTAGATCGGCGGGGACCTCTCTGCTGAGCTGTAGGTAGGGTTGCGGTGTGTCGTTTGGCCGAGGCAGGGCATGACCCGGAAAAGTGTGTCCGGCCGGAGTTAAGCGAGCGTGGTGGGTAAGTTGGTGCACCCCTGCAGGGAAGAAAACTTCTATCGATAGCCTGTCCTACGGTAACGAACACTCGGAGTTGTATCCTGATTGATACAATTAGAACTGGATACTTGGATACTATGGCTCTGGGATTGCTTCTCGCAGGGAGTCGAGAAGGGATCTCAGGACGAGGTTGATGACTGTATGGCTCTGGGATTGCTTTCTCGCAGGGAGTCGAAAAAGGATCTCTGGGTGAGGTTGATATCATTACTGCTACATTATATTGTACTGTGCTACTCTCTTCTATTGCTGCAAGACCGCTGAAGATGCTAGTCTTCGATAGGACTAGGCTTTCCCCTCTATTCTGGCATTTCTGCAGCCCAGTCCACATATACAGCCTTCCTTTGATAATGTTGCATATGTAGTGTAGATCCTTGCTTGCTGAGTACTTCTGATTACTCACGGTTGCTTTGTTTTCCTTTTCTCCCCATATCAGTTTGTCGTGACCAAGATGACGGAGCCCCTGAGACAGCTGTCCCCGCCGACGATCGCTACTACTACCCCGAGGGTGGTTACTGCTACGAGTTGGCTGACGACCAGGAGTAGGATCGAAGGGTCCCAGGTAGGAGGCCTGCGCCTTTCGATCGTAGTGTTTTCTTTTGCCCCGCCTTTCTAAAGGCCTTTCTGTGTTTTCATTTATATCTGTACTCAGATATCTGATGCTTCTGCTGACGCTTGTACGCAAGCTTATGTATTCGAGCCCTCGAGGCCCCTGGCTTGTAATATAAAGCTTGTATGACTTTATTTATGTTTTAGAGTTGTGTTGTGATATCTTCCCGTGAGTCCTTAGGCTTGATCGTGTGCATTTGCGTGTATGATTAGTGCACGATTAAGCCGGGGGCATCACAAGTTGGTATCAGAGCCGACTGACTGTAGGAACCCCCTTTCCAACTCCTTGGCCGAAATTGAGTATAGTAATCGAAAACCGTTTTACTAACATGGCTGTGTGGCTTACGGGCCCACGTCGCCAATTGGGTGGTATTAGGATCTTTTAGTCCTTGACCTTTACTCTGGAACTCGGATCTCTCATCTATTCGGGTCATCTATTCGGGTTAAAATTTTACTAACTCCAACATTAGGTTCTCGTGATCACATCCACCCGATGCTTTGAAAACTTTCCCCCCTTTCTTCAAGATTGCGGGCCAGGTTCTGCTTGCAGGATCCTTTTATCGAGGGCACCCTGTGTATCCACTTGCAGATCCCTCGCCCCAGCAGTTTTCTCCGACGTTGATGTGGCCTTTGCTATGTCTCGTTGTGTACTTCCTTGCCACGTGCCTGCGCGCCGCCTAGTTGTCTAGCCCTCCCCTTTCAACTGTCATAATGCCGGATTGTAACCGAGGCTATGTGTGGCTTTGAATGTCTGGTGCGAATATGATGAAGTATCTATTGCACTTCCTTCTGTTGTGCGTGTTACTTCATGAATCATTCCATACACCTGCAGTTTTTCTTGCTAAACTGCCCCTGTTGATTTGGCAGGATGGCTGATGATCCTCCACCTCCACCTTATATTGCCGCAATGATGCAGCAATTTGAACTGAACCATCAGGTTATGACCGGGATATTGGCTCAATTCCCAAACCAGAATGCTTAGCAATAGCCTACACCAATAACTCTGCCAGAATTCGTGCGCCCCAATCCATCCACTTTTCGCAGCTCGATTGATCCAATGGATGCTGATGATTGGCTCCGTGACATTGCCTTTCAGATGAAGTCGGCCAATGTTATCCCTGACAGTTATGTCACCTATGCGACGTATCACCTGAGGGGCCCAGCTGCTCAATGGTGGGAAAACCACAAGGGTATGTTGCCTGCTGAAACAATAACCACTTGGCAGGAATTTTGGTCAGCTTTTCGTGCATGGTACATTCCTCAAGGTCTGATGGACCAGAAGAAGTAGGAGTTCCGCAAACTCTCACAGGGCACAATGACTGTGGATGAATATTAGAGGAAATTTCTCGAACTATCCCGCTATTCTGAAGATGACGTCGACACTGACACTCGCAAGCAGGAGAAATTCCGTGAAGGACTACGTACTGATATAAAACTTGCACTTGCTGTCCATGATTTCACAGATTTCGCAATGCTTGTCAGCAAATCTTTCCAAGTTGAAACAGCTCTAACTGAGTGCCAGGAGTCGCTCAAGCGCACTCATGAAGCTGGCTCATCCTCGGGTCAGCCTGTTCAGAAACGTCGAGCCTGGATCCCACACAATATTCATCATCGACCTGCTCCAACACCAAGGCCGTCATATGCTGCACCTCGTCTGCCTCCACCACCAAGGCAACTGAACATTTCAAGTGGACAGCCCAATGTTGGTGTTTCTCCCCATAATGATGGTCTGTGCTACCAGTGTGGACAGCCAGGGCACCGTGCTTTCAACTGTCATCAGGGTCAGCCTCAGAATGCATCACGTCATCCTGTTGTTCGTAGGAAGGGCCATCGGACCCATCATTCCAGAAATCCTAGTGCCAGACTACCTGCTAATCAGCTTGTTCATGTCAACCAAGTCAACATGGAAGAAGCTCGACAGGACCCCAAAATTGTGATGGGCACCCTTCTAGTGAATTCAATCCCAGCTTCAGTCCTCTTTGATTCTGGAGCATCGCACTCCTTCATGTCCGAAAGTTTTGCACGAAGTCATGATATACCTTTCGAGGAGATGTGCACCCCTTTGGTAATCCAGTCACCTGGGGCTAATTGGCAAACTACCATGGTAAGCCACGGTAACCACATTGTGATTGGAGGATTGATGTTCCCCGTTGCTCTCATTGCTCTCAAGACCTCCAACATAGACATTATTCTGGGTATGGACTGGTTGAAGCCTCATAAAGCTTTGATTGACTGTGCCACTGAAACAGTCCGCCTCACACACCCTTCTGGCCAGAAAGTACAATACTCAGCTCGAATAGCTCAGGATGTTGAGACTCAAATATATGTTCTGAATGCATTGAATGCTTCACCTCTTGAAGGCATCAAGAACGTTCCAATTGTTCGTGATTTTCAAGACGTCTTTCCAGAAGAACTTCCAGGAATACCCCCTGCTAGAGCTGTCGAGTTTGTCATCGACTTGAAACCTGGCACAACTCCTATTGTGAAGCATCCTTATAAGATGCCTCCGCATCATCTTCTCGAGCTTAAGGAAGAAATCGACACGTCACTTAAGAAAGGTTTCATCCGCCCCAGTTCCTCTGCTTGGGGAGCACCTTCACTCTTCGTTAAGAAGAAGGATGGAACTAACCGATTGGTTCAGGATTATCGGCCCATTAACCAAGCCACAATTCAGAACAAATATCCGCTTCCTCGGATCAATGATTTGTATGATCAGCTTGCTGGATCATCGGTGTTTTCTAAACTCGACTTGAGGTTGGGTTATCATCAGATCCGTGTTTGTGAAGAGGATATTCCGAAGACTGCATTTGTTACTCGCTATGGCTCTTATGAGTACACTGTAATGTCATTTGGCTTAACAAATGCTCCAGCCACATTCTCCCGTCTGATGAATTACATCTTCATGGATTACCTTGACAAGTTCGTCGTGGTTTATCTAGATGATATTCTGGTTTATTCGAAGAATAAAAAAGAACATGCTGAACACCTCTGTCTTGTACTGGAAAGGCTCCGAGAACACCAGTTGTATGCCAAATACTACAAATGTGATTTCTGGCTTTCTGAAGTAACTTACCTTGGTCATGTGATTTCCAAGGATGGAATTGCTGTTAACCCAGAACGAGTTTAGGCTATTCTTGACTGGACTCCTCCGAAGAACGTCAAGCAAGTGAGAAGTTTTCTCGGCCTTGCAAGTTATTGCCGTTGTTTTGTCGAGAATTTCTCAAAGATTGCTAAACCTTTGACTGATCTGCTTCACAAGGGAGTTAAGTTTGAATGGACAGAAAAATGTCAGGAAAGTTTCCAGACACTCAAAGACAAGCTCACATCTGCCCCAGTACTATCTCCTCCAGATACCCGCAAAGACTTTGTGATTTATTGTGACGCATCCCGTGAAGGATTAGGCTGTGTCCTAATGCAAGAGCGTAAAGTGATTGCTTATGGCTCTCGTCAGTTGCGCCCACATGAAGAGAATTATCCGGTACATGATTTAGAACTAGCTGATGTCATCTATGCACTGCAGTTGTGGCGACATTACCTTCTCGGTAATCGTTATGAGATCTACACGGATCATAAAAGTCTGAAGTACTTGTTCACTCAGCCATCTCTAAACCTCCGTCAGCAAAGATGGATGGAGGCCATTGCGGACTATGATTTGGGTATTTCCTATACCCCTGGCAAGGCTAACGTGATGGCTGATGCCTTAAGCCGCAAGACCTATTGCGACAACCTCATGGTTAGGCGAGCTCAACCTCGTCTTTATGAAGAATTGTGCAAGCTGAATCTGCGTATTGTTCCACAGGGTTCTCTTAATAACCTTGTGATACAACCAGATCTTGAGAAAGCTGTTAAGGATGCGCAAGCTAAAGATGCTGAAATTGATCTCATGAAGAAAAATCTTCACCTTGAAAAGTACAGGGATTTCTCGCTGTCTGAAGATGGAACTTTGTATTTCAAAAACCGCATTGTCGTACCTCGCTTCGAGCTTATGACCGACAAGGTCATGAAGGAGGCACATGATACCCCGCTGTCTATTCATCCGGGTAGCACCAAGATGTATCGTGATCTCCGTCAAAGGTACTGGTGGCCTAGAATGAAGCAGGACATTGCTCGTTATGTTGCCGAATGTGATGTGTGTCGTCGCGTTAAAGCAGAACATCAGAAACCAGCTGGAATTCTGCAACCACTTCCTATTCCTTTATGGAAATGGGATAAGGTTCAGATGGATTTCATTACAGGACTTCCCAGGTCACAGAAGGGTCATGATGCTATTCTTGTCGTCGTCGACCAACTCTCCAAAGTTGCACACTTTCTGCCTGTCAAAGAGACTATCACTGCTAGTCAGTTAGTAGAGTTGTATATCTCCAGAATTGTTTCACTCCACGGTATTCCGAAGGAGATTATTTCGGACTGTGGCGGTCTTTTCACCTCAAAGTTCTGGGAAAGTTTCCAAGAAGCTATGGGAACTCATATTACCTGGAGTTCAGCTTATCATCCACAATCCCAAGGCCAAGTCGAACGAGTCAATCAAGTACTTGAAGACATGTTACGGGCTTGTGTTATTTCTTTAGGCAAGAAGTGGGAAGAATCTCTCCCGTATGCTGAGTTCTCGTATAACAACAGCTATCAAGCCAGCTTGAAAATGGCCCCCTTCGAAGTTCTATATGGACGTAAGTGTCGAACCCCTCTGAATTGGTCAGAAACTGGGGAACGACCGCTCGTGGGTCCGGAAATTATTCAACACGCCGAAGAACAAGTCCGTATTGTCCGGGAAAATCTCAAGGAGGCTCAGGACCGCCAGAAGAGCAACTATGATCGCAAACGATGGGGTTTGACTTATCAACCTGGTGATCAGGCTTATCTGCGAGTCACTCCTATGAAGGGCACTCACCGTTTCAGAATCAAGGGCAAGCTAGCTCCGCGCTACATTGGTCCTTTCCGCATTATTGCTAGACGTGGTCAGGTGGCATATAAATTGGAGTTGCCGCCGCAATTCTCTCATATCCACGACGTATTCCATGTGTCGCAACTTCGTAAATGCTTCAAGGAATCTCCGCACCGAGCTGTGGATCACGAGATGCTCGAATTGCAAGATGATCTATCTTATAAGGAGCATCCGATCTGCATTCTCGATGAAGCTGAACATCGGACCCGTCAGAAGGTTACCAAGTTCCTCAAAGTGCAGTGGTCAAATCATACTGAAGATGAAGCCACTTTGGAACGCGAGGATAATCTTCGTGCGGAATACCCCGAACTTTTTCCTTCTACCTCTTAATTCTCGGGACGAGAATTCTTGTTAGTGGAGGAGATTTGTAACACCCCATGTATTAATCTACAGTAATCACCCTTTTGATTATGCCATGTCATCATGATCAACAGTGCTTAATCATCATTAGTATCATATCTCTTTTCAAATTCAAATGCAAATGGAAATTCAAACTAAAAGTGAAAATAAAAGTTGCTCAAATCAGAAACTAAATTGTTCATAATATTGTAAATAATTCAGAGACAATTCTAAAATTGAAACCAACATTATCCGAATTGGGTAAGTGACTCAAACATCCACAAACAGTGGCTGAAAATAATATTTAATAAACTTTTAATTATTCTAAACCAAATATGAAATTATGTTTTGCCCAAACTAGTTTTTGTTGTTAGGATATAATGCACTGCTAATTATGGACTAGGTCACACTTTTTACAAAATTCGTTTAGAGGCCTAAACATTTTTGTAAACAAAAAAAAACAAAGAAAAATAAAAGGAACCCCCCCCTTGCTGGGCCTCGGCCCAGCTGGCCATCAGGCCAACCAGGCCGACCCAGCCGGCCCCTATATCACCCCCCAGAAGCCCCCACGAAACCCTAATCCCCCCCACTCGGTCCCCCCTCCCCCTCCCCGATCCATATCGGATCGGGGCAGCCGCCGCCGCCTTGCGCTATCGCCGCCTCGGCCACCTCGACGCTGTCCTCGACACCGCCAGCCCGTCGCCTCGCTCCTCTCCTCCCCCTGGTTCTAGATCGGATCGGGAGGAGGAGCCCCGCCGCCCGACGCCCTCCTGCGCCGCCCGTCCCCGCCGCCCGCGTCGCCCGCCGCCCCGGCCATCGCGGGCGGTCGCCCTCGCCGCCACACCGGCCACCGCGCCCCCCCCTCACCGGCCCTCGCCTCTCCTATGCCCCCTGTGAGCTTTCCCCCTGCTCGCCCCCCTCCCTGTTCGTCGCCGCGCCGGTCCCGCTTCGCACGCGCTCACCGCGCCGGGGCCATGCCCTCCCCGCGTCGCTCCCCGCGCCTGGGCCGCACCGGCCTCGCGCACCGCCTACTTGCTGCGGGCGTGTTGCGTCGCGCTGCCCCTGGCCGCCACCCCCGCAGCCCCGCACCGCCCGCACTGGCCACCTCCGGCCGCCTCCACCTGGCCGGCCCTGGCCTCCCCTGGCCGTGCTGCTCGCCGGCCGCGCCGACCCTCGGTCGCCGTTGGCCCCGCGCGGCCCCGTGCATTTGCCCTGCCCCGCCCGGACATGTCCAGTGCCCAAGGGGCCGGCCTGGACATTGTCCGGCCTGCCAGTGGGCCCTGTGCCCTGTTAGCTGTTAAAAAATGTAAAATAATAATAATAATTAAATTAATAATTAATTAGTTAATTATTTAATTAGGTAATTAATTAAAGCTAATTAACTAGGGTTAGTTAACCTAATCTGTTGATTAGGGTTTAATCTGATTAATTAGTTTAGAAACAATGACATGTGGGACCCACTGGTCAAATTGACCAGTCAACAGTCCTGTTGACTGCTGACGTCAGCGTGACATCATTGCTGATGCAGTAAATGATTTTCTGTTTTAAATAATTCAAATTGATAAATAAAACTTCAGAATTTTATACAAATTAAACTGTTGCTCGGTTTGAAAAACTTTGTACATGAAAGTTGCTCAGAACGATGAGACGAATCCGAATACGCGGTCCGTTCGTCTGTCACACGTCCCTGGCTACCCGAACATGGAACCGATCCCCTTGGGTCATCTGCCCGACATTTGTCCGGAACCGGGAATACTTTCTCGGATAAATCCCCCCTTCGCCAGTATCACCCGGCACTGCGTCAGATCACCTCTGTCATCGCGTATTGCCATGTTATGCTTTGTGCTGCACTTGTTCGCTGTGTATTTATACTGTTTCCTCCCCCTCTTCTCTCTCGTTAGACCCCGACGTCGTCCCCGAGACCGACGCAGCTCCGGAGACCGAAGACACCATTGACGACCTTGCCCTTGCCGCCGAGCAACCAGGCAAGCCCCCCTTTGATCATCCCGATATCGCCCATTCTATTTTCTCATGCTTGCATTAGAATTGCTGCTGCTCCTGCTTTACCTATTCTGATGCATAGCCTGTTTATTGTAACCTGTTGTTGATAATTACCTGCATAACCTAAACTGCTTAGTATAGGCTGGGTAGAGACCTATCAGTGACCCCACTTATCCCGATTGCCCCGCTGGATTATCCGAAGACCCGATCAACGGGATTGAAGACCAGGCCCCGACACCGCACATCACACCCCCTTAGTTGTAATGACACTGCAGCGTTACCACCGAGTGCCGAGGGTGATACCTCGTGTAGCACTTCTGATGTTAACTCTGTAGAGTAGCTATTCGGTCGTGGTCATCGAGGGTGATTCCTCCTTCACCACTTCCGGTAACGACGCTGTCGTGCAACACATCAAGTGTGAATCCATCGAGGGTGATTCCTCCGAGTTCACCTTGACGGATACATCTAGTAGGAATCCAATGAGGGTGATGCCTCGGATTCCCTTGATGTTATGGACACACGGCTACTGTGACTTTACCCCTGCACCTTGTTAGAAACGGGTCGGCCCCGAGGGCGACCCGAGGGAGTTACTTTAACTGCAGGACTGGAGGGACAGGCGGTACCGCCCAGTAGAGGTGGACCTGAGTTCCCGACAGTCTTTTGTGAGACGGGTTGACTTGGATGGTGCCCGAGTGAGAATATGAGGCATGGCCGGCATTCTTGGCCCTTGTCGCAAGTCCTCGAGACGGGGCGACGGGGTCACATCGATCATGAGTATCTGCTCATTACCGCACCCCCCAAGGTACTAACGGTTTGGATATTTGATCTGAGTGGGCCTCTGGCCCGATAGCACTAACCACCACGTGGGCATAGTATGGGCGTTCTGCATCGTATGCATCAGCCGAAAGCTCTGCCAGATGTCTAGTTTAGCATGGCGGCACGGACGGACCGGCGCCTTCCTGTAGTGTTGGTGCCTGGCTTCACCGTGTGCACAACGACCCGGAGGGCGAGGGGCGATGGCCAAGACCCCCTTGCGCTTAGGATGTAGACCGGCGGGGACCTCTCTGCTGAGTTGTAGGTAGGGTTGCGGTGTGTCGTTTGGCCGAGGCCGGGCATGACTCGGAAAAGTGTGTCCGGCCGGAGTTAAGCGAGCGTGGTGGGTAAGTTGGTGCACCCCTGCAGGGAAGAAAACTTCTATCGATAGCCTGTCCTACGGTAACGGACACTCGGAGTTGTATCCTGATTGATATAATTAGAACTGGATACTTGGATACTATGGCTCTGGGATTGCTTCTCGCAGGGAGTCAAGAAGGGATCTCAGGACGAGGTTGATGACTGTATGGCTCTGGGATTGCTTTCTCGCAGGGAGTCGAGAAAGGATCTCTGGGTGAGGTTGATATCATTACTGCTACATTATATTGTACTGTGCTACTCTCTTCTATTGCTGCAAGACCGCTGAAGATGCTAGTCTTCGATAGGACTAGGCTTTCCCCTCTATTCTGGCATTTCTGCAGCCCATTCCACATATACAGCCTTCCTTTGATAATGTTGCATATGTAGTGTAGATCCTTGCTTGCTGAGTACTTTTGAGTACTCACGGTTGCTTTGTTTTCCTTTTCTCCCCATATCAGTTTGTCGTGACCAAGATGACGGAGCCCCTGAGACAGCTGTCCCCGCCGACGATCGCTACTACTACCCCGAGGGTGGTTACTGCTACAAGTTGGCTGACGACCAGGAGTAGGATCGGAGGGTCCCAGGCAGGAGGCCTGCGCCTTTCGATCGTAGTGTTTTCTTTTGCCCCGCCTTTCTAAAGGCCTTTCTGTGTTTTCTTTTATATCTGTACTCAGATATCTGATGCTTCCGCTGACGCTTGTACGCAAGCTTATGTATTCGAGCCCTCGAGGCCCCTGGCTTGTAATATAAAGCTTGTATGACTTTATTTATGTTTTAGAGTTGTGTTGTGATATCTTCCCGTGAGTCCTTAGGCTTGATCGTGTGCATTTGCGTGTATGATTAGTGCACGATTAAGCCGGGGGCGTCACAACCCTTTTGGCCCAAAACGCATTAGGCCTCTTTATGTCCCGACATGGAAATGGGCCGAGCAAAACTGACGCTTTTTTCGGCCTGCTAGAGGCCCGCAGGCCGTCTCCATCAATGCGGCCCTATCGAGCTTTCGGCCTGTTAACAGCCTGGTAAGTGCCCTTTTTACGATGGGCCCACATTCGAGGACAAAATACACTATTTCTAACGGGCCTAGTTGATTGGGCCATCTGGGCCATTATGAGCCCACATAGATTAGGATGCACTAACTAATTAAATGACAAGCCCAATTAAGGCCCACTTCCACTACCCATGTTTGTTCATTCGGATGGTGTCCAGGTAATGTTTGGGCGTGTTGGCCCGAGTTTCAATGATAGCATATACAAAGAATTATCCTACTCTACACTATACCCTCTCAAAAACCTACACTATACAATAAAGAGATTAAAGCATATAAATGAAGAATAATCCTACACTATGCAATAAAGAAATTACATCATATTACATCAACTCGGCATCATAGTTCACCACCAGTGATAATAAAGCGTACACAAACAGCAAATTACATACACTGGGCAAATAAAGCTCATACATCATGGACGCGCATCAACAGAACTTACCATTTGAACTATAATCCCTTCAGAAAATAGGATTGGCCAGATTCAGATAGCACAAATTTCAGTCTGCAAAATCTCCAACTCCTTTGTGGTTACCTCAGTGTCTTGTTTCATTTTTTGATTCGTGCATCTAATATCTGCACCTCCAGTCCCAACGTGTTGATTACATGTTGAGACTCATATGCACATTGTCTTGCCACCTCTAGTTGATGCTCTAGAACATCAGCACATTCCAATTCCAATCCATAATCATTTGGTAACGGCCATGCCACACTGCTCTGAGATCGATGTGTTGATTTCACTTCATCCCGAAATGTTTTTGTAAGTACACATGACTAGGGCAAAAATATAGTTACAACAGTGAAGCAAGCAAAAGAGACTATCTTGTACATGGCAAAACAAGACTAAAAATAATGTACACGTCATGAAGCATAGGCATGTGATATTTTAAAAATTATAAAAATGGTAGACTGTGTTGCCCGCGTATAGAGATCTCCTTGTAGCTCACCAATGGAGCATGATGTTGGGGCCAAATCCAAAACACAGACAGATCACAAATCTATATATATCTTGTTTATAAGTAACCAAGCAGTTAACCATTCTGTAGCTCGTATTAACTAGCTAAAACATTGTGTGCCATGTTCCAAAAGAGTCTTAGAGAGCATAATGAACTGCAGAGGGATTCACACAAACCTACTACATCAAGCAAAACTATGCAATCATTAGCCTCGTATAAACTAGATTGTAAGCCTCATGCAGTAATAGTTGGTTAGTAGACTTCAAAAGCTTCAGGCACACTTCGCGAGAGTAATGAAATGGTAAGTCATTTAATTATGTCAACTAATAGTTATAACCCTACATCATGCATCATTGTTTGGGCATCTCATTAACTGAGGACAAATAAGGCAATTGAAAAGAGCAATTTAACTATGCCTGAAGCAAACAAGCAATTGAATCATTGAGTTGGCAGCATGCATATATGCACGCCTCAATAACATCCTTGGCCTAGCTACATTTGGATCAACTGATGTATCATCTATATAATGGAACAAGTAATGTAACATTGTTTGCCCCCTATAAAGTATCTTGACTAGTATGTAATCAAGATCCTAGTAATGATAGGGAGGCTAATGATGTGAACATGCGTTTGGTTATGACATTTATGACATCGAGAACTCTACCATAACAGTAAGGAGTTCCTCATTGTTCACTAATATAAGATGTTTTAGATATTTAAATGTAGACTACATCTGTACTAAAATGAGTGAACAGACACATTATAATGTGTCTATATACATCTGATTTACAAACAAGTTAGAAGATCTTATAGTAGTGAGTGGAGGGAGTATTAATCAGTGGCCCAATGACCGACTTACAGGTGAAGAACCCTACACAAGCACAATGTTAGACAAATAGGATGTCCTGGTAACTGTAATATAGTGACTTACCATAACTGGTTGTACAGGCTCAGCGCTGCTCCTCCTTCTCTTGCAAGGCTCCTTCTTAACATCTTGTACTTGGAAATCCTGAATCTTTGCTTCATTGCACCCACTCTCCAAGTTGACACAAACTAGTTACTGGTCTCCTTAAATGGAAGATAAATATGCATACTTTCCAGTCTCTGAACAACACCAAAGCATGAGTTTATAACAAAATGACACCACATAATGAAACACGCCACATCTCTTGCAAACACTCAAATGAGCATTTACTATGTATGCGCTATGTAAAAACTAGGTGTACCTTCGAACTGGACCTCTAAGTACTCTTGGAGAGCCTAGTTTAGTGTACAGGCAAACCTTTATGTCACCTATGAGTTATACAAGCCCCCACTACAGCAGCCCTTAGTGTTTAAATGGTTGACAAGCTCTGTTAGGTCAAGAACATCAAGTAATCAAAGCAAACAGTTCTAGTATGGCTGGCTGATAGAAACAAACAATTGAACACATGTGTGAGCAAATCTTGCACAACACTGAATTACATATCAAGAAAACAAGCATAGAAGGAGGCTTAAAGACCATCACTTGACTGACTAGATTTAGGAGGCATTTAAACATCATGTGCAACGTATGAACTAACAAAAACATTGCATATTTCAGATTCTATAATGAAATGCACATGTATTAGGTTATGCCATGTATGATGCCTAAATCTACACTATAGCAGACATGAGTGATTTATCATTGCACGCAGAATTGAATTGCAGGTTAAGGGCCAGTTCTATTCCACCTTTTGAGGGCTTATTGTGAAAATAAGCCATAAAAATGTATAGAACTCATCTTTGAGTTATGGGCACGGGCTTAACTTATTTCCACCACCAATTCCTTCACAATGAGAAAACGCTTGGGGGGTGCTTCCCGTGGAAGCTCACTTAAAATTGAAGGGAAGGGGAATAGCGAAATGACTTATTACACTCAAAATGCCACTGCTCATGCCCGCGTCACACCTGGCAAAAACAAACACGCAAGCGTTCATTGCCTGCCCGCTCGCATCTCCTCTCCCCTTTCCCTCTACCTCGATACCCTGCCTGCAGCACTAGGGTTCATCCAGCAAGCTGCCGCCACAGGTCCCATCTGGCCTGCTCCTCGACAATGCTCTTTCCAGCTAGGCTACATGGCCGGCGAGTAGGGCCCCATCTCCTCGGCTGCTCCTCCCTCCGGTGCCGCCCCTCACTCTCATCATCTCTAGCAGCTGCTACGATATGGTCCGTCCAACCCTCTACTCCGGCGGTCGCCGCACAACTACGGCTGACGCCCCACTCTGGCAGAAGGCACCTCATTCTGTCTCCCCTCCTCTTAGGCCGTGGCCTTGAGGTGCTGATGCAGGATTAGCTCATCCAACAAGGTGAGGATCTCCTCTGATTTTTTTGCTAAATTTTCTTCTGCTCTGCTATATGATGAATTGCTATGAGCTGTTGCTGCTGCTATATGATGAATTGGTATGAGCTGCTGTTGTATGCTGAATTGCTATGAGCTGCTGCTGCTGCTGCTGCTATATGATGGATTGCTATGAGCTGCTGCTGCGGCTGCTGCTGCTATATGCTGAATTGATATGAGCTGCTGCTGCTATATGATGAATTGCTATGAGCTACTGCTGCTGCTATATGATGAATTGCTATGCGCTGCTGCTATATGATGAATTGCGAAGAGCTGCAGCTGCTGCTGTATGATGAATTGCTATGAGCTGCTGCTGCTATGTGATGCTTTCAGGTGGTGTTGCTATATGATAATAACCAGCCACTTGAACCATGGAATTTTGATAAATCATGGTTCTTCATTTAAATTTAGGCAATGGGTTCTTCATTTAAATTTAGGCAATGTGCTCTGTTTGGAAGACATTGACCAAAATAGATTGTGCCAAGTAGATGGTATCTTTGTATTTGCATTTTGAACAAATAATGATGGTCTGTTTTCCTATCATATTAATCAATGGGTTCAATTCGTGATGTTTAAAAGTCAAAATAATTTCTATATGGGCAGCAAAATGACAAAATATAATGCAATCTAGACTTTTCACTGAGCATACCACAGATAAGCTGGAAAAGCAGGCAATGAAAAGAACTGGTTGGCTTATTATGTGGAGCTTATATTCAAAGGAGCTTATTTTCTTAGGACAACTACAAATAACTCTCCCTAAGAACCCTGGCCAACAGCACTGACATACAAATAACATGTCACGATGATTGCAATGGAGTGACCTACCATACCACGCTATATAGGCTCACCGATGCCCCTCCTTTTTTTTGCGACGTTCCATGAAAATGCCACATACATCTTGTACTTTTTCATTGCGGCACCCCATATGCAAGTTGACACGGCTAATTAGAGATATTTCTACACGATAATACATTGCATATCCCTTGCACATATTTAAACCACCATTTAATGATTGTGTGCGTTAGCATAAACTAGCCATGACTCTGTGTACTGGACTTGCAGACACTCTAAGGGAGCCAAATTTAGTGCACTGGAATTCCTTCATGCCACCTATGATTTTGTGTAATGTATGATGTCTACATCCCTAATTTAGCAGCCAGCAGTGGAAATCATTTGCTACACAAAGGGATTACTGGTTGGAAATCCTAGCAAAGCACACTGGCAGGCACACAACAATACAAGAGAGAGAGACACACTTACAAGATCATAGCAATGCCTCCGTACAGGATCTTGGTTGGCCAAGGTGTTAGATCCAGAAGAAACATTGTCCTTGTAGCTCTTGCCAGCTCCATAACATGTAACAGCGACCTGTTAGTATATTTGAAGTACACATGGAAGGTGATGCTGGACGGGTTTAAAGGTGACAATACCTCGGCCACGGCGGCTGCTTGGCATCGTGCCGGATGGTGGGAATCAGGTTGGAAACGTCAAGGGTGATGACGCTGCGCTGGCTGTCGGGGTCCGGTAAGGAGATCTAGGACCGTGGAGGAGGGTGTTTGTGAAGCGGCTCTGGAAGGGTGGACTACGGTGTGGACGAAGCGGATCTGAGGCCTTGGACAAGGTCATCGGTGAAGCTGCTCCGGTGGTTGGGTTGAGGATGGTGTCGATGATGCGGATCTACGGCCGTGGACAAGGGCGTCAGAAGCTGCTCTGGTAGGTTGGATGAGGGTGTCGACGAAGCAGATCTGATGTCGTGGACTTGGGCGTTGGCAAAGCGGCTCCGGTAGGGTTGAGAATGGTATCGGCGAAGCTGCTCTGGTAGGGTTGAGGATGGTGTCGGCGAAGCGGCTCCGTTAGGGTAGAGGACAGTGTCGACGAAGAGGATCAGAGGCCGTCGATGGCGGCGTTGGTGGGGCGGCTCCGGGGGTGTGGACAAAGCGACTCCGGTGTACGAAGGAGCCACTGCAGATGCGCTCCGGTTGACGAGAGGACCGGCGAAGCAGATCCGACACCATGGACAAGGCCGACACTGAATGGGTTATGGTATAGTGGTGGATGAGCAGTCGACTATTTCTAGGGTAGGTGAGAGGGGTAGATGCGGCCGTAGAAGCAGATCCGACGAGGTGGACGATGCCGGCAGTGAAAGGGCTCTGGTACGCCGGTGGATGAGCAGTCTAGGGTTTCGAGAGGGAAGGGAATGGCCGATGAAGTACAGATGGCGTGATGTAAGATGCTCTGGTGCTGTGGAGTAGTCATTTTTGCGGGATGGGAGAGGAAATGGGGGTGACATGTGGTGGGGGGAACCGGAAGTTACCAAAGCAACCCCGACCTATTATGTTAATGAGGGCCGTATTGTTCTCTGAGCACCAAGGACAAAAGGGGAATTTTGCATGCTACAGACTTGGTTGCGGAAATTTTAGGAGGCGGGAGATTTTGCCGCCAGTGGGATCGTTCGTATCTAGTTTCAACTAATTTTGGACAGTGCTAGCGGGAATGTCATGCGAGACTGTGTACACGGGGCACACGTGAGCAGTTAATAACTGGTATGAATTCCACCCCAGAAAAAAGACAATAACTCGGGATGATGCACCGATAACTTTTTATGATCACATGGGCGCGGCCGATCGTACGGGTGTAGAGGCGCGTTCACAAAAAGCGGATCAAACGCTCAGCCTATGTATTTCTCGTGTAAATATATAATTTAGTGCCATTGGTTATTTATTTTAAACACAATGCATTGACGTGTTAATTTTAATTATATTGCACAGTAACGGATGGATAATATAGATGCGCAAAAGAAATGGATATTGTAGTCCCCTACTTAAAAGTGTTACCTCATATGATTACATGGCTTCCATTTCATAAATTGCAGTACCAGTTGAATTCATGTATGAATATTACGTATATTACTTCATAATAGAACCTTAAATCATCCAAAATTAATGAATTTGAATGCAACACTAACAATGGTGCATGTACATGATAACTACAGTGGTTGTTTGAAGAAATATCACTATAACTTTGGCATGCACAATTGAAAAAGGCTTTTTGAAAGAAAAAAAACTTGTGCGATATGTGAGTGTCCAATCTTTATAGCGTTGTATCAATATTGTATCTTCGGCCACGGTATGAAGTAGATATTGATTATGTTCAAGCTATGCACGGCCTCGACCGTTAGATAGTGATACGTGAATGAATTGTGCAATCTCTCTCACACACATACAAATCTCCTTTCTCCGTGGGCATCTCAGTCACACACACACACACACACACTTCGTCTATTTCTATCCCTCTGTCTAGGTTAGAATTCGTTTTTCTATCTCGTCCTACAAGTCTCTCACACAAAAACACATACACACACTCTCTCTGTCGAACAAGCCCACCCCTTTAATTCCACCCACCCACTGCCACTCATGTCTCGAATAATAACTATGTCTCGCACACATATCTGTAGGGTTAACTCGAGTCCCAGAACAATATGAATCTGTACAATGGGATTCCAGCAAAGCACCTTTTTTTTAGACTTCGAGAAGAGCTCACACACACACACACATTGTTTCTCTCTTCATTTGTTTCCTGCAGTTGCATGCACACCCGCTTATTTATCTCCCTGATGCTTTAAGTATGCCTCGCACACATGTTGTCTAGCTATCCCCCAGTATAATTATGTGACACACAAACTCCATCTCTCTTTCTCTCTATCTCCCTCTCTAAGTGTCACTTGCACCCTCCCTCCTTCCCGACATTGAAGGAGCAGGGTGACACCTCGATCTTGATATTAATCTATCTACTGGCTTCTCTCTCTCTCTCTCTCTCTCTCACACACACACACACACACACACACACACACTCGCTTGTTGTGGCTCTGTGCCTAGCGCGCAGACACACACGCACACTTTCTCTCGATACGTCTTTCTCTCTCCCCCCAACAAAGACAGGAGTGATACGTCTCCAACGTATCTATAATTTTTATTGTTCCATGCTATTATATTATCAATCTTGGATGTTTTATATGCATTATTACGCTATTCTATATCATTTTTTGGAACTAACCTATTAACCTAGTGCCCAGTGCTGTTTTTTTCCTTGTTTTTGTCTTTACAGAAAATCAATACGAAACGGAGTCCAAATGGAATGAAACTTTTTGACGATTTTTCATGGACCACAAGACACCCTGGAAGCTTTGGGAGGAGGCCAGATGGGCCACGAGGTCGCGACAAGCTCAGGGGGCGCGCCCGGGGAGGGGGGGGGGTTGGGAGCGCCCCCCAAGCTTGTGCCCCCCCCCCCCCCCCCCGTGGCTACTCTAACCCTAATTCTTCTTCTATAAATACCCAAATATTCCTCGAAGACCAGGGGGCACACCAAAAATACTTTTCCACTGCCGCAAGTTTCTGTCTTCGTAAGATCCCATATAGGGACCTTTTCCGGTACTCTACCGGAGGGGGATTTGACCACGGAAGGCTTCTAGATCAACCTTGTTGCCCTTTCGATGATGTGTGAGTAGTTTACTACAGACCTACAGGTCCATAGCTAGTAGCTAGATGGCTTCTTCTCTCTCTCTCTTTAATATTCAATACAATGTTCTCCTCGATGTTCTTGGAGATCTATTCGATGTAATCTTCTTTTGCGGTGCGTTTGTTGAGATATGATGAATAGTGGGTTTATGATCAGATTATCTATGAATATTATTTGAGTCTTCTCTGAACTCTTTTGTGCATGATTTATATAGCTTTGTATTTCTCTCCGATTTATTGATTTGGTTTGGCCAACTAGATTGATTTTTCTTGCAATGGGAGAGGTGCTTTGTAATGGGTTCAATCTTGCGGTGCTCAATCCCAGTGATAGAAAGGGACATGACACATATTTGTATTGTTGCCGTTAAGGATAAAAAGATGGGGTTTGTTCATATTGATTGGATCTATCCCTCTACATCATGTCATCTTGCTTAAGGTGTTACTTCGTTCTTGTTAACTTAATACACTAGATGCATGCTCGATAGCGGTCAATGTGTAGAGTAATAGTAGTAGATGCAGGCAGGAGTCAGTCTACTTGTGTCGGACATGATGCCTATATACATGATCATTGCCTTGGATATCGTCATAACTATGTGCTTTTCTATCAATTGCTCAACAGTAATTTGTTTACCCACCGTATGCTTTCTTTCAAGAGAGAAGCCTCTAGTGAAAACTATGGCCCCCGGGTCTATCTTTTATCATATTATTTTCAGATCTATAAAATGAAAAACATAAAAATACCTTGCTGCAATTTATTTACTTTTATTTTATTTTGCACTTTTACTTATCTTTTATATCTATCACTATCAGATCTCATCCTTGCAAGTAACCGTGAAGGAATTGGCAACCCCTTTATCGCGTTGGGTGCAAGTATTTGTTTGTTCATGTAGGTACATCTATTGGATACTTGTGTGTTCCTCCTACTGGATTGATACTTGGTTCTCAACTAAGGGAAATACTTATCTCTACTTTGCTGCATCACCCTTTCCTCTTCAAGGGAAAAACCAACGCAAGCTCAAGAAGTAGCAGGAAGAATTTCTGGCGCCGTTGCCGAGGAGGATCTACATCAAGCCTACCAAGTACATATCATAAACTCTCATCTCTTGCATTTACATTATTTGCCATTTGCCTATCGTTTTCCTCTCCCCCACTTCTAAAACGTTTTCAGAAAAATTCAATTTTTTTGCCTTTTTATTTGCCTTCTTTCTATTTGCTTGTTGTTTGCATGTGTGCTAAATTGCTTTATTTGTTATCATGGCTAGTTCTTCTCTAGTAGCATGTACCCCGGAAAGTGAGGTTCTTAATTTTAAACAAAGGGGGCGAGAGAATTTAAAAGATTCTTGGTATAGAATTTGCGATGCTCAGAATTGATCTACTCCTAAGCAATCTACTATCGTTCTTCTTTGAAATTTTTATGTGAGTGTTACCACTTGGTATAGATTTGTGCTAGACACTATTACTGGGGTTAATTTCTTAAATAGTCACCCTATGGATGCTTTTAATGCTATGGGAAATTTGGTGGGTTCGCCACCAGTCATGATTAATGAAACAACATTAACCATGGAACATGTGATGCAAAGGCTAGATATTATTGGGAATAAAATTTCTACCATAGAGCATATTGAAAATTTGGATAAAAAGATTCATAATCATATTACTCAAATTGGATGAAAGGTAGGAATTACTTTAAAACGCTAAAGGAGAAGGAGCCTATAATTAATGAGAAGGTAGAACAAAGTCCCGCTAGAATCGATAAGTTGGAAGAGATTATTACCAATTTGGGTTCCATTTTTGCTGCTACCAAAACTACTCCAAAATTTCCTCCTAATGAAACTACTAAGTTTATTTATGTTCCTAAAAATAAGGGTGGATCGTCTAGTAAAGGAAACGAGGATCTTAAGATGATAAGTATTTGCCCTAGCTTTATCAATATGATTAAGGAACCTACTTTTACAAACAAATTCATTGATTTTCTACCTAGAGCGTGATCATTAATAAACCTAATGAAATCCCTAGGGAGTGTGGATGTGCAATTGAGGAAATGAATACCAAAGATGATAATACCTAGATCTATGCAATATGCCTAGCTAGGGGCATAAAACGATAGCGCTTGTTGGGTGGCAACCCAATGTTTTTTGTTTTGTTGTTTTTTCTTCTGTTTTTGAATAAATATACCATTATACTTACGTTATGGTGTTCTTGTGTTTTAATTAGTGTTTGTGCCAAGTAAGACCTTGGGATGATTTGGAAGATTGTTGATTTGATTCTGGGAAAAAACAGAAACTTTTGCGTCCAGTAGCAGAATTGTTAAAATTTGCTGAAACCAGGAAAAATTCTGAATGTTTTACGCAAGATTTATATACATATTTCCTACGTCTTCCTAATTTTTCAGAATTTTTGGAGTTACATAAGTATGAGCTTAATTCAGGTTTCTACAGACTGTTCTGTTTTTGACAGATTCTGTTTTCATTGTGTTATTCGCTTGTCTTGATGGATCTATGAGTTGTATCAGGGGGTATGAACCATGGTGAAGTTAGAATACAATATATATAATGAAAATATAAAATTGGAATGAGTTTACAACTGTACCTAAAGTGATGATTTGCTTTATTATACTAATGGATCTCATGAGTTTTCTGTTGAGTTTTGTGTTGTGAAGTTTTCAAGTTTTGAGTGAAGTTTCGATGGGCTAAGGAATAAGGAGTGGCAAGAACCTAAGCTTGGGGATGCCCATGGCACCCCAAGGTAATATTCAAGGACAACCAAGCATCTAAGCTTGGGGATGCCCCGGATGGCATCCCCTCTTTTGCCTACAGTCCATCGGTAAATTACTTTAGGCTATATTTTTATTCACTAAATGATATGTGTTTTGCTTGGAGCGTCTTGTATTATATGAGTCTTTGATTTATTTGCTTTTTATTTTTCCACAATCATCCTTGCTGGACACACTTTTTTGAGAGGGACACACATTATTCATGATTTGTTAGAATACTCTATGTGCTTCACTTATATCTTTGGAGCTAGGCAGTTGCTCTAGAGCTTCACTTATATCTTTCAGAGCACGGCGGTGGTTATATTTTAAAGAAATTGATGAACTCTCATGCTTCACTTATATATTTTTTAGAGTCTTATATATAGTATGGCAATTTGCTTGGGTTATGAATTTAGTCCTAATATGATGGGTATTCAAGAGGGATATAATAAAAACTTTCATGAAGATCATTGAATATATGAGAAGTTTGATTCCTTGTATTTGTTTTGAGATATAAAGATGGTGATATTAGAGTCATGCTAATGGGTAATTGTGGTTTAGTAAGAATATTGGTGTTAAGGATTGTGATTCCCGAAGCATGCATGTATGGTCTCTCGTTATGCTATGAAATTGGAGCATGATTTATTATTGATTTTCTTCCTTATGAGTGGTGGTCGGGGACGAGCGATAGACTTTTCCTACCAATCTATCCCCCTAAGGGAATGCGTAGTAGTACTTTGCATCGAGGGCTAATAAACTTTTGCAATAAGTATGTGAGTTCTTTATGACTAATGTGAGTCCATGGATAATACACACTCTTACCTTTCCGCAATTTGCTAGCCTCTTTGGTACCGTGCATTGCCCCTTCTCACCTTGAGTTGTGGTGCAAACTTCGTCGGTGCATCCAAACCCCATGATATGATACACTCTCTCACACATAAGCCTCCTTATATCTTCCTCAAAACAGTCACCATACCTACCTATTATGGCATTTCCATAGCCATTCCGAGATATATTGCCATGCAACTTCCACCGTTCCATTTTACTATGACACATATCATCCTAGTCATATTGCTTTGCATGATCATATAGTTGACATAGTATTTGTGGTTCAGCCACCGTTCATATTTTTATACATGTTACGCTAGATCATTGCACATCCCGGTACACCGCCGGAGGCATTCATATAGAGGTAATTCTTGAGTTGTAAGTAAATAAAAGTGTGATGATCATCAATATTAGAGCATTGTCCCATGTGAGGAATAAAATAAAAAGAGGTCAAATGAGCTCAAAGAAAAAAGAGGCCAAAGTGGCCAACAAAAAAATGATAGAAAAACAGAGAAGGGACAATGTTACTATCCTTTTCCACACTTGTGCTTCAAAGTAGCACCTTGTTCTTCATGATAGAGAGTCTCCTATTTTGTCACTTTCATATATTACTAGTGGGAATTTTTCATTATCAAACTTGGCTTGTATATTCCAATGATGGGCTTCCTCAAATGCCCGAGGTCTTCATGAGCAAGCAAGTTGGATGCACACCCACTTAGTTTTATTTTGAGCTTTCATACACTTATAGCTCTAGTGCATCCGTTGCATGGCAATCCCTACTCCTTGCATTGATATCAATTGATGGGCATCTCCATAGCCCGTTAGCCTCATTAATGTGAGACTTTCTTCTTTTTTGTCTTCTCCACACAACCTCCAACATCATACTCTATCCACCCATAGTGCTATATCCATGGCTCACGCTCATGTATTGCGTGAGAGTTGAAAAAGCTGAAGCGCGTTAGAAAGTATGAACCAATTGCTCGGCTTGTCATCGGGGTTGCGCATGATAAATATTTTGAAAAGACATGATTGGTTTTTAGTATGCTTGAAGTACTACTATTTTTATGTCAATATTAAACTTTTGTTTTGAATCATTCGGATCTAAATATTCATGCCACGTAAAGAAATATTACATGATAAACATGTTAGGTAGCATTCCACATCAAAAATTCTATCATTTACCTACTCGAGGACGAGCAGGAATTAAGCTTGGGGATGCTTGATAGTTGATACGTCTCCAACGTATCTATAATTTTTGATTGTTCCATGCTATTATATTATCAATCTTGGATGTTTTTATATGCATTATTATGCTATTTTATATTATTTTTTGGGACTAACCTATTAACCTAGTGCCCAGTGCCAGTTGCTATTTTTTCCTTGTTTTTATCTTTACATAAAATCAATACCAAACAGAGTCCAAATGGAACGAAACTTTTTGACGATTTTTCTTGGACCACAAGACACCCTGGAAGCTTCGGTAGGAGGCCAGATGGGCCACGAGGTGGTGACAAGCTTAGGGGGCACGTCAGGGGGGAGGGTAGCTTGTGGGGCCCCTGTGGCTCCTCTAACCCTAAATCTTATTCTATAAATACCCAAATATTCCCCGAAGACCAGGGGCCACACCAAAAATACTTTTCCGTGCCGCAAGTTTCTGTCTTTGTGAGATCCCATCTAGGGACCTTTTCCGGTACTCTGTCGGAGGTGATTCGACCACGGAAGGCTTCTACATCAACCTTGCTACCCTTCTGATGATGTGTGAGTAGTTTACCACAGACCTATGGGTCCATAGCTAGTAGCTAGATGGATTCTTCTCTCTCTTTGATATTCAATACAATGTTCTCCTCGATGTTCTTGGAGATCTATTCGATGTAATCTTCTTTTGCGGTGCATTTGTTGAGATCCGATGAACTGTGGGTTTATGATTAGATTATCTATGAATATTATTTGAGTCTTCTCTGAACTCTTTTATGCATGATTTATATGGCTTTGTATTTCTCTCTGATCTATTGATTTGGTTTGGCCAACTAGATTGATTTTTCTTGCAATGGGAGAGGTGCTTTGTAATGGGTTCAATCTTGTGGTGCTCAATCCTAGTGACAGAAAGGGACATGACATGTATTTGTATTGTTGCCGTTAAGGATAAAAAGATGGGGTTTTTTCATATTGATTGGATCTATCCCTCTACATCATGCCATCTTGCTTAAGGCGTTACTTCGTTCTTGTTAACTTAATACACTAGATGCATGCTGGATAGCGGTCGATGTGTGGAGTAATTGTAGTAGATGCATGCAGGAGTTGGTCTACTTGTCTCAGACGTGATGCCTATATACATGATCATTGCCTTGGATATCGTCATAACTATGCGCTTTTCTATCAATTGATTAATAGTAATTTGTTTACCCACCGTATGCTTTCTTTCAGGAGAGAAGCCTCTAGTGAAAACTATGGCCCCCGGTTCTATATTTAATCATATTATTTTTAGATCTATAAAATCAAAAACACAAAAAAATACCTTGCTGCAATTTATTTACTTTTATTTTATTTTGCACTTTTACTTTTCTTTTATATCTACCACTATCAGATCTCATCCTTGCAAGTAACCGTGAAGGGATTGACAACACCTTTATCGCATTGGGTGCAAGTATTTGTTTGTTCGTGTAGGTACATCTATTGGAGACTTGTGTGTTCCTCCTACTCAATTGATACCTTGGTTCTCAACTGAGGGAAATACTTATCTCTACTTTGATGCATCACCCTTTCCTCTTCAAGGAAAAAAACCAACGCAAGCTCAAGAAGTAGCAAGGAGCAGGGGGACACCTCGATCTTGATCTTAATCTATCTATTGGCTTCTCTCTCAAACACACACACACACACAGACACACTCGCTAGTTCCGTCTCCATGCCTCACTCACACACTCTCGATATGACTTTCTCTCCGTAGCCCCCCTCGATATGTAGATTTCTCGGTGGTCCTTGATGGTGGGGGCGGAGTCATGCGCGCACAAGTGTAGTTACGATGATGCCGAATTGTAACCTCGACGACGCTTTTCTGTTCGACAACATGTGTGCGTTCTTGTGTGTGTAGCCAGCACGCCCAGTGTGCCTTGTTTTTACACGCATGATGTGATGGTTTTCTCCCGGTTTTCTGTTAATTAACCAGGCAACCTTTTTTCCCTCGCAAAAAAAAACCGGGCAACCTTTTTCTTTGTTACTACAAATGAATTCTATACCATTCAGGGCAGACATAAAATATATCACTTTAAACCAATTATCACAGTAACTATATAAAAAGTCCCACATCTCTTGGTTCCTCGAGAAATAACATCTGGTGGACTGGTTAGTGCCCGATGCTCGCAATGCGATGACCCGAGTTCGAATTATGTCAGAGTCTATAGTTTTTACATTTTTTTATGTACTTCTTTCTCTACTCTACTGACAGTGGAACCCACAGAGTACTTAGAATACCAGATTAAGGATTGATTTGTTTCATTTTGAACTTTTTGTATGAATCTGTACCCACCATGCAAGTCATCTATTGTACAAGCAATTAACTTCTTATTTTTGAGAATCATACATGCAATTAACTCCAATGGATTTGATGCGACTATTATTTCCAGCATAAGAGCATCGCCAACAGCATCCGACAAATTTCCTCCCGCTTCCGTCTGCGGACAAGGAGGCCGGACAACGACATCGAACGCCAACAGCATACATTTTGACAACAACCGGAACCAACCAGACGAAATTCATGCAAACACGGCTGGATTTCTTATATACATGCCGGATTTTCATATAAACATGACGGATTTTGTTACATTTATATCAACTAAGCGGTGCTAGTTCGGCTCTGGAGGTATAATTACTACCTCATCTAAATGGCCGCCCGCGGATCCCATGTCCGGCAGACATTTGCGGGGTCGGCGAAGGTCCTCGAAAAAGAAGAATCGGGCAAGACACGGACTGTGTACGTAGTCGTGGTCTCTGCGGTGGCCTTCATGGGACCCAAACGGCAGTGGCCTCCCGTGTTCTACTTCTCCTTGATGATGGCGGCGGACACGGAGGCGCTGACCACCGACTCGTCGCTCTTCGTGCACCCAGCTTCTATCTCTGCCTGCATGGCACTGCCGCAGGCACTGGAGGTGCAGCCACCGCAGAGACAGGAGGCGCGGTACGACGAGGCATCATCAACGGTAGCGACGACGCCCGTGCCACCGTGCTCCCCACCGTGCCAGCGTGGAGCAACTCGCCACTCCTCATCGAGCTGAACTGGAGCGGCGAGTTGCTGAACCACGCGTCGGCTTGGGGCGGCAACTGGCTCTATCGGGCTAGGCGAGGTAGTTGGAGCAGCAAGCTACCTCGCTCATATTCGAAAGGATCGGCGGGCCACCCGGCCGGCTAGTATGCCGAAGAACTTCTCCTCGGAAGCCATAGGAAGAGTGGAGAAAATGGTGAAGGAGGAGATGGGGGAGTGGCGGAGGGGTGCGATTCTTGCAGGGCGTCTGGCCTCGTTTAAATAGAGGGCAGACAGGAGGAGCTTGGCCGGCGTCTGGCCTCATTTAAATAGAGGGTGGACGTGAGGAGCTCAGCCGGTGTTGCATTTAATTCAGGCCCGCTCATGAACGGACGTGTGGCCGGAGTAGGTTTCTCGGTTTCCATGCGGGTTTAATGGAGGCATTTGATGGCGGTGAGGAGGCGTGTTTAGTCAGGCTTGCCGAGGGCGGCGCACCACTTGCTACTAGTATACTAGTAGTAGTACTGGATTTGACAGCTAGCAAACCAGGACGGTAAAAAAACTAAGAAATGGACGGTAAACTAGTAAACCAAGATAGTTCCCGATACGGCTTTAATGCAGACGAGGGAGAGGGTAGCAGTTCCCGAAATATTGAATGGCCAATGATGCATCCTCCTTCAATTAGCATACTGAGGGAAGTAATGGGAGGATTACGGGGAAAAGAGGCAGCACGATGTGAATGCAATGCAGTTTGCACTCATATAAAGGCACCCCTCCATTCCAATGCACCTACCACATTGTACGCACCTACACACCTACACTAAGCGCAACAGTGCTCACTCCAAATCGATGGCGGCGATGCGCACGAGCGGCCAGCAGCTGTGCCAGATGGTCCACCATGTCGGCATGTGGCATGGCACCGAGGATCGTCTCCAGAGGGTGTTGGCGACCGGTTGGTTCATGGCCATCGTCGTCGCCAGCTACGACTCTCAGTTGGACAAGATGATCGTTGCCACCATCAAAAAGTTCACCGTTGTCAAGAAGCTCACGGATGACATCGCCGTACTCCTCCAGCCCACGTGCCTAGGCTTCTCATTGCCTGCCACCCTAATCGGCCTCCGTGGCGAGAACCTCTTTCAAGCATTGGTGGCCCTGCGATTGCCCGCCGACGCAACGAAGAATGTCCACCTAGAGGTCGTGCTCGCCGCGAGGCGCCTCGCCCTGCAAGAATTCGTCAACCCACACATCCACGTATGCGAGGAAATTGTGTACATAGGCATCTACAAGGCCGGTGAGGATGCTACGACGTTGGCCTTCGTCAACCGGCTAGAGGCCGTGGACACCTTTGTTGAGAAGCACCTTGACCTCGCCACAAAAGCCGCCGCTCCTAAGCCACCGGTCGGTGGCCCAGCACACTGAGTCGAGGAGGAGGAGGTCATACGTTGATGGATGCATCTTTCTTCTTGCCTCATGTAAGCACCACTGCAATCGCGTCGTCGTGACCTTAATTCTGATTGTACTATTGCATTCTTGTTCCAGTCAATAAAGACATGTGTGATCCCTTTGCTCACATTTGGCGTCAATTATATGCATCACTGTAAATAGTACTCCCTCCATCAAAACACGAAGGGGACCAACAAACCAGGACAGACGTTGTGCTTACCTTTGCATCAACTTCATACTTTAAATTCAAAACTGAGACCGAACTTATAAATTCAAAACTACTCATGCAACACGCCTGTCACGTTCGCAAGTTCAAAACGAGAAACTAGAACACGTACATGAAGCATGTCTCATTCGCGTCGCATACCACACTGTTGTTCTGGCCCCCGGTCAACCCGCATTGGCTAGGCTTTATATCACTACAAACATGTGGGGCCGCATGTGACCAAACCAATGATGCGCCAACCTAGCTACTACCCTGCTTATCGGGGAGGGGGGAGCCCCGCCCTAGCGTTTCCAATCATTATTTCTATCTATCGATCACGCCAAGGAGCAGAATCAAATGTTACAATTTATACATGTTTGAAAGGAAAAGGCCTGCCACGTTCGTGTCGCACCCCCATGCGCTCGGGAATCGGGAGTACTCCATGGTCCGTCCGGCACGCCACATAGCTAAGGAAGGCGTGTTGCCTAGCATTTTCACTTTCACGTGGGACCGCAGTTGAGCAAACTGACTATCGGCAAACCGCACCTCGCCTGCCGCGTTGGAAAACAGAAACGAGGAGTGGAAGATCTAGTTGTAGCACGGAAGCCAAGAAATTTGGTGTTAGATGGGACTCGTTGATAGAGTAGGAGCACTCCGTACCACTCCTACTACATAGTTTGTACTACTACCACTATACAACTAGGTACGTGCACGGCACAACATCATAGGAACAAAAAATGGGAAGATCGTGTTTTGGGTGGTTTATCTTTTTTCAGTCAACGTAGTATGAATAATATGATGTGGGGGCATCCATGAAGCCACGTGGCATGTCTGGAGGTCTTATTGAGAGCTTCTGGTGTGCATTGATCACACTGTTGTGTTGCTCGTTCAAGAAGAATGTGTGTGGGTACAATTAGGTTATAGTAGATCCAAATCGCAGCCACCTGTACCATTGGATCAACATCAATCAACGGTTAATATCGTGTACGTGCAAATACACGCATTGACTGCATAAAAATAATGAATATAGAATATATAATACATAATACCGCATATTGGGTTTCTCTAAAGTCAAACTTTGTATACTTTCAACAAGTTTGTAGGAAAATGTATTAACATATACAACACCAAATATATATCATTTGATTCATCATTGCTTTTATTTCCACATCATGTAAATTTGTTAGTGTAAATGTTCCTATTGTTTTCACCAAATTTGGTCAAGCTTTATAAAATTCAGCTGCAGTCAAAGCTATGTGCGGAATAAACTACAAACGGAGGGAGTGGAATACATATAGATATAACTATACAAATAAAAAATATAGTAATATAGTCTATAGATATAGATAAGGCTACTACCTTTTTTCTAGGTTAGAACTCTTGTTTTTGTACACATTGTTTTTCTTCGCTATAATTTGCATTTGCGGGGTGTGTAGGACTACCGTCTTGTTCAGATCCTATACCAGCAACCCCACCATTATCCTTAATTAATAGATATTAGCAATTAAGATTGCATTATCTTAGTTCTAGCCGGTTCTTCGGTTGCTTGAAGGAACTCCATCTCGTTATTCATGTTGATTTTGTGCATACGACAAGATCAACGACCATCAAAGATTGGTTTAGTAATGATTGTCGATTTGTATCACCGGGTACGATATAGCTGGATCGTCAATGTCAAAATCCACCAAATCGATACTATCCCCACTCTCATTGAAAGATTGGGTCACCATCATAAGACTACCACCTAAACAATTCCTTCCCTATAACATACACATGAGCACCCATCTCATTATCCAGGTCCACGCCCCCTCTCTCTCTCGAAACACAAACACACCTCTCCACACGATGCATGTCTCTTGGTCTCTCTCCCATCCCATGAAAAAAAGGCACACCGCCATTCTCTTCTTCTTGCTACCCCATCTATGTAGTTAGGTCTCCCTGCAACAAACAAGCATTCATCTCTCTCTCTCTCTACTATCTCTTTCTACCACACATAACCTTACACCCCCTAGCCAGCCATGCTGTCGAGGTCTATCTAGCTCTCTTACAGGCAAACAGACAATGTCTGTGTGTCCCTCCAATGCACACACACCATCGCTCTCCCATATCCCCAACCTCGTAACCTTGTTGATTGATACATCTCCAACGTATTTATAATTTTTGATTGTTCCATGCTATTATATTATCTGTTTTGGATGTTTTATATGCATTAATATGTTATTTTATATTATTTTTGGGACTAACCAATTAACCTAGAGCCCAGTGCCAGTTTCTGTTTTTTCCTTGTTTTTGAGTTTCACAGAAAAGGAATACCAAACGGAGTCCAAATGGAATAAAACTTTCGCGATGATTTTTCTTGGACCAGAAGGAAACCAGGAGACTTGGAGTTGAAGTCAGAGGAGCCACGAGGCAGCCACAAGGACGGAGGGCGCGCCCAGGGGGGTAGGGCACGCCTCCCACCCTTGTGGGCCCCTCGTGCACCTCCTGGCCTAATTCTTTTGCCTATATATACCCATATATCCCCAAACCAACAGAGGCATCCACGAAAAGACTTTTCCACCACCGCAACCTTCTGTACCCATGAGATCCCATCTAGGGACCTTTTCCGGCACCCTGCCGGAGGGGGATTCGATCACGGAGGGCTTCTACATCAACACCATTGCCCTTCCGATGAAGCATGAGTAGTTTACCACAGACCTACGGGTCCATAGCTAGTAGCTAGATGGCTTCTTCTCTCTCGTTGATTCTCAATACCATGTTCTCCTCGATGTTCTTGGAGATCTATTCGATGTAATACTTTTTTGCGGTGTGTTTGCCGAGATCCGATGAATTGTGGATTTATGATCAGCTTATCTATGAATATTATTTGAATTTTCTCTGAATTCTTATATGCATGATTTGATATCTTTGTAATTCTCTTCGAACTATCGGTTTGGTTTGGCCAACTAGATTGGTTTTTTTTGCAATGGGAGAAGTGCTTAGCTTTGGGTTCAATCTTGCGGTGTCCTTTCCCAGTGACAGTAGGGGCAGCAAGGCACGTATTGTATTGTTGCCATCGAGGATAAAAAGATGGGGTTTTCATCATATTGCTTGAGTTAATTCCTCTACATCATGTCATCTTACTTAATGCATTACTCCGTTCTTTATGAACTTAATACTCTAGATGCATGCTGGATAGCGGTCGATGTGTGGAGTAATAGTAGTAGATGCAGAATCGTTTCGGTCTACTTGACACGGACGTGATGCCTATATTCATGATCATTGCCTTAGATATCGTCATAACTTTGCGCTTTTCTATCAATTGCTCGGCAGTAATTTGTTCACCCACCGTATTATTTTCTATCTTGAGAGAAGCCTCTAGTGAAACGTATGGCCCCAGGGTCTATTTTCCATCATATAAGTTTCCGATCTACTATTTTCCATCATATTAGTTTCCGATATACTATTTTGCAATCTTTTACTTTCCGATCTATAAAAGAAAAATACCAAAAATATTTACTTTATCGATTATCTATCTCTATCAGATCTCACTTTTGCAAATAATTGTGAAGGGATTGACAACCCCTTTATCGCGTTAGGTGCAAGTTGTTTGATTGTTTGTGCAGGTATTCGGTGATTTGTGCGTAGTCTCCTACTGGATTGATACCTTGGTTCTCAAACTAAGGGAAATACTTATCTCTACTTTGCTGCATCACCCTTTCCTCTTCAAGGGAAAAACCAACGCAAGCTCAAGAGGTAGCAGGAAGAATTTCTGGCGCCGTTGCCGGGGAGATCTACGCCAAGTCAAGACATACCAAGTACCCATCATAAACTCTCATCTCTTGCATTACATTATTTGCCATTTGCCTCTCGTTTTCCTCTCCCCCACTTCTAAAACGATTTTCAAAAAGATTTGCCTTTTCTTCGCCCCTCTCTTTGCCTTTTCTTTGTCCCTCTTCCGTTCGTCTTCTTCGTTCACTTTTTGTGTGCTCGTGTGTTGGATTGCTTGCTTTGTCACGATGGCTCAAGAGAATACCAAATTGTGTGACTTTTCCAACACCAATAACAATGATTTTATTAGTACTCCGATTGCTCCCGCCACTAGTGCGGAATCTTGTGAAATTAATGCCGCTTTGCTGAATCTTGTTATGAAAGATCAATTTTCTGGCCTTCCTAGTGAAGATGCCGCATCCCATCTAAACAATTTCGTTGATTTGTGTGATATGCAAAAGAAAAAAGATGTGGATAATGACATTGTTAAATTGAAGCTATTTCCGTTCTCACTTCGAGATCGTGCTAAAACTTGGTTTTCATCTTTGCCTAAAAAAAGTATTGATTCATGGAATAAGTGTAAAGATGCTTTTATTTCCAAGTATTTTCCTCCCGCTAAGATCATCTCCCTTAGGAATGATATTATGAATTTTAAGCAACTTGATCATGAGCATTTTGCGCAATCTTGGGAGAGAATAAAATTGATGATACGAAATTGCCCTACTCATGGTTTGAATTTGTGGATGATTACACAAAATTTTTATGCCGGATTGAATTTTGCTTCTAGAAATGTTTTAGATTCGGCCGCGGGAGGCACTTTTATGGAAATTACTCTAGGAGAAGCTACTAAACTTCTAGATAATATTATGGTTAATTATTCTCAATGGCATACCAAAAGATCTTCCACTAGTAAAAAAGTGCATGCAATTGAAGAGATTAATGTTTTGAGTGGAAAGATGGATGAACTTATGAAATTATTTTCTAGCAAGAGTGCTTCTTTGGATCCTAATGATATGCCTTTGTCCACTTTGATTGAAAATAATAATGAATCTATGGATGTGAATTTTGTTGGTAGGAACAATTTTGGTAATAACGCGTATAGAGGCAATTTTAATCCTAGGCCGTTTCCTAGTAATTCCTCTAATAATTATGGTAATTCCTACAAAAATTCTTATGGAAATTATAATAATATGCCCTCTAATTTTGAAAATAGTGTTAAAGAATTTATGAGTTCGCAAAAGAATTTCAATGCTTTGATTGAAGAAAAATTGCTTAAGATTGATGATTTGGCTAGGAACGTGGATAGAATTTCTCTTGATGTTGACTCTTTGAAACTTAGATCTATTCCAACCAAGTATGATATCAACGAGTCTCTCAAAGCTATGAGAATTTCCATTGATGAGTGCAAAGAAAGAACCGCTAAGATGCATGCTAAAAAAGATTGGTTTGTAAAAACATGTTCTTCTAGTTTGCGTGAAAATAATGATGAAGATCTTAAAGTGATTGATGTGACTCCTATTGAATCTTTGTTTTCCAATATAAATCTTGATAAATATGGGACTAGAGATGAGTCAACTTTAGTTAAAAGGCGTCCCAATGATTCGGAGTTTTTAGATCTTGATGCAAAAATTGATAAAAGTGGGATTGGAGAGGTCAAAACTTTAAGTAGCAATGAACCCACTCTTTTGGATTTCAAGGAATTTAATTATGATAATCGTTCTTTAATAGATTGTATTTCCTTGTAGCAATCCATGTTGAATTCTCCTCATGCTTATAATCAAAACAAAGCTTTTACTAAACATATCGTTGATGCTATGATGCAATCTTTTGAAGAAAAGCTTGAATTGGAAGTTTCTATCCTTAGAAAACTTTATGATGAGTGGGAACCTACTATTAAGATTAAGATTAAAGATTATGAGTGTTATGCTTTGTGTGATTTGGGTGCTAGTGTTTCCATGATTCCAAAAACTTTATGTGATGTGTTAGGTTTCCGTGAATTTGATGATTGTTCTTTAAATTTGCATCTCGCGGATTCCACTATTAAGAAACCTATGGGAAGGATTAATGATGTTCTTATTGTTGCAAATAGGAATTATGTGCCCGTAGATTTCATTGTTCTTGATATAGATTGCAATCCTACATGTCCTATTATTCTTGGTAGACCTTTCCTTAGAACGATTGGTGCAATTATTGATATGAAAGAAGGAAACATTAGATTTCAATTTCCGTTAAGGAAGGGCATGGAACACTTTTCAAGAAATAAAATTAAATTTCCATATGAATCTATTATGAGAGCTACTTATGGATTGCATACCAAAGATGACAATACCTAGATCTATTCGTGTTTTTATGCCTAGCTAAGGGCGTTAAACAATAGCGCTTGTTGGGAGGCAACCCAATTTTATTTTTGCTTTTGCTTTTTTAGTTCTGTTTTGCAATAAATAATTCATCTAGCCTCTGGTTAGATGTGGTTTTATGTTTTAATTAGTGTTTGTGCCAAGTAAGACCTTTGGGATGGCTTACGGTGATAGTTGATTTGATGTTGCTGAAAAACAGAAACTTTTGCGTCCAGTATCAGAATTTTAATAATTCACTGGAGAGTTGAAAAACCATGAATTTTTTATAATAGATTTATATACAAATTTAATCTGTTTTAATAATTTTTCAGAATTTTTGGAGTTACGTAAGTATTATAACAATTCGGATCTTCACAGACTGTTCTGTTTTTGACACATTCTGTTTTCTTTGTGTTGTTTGCTTATTTTGATGAATCTATGGGTAGTATCGGGGGGTATGAACCATGGAAAAGTTGGAATACAGTAGATATTACACCAATATAAATAAATAATTAGTTCACAACAGTACCAAAGTGGTGATTTATTTTCTTATACTAACGGAGCTTATGAGATTTTCTGTTGAGTTTTGTGTTGTGAAGTTTTCAAGTTTTGGGTAAGGATTTGATGGACAATGGAATAAGGAGTGGCAAGAGCCTAAGCTTGGGGATGACCAAGGCACCCCAAGGTAATATTCAAGGACAACCAAGAGCCTAATCTTGGGGATGCCCCGGAAGGCATCCCCTCTTTCGTCTTCGTCTATCGGTAACTTTACTTGAGGCTATATTTTTATTCACCACATGATATGTGTTTTGCTTGGAGCGTCTTGTATAATTTGAGTCTTTGCTTTTTAGTTTTCCACAATCATTCTTGCTGTACACACATTTTGAGAGGGACACACATGAATCGTGATTTATTAGAATACTCTTTGTGCTTAACTTATATCTTTTGAGCTAGGCAATTTTGCTCTAGTGCTTCACTTATATCTTTTTAGAGCACGGCGGTGGCTTTATTTTATAGAAATTATTGAACTCTCATGCTTCACTTATATTATTTTGAGAGTCTTTAAAAATCATGGTAATTTTCTTTGGTTATAAATTTAGTCCTAATATGATAGGCATCCAAGAGGGGTATAATAAAAGCTTTCATATAAAGTGCACTGAATACTATGAGAAGTTTGATTCCTTATGATTGTTTTGAGATATAAAGATGGTGATATTAGATTCATGCTAATGAGTAATTGTGGATTTGATAAATACTTGTGTTAAGGTTTGTGATTCCCGTAGCATGCACGTATGGTGAACCGTTATGTGATGAAGTCGGATCATGATTTATTTATTGATTGTCTTCCTTATGAGTGGCAGTCGGGGACGAGCGATGGTCTTTTCCTACCAATCTATCCCCCTAGGAGCATGCGCGTAGTACTTTGTTTCGATAACTAATAGATTTTTGCAATAAGTATGTGAGTTCTTTATGACTAATGTTGAGTCCAGGGATTATACGCACTCTCACCCTTCCACCATTGCTAGCCTCTCTTGTACCACGCAACTTTCGCCGGTACCATACACCCACCATATACCTTCCTCAAAACAGCCACCATACCTACCTATTATGGCATTTCCATAGCCATTCCGAGATATATTTCCATGCAACTTTCCACCGTTCCGTTTCATTATGACACGCTTCATCGTTGTCATATTGCTTTGCATGATCATGTAGTTGACATCGTATTTGTGGCAAAGCCACCGTTCATAATTCTTTCATACAAGTCACTCTTGATTCATTGCACATCCCGGTACACCGCCGGAGGCATTCATATAGAGTCATATTTTGTTCTAAGAATCGAGTTGTAATTCTTGAGTTGTAAGTAAATAAAAGTGTGATGATCTTCATTATTAGGGCATTGTCCCATGTGAAGAAAGGATGATGGAGACTATGATTCCCCCACAAGTCGGGATGAGACTCCGGACGAAAAATAAAACAAAGAGGCCAAAAAATTGAGAGAAGGCCCAAACAAATAAAAAAAATGAGAGAAAAAAATGAGAGAAAAGAGAGAAGGGGCAATGTTACTATCCTTTTACCACACTTGTGCTTCAAAGTAGAACCGTGATCTTCATGATAGAGAGTCTCCTATGTTCTCACTTTCATATACTAGTGGGAATTTTTCATTATAGAACTTGGCTTGTATATTCCAATGATGGGCTTCCTCAAATTGCCCTAGGTCTTCGTGAGCAAGCGAGTTGGATGCAAACCCACTTAGTTTCTTTTTGAGCTTTCATAAACTTATAGCTCTAGTGCATCCGTTGCATGGCAATCCCTACTCACTCACACTGATATCTATTGATGGGCATCTCCATAGCCCGTTGATATGCCTAGTTGATGTGAGACTATCTCCCTCCTTTTGTCTTCTCCACAACCACCTTCTATTCCACCTATAGTACTATGTCCATGGCTCACGCTCATGTATTGCGTGAAAGTTGAAAAAGTTTGAGAAAATCAAAAGTATGAAACAATTGCTTGGCTCGTCATCGGGGTTGTGCATGATTTGAATATTTTGTGTGATAAAGATGGAGCATAGCCAGACTATATGATTTTGTAGGGATAAGCTTTCTTTGGCCATGTTATTTTGAGAAGACATAATTGCCTTGTTAGTATGCTTGAAGTATTATTGTTTTTATGTCAATATTAAACTTTTGTTTTGAATCTTATGGATCTGAACATTCATGACACAATAAAGAAAATTACATGGATAAATATGTTAGGTAGCATTCCACATCAAAAATTCTGTTTTTATCATTTACCTACTCGAGGACGAGCAGGAATTAAGCTTGGGGATGCTTGATACGTCTCCAACGTATCTATAATTTTTGATTGTTCCATGCTATTATATTATCTGTTTTGGATGTTTTATATGTATTAATATGCTATTTTATATTATTTTTGGGACTAACCTATTAACCTAGAGACCAGTGCCAGTTTCTGTTTTTTCCTTGTTTTTGAGTTTCGCAGAAAAGGAATACCAAACGGAATAAAACTTTCGCGATGATTTTTCTTGGACCAGAAGGAAACCAGGAGACTTGGAGATGAAGTCGGAGGAGCCACGAGGCGGCCACAAGGACGGAGGGCGCGCCCCCCACCCTTGTGGGCCCCTTGTGCACCTCCTGGCCTAATTCTTTTGCCTATATATACCCATATATCCCCAAACCAACAGAGGCATCCACGAAAAGACTTTTCCACCGCCGTAACCTTCTGTACCCGTGAGATCCCATCTAGGGACCTTTTCCGGCACCCTGCCGGAGGGGGATTCGATCACGGAGGGCTTCTACATCAACACCATTGCCCTTCCGATGAAGCGTGAGTAATTTACCATAGACCTACGGGTCCATAGCTAGTAGCTAGATGGCTTCTTCTCTCTCTTTGATTCTCAATACCATGTTCTCCTCGATGTTCTTGGAGATCTATTCGATGTAATACTTTTTTGCGGTGTGTTTGCCGAGATCTGATGAATTGTGGCTTTATGATCAGCTTATCTATGAATATTATTTGAATCTTCTCTAAATTCTTATATGCATGATTTGATATCTTTGTAATTCTCTTCGAACTATCGGTTTGGTTTGGCCAACTAGATTGGTTTTTCTTGCAATGGGAGAAGTGCTTAGCTTTGGGTTCAATCTTGCGGTGTCCTTTCCCAGTGACAGTAGGGGCAGCAAGGCACGTATTGTATTGTTGCCATCGAGGATAAAAAGATGGGGTTTTCATCACATTGCTTGAGTTAATTCCTCTACATCATGTCATCTTACTTAATGCATTACTCCGTTCTTTATGAACTTAATACTCTAGATGCATGCTGGATAGCGGTCGATGTGTGGAGTAATAGTAGTAGATGCAGAATCGTTTCGGTCTACTTGACACGGACGTGATTCCTATATTCATGATCATTGCCTTAGATATCGTCATAACTTTGCGCTTTTCTATCAATTGCTCGGCAGTAATTTGTTCACCCACGGTATTATTTTCTATCTTGAGAGAAGCCTCTAGTGAAACCTATGGCCCCCGGGTCTATTTTCCATCATATAAGTTTCCGATCTACTATTTTCCATCATATTAGTTTCCGATATACTATTTTGCAATCTTTTACTTTCCGATCTATAAAACAAAAATACCAAAAATATTTACTTTATCGATTATCTATCTCTATCAGATCTCACTTTTGCATCTCTCTCTAATACACACACGCACACACACGCACACACCCTCTCTCCCTTTCGGACACTCCTCTCTCTGCGACACACACAGTCTTTCGAACATGCACATGCCCCTCTCTCATTAGGTATCGCTGCCCCCGCCCCACCTCTTTGTCACACAAATATTCTCCCTATATCTATCTTCCACAATAATACACACATAGTCTAAATTGAAACCAACTACAAAAATGAGTTCCAATTACAAAAATCAAATCCACTCCCAAACATAATATGAAAATAGGGTGAAATTGTGCACACAAATGTTTGTTGCGTGCATGAATGTCAATGATATGGATGTACTACTCGTACATCCACACAGACCCATTTCACAAAAATTACATTAAACCCTTCTCAAAATATGGTGTGCATGTGATGTTTGTTGTACTGCTCCTGCCAGCCTTTCTCCGACACGTTCCAACATATTGTGCTACTTGAGATTCTATTTTTCTCCTCAGACCATGTGAAACCACGAAAAGGTCAACCCCCATCCCCACTGGTACTGTAGCTCGAAGCTCCCATACAAACACAAAACCTATCGGAGCACACAACCATTGTCGAAGTGGACGGCGCCACGGCCTAGAAAGAGGACGGAGTCTCTGACATCGCCGAGGTGGAGCACACCCTTGACGGCCGTGAGTAGCGCGCGCTGACTGGCCACACGGAGGATAGTGTGATCTAGCGGATCGCCCTCGTCGTACACGAGGAGTAGCTGTGCTCCAGCAGCACGCCCTGGTCAGTCACGAGGAGGTGCATCGGATCCTCGCCGCTCATAATGTGGACGAGCGCATTCTCCAGCAGCATGCCCGTGAGCATCACATCCTCGCTGCTCTCGACGTGGACGAGAGCACGCCCGCGAACATCGCATCCTCGCTGCTGTCGACGTGGACGAGCGCGTGTTCCGACAGCATGCCCGCGAACATCGCATCCTCGCCGCTCAGGTGCACGAGCATGTACTCCAATAGCACGACTGTCGGTGTCAAATCTAGCATATCTCGTAGTAGGAGTCCTAAGCTAGGCATCTTGGAGCGATGGTAACATGGACATAGATTTTACCCAGGTTCGGGCCCTCTTGATGGAGGTAAAACCCTACGTCCTGCTTTTGATTGTATTGATATGGGTGTAGTACAGAGTACATGTATGTACGACGAGATTGTTCTAATGAATATCAGTTGATCTTTTGACTAGCCTGGCCTCGGTTTATATAATACACTTGAGGCCTAGGGTTTAGAGGAGTCCTCGTCTTGTGCGCCAAGTCTTGTGGAAACCTCCTTGTATGCGGCATGGGCTGCCCGAAGTGGCCCATGAGTGAACCGCCATGGGGGTCCTCGGCCCGATCCAGCTGGTCAGGAGACAACGTGGTGAGTACCCCCTAGTCGAGGACATCGTCAGTAGCCCCCTGAATCGGTCTTCAAGTTGGGGATGCTCCTCGATTCTTCCGAACTGTTCTTCATCTTCGGTCGTCGGTCTTGAAAACTGGTTCAACAAATCTTCTCATCTTCGACCTTGAGGATCTTCGAAGTGGATCCAAAGAGTTTACACGTCGGGTATCCGAGGAGCCCCTTTAAGTGTTCGGCCTTTATCAATGCCTTGTTATTTTTATGCCACACCTCATGTTTGAAGTGTTTCCCGTGTAGCGGTGTCATCTCGCGTCCGAGCTCCAACGCCGGACTGTATCCAAGCTCCAACGCCGGACTGCATGTGAGGTGTATTTTTGCAGCCGAGCTCCAACGCCGTACTGTATCCATGCTACAATGCCAGACTGTATCCGAGCTCCAACGCCAGACTGTATCCGAGGTGGTGCACCACCTCGGTCTTGGGCTGATTTTTTGCAGATATATTTTTGATTGGTGCAATTTATTTGCTGGCGAGATGTATAGCCAATAGCCCTCAAGGTGTGTGTCGGCCTAAAATCCGAGATGCACCTGAAGGAAAACATGAAACCGCTGATCCCAGTAGCCCCTGAGACTCAGGTCGTTTCGCGAAATCGGCCCGAGGATCAACTCCTAGCTCGGCAGCATACGTAGGAATAGAAACGCAGTGTAATATATTAGAGGAGATAGTGATCGGTGCACGGACCCTTGAGAGAGGGTTTTGAGAAGTCACCGTAATATATTGGCTTGATGCCGGATAAGTCCCAGATGGTACCTATTGTTGTCCAAAGATGCGTTTGCCCATAGCTCGGTCAAGCCGAACACTGAGCACTTTGAATTTTCTGCATTGAATAGGCAATGCAGTAGCCCCCGAGCCACTGGTCGGGTGGCAACACCAGATCAGGGGATCGATGTGTCCCTTTTAATATTTGTAAATGATAAGCGCGAAGCCCAGTAGCCCCCGAGCCTTAATGTGGGCACGGGTGGCCGAATTAAGGATCGACATCCGGAGTAAAATCACAATTTATGTGTAATGATTCTATGTATCGAAGTACTCTACATCATTAATGCTCGGATCTGCATTGTACAAAACTTTGTTGACCGACCATCGGCTTCAACCTCCTCGGCCAGTAGCCGGGGAGTGTTTGTCGTACTTGATAAAGCCTTTATGAGGGCAAAGATTTACGACAAACAAGGCAATCTGGCCATACGGTTTTATAAACAAAGGTATGCGGAGAGATATGTTATATTACTATTTAACATAAGAAACATCTTCCAAAGAAAATAGTCCCACTACCGGTTCCTTTCTTTGGGTTGTCATTCTGACCATGATCATGAAACCTCACCTCCGATCAATGTGGGAGGAAAATATTGAGGATTCAGTTCGGGGGAAGTTCCCGAACTCTGTGGTCTTTAATGAACCAAAACTTTCACTTCCATCGTTGCTGACCAATTATATCCTTTAAGATGGCTAGCTTTCGGCTTCACCCAGTCTGAGGTACTAACTCGGATGATCCGGTAGTAACAATCACAGAGGTACTCCCTTTACCACCTAGCCGAATGATCGGGAACGTAGGGGTAAACACAGGAGCCAGGCAACCCAGCTTGGCCAAAATGTTAAGTCAAATTGATGCATATTTATGGCTTTATAACGATAATTACGAAAGGCAGCGCTCGTATATTGAATACAAACGCTAATGATATACGTTTATTTTGACTCCGTTGCGACCGTTTATAATCCGAAAGTGGCCCATCATCGGCTTCTACCCCTTTGTAGATGCTACACAGGGTGTTTTTGTACTAACAAGACAACCCTTAGCCAACGTCTCGGTGCCCGGAGGCGGTTGTGTTAGCGAAAACGAGGCAATCAAATATACGGGCTTTATAACTTTCACTTAGTCATAGGAGCTTAAAGTTGGGAGGCCAGTTACTAGCCCCCGGTTAGTGTTCGGCATCAGCCGAGGTCAAGCCGTTAAAACTTCGGCCAATGTTATGAAAGGCCCGTCGTTTAACACGGGTGACCTCCATCGATCTATAGTTTAATACAGTCATCGGATCGCTGACCAGTTTACGCTTATTGTGACAGTCAGTTTTCGGCTTTCTCCATTGAGGCACTTGACCAGTTGAACCGGAAGCACAATCGCAGTGGTTCTCCCTTTACCCTTAGCCGAACAATCGAGAACGTAAGGGTAAGCACGGGAGCTGGGCAACCCAACTATTAACCAAAGACACAATTTGAAACCGATGCATATAAAGCAATATCCAAGAACATTTTGCCGAGGACTCCATGGAGTACCTCGGCTTTTGATGGTTCGGCTCTAGTCGCAGCCCCCTGATAATATTGTCGATGCTTTAAAGGCGTCCAACATTGCACTGCTCAGGAACTAGTCCAGATATGGTGTGTGCTTTGACAACGCCGAGGTGGAGGTCGGCAGGAAAAATGCCGAGTTGCGGGTCGGAAAGGATTTCCCGAGCTGAATTATTACGCCGGGCACCTCGGTCATGAGGATGTCATGCCTCCTAAAAGAAAAAACACACAAATAGCTTGAAAGTGCCATAAGCTTGAAAAGCCAAAAAAAACTTATGTAAAAACTGGACGCCCGAACTAAATCAAGTTTTCTTATGGTGCCAATACAAAAATTGGTCTTAAAATAAACTTTGCTTCAGTCGTGCATGACACATCCGATCTCTAGACTTCAAGCGGGTCAACCTTCGGCTTCAACCTCCTATCCCGAAGGTGGAGTGCTTCTCAGGCCAGTTTAGCAAACTAAACTCGAGCGGTTTTAGAGAGAAACCAGGCTATCCAGCTATTGACCACACACGCAAGTCGAGAAAGGAGCGGTAGAAAAATACTTTGCAACGACTTAGAAGAAAACATTTATTGCAAAATGACTCATATAAATTTAAGAGCCCGAGTTAACTTGCGTAAACTAAGTGTTTTTTTAATAAACATCGGTTTTAACAAACTAGGTTTTTAACAAACAACTTTTTTTTGTTTAACACAAATATAATGCTTGGTTGAACTGCACAAAAATTAGACAATAAAAAAAATTGAGCATGAAAGCGACTTAGCTGGTTAATGTGCTTGGTGTTGATGACGCAGTCCGGGCTTGTGGCGGGACGAAGATGCCCATGGATCTCCGATAGATCCGACATGGTGCGTAGTCCTCGGCCTAGCCGAGGCCCCAGCCCCCAAGCCGGTTCCGAGGTGCCCGAGCGAAGAGTTCGGATTGATGACGCATAATCCAGCAGATGTGTCGAGGCGAAGCCCCCGGTCCAGCCGAGGAGACAAAGTAGGTCGGCAGGGTGATGCCGAAGTCCCCAGAGTAGATCGATGAAGCGATGGTAAAGGCTCCAGTCCAGTCGAGTTGACGCGCCAAGGTGACAATACAACTTGGTCGACGGAGGCGGGACGACGACGTCGGCCCTCCGAGGTGACCACGTGACACAGCCGAAATCGACTACCTGCACACATAAAATAATGCAAGCCAAAAAAATCTTCTACTTAATTGACATAAGTGAAGTAAAAAATTAAATAAATATGTCCTGGGCAACAAGGTCAGCCCGGCGGAGCGGCAGCACGGAAAAGCCGACACAGGGACGCGCGTCACGGTGACACCATGACTTGGTCGATGCAGGCGGGACGACGACATCGGCTTGCCGAGGTGTTAGCGCGGCCCAGCCTAAATAGATTGCGTGCACACACAAAGTAGTGCAAGCAAGAAATAATAATAGTGAAAAAAGGTGCATAATTAATTTATGCGAAGTGAAAAAGTTTGGTAAATATGGCCTGAGCGCTGAGGCTAGCTTGACGGCGCGATGGCATTGTGGTACGGCGACATCGACGAAGGTAGCCCTGCCCAGGTGACGGGGAGAGGCTGGCCGGACAGGCGCCAGGTACAAACGTTGGTAGAATATCTCTGCCAAAAGAATAATTTGGAAAAATAAAACCTGTTTGAGGGCGATGACTGTAGCAGCTCGATGCGAATAGACGAAGCTGATCTGTTCTGCACCAGTACCAACTAGTACCAAGAATTAGGCACCAGTACCAAAAATTAGTACTCATCAACAACGTGAAGTAGTATTACTAGTTGAATAGCTAGTTTTGTCATCTAAATCTTGGAGACCGTCTAAATCTTGGAGACCGTGCAGCAAAACTGATCGTGGACTGCATTAGCACTTCGGCGGATAGAAGCAGCGAAAAATATTACTACAAGTAAACGGTAGTGGCCACCTTGCGCAGAATTAAAAAAGGAAACAACATATAGAAGGAAAAATACAAAAGGGAAGGAATCTCCCTGGATGGCTCTTGCCGTGCAGGAGCGTCCTCGGTTTTACCGCCTGGTACTGGCTTGTCCTTGGCCTATACTTCTCGGGACACAACACTGTATACGTCAGGCAAGGCCGGCCGATGGTCGATCTCTATGGACACGCCACGGTTGCCTGATCTCGAGCGAGGTAGGGCCGGCGCTGCATGACGCATGCATGACCAACGGAGGCCTCGGTTCGTCTAGTATATTTGGATCGCCCGACGGCGCTCGAGGTCAAAACTAGTCTGCAAACAAAAAAGAACAATACTACAGACAATATTTGAATAGATTGAATTGGAAGCATAACAACTGATTTACGCCGTAGATCCGTGACGACACCTAGGAGGCTTTCAATGAAAGCACCAATGTCGGTGTCAAATCCGGCATATCTCGTAGTAGGAGTCCTAAGCTAGGCGTCTTGGAGCGATGGTAACATGGACACAGATTTTAACCAGGTTCGGGCCCTCTTGATGGAGGTAAAACTCTATGTCCTGTTTTTGATTGTATTGATATGGGTGTAGTACAGAGTACATGTATCTACCACGAGATTGTTCTAATGAATATCAGTTGATCTATTGACTAGCCTGACCTCAGTTTATATAATACAATGGAGGCCTAGGGTTTAGAGGAGTCCTCGTCTTGTGCGCCAAGTCTTGTGGAAACCTCCTTGTATGCGGCATGGGCTGCCCGAAGTGGCCCATGAGTGAACCGCCATGGGGGTCCTCAGCCCGATCCAGCTAGTCGGGAGACGACGTGGTGAGTACCCCCTAGTCCAGGACACCGTCAACGACCGCGAGCATGGCATCCTTGCGGCTCACAAGGTGGTTGAGCGCGTGCTCCAGACAGTACCACAGGAGTCGGGATGCGAGTACCACGCCCCCGGCTACAAGGAGTACTGCATGGTGCCCATCATGGTTTAGGAAAATCCCGTGACTCCGCCGCGCCCTGGAGGAGCGCGAGCTCTAGTGGGCGCTTGAGGAGTCCCGCCGCGCCGATATGCAGGTGGCGGCGAATGTGCAAGATTATCCTTCAAGCTCTCCTCCTCCTACGAAGATGCCTCCACCGCCCCCGTCGTACATCCTCTGCCTCGGCTCTGGCAGAACTTTGGAGTTTAGTTGTATGAAACATTTATATTTGGATTAATCATACCCCTACCAAAATGTGAAGGATCAAGACTAATGCAAAAAACAACCTATGACTAACAGGCATGAATAGATGATATGGCGGCATTGCATGCTGGAGAGTAATGCAAATATATTGCAATTTATGGACTGCATGCATGACTAGCTTATGTGGCATAGTTGCATGGCTAGGAAAGGCTATAGAAAAATAAATAGATAATGTATTTAGAGTGCACTCCACTAAATGGGAACATGTAAATATCTTTAGAGTGCACTCCAATTTTTTTTCCAGACGCTTAGGTGCATCGGATGCCGTGCCACGCTACAAAATGTTAGAAAAAAATCTGCTCCATTTTTTCTTAAACCTATAATTATCTTGAAACCAGCCACACCCGTCCCTCACCTCATCAAAACAGCCCGAGGAATATATTTGAGTGAAGCATAATTTATTTTTACTGATATATGTATATCAAAACTAGATTTTTTATATTTCAAGTTTGTGAAAAAGTATTATTCTACTACTACTTTGGATCCATTGCAGCGCACTGGCCGACACATTGGTAGTAGTAAGAAACAAATCTCGAGTTTGGCACAAGTTCGTGCAGCGGTAGCACCATAAGGCCTGGCGCAAGAGTTACATTTCCCTCTCGAGGCCCACGAGACTGAGCTTCGGCGCCTTATTACATCTGCCTTTGAGTCCATGACATGTGGACCCTACTGGTGCTGGCCCACATGTCATGATCACAAAGGCAGAAGGCCGGTGGGGCCGAGAGGGGTGAGGCGCAGGTCGGGGGCCGTGGTGTCGTGGGTTCGAGCGGCGTCGTGGGAATCGCGTGTGGCTGTGGTAGAAACTTGATGGTCGCCCTAGTTTGGGTGGCCCACATGTCATGCGCACAAATGCAGAGGGGTGAGGCGCACGTCGGGGGACGTGGTGTTGTGAGTTGGAGGGGTGTCGTGGGAATCGCGTGTGGCAGTGGTAGAAACATGATGGTCGACGTAGTTCAACTTCCATGGACAAGCTGTCATGGCTACTGACACATGCATTGCACACCGATCACTACAAGGAGTAGTAGAGAAAACTAGGCGGATAAATAGTTCATTATATTCAAGCGGACCTATGCTACTACACTTGTTCCAAAGACATGCACACCAGCGAAATAGTTCATCTATCAATATATACAAAGAGGATTTTTTTTACAAATAAGAGAGGAAATAGTCATCCATCTATAATGCCCTGCTGCTGTAGCTTCTTCTTCTTCTTCTTCTTCTTCTTCTCATTTTCAGCGGGAGACGGCTTCGCTACAAGCTCTTTCGACCTTGCAGCTATCTCGAAACTCACACGGGCATCGAGGGCAGCTATTTTATCCGCTCGTAGGTCAAGGGATAATTCTCCCATCCATACGACCTTAATGCCAGTGTCTCATCACCCTTCTCAAGATCTGTTCCGAGCATAGAATTTGCTACGTCTAATAGGGATGGTGTTGGTTTATCACAATCGTTTGCAGGAATTTTGGTTTGTAGGTCAACGATGTTTTTCAAATGAAGGTTGTATGGCGCCAGCTTTTTTTTGTCCCCTTCGATGGCTTCCCAACAGAAGTATATGTCCTCCCGAGACATGAAATGGTGGAGCTCACCTGGTACGGAGGGCGCGTGTATGATGTGATACACCAAAACTTCATCTTTGAGGCATAGCTGAAGGACAGCAGCGCGTTGGATCTTCCCAGTGGCACGCTCCATGTACTCTGCGTCGAGAGCGATGACCTTCATCTCCACCTTTCCGAGGGAGTTGGACACACTGTTGATCCACTCCCGAACAACCCTTGGGTGGTTGGTGACGGTGGCAGCTATGCTCAATGAGCCTTCACTGAGGACATGCTTGACGCTAAAACTATGCACATGGATCTATTTTGCCATTTGGAACCGCTAGATGATACGTCTCCAACGTATCTATAATTTATGAAGTATTCATGCCATGTTTACAACAATTTTATATGGTTTTGGTATGATTTGCATGGAACTAACCCGGACTGACGCTGTTTTCAGCAGAACTACCGTGGTATTGTTTTTTGTGCAGAAATGAAAATTCTCCAAATGAGCTGAAACTTTTTGATGATTTTTTTGGAACAAAAGAGACCCCCGAAGCTTCGTGGGAGGGCCAGAAGGGCCACGAGGAGGGCACAACCCACCACGGTGCGCCAAAGGGGCCTGGCTTGCCCCGGTGGGTTGTGCTCACCTCGAGGCCCATCTTTGCGTGAAACCAACGCCAAAAAATCCTATAAATAGAGAAACCCCCAGAAATAACCCTAGATCAGAAGTTCTGCCGCTGCAAGCCTCTGTAGCCACAAAAAACCAATATAGACCCTGTTTTGGCACCCTGCCAGAGGGGGAAATCATCACCGGTGGCCATCTTCATCATCCCGACGGCCACCACGATGAGGAGGGAGTAGTCCACCCTCGAGGCTGAGGGTTTGTACCAGTAGCTATGTGTTTAATCTCTCTCTCTCTAGTGTTCTTGAGATGTCACGATCTTGATGTATCGTAGGCTTTGTTAATATAGTTGGATCATATGGTGTTTTCCCCTCTCTATCTTGTTGTGAATTGAGTTTTCCCTTTGAGATTTCGTTTTATCGGATTGAATACTTTTATGGATTTGAGAGCACTTGATTTATGTCTTGGCACTCAACTCGCGGATTCCCGAGGTGACATTGGGGTAATCTATGCATAGGGGTTGATGCACGTTTTCGTCCTTGGTTCTCCGGTAGAAATCTTGGGGCACCCTTTGAGGTTCTTTGTGTTGGATTGAGTATTATGAATCTGAAATTGTTTCATGCATATCGCATAATCAACTCACGGATACTCGCGATGACATTGGAGTATCTAGGTGACATTAGAGTTGGTTGATGTGTATCATATGGTGTTATTTTAGTACGAACTCTTGGTTAGATCGATCGGAAAGAATAGCTTGGTGTTATTTTAGTATGAACTCTAGGATAGATTGATAGGAAAGAATAGCTTTGAGGTGGTTTCGTATCCTACAAACAATTTCTTCTTATGTTCTCCGCTAGATAAGAAATTTGGAGTGATTCTTCGTTGCACGTTGAGGGATGGTTATGTGATCCAATTATATTAGCATTGTTGAGAGATTGCACTAGCGAAAGTACGGACCCTAGGACTCATTTTCAAGCATTGCAATACCGTTTGTGCTCACTTTTGTTACTTGTTACCTTGCTGTTTTTATTGTTCCTATTACAAAAATCAATATCTACCATCCATATTACACTTGTATCACCATCTCTTCGCCGAACTAGTGCCCTTATACAAATTACCATTGTATTTGGTGTGTTGGGGACACAAGAGACTCTTTGTTATTTGGTTGCAGGGTTGTTTGAGAGAGACCATCTTCATCCTATGCCTCCCATGGATTGATAAACCTTAGGTCATCCACTTGAGGGAAAATTGCTACTGTCCTACAAAACTCTGTGCTTGGAGGCCCAACACGAGTCTACAAGAATAAAGTTGCGTAGTAGACATCACTAGAGTATTAGTATTAGGTGGCTAGTCTAACTGGAAGAAGATGATTATTTAAAGGGACTTCAGAATTACTCCAGGAGTTAAAACAATGTGAATCCAGTGGGTTTGAATGCAAATGAAGGAGAGGTGAAGAAGCCGAGGAAAATCGGTTCCTGATGGAGAAGTAAATGGGAGAAGTGGCATGCATGAAGTTGATTTGACGGCTAGGTAGACCAACCTGCAAAATGAAAAGGCTATGCGGGTAGCATACTAAGGAGTGAGACCTGTCCGTGTACGTGCCCATCCTTCTATCGCTACATGTGCCACTGGCTACTTGAGGTCACTCTTTCGAATCACTGTGGCGAACCATTTTATGATTCCTTTTTATTTTTGCACCCCTCCTGACAGGTGGGACCTACGCAAATACCACTTGGGTGGATGGACATATCTACAAACATATCCATCTCTTTGCACAAAAAAATGTGTCATAGTTGGTTCAGATGGATATTGGCGCGTGCGTGCGAGACACAACCTTTTCTGGTTAAGTAATATGTGGTTATCCTCAAAAAAGAAAAAGGCCTTCTTCGCGCTTCTGCATGCACGAGAATTTGGTTTTGCTCGCGATATGGATGCTACCTGGAGGATGAAGTGAACCCAGAGCCATGCTAGCACGGCCTGTTTCCGCTATACAGTACTACTCCGTATGTTACTACTACTAGTTGTTGTTGTTGTAGTAGTAGTAGTAGTAGTAGTAGTAGTAGTAGTAGTAGTAGTAGTAGTAGTAGTACACTTGTTGGTCAAAATATTATTCATCCGGTCCTCACAGTGAAGTGACAAGACCCTGCGCCCGAGGTGACACTAGTCCAGGCGGTGTGTTCGGGTTACCAAAGTCAGCCTCACCTTGTGCACTGTGCAGTCACTATCACCGCCGCTGTATAGCATGCCTCGCCTCGTCTCCCTCTCCCCAGCACCACTCCATCTCCATCTCCATCTCGCCGGAGATCCTGAGGTCACTCTTCATCATCTCACTATGCCCCCGCGTACCCTCGCCTTGCTCACTCCCCCAGTACCACTATTCCCTCGCTAGCTGCTCTAGCAACGAGAGCCTTCTACCCCGTAAATCAAGCCCCAAAAAACCCCACCTTCCAAACTCCACCATGGCCGAACCCGAACCGCGCAGCATCCCTATGAGCCGCGACTGGAGCGATCTCCCCAGTGACATCCTCGACCTCTGTTGTTCGCGTATGGATATGTTGAACATCGTGCTGCTGGCTGCATGCTTGAGGGACATGCATGCGGCCATCATCAAAGCGAGGCCCGTGCTTTTCAAGACACCCTGCCTGCTGCTATCTGCTCTTGCGAGATGCACTCACCATGATACGGAGGCATACATCATGCCCCTCGACTTCAATCCGACCTCCATCAGCCGAAACTTCTTTGCTGGTATGTACTCCCTCTGTAAAGAAATATAAGAGCGTTTAGATCACTACTTTAATGATGTAAACGCTCTTATATTTCTTTACAGAGGGAGTACTGGGTTGCCCTACATCATGCCCCTCGACTTCGATCTGATCACCATTGCCGGAAACTTCTTGGCAGGTATGTATTGGGTCGGAGTAAACTCCCACTGGATGTCTGGCGTCAGAGAAGACCGGAACAAGTTGGTGCTCGTGAACTTCCACACCTCCCATGAGATTATCCTTCCTCCGTTGGATTATATAGGGTTTTACCGTCGCGGTCCAAGTCATCTAGATTACTATGTCAGTTGGACAGACCTTGTTTTGCAAAAGATTGTAATCTGCCAAGTGCACACACGATATGCAAATTACGCAGACTTCAAGCTAATTGCCTTGTTCGAATGCGGACTCGCCTATCTTTCCGCTGGTGCCTTCTTTAGGTGACAACTCACCTCGCAGTGGATCATCAAAGCTGATACACACTTCTGTGATGCTATTGAACACATTGGCATCATCTACGTGATCGACAAAGCAGATGGCACCACGTATTGCTGGGACGGCGCGTCTAAGTTGTTTTCGTCTGATTTTAATGATAACACCATGACACTGTTTGAACTTTTGTGATGATTGGCATATTCCTGTTAGAGCAGAATTTGAGTATAACTATGACAATGTATTAGACGCCGTCAATTAGCTATATTTGGAATGAGTTAAATCATGTGATTGTGACCATGTCATTAAAGCCAATTTGTAACCTTGAATAATCAAATAGTTAGGAAGATATGGATATTCTCCTAACTTTATTGTAATGTATATACTACTAAATATGAGTGTGTATCAATAGCCATGTTAGTTTCCTCATTTTCATGATGTGGAAACATGCATCACACTGTTGGTTTCATCTAACCATACATTAGGGAAGTAAATGTGCATATGGAGAACTTTACATTTGGAAGTAGTGAAATCCTGTCATGCTTACCATGTGTACATACCTATATTCGCCCTTCATCAATCAATGGGTAGAATAATATCCTCACAAGAATTTTGCCCATAGAACATGAGTATATAACAATGCATGGTTTGTTAGTTTCGTTGAAGAATTTATTTGTGAGGACAGAAGATGATTACATAACATGCATGGCATGGTAGTTTCCTGTGAAGAATCGATTGCGAGATAACATGATTATAACCATGCATGGCACTTCTATATTTTCGAACCTAGTATACATTTCCCTGTATTTTCCTCTCAGTTCCAACAGGGACATATCAATGTTGTTTCTTGCATTATCCTACTCATACTCTAAACAATGTTGATCTTACATTAACAATGCCTGACCTTTTTGTCTCCTTTTTTATATGATGCAGTGTCCCTATAGTTACTGCCCTTTGTAATCACACCATGTTTGCCAAAAACAGGGAAGCACAACTGGTTCCTCGCTCAATCAGACGACGGCAAAAGACTGATGATCATTCACACACATGAGCCGACAAAGTTATATTGCAAAAAACCCATTGTGTACAAGCACCGTGAAATACGTGAGTATCCGGAGATTGGCTGTTACGTCTATGAGCAGAATACCAGCTTGTTGGGGCCTTCAAGATTTTTGAGTTGGAGGCGGGTAAACAGCCTTGGTTCACACTCTTTGTTTCTCGGACTTAATTATCCGGTTAACCAGGAGATCACCCTTGGCAAGGTTCATGATGGCAGAGAGGCTGTGTTTGCTAGGGAAAACTGTGTCTACATGGTGAACCGGACATTGAGATCAGATGCCCCTGATTGTCAACGATACAGCCTGCAGCCAAAGGAAGGTGAAAATGAGATAGGCATTTGTATTGACTTTGATCCTTGGATGTCTCAACTCCGACAGTCAGTGATGTGGTTCAAGCCTTCAGGTTGATCGGTAATTGGGCTGTTGCGTCGAAAGGGTCGAGTCCTGGTGTCTCTGAATCACTGGTGGCTGAAGGGGGGCTACAAATTATGATGGTGTTGGATCATCCCTCTTTGAATGACTTGCTGTCATTGCTGCTTGTTCTGGATGGGTAGTGTTCTCTTTTGTTATGCAGACTCCTTGTAATTTGGTCATCCTCGTCTATGTCACTCTTACTATGTAATACTTGGGTCTCTTTACAATGTCATTCTCGTCTAGATCACGAGAGTCTGAGCACTGTAGATGAGTGCGTTTTGGTGGTGTAGCAAGACTTCTTATGAACTTTCATGTCTCGCTGTTTATGCCAGTAGTAGTCACTAGTCAGTGTTTGCATGTTGCATATATTGTTGTTTCGAACTGTTTATTGCTTCGAACTGCTGATGGGCCAAATGAGGGCATCACCATTCTCCAGTGTTCAATGTATATATATCCTTTTTTTCAAGTTATAATTTGAGCTCAGTGAGTCTTCGATGATGTACACTTGTTTGGGGCTTTGGGCCAATGTGTGGTGTCGTTGAATATGGGCCGAGTAGTAACGCAATGCCAAACATGCCAATTATAAGAACTCTGAGGCCGGGCGCTCAAAAATAGAAAGAAAAAGGACTCTTAGGCCGACATGTGGGCGCCACCGGTGTTTTCGCGCGCTTGCGCCGCGAGAGCGTAATGGTGCGTGTTCGAAATTGATGCTACTACCTTTTCATCCCAATCCCCCGCCCCTCCCCCACCTCTGGAATCTCGATTCCTACTCCAGATCCCCCTCCTGTACTCCCTGTACTCAAGCGCACTATCATGTTGCCAGTCAACGCAGATCTCCGAGCCGAAGATCCTGAGGTATGTCCTGCCTTCGGGAGCTGCGTGCTATCGCTCAACAGTGGCATGGCGGCGCTTGACGACCAGTTTGCTGGCAAAGTGCTGATGGTAACCATCAATGGCGACCGGCCTCCAGTCTGACCGGACGACCTTGTCAAAGCTCTTGGCATTGCGCACGGCATCCAAATAAGTGACTTGCTCGTCGAAGTCTGTCCGCCACCGGCTGATTTCTTCGTCAGGTTCCGGACAACTTTCGACTGCGGTCGTGTGTTCGAATCTTCCCGATGTTTGTTCTGCGATGGCGCGCTGGTGAGCTTTGATTGGTGGCACCCAGGATGGGGCTCGGTGCCCTCTGAGCTTGAGTTTTTAAAAAAGCTTACCTTCCACGGCATGCCTCGATCACTACAAAAAAAAACCACTTCCGTGATGATACATGTTTGTCACAATAGGTCACATTTTCTGTCATGCATGTACATCCATGACGATTTTATGACAGAATCAAGATAGTCATACCTGTGCTGTCGTAGAAGTGTTCCATGACAATACCAAAATTATCATCATGGAAGTGTCCACTTCCATGACGATAAATGGCGCGTCATGGAAGTGCTTTCGTCAAAGGTACCCGACATGTGGCATCCACCGTAATGGGTCACCGTTAAGCTATCGGGTTTCGGTTTGGATCCGATAACCCGTTAACAGCCCGGACCAATGGGGATTTTCCACGTGTAAAATTCTCAATGGCTAGAGGAACCACGTGTCGGCTCAGCGTTGGGACAGATGTCATCCACTCATTGGACGGGTGGCGCCTATGATACGTCAACATGTGGCATGGCCCAACAGAAGCCCATTCAGGTGAAAAGGTCGGCTCATTTTACTTGGTCAAAAGGTAGCGGGCCGGCCCACGGAAAGCCTGTTAAGGGCCTGTTCGCATATAGCCCATTTATAGCCCGCTAACTCATGACCCATTATGGCCTATCCGAATTGGGCCCAGTAGCGTCATCTGGGCCGTCCAATATGATTCCAGCCCGTTGTAACTTCCGGCCCATGTATGGCCCATGACGTCTTTTGGCCCATACGAGGCCCTTTATAACTCTGGGCCCATTAAAGGACCGTGGTGAAAGTGGCCCATAATGAACAGTGTATCGCTTTACACCCATTACCGGCCCATTATTCCGTTGGGCCATTTCCAGCCCATGTTACCTTTCGACCTTCTAAGGGCCCATTTATTCCTGGGCTCATTTCCAGCATTCGGTTACTTACGGTCTGTTACTGGCCTGTTCCGCTTGTGGGCCAAATTCAGCCCGTGGTTACAGTCGGCCCGTTAACCCGTTGGGCTGTTTTCATAGCATCATCAAATACGGCCCATTAACGACCCGTGATGCCTGTCGATAGAATTAAGCCCGTTATACATTTCGGCCTATTAACGGCCCGTTATGGTCAGGCCATAAACACACGATTTCCACTCTAGCCCGTTTATGACCCATTTTGCGGACCGTTATTGGTCCACGAATAGTACGGCCCATGTTTAACCAATCGATCATACGGCCCGTAGAAGGCCCATTGATTATACGGCTCGTCGAGGGCCCATGGATCCTATGGCCCATAGAAGGCCCATGGTCACTACAGTAGGTAGCAGGACCATGGTTACAACGGTCCGTATGTTGCCCATGGTTATTGTGGCTAGTTATAAAAAATAGGTTATTGTGGCCACTAGAAAAACGTGAAAAAAGAACTACAGTGACTACAAGCAAACAACTAAACAAGACAATAAGGAAATAAATAAGCAAGCAACTAACGCTAGGCTGTTATGGCTATTACACTTATTACATCCACTGGGCATCAAAGTTTGCCACCAATGCAAATATAGGGAACAAAGCAGCATATCACATATACTAGTTGTCAAAGTTGGCGACCAGTGCAAATAAACGCCGGAGGAAAACAAGTCCAGAACTGAAACCACTTCAGAAGAGCTCAAGAAACAATATCCTGGGTACCCAACATGCTGGCAAGATGCTTAGCAAACTTATTAACTTTCTCTTGTTTGGCGCTTAAATCCTCCAGCTCTTGCTGTTGCACCAGAAAGTATGCATCTGAATTTTGCAGGGACTTCCTCAGTCCTTCGGCTTCGTATCACAACACATCTGATCGATGTCTTTCAACTTGAAGTTGAGACTCAAGAAGACGAACCGATTTAGGCAGCGAGTTCGAAGAGCTTGTGCCAGCAGTAGTGGCCAGTAACTCGAACACTACATCAAGACAGGACTTTGGGGTTGTCCCACTATCGTCGAGATAGTTTTTATCAGCTTTCTTGGAGACCAACAGGGATGTCTCACTATCTTGAACCTTATATGCATTACTTCCTTTACCATTGCATAATGGGGTACTCTTCTCCAATATTTTGTCCGCATTCTAAAAGAGAAACAAGCAGACACATCACAGGTTTACCATGTTGTATATGAAACTCATTTTGATAAACCAGTTCAGTAGTAAAGTGGACAAGATAACAACATGAAACAAACATATATCTATGTACCATGGTCACTGTATGGTCTATATCATTCTAGTTTTTGTTGCCAAATCATGATAGAGACACAATTCAAATAATATCTGTTTAAGACAAAGCAGCATAGACAAAATATAAGTGTGGGAAACTACACAGCAATAACAACACTTGTAATGTGCATGACATGAGAACATAACTGTTTATTCAATTGAAACTGAAATCAACATAGATCAAGTTACAACAGCAAACCAGTTAAAGAAACAGGTTTAAAACATACCTGTTGCGCCATTGGAGTTTCAATTCCATCCTTCAAATTTGAAAATAGTTGGTATGAGTAAATACAGTGATGCAAGAGCAAAGAAGTATGAACCATAGCTACAGAACTTGACATGATTACAATTCTTCTTCTGCTTTAAGCGTTGAATTGGGGTTCAGAGTGGTGGTCCTCGTACTTTGGGCACTGCAGTTGCCTTACTAACTGCTCGTGTTTGGGTGCTCTGTGGTGAAGACAGTGCTGTGTCAACTGGAACTGGGTTACTATCTGCTGGGGTTGGGGTTAGAAGGGGCATAGCTGGTTCTCTGTCCAACTGGGTTGGGGTACAATCTACGAGAGTCTGGGTTATGTGTGGTGGGGCTGGTTCTTGGGCAAGTACAACCATGGTTCTATCTGCATCGACTGGTAGCACTATCTTTTCTGAAGACCGTGTTGTTACTCCCTTAGATAATGCCATCACCCCCTCCAATTCAAATGGCTGATAAACAAGAAAAGTAATTGAATGTACAGACATTGTATGATAGACAGGTGCAATGGATAGTGGGGAATAAAAGAGGGCATGAAATAATTCACATTTATGTTGTCTAACCAAACAGGATAGCATGACACAATTTCACATATATGATGGCTAACTAAATAGGATAGCATGACACAATTTCACATATATGATGGCTAACTAAATAGGATAGAAAGACATAATTCAAAATATGATGACTATGTAAACAGGATGACATGATATAACTATATGATGTGTTTATTAAATAGGTTGGCATGCCATAATTCAGATACATGCTGCCTATGGAAACATGATAGCATGATATAATTCACGGATAGAATGACATAATTCAAAATATGATGACTGTAAACATTAAATAGGATGAGATGATATAACTATATGATGTCTTTATTAAATGGGTTGGCATGCCATAATTCAGATAGATGATGTCTATGTAAACATGATGGCAAGATATAATTCAAATATATGATTTATATATATACTAAGCAAGTAAGCAGATGGCAATCGCATATATGATGTAAAAACTAAGTAATGCAAGACAACATATGCATGATATGAGTAATATAACCCTGCCTAGTTTGAGCATAGACCTCAGGGGGAAATAGGACTGGTCATCTGTCTCTGAATCCTCCTCTGAGGAGCTATCGGTAACCAGCAAGATGTGTGCTTCAGCAGGTAGCATTGCCTGCTCTAAAGACCTTGTTTTCACTCCAGATACTTCCATCACTGCTTCAAATGGCTGATGCACAGGAAGAGTAGTTGAATATACAAACGTTGTCGACAAATGGAATACATAATACAAAAAAAGGATAGCATGATATAATTCACATATATGATGATTGACTAAACAACATGGCATTGCATAATTCACATATATAATGCCTTGCAACAAGATAGCATTGCATAATTCACATATATAAAGTCTTGCAACAAGATGGCATTGCATAATTCACATATATGGTAATTAGACACTAAATAATTGGCATTCACACAAAGCATGTCTAAACTAAGCAAATGACATAGCAATGAAAGACACCATACACACGATATGAGCAACATAACCCTGCCAAGTTAGAGCACACACCTCGGGGGGGGGGGGGGGGGGGGGGAATAGGACTGGTCATCTGTCTCAGAATCCTCCTCTGAGGAGCTATTTGTAACCAGCGAGATATGCGCTTCGTTAGATAGCATTGTCTGCTCTGAAGACCTTGTTTTCACTCCAGATTTTTCCATCACCGTGTCAAATGGCTAATGTACATGAAGAGTAGTTGAATGTACTAACATTATTGACAAATGTAATACGTAATGAAAAAAAGGATGGCGTGATATAATTCACATATAAGATGACTGGCTAAGCAGGATGGCATTGCAAAATTCACATATATGATGCCTGGCTAAACAAGATGGCGTTGCATAATTCACATATACGATATAGAAACTAAACATATGGCATTCACACAAAGCATGTCTAAACTAAGCAGATGACATATTTGATGTATAAAGTAAGCAATGCGAGGCACCATATGCATGATATGACCAACATCAGCATGCCAAGTTAGAGCGAAGCCCTCAGGGGGTAAATAGGAGTGGTCTGCTCCTTCTAAATCCCACTCGGAACAGTTATCTTCCTCTTGATTACAATCTGAAGTGGGTGGAGGGGGGCTGCCTTTGCGCCCACCATGGAGCGACGTCTACATGCAATTTTATTGCCACGCAAGGCTCGTCTCTTTTGCTCTACATGTTCAGTTCCATTGTGTACAATAACTGACATGCATAGGAATAAAACATAGTGAGATTATGTAAGGAGTGCATGCAGAAATCCAGAGTGATGGTAGCAACCTACGGATAGACCCAAAACCAATGATAGCAGGCAGATAATGGCTTCAGTTAAAAAATACAGATAATGGCTTCTTTACTGTTTGTTTCCCACCAGAGATTAACCAGATAGTAGACATATACTATTGATTGCGGCCCCGATATGTACCCCACAACCATTTAAAACTCCAGTTTGAGCATTAGTTTGGAGCTGACTCAGAGTCTAATCAGTGAATAGGACGATAAAGTAGCATGTAATATTAAGCGATGTATAACGTAAGCAGACACGAAAGAGTGCGACCTCTCTTGCGGACCCGTGTAGTCCTCAAGGTCATCTTCTCAGTTGATGATGGTAATGCAGTTGTCGTGGTGTCGTGGTATCACACGGCCACCTATGGGGCCATCGGCCCCTTGTGGTTCGGCAAGGGGGAAGAGCGCATTGCACAAAGAGTAGAAAGCACAGAGCAGCACGACAATGATGACACAGGCAGTTTTACCCAGGTTCGGGCTGCCGCGAGGCGTAAAACCCTACTCCTACTTTGGTGGATTGATGGAAGGACCGTGGTGGAGACGCAGCGCTCTAGCCCGGCAAGGTCGCCTCGGGGCGGGAGCAGCTACACGCGTACGAGTGTACAAGGGTCCGAATCCTTTCTAAGGTAGCCATGACCCTCCTTTTATAGGTAAAGGGGTTACCACAATGGCAAAACAGTCATTTATCCAACGATTAGATAGCCACAGTGCTATCATACCTAACTCTGTAGACAGGACAGGGCGCATTAAATGCACTGCTTAGTGTCACATCGTAGCGTAGCCCGGCAAGCCTTGCCGTGCCATTCAGCCACCTTTTTGCCTGTCCGCGTGACACGTTGCCTGGACGGGTGTCATTGGGGGCGTTCTTCCTCAGAAATGGCCTGCCATGTACCAAATAACAACCACATAGTCACTTGGGGGCTCGACATCGCACCGATGGGTGACTTGCATTGCTGTGAGGTGGAGCGGTGGAGCTTTGGCGGGGTAATCCGCCCTTGGCGTCCCCGGCAAGCCTGCCGGGGGAGTCCCGAGTCTTGTCTTGGGGTAACCTTGACCCCGCCAGGCTCACTTGCCCAGCAAGGGAGGTTTTTCCTTTAGTGATATCTTGCTTGTTTGGTTGGTCTTGGTCTTCTTGATCCACCCTTTGATTTCTCAAAGAGCCATCTCTTCTGCTTGGTCTTGTCTTGAATGTCGTAACCTTGCTCTTGAGCCTGTGTACAGTCCGGGCAACACAACTAGGGGTTTGTTGCATCGACAGGAGCCCCCGGGCCTGGCCTGAACGCGCTGCCGAGCATCGTTGGGGTAGGCCCTGTCTAGTACACAGGCGAGAGGGTTGTGGTAGCTCGTCCTTTGAGATCTTATTTGCTTCTCCATTAACCTGTGCTTGAGTCAGTTTTCGATTTTCCCGTGCGCCGCGAAATGCCAATTGAAGTGGGGAAGCCTTTTGTAATGGCCCATGAATGACTTTAACGCACGGGGGAGTAACTGCCAATTCACTCTTCCCACCACGTCCTTATCCTCTGCCACGTATGCTGCATGCATTGAGTGGGGTAGGCGACGGAGGCGTGTGGCGCAGGAGGGAGAGTCATGGCAGGGGCTCGGCCTTCTTCGAATTGGTGGAGAGGGGCGGTGATCGGATCCGGCCGTCGGCGGTAGCTTGGACGGGTTGGATCAGAAAGAGACCCCTCTGGGGCGGGGGCAAAGGATCAGCCCCCAGCTCCAGCTTGCCTATAAAAGAGGGGGCAAGGATGAAGCAGAGGCATCCATCCACGCACCTCTCTTTCTTTATTTCTTGCCTTCTTCTTTGTTATGTTGAGGGGGAGAGGCTGGGGCCGGGCCCTGGGATCTAGCTTGGGGTTGATGATGCCGAACGTTTGCATTGACGCTGGGGGAGTGAGTCTGGTCCGAGGACGCAGGAGATGCAGCGATCGGGGGTGTGGGCGCCGAACTACCCACAGTGTGGGAGGCGTTACGCTCCTCCGAGATGGTGTGGCGCCCGCCTCTCCCACATGAGCCGGCCATCTGGTGGAGAGTGCTTGCCCCGGTCACAAGACGCCGATGTCCACCAACTTGACGACGAGGCTCCTGGGGCTTCTGACGCCTGCCAGGGGTGCAACGCTCAAGATCTTTGGTAATCCCAGCACTGCTCCTTCCGGCGGAGTCGGGGCAAATGTTGAAGACGACGGCACCTTCCTGCCCTCCAAGGTAGGGAGCGGTGCTCCTCGCACGCCTCGGACGCCGTCGTCGCCTGCTGTTTCTCTGGGGGAGGTGTCGGCCCGAGGGGCCGGCGTCCTCCTGGAGTGGTGGTGATGAAAAAAGAACGAGGGAAGACGGAGAAGGCAGGTGGCAGGCCGTCAGGTCAGAGTACGATGGCACTGACGCCTTTGTCTCGTACTGCCGGCCCGCTGCCTCATCTTTCCGCCCTTCCCCTCCCCCTGGCACCATCATCACCGGCCTCTTTAGGACGGTTGCCGGGGAGGGGGTCGCGCTCTTGGTGCCTTCGCCTCCTCCAACAGTCTTCCAGATGAGCTCCGGCGGTTCTCCCCGTTGTTGCTTGTGTTGAGGCTTCTTGCTGGCCCTGGAGGTGGTGACCAGGGCACCGCCGAGCTGCTCCCTCCGCCCCTCTCCTTCACAGCCTCGCCACTCCCGATCTTGTCAGGCTGCGTCCGGCAAGCCCTGACGGGATCGGGCTCGTCTTCCGCTCAGGCACTCCTTTTGCCTTCTTTACCTCCCACCGTAGTGCCTAGGAGGAGAGGGACAAGAAAGGGATTATGGGGCACTTATCTTTTTTTAGTCTAAAACATGTAGGCACTTGCCAAACTTTAGTCTAAATTATGTAATCTTCTTTATCCATGTTTGCGTTCTGTAAGATATGTAGTTGCTTATCAGCATATTAATGAAAAAGACAAGCCTTGCCGGGTACTTGTGCATGTACCATGTCCATGCAGAGGTGAGGTGCCTCTATACATTTATGTAAACAAGTTTCCTCCGGCAAGCTATCCTGCCGGTACCTTTAGTTTGCTGCAGCGGGGCATGGCCTGCCGGGCATAGAACTATAAAAAAGGGACCAGCCCCTCGTCGAACCCTCTTCATCAAAGGACACTGCGACCACCTTGCCCGAAGCAACGTTCGGGACAAAGGATGGGAGCACCTATGTTTCGAAGGTGACAAGGTTTTCATATGCACAAGTTTTTACCTTACAGAACATGTATGGATAAGAAGAAACTTATCTGTTTGGCTTGTCGGGGATCGCTGTGTAGGCTTGTCTTCATTTCTTCTCTTTGGACTAAGTCCACGACAAGAACCCTGTAACTTAGTGCAGAAGAAAACAGTGCAACACGCGACCTCATCTACATGATCATGCTATGCTCATGATATGCTTATGCATGCATGCAATCTTGTCGGGGGCCCCCAACGCTTTGTTTATTCATCTGTTGCTCAGGGTCTGCGCCTGGCTTTGTACAAAGGGTTACATGCAACATCGGCAAGGCTTGTACAAAAGGGTGGCTGCCGGGCAGGGCCCGACAGCCGCGCCTTACGGGTAGAACTTACGGAGATGCTCAATGTTCCATGAGTTTTGCAACTGAATGCCATCTCCAGTCTCCAGACGGACTACGCTGGGTCTGGTGACTCGTACTACCCGGTAAGGGCCTTCTCACTTCGGCGTCAACTTGTTTGCACCCTTGGCAGATTGAACACGCCTAAGGACAAGGTCGCCTTCCTCAAAGCTCCGGGCATGAACCATGCGGCTGTGATAGCGACGCAGGGCTTGCTGGTAGCGTGCAGCACGCGTAGCAGCCCGGAGACGGTTCTCCTCAAGTAGCACAGCGTCGTCACGCCGGTGCTGTTCCTGCGCTACTTCATCGTAGGAAAGCACTTGAGGTGATCCGTATATGAGTTCCGTGGGGATAACTTCTTCTGCCCCATAGACTAGGGAGAAGGGAGTCTGCCCAGTAGCTCGATTTGGTGTCGTACGGAGGGACCAAAGAACCACCGACAGCTCGTTGATCCATCGCCTGCCGCACTTCTGCAGCTTATCAAATGTTCTTGTCTTTAGTCCTCGCATTACTTCCGCGTTTGCCCTCTCAGCTTGTCCATTGCTTCTGGGATGGGCAACAGAGGCAAATGAGACTTTGCTTCCGAGGGCATGAACGTATTGCATGAAGGCGCGACTTGTCAACTGGGTGCCATTGTCAGTGATGATCCTGGCGGGTACTCCGAAACGGCACACCAATCCTTTCAAGAACTTGATAGCTGACTGTGCGGTCACCTTCCTCACGGGCTCCACCTCTAGCCACTTTGTGAACTTGTCGATAGCGACGAACAAAAACTCAAAGCCCCCGGTAGCACGGGGGAAGGGGCCCAAGATGTCGAGCCCCCAAGCTGAGAAGGGCCATGACAAAGGGATCGTTTGGAGAGCTTGAGCAGGCTGATGGATATTCTTGGAGTGGAACTGGCAGGCTTTACATTTGGTGACTAGCTCAATTGCATCTTGGAGGGCCGTGGGCCAGTAAAAACCTTGCCGGAAGGCTTTTCCAACCAGGGCCCTCGATCCAATGTGGGAGCCGCATATGCCCTTGTGTATCTCTGCCAATAGTTCCTTTCCTTCTTCCCGGCAAATGCACTTCAATTTCACTCCGTTGGGCCTTCTTCTATATAGCGTGTCGTCAACGAACTGATACATACTGGCCCTCCGGGCTACTCTTTCAGCTTCTTCTTGCTCTTCGGGAAGTTCTCCTGTTTGGAGGAAATGGACTATGTGCCGCGCCCAAGTTGGAGCCTGAGGCTCGGCAACGAGGACCAGCGGCACCTCCTCATTCATGGGAGCGCACTCCTCGACCGTAGAGATTGGTAGTTTGGCAGGAGGGTGCAGCTCACCGATCGAAGGGGAGTTGTTCCCGCCAAGCTCTCTGCCGGGGGCCCAGAGGGCTCTGTCGAGAGAGGCCTACTGGAGTCCAGTTTTGTCCTCTTCCTGGCCATTGTTGTCGGGGATACGGAGGGTTGAGTCAGATGGAGAACAAAAGTCCCTGGTTCCACAGGGAGTTTTTGCGCAGCGCACTTTGACAGATGATCAGCAATGTTGTTTTCCGCACGCGGTATGTGCTCTGTTTGCAATCCATCAAAGCGCTCCTCCAACTTCCTCACTTCCTCTATGTATGCCTCCATCAATGGGCTTTGATAATCCTTGTTCACTTGCCTCACCACAAGTTGCGAATCTCCATTAATGATCAACTTCTTGATTCCCAATTCTGTTGTGATCCTGATCCCGGTAAGGAGTCCTTCATATTCTGCTATATTGTTGGTGGCCTTCTCCCATGGGAAATGTATTTGAACCATGTACTTGAGGTGTTCCCAAGAGGGAGCAACAAGAAGCATGCCAGCTCCTGCACCTTGTAGGCATAAGGCACCATCAAAGTACATGATCCATTCTTGGGGTGCTTCCTTGCCGGGGATAACTATCTCCAACACGTCTTTGTCAGGGGTAGGCGTCCATTCCGCAATAAACTCCGCCAGTGCTCTGCTCTGAATTGTTGACGTGCTCTCAAATTTCAAACCAAAGCTGGATAAATCCAAAGCCCATTCCACTATCCTGCCAGTGGCCTCAGGGTCCCTCAGTATGTGTTGCAAGGGGAAGCGGGTGACAACTGTGATCTCGTGGGCCTGGAAGTAGTGGCGCAGTTTCCTTGAGGCTATGATGAGGCCAAAAATCAACTTTTGCACGCCAGAGTACCTCGACCTAGCCCCTGCAATAGGGAGCTGACGAAGTATACTGGGCGCTGCACCACTTTCTTCCTTGCCGCGACCTTGGAGCTGTCTCCATTACCCCGCTTTTCCTTTGTTCTGATCTGCCTCTGACCTTGCCGGGGCGAGTTCACTTTCTTCTCCAGAGGGGACGGCAGTTGCAGCTGCTTCTTCATCTACTTCCCGCTGCACCACCAGCACTGCGCTAACCACTTGATTGGTTGCCGCTAAGTATAGCAGCAACGGTTCTTGTGGTTTTGGAGCGACTAAGGTGGGAACAAAGGAAAGATAGGTCTTCAGATCCTACAGTGCATCGTCTGTCTCCGGGGTCCACTCCATGGGCCCAGCCTTCTTCAAGATTTTGAAGAACGACAGGGCGCGTTCGGCGGACTTGGAAATGAACCTTGATCTTGTCGGGGTTGGCCTCTATCCCCCGGTGGGACACAAAGTAGCCAAGTTGCTTGCCAGAACGAACGCCAAACACACACTTCCCTAGGTTCAGCTTCAAGTTGATCTTGCGTAGATTTGCAAGGGTCTCTTCCAAGTCCTGAATGAGAGTTGATTTGTCCTTGGTTTTGACCACTATATCGTCCATGTAGGCTTCAATATTCCTGTGCAGCTGAGACTCAAAGCCAATCTGTACTGCCCTTGCGAAAGTGGATCAAGCGCTTTTTAACCCAAAGGGCATACGTACAAAACAGTACGTGCCACAGGGGGTTATAAACGCGGTCTTATCTTCATTTTCCTTGGACATGAAAATCTGGTGGTACCCGGAGTAGGCATCCAAGAAGGAAAGCAGGTCACATCCAAAGGTGGAATCCACGATTTGATCGATGCATGGCAAGGGGAATGGGTCCTTTGGGCATGCTTTATTCAGATCTGTGAAATCTATGCAAAGCCTCCATTTCCCATTCGCCTTGCGCACCACCACCGGATTCGCCAACTAATTTGGATGCAACACTCCTCTGACCAAACCACCAGCTTCGAGTTTCTTGATCTCCTCGGCAATAAACTGCTGCCGCTCCAAAGCTTGCATTCGGACCTTCTGTTTGACGGGTCGGGCATGTGGGCAGACAACAAGGTGGTGCTCGATTACCTCCCTGGGAACACCGGGGATGTCAGATGGTTGCCAAGCAAACACATCGACATTCGCCCATAGGAAGGGAACGAGCGCGCTTTCCTATTTGTCATAAAGGGTGGAGCTGATAGTAAATGTACCACCAGTGCCAACCAACCCTGCCAGGACCTTCTTCACAGTAGGTGCAGCAACCTTTGATCTCTTGCTATTGGAACTCTCCAGCAAATCATCAACAGGTGCAGCGCAATCCGAAGAGGCGCGCTTCCCGGATTCTTTGTTGGCGTCCTTGCTAGCTTTCTTCCCTTTCTTGCTTTCCTTGGCGGTAGCAGTAGCTCCCGAGGCCTCTGCAGCGACTGCTTCCTGGTACATCTTATCCGCGCATATGACTGCGTCCTTCTTGTCTGATGGAATGGAAATGATGCCCATCGTTCCTGGCATCTTACGAGTGTTGTAGGCATAGTGGGATGCCGCCATGAATTTTTCCAGGGCAGGGCGGCCAAGGATTCCATTCTAAGGCAGGGGGAGGTCGACCACATCAAACACGATCTTCTAGTTTCGGTAGTTCAGCTACCCCCCGAATGTTACCGGCAGTGTGATCTTCCCCTTAGGACGACTCCTGCCGGGGTTGATGCCTTGAAAAGTACCGTTAACCTTGAGCTCTTCATCTGCTATCTGGAGCTTGCTGATGACCTTGGGAGATATCAGATTCAACTCAGCCCCGCCGTCAACCAACATCTTTGTGACTTTGAGGTTGTGAATCGTTGGTGAAACCAACAATGGCAAACATCCTACCGCAGTGGTGCGGTTAGGGTGATCCTATTCATCAAAGATGATGGGCGTGCGGGACCACTTGAGTGGCTTCCGAGAATCTGCCACTGGCTCAATGGCATTGACCTCACGTGCCCACTATTTCAGCTGGCGGTGAGAGGAGTGCAAGGATGCACCTCCGTTAATGCATAGAGCGTCAGTGGCCTTCTGGAACTCCTGCTCGCTGGTTTCCTCCTCATCTCCTTCATCGCTCCCATCATTGCATTCCTTCTTCTCACGGCCTCTGGCCGGTTTCCCTTGATACTGAGGGGCCTTGCCGGGGCGACCTCCTCTACCACCTCGTCCCTTCCCGCCAGCACCATCTTGGTCTCTCTCTTTGTCACGCTTCTCGTACTCAGCTTTCTGCTTCTTGACGAGCTGCTCAACTTGATGACACTCTTGAAGATCGTGTCCCTTAGTCCGATGGATCTTGTAGTACGGCCCGTCAGCCTTCCTAGCCTTCTCGGCAGCCGCGGCTTCCCGGCAGTCAGCACACACGACAACTTCCTTGCCAGGAGCCTCGGTCTTGGCCTTCTTGACGGTGCTAGGAGTGCTCGCTCCTTCAACATTCATCACTTCTTTATCCCTGCGCTTCTTGTTGCGTTTCTTGTTCTTCTTCTTCTGAATGGTGGCGTCGTTGTCGTCCTCTCAGTCAACGTCGACGCCATCCTCTTCACTGGGGAGTCGCCTCCCCTCCTTTGTTCGGGCACACTTGTTCGCCAGAGTGTATAGCTCATTCACAGTCTTGGGCAACCAAACGTTCATTTTGGAACGTATCCTGCGGTTGCGCACGTTGGACTGGAACGCAGCTATCACAGCTGCTGGATGGATGTATGGAATGTTCCTGTGCACCCGGCTGAACCTCTACATATACTTCCACAAACTCTCTCCTTCCTTCTGTGGGAGGAGCTGCAAGTTGCTGGGCCGCCCTGGTTCTTGATGGCCGCCCGTGAAGGCGCCAATAAACTCATGGCACAGATCAACCCAGGTTGAGATGGAGTTCTCTGGCAAGTGCATCAGCCATGACCTCACGTTTGGCTTGAGTGCCAAAGGGAAGTAGTTGGTGAACACCCTCTCGTCGCTTCCTCCGGAAGCTTGAACAGCGATGGTATAGATGCTCGAGAACTCTGCCGGGTCCAATCTTCCATCGTACTTTTCTGGTATCTCTGGCTTGAACGTACGGGCAGATGGCCAACGGACTTGCCGCAGCTCACGAGTGAAGGTGGGGCACCCAACCCCGAAAGGCAGGTATCCGCCCCCACCGGGCATGGGTTCGTCGACGTCGGGGCCATTGTGCCTATCGGACTAGCAGCGGGTGTCGCGGCGTCGCTTGATGGTGACGCGCGTGTCTTCCCTCCGCCTGTCTTCCAGGACCCATCGGTGGTCTCGACGTGCGTGAGGATTAGATGAAGCCATTGATACATTGTCGGGTTCTTGGTCGCGTGGCCCTGGCTGCGCCCCCTGCGCTAGCTGTCGTGGAGGGGACTGCACCATCGGAACGGCTCCCTCGGTGCGGCCAGCTGCTTGGGCCGTTGCCGCCGTTGGTGGAGGCCGTGGCAGGCCTGTCTGCTGTGATCCTCCCGCCTCAGCAAAACCAATCAAGCTCTGGATAGTGGCCCTCCACTCATCCATTTGATTGGCCGCTAGCGGAAATCTCAACAAGAGCTGGGCCCGCGCCATGGCCTCCGAAGCGGTGCTTGGCATGGACGACGACGCGGACCGCGATGTCGCCCGACTTCTGATGGTGCCTGTAGTGGCGGCACCATGTTCTCACCGCCGCAAGCCAGTCACCAGGGCGGTGTGACGATGAGGTAGATGCGCTTGGGGGTTGACGACCCCATTCAGTGCATCGTCTCGGCTAGCTTGTCCTGGGGGTGGCGCAGGCCCCGTAGCCGCACTCGCGGTGGGGGCAGCTAGGTGATTACGATCCGCTTCAGGGCGAGCGCCACCGCTGCGGCTGTGTCCCTCGCGAGGTGGGGAGGTGGAGACAGAGCGTTCTCCCCACCCGCACCTTGCGGAGCATGGCCGCCGGGTTGTAGTTGGTGTCGCCCTCCTCCGGTGCCTCCTACTTCCGCTTCGGCCGCAGGGGGAACGGTGATGGCGCCGCCTGCGCCAGTCACGTCCCCGTGGCGTCGGCGTTCCCGTGTTCCCCCGCAGCCCCCACAACATTAGTGGCCGCATGCGAGGGGGCTTTCAAGGTGGATGGGTGAGCTGAAGCACCGGATTTCTTCTTGGGCGCCATGGATGATGAAGCCATTGATGAAGAAAACGATGATGAAGATGACGCGCTGCTTACACTCTCGGGTTCGCGCAAACGCTTCCCCCTACCTGGCGTGCCAAAGATGTCGTGGTATCACACGGCCACCTATGGGGCCATCGGCCCCTTGTGGTTCGGCAAGGGGGAAGAGCGCATTGCACAAAGAGCGAAAAGCACAGAGCAGCACGTCAATGATGACACGGGCAGTTTTACCCAGGTTCGGGCCGCCACGAGGCGTAAACCCTACTCCTCCTTTGGTGGATTGATGGAAGGGCCGTGGTGGAGACGCAGTGCTCTAGCCCGGCAAGGTCACCTCAGGGCGGGAGCAGCTACGCGCGTACGACCGTACAAGGGTCCGAATCCTTTCTAAGGTAGCCATGGACCTCCTTTTATAGGTAAAGGGGTTACCACAATGGCAAAACAGTCATTTATCCAACGATTAGATAGCCACAGTGCTATCATACCTAACTCTGCAGACAGGACAGGGCACATTAAATGCACCGCTTAGTGTCACATTGTAGCGTAGCCCGACAAGCTTTCCTGTGGCATTCAGCCACCTTTTTGCCTGTCCGCGTGACATGTCGCCTGGACGGGTGTCATTGGGGGAGTTCTTCCTCCGAAATGGCCTGCAACGTACCGAATAACAACCACATAGTCACTTGGGGGCTTGACACCGCACCGATGGGTGAGTTGTGTTGCTGTGAGGTGGAGCGGTGGAGTCCCCTTGGCATCCCCGGCAAGCCTGCTGGGGGAGTCCCGAGGCTTGTCTTGGGGTAACCTTGACCCCGCCAGGCTCGCCTGCCCCGGCAAGGGAGGTTTTTCCTTTAGTGATATCTTGCTTGTTTGGTTGGTCTTGGTCTTCTTGATCCGCCCTTTGATTTCTCAAAGAGCCATCCCTTCTGCTTGGTCTTGTCTTGAACATTGTAACCTTGCTCTTGAGCCTGTGTACAGTCTGGGCAACACACCTGGGGGTTTGTTGCACCGACATGTGGCTGCCAGCGGCGGGGAAGAAGATTTGAGGCGGTGAAAGACAGTCTGGAGGGTGGATCCCTGCTATGGTGGACCCTTCTGTCATTGGAGCGGCTGAGCTGGGGTGGACGACGACACGGCAGGAGCGGGACAAACCACACAAGGTTTTCTTTGACAACTATCTGTAAGAGAAGTAATTCTGTAAGGGCTCGTTTGAATTGGAGGATTCTAACAACGCAAGGATAGGAAATACACTGTAGTAGGATAGGAATGCATGTGCAAAACAGAGAATTTAAAATCACAGGATTTCTGTCAATCTGGGTGTTTGGTTCAGAGGAATTGGAAGATCACAGGAATGCAAAGAAGCATGGTCAAATTAAGTCAAACCACAAGAAAATGTACAGTTATAATGCTATTATGCTACTATCACTTAGTCTTGTTCTTCATGAATAGGAATTTGAAAAGGAGGGCCAAGTGGATATTAAAATTCCTACGGGTTTTCTTTGAAAGAGACACTAAATGAACAAATCCTATAGTTTTCCTTTGCTCCATTCCTTTGAACCAAATGCATTAATAGTAGTACCATAGGAAACTTTCCAATTCCTATGTTTTTCCTTCACTTTTCCTTTCAACCACTGGCAATTCTAGTAGGCAGGCTTGAACAGGCAAAAGCCTACACTCCAAAAATGTATTTGTGCTACTTGTACTACTTTGGACCCAGGCCACTGCCCTACTAACTCAACTCCCAGGCCCATCTACACATGCACAGCTCAAACGCGCAGAAATAAATAATTATGGCTTTTGAGAGAGTCCATCACGGATAGCTAACTTTCCTGGTACCTCACTGCTTGTTATATAGGAGAAACTAATCGTATTTCACGTTACTATGTGTGCTCAGTGGACAATATATATAACATGTAGAGTAAAAAAGTGATGCAGCAAGTGTACAACCTCTTTGGTGAAGCCATGTCGATCTCAGCATCATTGGGTTGGTCGCTGAGGATGCTGTGGCTGATGTGGCAGTCGGAGGAGGGGAAGAAGATCTTAGGCGCCTGGAGATGGAGCCAAGGGTACTGCTCTGCTATGATGGAGGGTTTCATCGTTGGAGCAGCTCCGGTGAGGTGTATGACGGTGAGGCTGAAGCAGGACAAGAGAGACAACGTTAACCTGAAGTGGTATTCTAATAGCATCTCTGATAGATGATGTAAAATACATAACCAAAAAGTGCTAGATGTAAAATACATCAGCTACTCATCTCTGAACTTAACTGTCGAAACTGAATTTTGCTGTCGAAACTAAATTTTTCTGTCAAAACTGAACGCACTAGTAGCAGAAAAGCAGTGCACTAATAGTTTTGGCCACTCGAGCACTAGTGGCAGAGTAGCAGTGATCTAAATCGGTAGCCGCTCCAGCAGGGACCGTACTACCAGAGAGCAGCCGAGGCAGAGCAGCAGCAGCGCCTAGAGCAGCAGCGCGTGCGAGAGCCGGGGCAGCTGGTCGTGTAGCAGCATCTCGGGTCGCAGCAGCAGGAGCTCGAGCGAGAGCCAAAGCTGCTGCTCGTGCAGTAGCAGCATGAGCAAGAGTAGACCAGCAGCGCAAGCAAGAGCAAGAGCAGCAGCGCGAGCAAGAGCCAGAGCAGACCTGGCAGGGGACCGAGAGTAAGAGCAAGAGCAGCAGCGCGAGCAAAAGCCAGAGCAGACCAGGCAGGGGACTGAGAGCAAGAGCAGAGCAGTAGCGCGAGCGAGAGCTGAAGCAGTAGCAGCAGGGCCAGGGATCTTGTTTGAAGATAACATATATTTTAGTGGAACTGCACAAGAAGATGTTGGAAACATTAAACTAATCGAGGAGTTTATAGTAAGCATGGCAACCACAGTAGATAATAACGGATGGTTCCGGAGAAGTGCCTCATCTGCATGCTCTACACAATAAGCCTCCTGACAAAGGTTGGTACCGGCCCACGGATTTCATCCATATGATTGAGCTTTATCATCTCTATTGGTGTTGTGCTACTGTCATGAGAAAGTGGTATTGTTTTGCATGTTAATCTAAGGCTGCTAATAAATTGAGGCACCGGTTTCCCACCGTTATAGCCACTGATAAAATTAAGTAATAATACAGTTCAAGTTGAGCTACTGTGTTTGGTATCATATCATTTCCTATGAGGATAATGAGGATGCATCTCTTTGTGACTATACATTTCATCAGTTACTCCCATTGTTAATGTAGTGGTTGTTTTAAATATTTCCTTTCCTTTTTTTCAAGCAAACAGGGATGCTAGCATTTAGTTGTTCTCTTGTCTTTGCACAACAGGATCATCCTCCTCTGAAGAAGAATATGAAGTACGTGAAGTGCCTAGTTCCGATTGTGCCAGGATGAAGAAGCCAAGCCCTCTCTTCTTATCAGAAGGAGCAGTTGAAGGATGGTTACATTACTGCCCACAAGAACAAACAAACTTCAGCTCAGAAGGACTCACAGATCTCCATCTTTGTTGTTGTGATGGCCAATACAATGTTGTTTTAGGATTCTTTCCGGTGAGTTCCATTTTTTTAAATGTGTGCTCTGCATAGATCATGTAGGTGCATGTTTAAACTGTAGATTCATAACTGTAAATTCATAATACAGTTTGCTTTATACTAATCACTTTTTTTGTATTTATGCAAACAAGGATGCTCAGCTTGATTTCAATGGGAACTGTACAAAATGTTCTGATGGTTCGTGCCCTCCATTATACTTCATCATGCACAATACATCGAATGTTCTTGAATCATTCATTTCCACCTCCAGCCACAAAATTTGCTACAAGAAAGGTGGTGCTGATATGTTCAAGGCATTGCAACATATAAAGGCAAAATCCTACAAGCTACGCGCGAAGTTGGTTGATTTTAGTGGAACTGCACAAAAAGAACTGGTTTATTTAGCACGAGGTGACATGTCAATGTGCAAACTGATGGCAAACCCCGCCCTTTCCACAATCGTAGGCATTTGATATTTTGGAATGGGAAAACCTTGTCAAAGTTTGCTCATTGATGTATGCCAAGACACACATTTGATATTTTGGAATGGGACAACCTTGTCAAATTTTGCTCATTGATGTTAGCAAGAAGACATGCGTTTGATATTTTCGAATGGGACGCCCTTTACCGTCAGCAGCATCGATCGATTTTTCTTTATTCTTTAGTTGTGAAGTAAATATTGGCTCTGACATGTGAATCACTGAGATGCATAATCATCAATTGTTTTGAATGTTCTCTATGAATTTCCAGGCCTGTGAGTTTCATTGCAATGTACAGACACGCTAAAAAGCTGCTCAAACTTTTTGTACGTGTGAAACTGCTGCAAACGAGGTGATCACCGTGCATCTTGAGAATAATGCTAGTACGTATTGTTTTGCATGTTCATCCAATGCCAGTGATACAAGAATTCAAACTAATCAAACTAAATTCGTTCATACACGGCCGGATTTCATATAAACATGCCGGATTTCATTACATTTCATACATTGTTCAACTAAAAAGGGGTGCGCTAGAGGTATAATTAATTAACCTAATCTATGATCTCCGGCGCCCATTTTCCGTGTCCGGCTGAGCCGAACAGAAGCTTATTCTCCAGCACAGCTCTCCGACTCCACGTCGCCGCCAAGAAGCTAATCGGCCGTCAATGTTCAACACTCCAAGCTTGGCTTCAACCGGAGGGTAGCAGCGGTGGCCTTACTTGGACCCGAGCAGCGGCGACCTGCCGTGTTCTGCTGTTCCTCGTTTTCTGTGTGGCGCGGCCTCGTTGGTAGTGGGGTGGGGCCTCGATGGAGCCGGCGATGTCCTCTGTCTCGTTGCCGGCGGGGCGGCGCCTCGGCGGAGCGGGGGAAATCCTCCCCCTCATTGCCGGTAGGGCGGGGCCTCGGTGGAGCCGGTGATGTCCTCTGCCTTGTTGTTGGCGGGGCAGGGCCTCGGCGGAGCAGGGCCTCGCCGAAGCCGGCGAAGTCCTCCGCCTCAGTGCCGGCGAGGCGGGGCCTCGGCAGAGCCGGCATTGTCCTCCGCCTCATCATCGGTCTCACCAAACAGTGCCTTGCCCGCTTCATCGCCCTCTTTGTAGGCGGCCGCAACCTCCGCCACCCGCATCCAGTACCGCCAGCGCGCGAGGCGGCTCTCACGGGCGGAGCGGTACAACTCGAGCAGCGCCTCCTGCTCCGCCCGCTCCGCGGCGATCTGCTCCTCTGCCTGCAGGTGCTCCTGGAGGACATGGTGGTTGTAGGCGGCGTTGGCCTGCGCCTCCTGGAACTGCTCCTTACGCTTCTGCCTCACCATGTCCATGTATTGGGCACGGGCCTCGCCGTTGGTCATGGTGCAATGCACCGGCGAGGATGGCGTGGAGGAGGGGGTTGGCGCCGGATCGTCGACTACCACGTTCTCCATTGGGGCGTCGTCGTCCTCCGGCTACCTACTGGCCAGCCAGTTGATAGCAATGAAAGCCATCTCCTTCTGGTCCATTGTCCGCCCGTCCCGAAGAGCGCTAGAGCGCGAGGAAGCCATGGTGGGAGTGGTGTGGACAGCAGAAAGGGAACAGAGGCGGATGACTGCGGCTATGGCCGGCACAACAGTTTATATAGCAATGTTGGGCGACAGAGGGACGGACGGGTGGTGCCGGAGTAGCCGCCTTAGCAACCGCGTATCATTAATGTGGGAGGCAGATGGACGGACGGAACTTGTGTCGTTTGAACATGGAGCAATCGCCTGCGTCGGGAAGCGGTGCAGGCGGCGCTGACCGTTTTGGGCGGAAAGCGCGCGCGGGCGAGGGAGGGGGTCTGGGTGGGCCAGGGCGGTCAAACTCGTGCTTGGCAGCGGTCCGGTCCAGCAGTCGGACATGCTGGCTCGCCAGCGAGCTCGCCGAGCTCAGCGACGACAATCAGACGATGGACGTGGCTTCCGACCAGGAGCCGGCACCACCGCCCAAGCCGGTTCATGCCGTGTTCACCATAGAGCAGGTGCGGCCGCACTTTGACGCCCTAATGGCGGAAGAGCTACCAGCGCAGGAGGACCTGTGCTGCAACCTCCGTCTCCTCAACGAGCACCGGCTCGCAGAAGGACGAATCGCCGGCGAACAAGCGAATGACAATGCCGTCGCGGACATGTGGCCCTATGATCCTGGCTTCCTGAATGAGCAGCGGGCGCTGTATCAGACAATCCGTAGGGCCTGCGAGGCCCTCTCCATCGTCCTTCGAGTTGTTGCGCTCGCCGTGGCGCCGCCGTATTGCGTTGTCAACATGGTCAATGAACATGAGAAATCAGGAGATGACTTTACTTGGAGAGGATGACAGTGGGGACCCACCAGGGCCATAGCCGCACGTACGCAAGTGCCTCCTTATTATATACAACTATATATTTTTTGCTTCCTCCTGGTTTCCTGACATCACGGCCCCACACCATTGTCAACCTATATAGTCAATAAACGAGAGAATTGCACAAGGAGCGGCCGACAGCTGGGACCCAGCAGCTCGAGCAGTATTTGTGTTTTTTAGGTGTGAGCAGAGTTTTTCTTGAGCGATGTTTTTGTTGTTGTTCACTGGGCGGGCTGTGGCCCGTCTGGCCCAGGCTATTATTTTATGTCAACCAAATATCCAGCCCCGATATTAATTTTTCAATGTGAAAATGGCTAGCCTAGCTATACTTTTTTCAGAATACCCAACCCAGGTCAACTTGTTATTCTCCGCCCCGCATTAGACTTGCCAAGAAAATGGGCTTTAAGAAATAATAAATGGGTTGTAATTATAAAAAATTAGCTGTAAATATAAAAAACGCACCGAACAGGTAATTAGTTTCAAAATTATTATTTTTGGATTTTAAATTTTTTAATTTCATTACTTGTTGCGCGCGCAAAATTTTGTTGGATTTTTACCTAATACAAATTTATTTTGAAATTATATTTAATCTGACTCGAAATTTTGGAATAAAAAATATTTTGGATCCCATCAAAATGTGGAAAATTTTGTTGAATTTTTTTGAGCGGTTGGTTGAAATTATTAACCGTTGTCCTGGCTAGAAAATGGGTTGTAATTTTAACAAACAGTAAATGGGCTGAGTAAATTCCATTAGAATTCAAAAATGGGTTGTACATTATAACAAATCGCAAATGGGCTATATGTTCTCTGCCACAGATGTGATGGTCACTTGTGGGCCTACTAAGTTGACGCGTACGCAAGGCTTTGTCAACTTATAGTCAACACCCGATTCTAGTAGCAGTGGCTGTTGGATGTCCATCTAACGGCTGTGGTGCTTCTTCAATCTCGGATATTCATGCTTCAGCTGCCCAAACCACCATCGGCGGTACCGCCTGCTACCGCCTCCCATGGCCGGCTGTGCTGCCGCGCAGGCCTCACCGGCCCACCCTACTCCCATCACCGTCCAGGCCATTCCTCTACTCACCAACACCTCCTATTATTCTCCGGCGAAGGCAGCCTCACACCACAGCCGAACCAGTGAACCCTCATACTCCCCTCCACGTGGGCATCCACTGTTGTGTCTTCGCCGGCTCTGGTTCGTTCCTTTCCTAGGCCTCACCATCGTCCACCGCGTTGGTTCTCTCGGCACGGCGTGGTCAATTTGTCAACAAACGATAGCCATCAGAAGAGGCATGTACGTGGAGTGGCTGACAGTAGGGACCCACGTGGCCCATGGCCGCACGCAAGCAAGTCCCTCCTTATTATGCGAAAACAAATGATTTCTCCCACTGATAGGTTTGAGCCACCAGCTACATCTTCACACGCAAGGAAGTGTTTCCTTTATTATGCAAAAAAAAAAGTTACCTCTCCCTGACAGCTGGGACCCACCAGCTTTATTATGATCCATTTCACGAAAATATAGATTGTACCAAAGATGCTAAATTGTTTTCTTTTTATTCTAACTAGAAAAAGAAGAAATAAAAAAACCAGAAAACATCTTCGCACGCAAGGAAGTGCCACCTTATTACGAGCAAAAAAATAATTCCCCCTGCTAGCTAGGACCCACCAGATTTGGAGGCTGACTTGTGCACCAACTAAGTTGACGCGTACAGGCTTTGTCAACTTAGTCAAAACAATTCTAGCTGCACTCACCGTTGGATGTTAAATCAATGGCCGTGCTGCGTCTTCAACCTCTGGTCTTCTTGCTCCAGCCGCCCAAACCAACGCCCGCCGTACCGCCTGCTCCAGCCTCCCGTGGCCGGCTGTGCTGCCGCGCAGGCCTCACGGACCGACCATACTATGACTGGCCAGGCCTCCCCTCTACTCACCGACACCCCCTGTTATTCCAAGCGACGGCAGCCTTATGCCGCAGCCGAACCAGTGAACCCTCATACTCCCCTCCACGTGGGCACTTGCCTCGTCTTCCCCGGCTCCGGGTTATTCCCTTCCTAGGCCTTGTTGTCGTCCACCGCCTTGATGCTCTCGGTGCCTCGTGGTCAATGAGGTCAACGAACGACAGCCATCGGAAGAGGACTTTAGGCTGTGAGGCTGACAGCTGGACCCACCAACTACATCTTCGAACACAAGGAAGTGCCTCCTTATTACTCGCAAAATAAAAATGATTCCTCCCCATGACAGCCGGGACCCACCAGCTATATCTTCGAACGCAAGGAAGTGCGTCCTTATCCTCCCTGACAGCTGGGACCCACCTGGTCAAAGCGTATGTAGCGTTATCTGTCTGGTCGCGAACATGTATGTACATACTGGTCGATCGGTCTCTCTGCAACGATGAACCGTGGCCGAGCAAGCAGCGGCACGTGTAGTAGTAGAACCCCGACGTAGCAGTTCAGGCAGTCCCTTCTAAACCGTGTACACGTACGTACAGCCACATGCCAAAAAATATGGCCACGTACGTACATATGGGCGGGGTCTCGAACGCCTACTCATGCATACGTACGGCCAGGGCTCGTGTACATGGAGAGGCAACGGACGGCAGCAACAGCGTACTGTTCATTTGAAGCCAACCGGCTCGGTCGGAACGGAGAAACTGCGTCGTGTTCATCGGGAGGCAACGGAATGTGTCGTGTTCATCTGGAGCCAACCGGCTTGGACGGAACAGCCAAAATGAGGTCTGGCATACCGCAGAACGGAGGAAACGGCCTGCTGTTCCACCGCGTATGGTCGAAACGGGGTCCTGTTGATCGGGAGGGGTGTGGTGTATCGCAAAATGGAGGAAACGGACTTCTCTTCGACCTCCTATAGTCGAAACGGAGTCCTGTTGATCAGGAGGGGTGTGGCGTACCGCAAAACGGAGGAAACAGACTTGTGTTGGAGCGCCTACGGTTGAAATGGGGTCCTGTTCATTGGGAGGGGTGTGGCGTACCGCAAAACAGGACCCCACGGGCTACTGTTCATCCACCGTCTACTGCCTCGCTCCAGCCTCCACGGGCTACTGTTCATCCACCGTCGACTTCCTCCAGCCTCCACCAGCTACTGTTCATCCACGGGCTAATGTTCATCCAGCCTCCACCGACTACTATTCATAGAGCCTCCAGGGGGTCTTCTTCATCACCCCCCAACCGGCTGGGGTGTAGCGGCCTCCTCGGGGTCCTGTTCATCCAGCGGCAACGACCTCTACTACCACGGGGTCCTGTTCATCCAGCCCCCACCGGGAACTGTTCATCCACAGCCAACCAACCGGCTCGACTCACCACGTCTCGACTAGTTCTATGTACCGCGCACACGGTAGCAACGGTCACTGTTCATCGAGAGGCAACCCAACACAGGCTGGCTACGTCTTGCACGGGGGCTCGATTGGCTTTAGTAAGCAGCAACAGTGATCGATCGCTCGGGTTTAGTTAGCAGCAGCAGTGAAGGAATCGCTCGGGTTCAGTCAGCAGTGAATGAATCGCTCGGGTTCAGTTAACAGCCAAGGGATCGATCGATCGCTCGGGTTCAGTAACGTAGCTAGTGCGATCGCTCGGGTTCAGTTAGAGCCCAACGCCTCGCACACACACGCGTACGAGAGAGAAAAGCGCAAACCACAGTGCATCGCTCGGCCCCGATCACCCACCGTAACCGGGAACTCCCCAAAATTTCCCTCGCCCTTGCTTCTACCATGATTTTTTTCGTCATGGACGGCCCAAAGAATGTCATGCAGCTGCGTCCCCGGCCCGCCCAGGACAAAAAGCCCATTTTCTGCCATGATTTTTTGTCATAGAAGTAGGAGCCCACCACATCTATGATGATACGTGGTTTTGTCACAATTATCGTCATAGAAGTGTCATAAGCATGACAGGAAAAAAATTCGTTCGGCCCATAATGTCACGGATGTGTCTTTTTTTGTAGTGGATGGGCTTGGAACAGCGAGTCCATGAATGAGCTTATCAATGACCTAGGAGGTGAGCTCGTAAGTATGTTTGTTCCTCCAGACAATTGGGCTCTGACGGTTATGGCATGGATGAAGAAGCTGTCCACTATACCGAAGGTGATTGGTATTGAGATACCGGTGCAGGAACCGGGGTTGTACTATTAGTCGCCACCAAGGCCGCCGCGGACCACGTTAGGGATGTACCTGTATTGAGTGTTCATGCATGTCGAAGGAGTGGTCAATCCATCAATCAAAGTCCTGCCTCCACCGCTGGTGCCAGGGTCCGTCGATGACGTCCATTACAAGAGTTAACATCAGACCTTCCCCGTGTTGCTCGGAACGATGGATGGCACAGGGCCTACTCCATCGCGCGGCGGAGGCCACTGCTTCTTTTGGAGAAGAGGCAGGTCTGGCTGCCTGGATGTGCTCTAATTTGAGGTAACAACTGAATCTTCTCAGATACTAGTTAAATCCGAGCTATCGGTGTGAAGCATTGATGTGCCAATACATTTGACTGTGACCTGTTCTATTTTTGTACCTGAACTTTTTTTAGAAAGGGGTGTACATCAACTTAATGTGCTAGTAGAACTTATTGTGTTTTCTATCTGCTTTCTTTGCATATCATTCAAGATATTTCCCCGTCATTGATAAATATGATGAATGGTTATGTACGAGTTTGTTGGTTTCAACATAGCCCTACCCATAGCGATCCACTGCTTCCACCCTGATTGTGCCGCCTGCGTGAAATTTTTGTATGCAAGTTCAATGTGCTATGATGTTGTATATAATTGTGTCAACTATATAAGTTTTTACTCAGCATCAGCAATGCATATGGCTGAAAGATGTATTCACGAGCATCGACCGATGGGTCTCTCTCTTTCTCTCTCACAAGTGGGACCCATTGAATTATTTCTTTGCTCGTGACAGCTTTTAATTAGGTTCCATTGTACTCTAAATTTTTCTTAAGTTATAATTTGAGCTCAATGACTTCAAAAAGCTGTACACAAGCCTTGTTTGGACCTTTTCATGCGTCGTTGAATGTGGGTTGAGTAGCTATGTAAAGTTGTACTGTACTACAAAGGCCTTTTTCGTCGAACATCAGCAATGCAACTGGGCCGAAAGTTGTACACAAGATCCTAAAATAAGCGCAGCCTAGCCTATGTTTCTTTTAATAAAATGCACAACTCAGTTCATTTTTTATATAATAAGATTACCAAGCCCAAGTTAAGTTTTTTAATAATATTCCTATCTCAATATTGATTTTTTATACGAAATGCTCAGTCTAGACCATCATTGTTTTTTCACCCATCCCAGAAAATGGGTCCATTTCTACTAAAATCAAATGGGTTGTAAATTATCAGAAATAATAAATGGGCTGCATGTACGCAATATTATTTTTTCACCCAGCCCAGTAAATAGGTGTATTCAAATAAATAATCAAATGCACTGTAAATTATAATAAATACTAAATTGACTATTATTATATTTACCCAGCCCAGGAAATAGATTATTTTTTGAGTCAAAGCCTAGGAAATAGATGTGTTGGCAAACAATATGAAATGGGCTGTAAAACCTAAATAAATGGGCTGCATTCCACCACAGTTTTCGAAGGTGACTTTGTTGGCCCACTAGGAAGAATCCTGCGCAAAGTGTTGTCCATTTAGTGAACAAAACAATTTAATGGTCTAAAACAAAAAGTCAACAAAATATTCTGACATCCGTAGCCGTTGGATTAACATCCAACGACGATCCTGCTTCTTCAATCTCTGATCTAGTTGCTCTTGCTCCAGCCGCCAAAACTATCGCCGGCTGGAGTGCCTGCATCTGCCTCCCGTGGCCGGCTATGCTGCCGCGCAGCTCCCAACGGTGGCTAGGTCATACCTGTACTCACCCACACCTTCTGTTATTCTCCGGCAATGGCAGCCTCACCCCGCAGCCGAACCAGTCCCTCGTACTCCCCTCCACCAGGGACTCCAGTGCCCCTTCTTCCACGACTCCAGATTGTTCCCATCTTAGGCCTCGCCATCATCCACCACCGTGGTGCGCACGATGATGCCTGGTCAACAATGAGAGGCAACGTGGAGTACGTGGAGAGCCTGACAGCTGGGAACCACTAGCTACATTTTCACACGCAAGCTAGTGCCTCCTTATTATGCGGGAATAAACAATTCCTCCCCCTGACAGGTTGGACCCACTAGCTACAATCTTTGCACGCAAGGAAGTTCCATCTTATTACGCGAAAAGAAAGTTTCCTCCCCATGACAGCTGGGACACATGAGCTACATCTTTGCATGGAAGGAAGTGGCTCCTTATTACACGCAAGAAAAATGATTCCTCCCCCTGCTAGCTCGGACCCACCTGATTTGGAGGCTGATTTGTGGGCCTACTAAGTTGACACATGATACGTCTCTGTTGTATCTACTTTTCCTAACGCTTTTGCACTTGTTTTGGACTCTAATTTGCATGATTTGAATGAAACTAACCCGGACTGACATTGTTTTCAGTAAAACTACCATGGTGTTGTTTTTATGTAGAAATAAAAGTTCTCGAAATTGGACGAAACTTTTTGGAGAATTATTTCAGAATATATGAAAAATACTGGAACCAAGAACCACCAGAGGGGGTGCCCTGGCTGGGCACGATATACCATGGCGCCTCCCCCTCTGGCGCGACCTGGTGGGTTGTGGTCCCCTTGTGGCCCCCCTGACCCTAATTCCAACTCCATAAATACCTATTTTCGGAGAAAAAAATAGGAGAGTAAGTATTATCGCGTTTCACGATACGGAGCCGCCGCCACCTCCTGTTCTTTATAGGGAGGCCAGATCTGGAGCCCATTCGGGGCTCCGGAGAGGGGAATCCTCGGTCTTCGTCATCACCAACCCTCCATCATCACCAATTCCTTGATGCTCCCCACTGGGAGTTAGTAATTTCTTCGTAGGCTCGCTGGTCGGTGAGGAGTTGGATGAGATTCATCATGTAATCGAGTTAGTTTTGTTAGGGCTTGATCCCTAGTATCCACTATGTTCTGAGATTGATGTTGTTATGACTTTGCTATGCTTAATGCTTGTCACTAGGGCCCGAGTGCCATGACTTCAGATCTGAACCGTTTATGTTTTCACCATTATATCTATGTTATAGATCCGATCTTGTAAGTCATATTCACCTATTACGTGTTATGATCCATAAACCCCAGTGTGACAGTAATTGGGATACTTTCCGGTGATGACCGTAGTTTGAGGAGTTCATGTATTCACTATGAGTTAATGCTTTGTTCTGGTTTTCTATTAAAAGGAGGCCTTAATATCCCTTAGTTTCCTTATGGACCCCGCTGCCATGGGAGGGTGGGACAAAAGATGTCATGCAAGTTCTTTTCATAAGCACGTATGACTACTTACGGAATACATGCCTACATTATATTTATGAACTAGAGCTAGTTTTGTATCGCCCTAGGTTATGACTGTTATATGATTAATACCATCCAACGAATTCACCGATCCAATGCCTACGAGTTTTCCACATATTGTTCTTGCTAAGTTACTACCGCTGCTGTTACTGTTACACTTGCTACAAAACCATTGCTATCACTGTTACCGTTACTATTACTGTTACCACTGCTATCAAAACTATCATATTACTGTGCTACTGATCGCTTTGCTGCAGATATTTAATCTCTAGGTGTGGTTGATTTGACAACTCAACTGCTAATACTTGCAAATATTCTTTGGCTCCCCTTGTGTCGAATCTATAAATTTGGGTTGAATACTCTACCCTCGAAAACTGTTGAGATCCCATATACTTGTGGGTTATCAAGACCCTTTTCTGGCGCCATTGCTGGGGAGCATAGCTATATTTGTTGAGTCACTTGGGATTATTATCTATTTATCACTATGAAGAATCTGAAAGATACAAAAACCAAGATCGTTCCCTTTAAGACGAGGGGAGGTAAGGACTTGCCATCACACTCTGCACTTGATTCACCTTCTGTTTTGAGTAGACTTGCAACACCACCACATGCTATTAATCCTGATATGTCGCAAGCTATTGATGATGCTACTTCTGCTATGAATGATACTCATGATGATGCTAGTACCTTGCCTGATGATAATATGCCACTAGGTGAATTTCTTGATGAACAAATTGCTAGAGCTAAAGATATTGAGAATGCTGAAACTGATGAAATTATTGAAACTGATGAAGTACTTGAAACTAAAAATCTTGAAACACCTATTAGACCTAGCTCTCCTAGATTTGAAATGCCTAAGATACCTGAAGGTTATGTTATGGATGAGGAGATAGCTAGAGACTTTCTTGCTTGCAATGATAGGGATGATCTTAAGAAATTACTATGCAAACTAAAAGATAAATCTTTGAATGCTAGAATGAAATGTGATCCCAAGTTTGCTACTTCACCTATCTTTGTTACCGATAAGGATTATGAATTCTCTGTCGACCCAGAGTTAATTACTTTGGTTGAATCTGATCCTTTTCATGGCTATGAAACTAAAACTGTTGTGGCACATTGTCGGTGCAACAAACCCTGGGTCTGTTGCCCAGACTGTGCACAGGCACGGGGACAAGATTGAAGCACCAACCCAAGTCAGAATACAAGGGACTAAGAGGTTCAAAGGACTAACATGCAGATCAGAGGGACCAAAATCAAGCCAAAGAAGTAAGGCACCGTCAGGAGAAGAGCCTCCTTTGCCAGGCAGGCGAGCTCGGCAAGGGGCGAGGCCACCCCCGGAAGACGACGTCCAAGACGTCCCGGCAAGGCTTGCCGGGGCACATGGAGGCAAAACCACCTCACCAACTACTTCACCATGACCCACGTCATCAATCAGTGCGGTGTCAAACCACGGAGTGACTAAGTGGCAGCCATTCACCACATGGCAGCCTCTCCCTACAGGAAACACCTGCAGATGACACCCGTCCTACGACATGTCCAGCGAGCAGGTGTGGAGCTGGCGAGATAGCCCGGCAAGCCTTGCCGGGGAACCAACGATGTGACATTGAGCGGTGCATTTAATGCGCCCTGTCAGCCCGTAGAGTTAGGTATGATAGCGCTGTTTGCTATCTTATCAGTACATAATGACTGTTTTGCCATTGTGGTGACCCCTTAATCTATAAAAGGAGGCCCATGGCAACCGTAGAGAGGGTTAGAAGGTTGGAGAACTCAGACCCCCATACGCGCGTAGCTACTGCCGCCCTGAGGCAACCCTTGCCGGGCAAGTGTACTACGCTCCACCACCACCTTTCCACCATCAATCCACCAAAGCAGGAGTAGGGTTTTACGCCTCACGGCGGCCCGAACCTGGGTAAAAATGCATGTGTGATCTTTGCTGTGCTGCCACACGCTCGTCTGCTCTTTGTGCAACGTGATGCCCCCCTGCCGAACCAGCAAGGGGCCTCCTGGTCCCATAGGTGGCCGTGGTTGTCACTCCGAAACCCTGAGGCTACCGGTAGAATAGTGGAGTGGGCTTTGGAGTTATCCAGTTTTGGTTTGAAGTTCGAAAGCATGTCAACTATTCAGAGCAGGGCATTGGCAGAGTTTATTGCAAAATGGGTGCCAACCCCTGATGAGGAAGTGATGGAGACAGCTATCCCCGGCAAGGAATCGCCCCAAGAATGGATTATGTATTTTGATGGTGCTTTTTCCCTACAAGGTGCAGGAGCTGGCATGCTTCTTGTTGCCCCCTCCGGGGAGCACTTGAGGTACGTCGTCCAAATGCATTTTGCCCGGGAAGAAGCAACCAACAATACAGCAGAATATGAAGGGCTCCTTGCCGGGCTCAGGATTGCAGCTGAATTGGGAATTAAGAAGCTGATCATTCGAGGAGATTCACAGCTTGTGGTGAGACAAGTTAACAAGGATTACCAAATTCCATTGATGGAGGCATACGTTGAGGAAGTGAGGAGATTGGAGGAGCACTTTGACGGATTGCAAACAGAGCACGTACCCCGTGCGGAAAATAGCATAGCTGATCATCTGTCAAAGTGTGCTGCGCAGAAGCTCCCTATGGAATCAGGGACTTTTGTGCTCCATCTCACTCAGCCCTCCGTATCCCCAGCAACAATGGCCAGGAAAAGGAGAAAGTTGGACTCCGGTAAGCCTCTCCCGGTAGAGCCGTCCGCGCCTGGCAGAGACCCTGCCGGAAACAACTCCTCGCAGTCTGCCGGACCACACCCTCCAGCCGGGCCCATGGACCCCGCGAACAAGGCGTGTGCTCCCGCAGACGAGGTGCCGCTAGTCCTCGTTGCTGAGCCCCACGCTCCAACTTGGGCAAGGCACATTGTCCACTTCCTCCAAACCGGAGAGCTTCCCGGCAACCAAGACGAAGCTGAAAAAGTAGCCCGGAGGGCCAGTATGTATCAGTTTGTCGATGACACTCTGTACAGAAGGAGGCCCAATGGTGTGAAATTAAAGTGTGTCTGCCGGGAAGAAGGAAAGGAACTGCTGGCTGAGATACACAAAGGCATGTGCGGCTCCCACATTGGATCAAGGGCACTAGTTGGGAAAGCATTCCGGCAAGGATTCTATTGGCCCACGGTCCTCCAAGATGCGGTCGAGCTAGTCACCAAATGTGAAGCCTGCCAGTTCCATTCCAAGAAAACCCACCTGCCTGCCCAAGCTCTTCAAACAATCCCTCTATCATGGCCATTTTCGGTCTGGGGGCTCGATATCCTCGGCCCCTTCCCCCGAGCAATCGGGGGCTTTGAATTCTTGTTCGTTGCTATCGACAAGTTTACAAAGTGGTCGGAAGTGACTGCCGTGAGAAAGGTGACTGCTCAGTCAGCTATCAAGTTCTTGAATGAATTGGTGTGTTGTTTTGTAGTTCCGGCAAGGATCATTACCGACAACGGCACCCAGTTCACGAGCCGCGCCTTCATGCAATATGTTCATGCCCTCGGATGCAAAATCTCATTTGCCTCTGTGGCACACCCCCGGAGCAATGGGCAAGCTGAGAGGGCGAACGCTGAAGTGCTGCGTGGACTCAAGATGAGAACCATTGATACGCTGCAGAAGCACGGCAGGCGGTGGATCGAGGAGCTGCCGGTAGTTCTCTGGTCCCTCAGAACGACACCAAACCGAGCTACCGGGCAGACTCCCTTCTCCCTGGTCTACGGAGCAGAAGCAGTTATCCCCACGGAACTCATTTACGGGTCGCCTCGAGTGCTTGTCTACGATGAAGTAGCGCAAGATCAGCACCGGCGTGACGACGCTGTGCTACTCGAGGAGAACCGTCTCTGGGCTGCTACGCGTGCTGCACACTATCAGCAAGCCCTGCGTCGCTATCATAGCCGCAGGGTTCACGCCTGGTGTTTTGAGGAAGGTGACCTTGTCCTTAGGCGCGATTAGTCTGCCAAGGGTACAAACAAGTTGTCACTGAAGTGGGAAGGCCCTTACCGGGTAGTACAAGTAACCAGACCTGGCGCAGTCCATCTGGAGACCGGAGATGGCATTCAGTTGCAAAACTCATGGAATATTGAGCATCTCCGCAAGTTCTACCCGTAAGGCGCGGCTGTCGGGCCCTGCCCGGCAGCCACCCTTTTGTACATGCCTTGCCTCAGCTGCATTCAACCCCTTGTACAAAGCCAGGGCGATGACCCTATGCAAGAGAAAATAAAGAAGCGCTGTGGGGGGCCCCCGACCAAGATTGCATGCATGCATGAGCATTCCAAGATCACTGCATAAGCATTTCATGAGCATTTGCATATGCATATAGATAGGATCGCATCCTGCATTCATTCTCATCCGCATGAAGCTGCAGGTTCCTGCCATGAACTTGGCTTTGACGAGGAGTTGAGAAGATTGCCCGGCACTGCGATCCCCGGCAGGCCAAACAGATAAGTTCTACCTCCTGTCCATTAGTGTTCTGTAAGTTATAACTTGTGCATAAGAAAACCCCGCCACTCTTTTGAGACTTAGGTGCTCCCATCCCTGACTCAAACGTTGCTTCGGACAGGATGGTCGTAGTGGCCTTGGGTAAAAAGAAGTTGGCGGGGGGCTGGCCCCTTTGCCTGTTGCCCGGTAGACACAGCTCTCCGGCAGACAGAAAAGGTGCCGGCAGGATAGCCTGCTGGGGAAAACTCGTTTATTTACACTAAAGAGGCATCTCGCCTCTGCATGGACGTACACATGCACGGGTTCCTGGCAAGGTTCATCTTTTTCATTAATATGCTGATACAAGTACAAGCATTACAGAACACGAACATGGACTCGAGAGATTACATTATTTGAATTAAAATTTGGCAATTGCCTACAGATTTAAGATTGAAAAAAGATAAGTGCCCCGTAATGCCCTTTCTTGTCCCTCTCCTCCTAGGCACATCCATCAAAGGCGAGGAGGGCAAAAGGAGTGCCTGGACGGGAGCCCAGCCCGCCCCCCTCGGGCTCCGGGAGAGGTAGCCCGACGGGAGCGGGAGCACCGGGGAACGCGTCGATGGAGAGAACGACGGAGGCGACCCGTCGACCGCCGCCACCAAGGCCAGCAGGACACGACAGGGCTAACGGAGCTGCAGCCCGAGAGGAAGCCTGCCGAGGTCCAGCTGGAGGAGCCCGGGAGCACCATCCCCACCTCTGCATCCAACTCCCCGGCAAATCGCACTGCCGGGAAGGAGATGCGGATACAGATGATGGTGCTGCCGCCTGATGAAGATGGTGTGGGCGGCGATCAGCCGGAGTCAGAGTCGTCGCTCCCCCGCCCACTGCTGTCGTCATCACCGTCATGCTTCTCCTCGTCGCTTCTGCTCGAGGAGGAGCTTTCGTCGTCAGTCGAGCTCTCCGTGCAGCACCCTAAGCGACCTCCCGAGTGCCCGAGGATCTTGACGGAGAGCAGGCCGCTCTCCATTAATTTGAACTGGAGAACGTGCCCCTCCAAGAAGCCATGGGCACGGGCGAAAGTCTTCCAGCCACGGCGAAGGTACATGACGTGAGGGGCAGGGAAGTCGACATCAACCCACATGCTGCTGTTCCCACAGCCCCTCATGTGCAACCTCAGAGCGCGCGGTTGCTCGAGCTCCATCTCCCGCGCAAAGGGAGTTGGAAGGTGAAGATGACCACACAGGGGCTTGTACAACCTGATGATGAACTCTCGAGGTTGGTCCCCGACGTGGCCTTCCATCGGGGGAGGAGCCGCCGGCGGGGGCGCAACCAGGGCGCCGCCCCGCCCTCCTCCTCCTCGAGCACCACGGCGACCTCGACCTCGTCCCCTCCCTCCTCCCCTCATGGCGGGTTCCGTCACCACAGGATCCGGAGGAGGAGGGATGCGTTGTCGAGTAGAAGCCCTCATCGCCGCCACTAGGGCACCGTCACGCCCTCGCCCCCTCACCATGTCTAGAAAGGAAAAGTTGCGGAGAAGAAGAAGAAGTGTGTGCAGAGAGGCACCGCCCCTGCCCCTTTTTATAGGGGGACGAGGCAGGGGGCCGGCTCCTCATACGGGAAATGGCCGCCCCGCTCCTCCAATGCGGCCTCGCTGCACCCTCTGGAGCTCTGAGGATCAAGGCCGACCCTCTGCGCCAACCATCAGCGCTTGGTTTTCGGCCATGGCACTCCTCCCCGTGCCATCCACATCCACCACCTACCACACCCAATGCATGCGGAACACGTGGCAGGTGCGTGCGAAACGGGAGGCAAGTGGGATGGCAGTTTCCGCCCCGTGATCGTGGGGCGAGGAGAACCCGCAGGCCATGATCAAAGTTCTTCCACAGCATTGCGCACGACACGCGGAGATACCGGAAACTGGCCCGGAATCAAGGCTAATGAAGAAGCAAAGAAGACCTTAGGAGACCAGCCTCTTCAGAGATCCCGCCTGTGCACTTATTAGGCCCTACCCTGACGACGCTCGGCAGCGCATTCAGGGCAGGCTCGGGGGCTTGTGTCGGTGCAACAAACCCTGGGTCTGTTGCCCAGACTGTGCACAGGCACGGGACAGGATTGAAGCACCAACCCAAGTCAGAATACAAGGGACTAAGAGGTTCAAAGGACTAACATGCAGATAAGAGGGACCAAGATCAAGCCAAAGAAGCAAGGCACCATCAGGAGAAGGGCCTCCTTTGCCAGGCAGGCGAGCTCGGCAAGGGGTGAGGCCACCCCCGGAAGACGACGTCCAAGACATCCCAGCAAGGCCTGCCGGGGCACACGGAGGCAAAACCACCTCACCAACTACTTCACCACGACCCACATCGTCAATCAGTGCGGTGTCAAACCTCGGAGTGACTAAGTGGCAGCCATTCACCACATGGCAGCCTCTCCCTACAGGAAACACCTACAGATGACACCCGTCCTACGAGGTGTCCAGCGAGCAGGCGTGGAGCTAGCAAGATAGCCCGGCAAGCCTTGCCAGGCAACCAACGATGTGACATTGAGCGGTGCATTTAATGCGCCCTGTCATCCCGCAGAGTTAGGTATGATAGCGCTTTTTGCTATCTTATCAGTGCATAATGACTATTTTGCCATTGTGGTGACCCCTTAATCTATAAAAGGAGGCCCATGTCAACTGTAGAGAGGGTTAGAAGGTTGGAGAACTCAGACCCCCATACACGCGTAGCCACTGCGGCCCTGAGGCAACCCTTGCCGGGCAAGTGCACTACGCTCCACCTCCACCTTTCCACCATCAATCCACCAAAGCAGGAGTAGGGTTTTATGCCTCACGGCGGCCCGAACCTGGGTAAAAATGCCTGTGTGATCGCTGCCGTGCTGCCACACGCTCGTCTGCTCTTTGTGCAACGCGACGCCCCCCTGCCGAACCATCAAGGGGCCTTCTGGTCCCATAGGTGGCCGTGGTTTCCCGTGACACACATCTTACTAAATTAAATGATATAGCCACCCTTTTTGCTCATGATGAGAAAATTCGCTACTACTATATTCTGAAATTATTTCCATTCTCATTCAAGGGTGATGCTAAGATATGGTACAATACTCTTGCTCCTGGTTGTGTGCGTAGTCCCCAGGATATGATTTATTACTTCTCTGAAAAATATTTTCCTGCTCATAAGAAACAAGCTGCCTTACAGGAAATATTTAACTTTGTGCAAATTGAAGAAGAGAGTCTCCCACAAGCTTGGGGGAGGCTTATCCAATTGCTTAATGCTTTGCCTGATCATCCTCTTAAAAAATGAAATACTTGATATCTTCTATAATGGACTAACCGATGCTTCTAGGGACTTCCTAGATAGTTGTGCTTGTTGTGTTTTCAGGGAACAAACTGTTGAACAAGCTGAGGAATTATTGAATAATATATTGAAAAATTATGATGATTGGACTCTTCCTGAACCACCACCTAAACCCTCTCCGAAGAAGATGGGTATCTTATATCTCAGTCCCGAAGATATGCAAGAGGCAAAGAAATGTATGAAGGAAAAAGGTATTAAAGCTGAAGATGTTAAGAATTTACCACCTATTGAAGAAATACATGGACTTGACACACCACCACCTCCACAGGTGATAGAGGTAAATTCTTTATTAAAGTTTGATGAAGGTGACATCCCTTACAATAGACATCCTAGTCAATGCTTATATTAGTTCAACAATTACATTAGGAAATAAGATCACTTCAATGCAAATGTTATGAAACAATTGAAATACAATTCTGATATGATTGCTTGCTTGAGTGACTTGTTGTTTAGAATCACTAATGATGTTAGGGGTGTAGGAAAACACGCTTCTATGGTTCAAACTCAATTAGAACAAGTTGCTAAATCTCAAAGAGAATTTCTTAATGAAATGAATAATAATATGAATGATTTTGCTATTAGAGTAGCAACTAGAGGAGGCAAAATGACTCACGAACCACTCTATCCTGAGGGACACCCTAAAAGCATTGAGCAAGACTCTCAAAGAATTAACACTGATGCACCTAGTCCTTCTAAAAAGAAAAAGAAAAAGAAAAATGATAGGACTTTGCATACCTCTTGTGAACCTGAAATAGAGAAACCTCCTGAAGATAGTAATGATGTCTCTATTTCTGATGCTGAAACTCAATCTGGTAATGAACATTCATCTAGTGATAATGATGATGTTCGTGAAGACACTCAACCAAACAATGATAAACAACTAGATAATGATGTTGAGATAGAACCTGCTGTTGATCTTGATAACCCACAACCTAAGAATAAAAGATATGATAAAAGATACTTTGTTGCTAGAAAACATGGTAAAGAAAGAGAACCATGGGTTCAGAAACCCATGCCATTTCCACCTAAACCAACTAAGAAAAAAGATGATGAAGAATTTGAACGCTTTGCTGAAATGCTTAGGCCAGTCTTTTTGCGCACCCGCTTGACTGATATTTTAAAGATGGCCCCTTATGCAAAATACATGAAAGGCATCATCACTAATAAAAGAAAGATACCTGAAGCTTAAATCTCCATCATGCTTGCTAATTATTCTTTTAAGGATGAAGTACCTAAAAAACTTGGAGATCCAGGAATACCAACTATACCTTGCTCCATCAAAAGAAATTATGTCAAAACTGCTTTGTGTGATTTAGGAGCTGGTGTTAGTGCTATGCCTTTCTCTTTATATAAAAGACTTGACTTGAATAAACTCACACCTACTGAAATATCTTTGCAAATGACTGACAAATCAACTGCCATACCTATCGGTATCTGTGAGGATGTACCCGTTGTTGTTGTTGTTGTTGCACATGTTACTATCTTAACAGACTTTGTTATACTTGAGATGCCTGAGGACGACAACATGTCGATTATCCTTGGTAGACCCTTTTTAAATACTGCAGGGGCTGTTATTGATTGCATTAAAAGCAAGGTCACTTTTCATATCAACGGTAATGAGCATACGGTGCACTTACCGAAGAAACAATTCCAAGTGAAGGGTATTAATGTTATTGAAAAATCTCCGACACTCACTATTGGAAGTTTTCAACTACCTCTACCTACTGCCAAAAATAAATATGACATACTTATTGTTGGGGATGTGCATATCCCCGTTGAGGTAACTTAGTGTTTAACGAAAGTTCTTCGGTTTCATGCTAATCGAAAGTGGTTGTTAATAAGACTTGATCAACCTTGTTAATGGATCATTTTTTAGAGGTATGAAGCCAATGAATTTAGTGAGCACAACTTTCTGTCTTTACCTTTTATTTTCCATTTTTCTTAGTTAAATAAAATAAAATGCCATGTTTAGTCTGTTTTCTGAATTTTCCATGCAATAAAAAATGACCCAAAAATAAAACTTCTCAGAATGCCCTGAAATTTTAACACAATAATTTTCTGAATATTTCTGAATTTTTGATGCAAATAACATCAGAGGGGGTGCACCTGGTGTCCACAAGACACCAGGGCGCGCCAGCAACCCTAGGCGTGCCCTAGTGGGTTGTGGTCCCCACGTGGGTCCCCTCACTTAACTTTTTAGCCCATGTCATCTCCTACCTCCAGAAAAAATCACCATTTCTCTCTCTCTCGTGTTCTTGCTCTCAAACTCATGGATTTCGATCTCTTTGCTCGAAGCTCCATTTCCGAAACTGTTTTTGGGGGTTGCTACTTGGTATGTGACTCCTCCATTGCTCCAATTAGTTTTTGCTTTAGTGGTTTATATTTGGAATAATTAGCTACTCTTGGTGCTGCTATAGATGGGCTTACATGTTGAATTCTTAGAGTTCTAAGTAGTTTGAATGCTTAATATAGCCTCTATGCATCCTTATGAGTAGTTGCTATCAATCTTGCAAAGTTTTGTTGACAAAAATTTTGTGGACTAAAATTTTCAGAATTTTGTTTATAGGAATAAGATGAGTTTCTTTAGGAAGTTTTCCTCCAAGAAGAATGCTAAGGGAGTCATTGGGGAATCATCGGACAATGACCTCAACACTTCGAGAACGGCGGAGGTGCGGCCGTGCGAATGGCCGCATAATGCCTTCATGGAGGAGGTCGGGTTCCATCAAGAGTTTGCCCAATTTGTTGCAAATGTTGGGCTGGCCGACTTCCTCGTAGCTGAGTGTGACCAACACCACATCCTTACAAATTCCTTTGCACAAATTTTTCATTTTCTGAGTAGGAATAATCCTCCTGAGGTGCGGTTTAATTTGTATGCTGAAACCCATCAGATACCACTCACTGACTTTTGTGACATTTGTTTCATTCCTTGTGATGGGGAATTAAGGGAGCCTAGGCTGGCAGAGTTTGAGGACTTTCTCCGCACTTTGACAGTGGGGGATGAGAGAGGTGTGTCGAACTCCACTGCCACTAGTTTGCAGTTTCCTTTTGTGCATTACTTTACTTTATTTATCGCGAAGTGTTTAACTGCTAGGGAGAAGGTCGGTGCACTCAGTGCCCCCGACCTCGCCATTTTACGCCGTGCACTACACAATGATCACACCTTTAGCCTAGGGGCTATTATTGCATGTCGTTTGCACCTCAATAGAACTAAGGGCAAAATTCATGGTGGTATTTATGCCACTCGCTTAGTGATTCACTTCAACGTTTAGATATGGAAACAAGATTATCCTTTGTCCCGAGTTTATCTAGATCACCAGGCGATGGTGGCTCACCAGTTTACTGATGATGCTAACTCTCTTCATAATATTCGTTACAACCTGGGTTTCAGCGTGGATTCTCGTGATGTTATTCCGTTGCCTGCACCTGCTTTGTTTGATTCTATTGCCAGGGGCGGATATAGGGTCATGCCAGAGGACATTATTGCCTACCAGAATGACCAAGCAGTGGCAGAGGAGGAGCCCCAAGAGTGGGACGCTCAGGTGCCGCCACCACAACACTTCGACATGGGACCGGAAGGCTGCTATGGATGGTGATTACCAAACTAGGCCAAAAGCCTAAGCTTGGGGGAGTACGCATTTTCACCGACATTACATTCATGTTCACACATTTCATTCCAGTTGTCGGTGTCCACACTTTTTCATTGTATTATCCATGCTAGATTTATTTTCTCGCTTTCTTCTTTTGTGTTTGAAAAACTTTGAGAAAACCCAAAAATATTTCTCGCTTCTTTTCGGTTTTTCTTTCTAGTTTAAATTAGTTGTAGTGTTAAAAGAAAACCAAAAAGATTTCCATGTTCTTCTTTTGCTTGTTGGGAGATTTCCCGTGTAAATAGTTTTCTCTTTTTTTCCTTCTTTAATTTGTTTTCCTCAAGAAAAACTAAAAACTCCAAAAATATTTCATTGTGTTTATTTAAAATTCTTTTCTTTTTACTGAGTCGTACCAAGGAGAAGACTGATACGTCTCCAATGTATCTATAATTTTTACTTGTTCCATGCTGTTATATTATCATTCTTGGATGTTTTACAATCATTTTATAGCAACTTTATATCATTTTTTGGGACTAACCTATTGACATAGTGCCCAGTGCCAGTTGCTGTTTTTTGCTTGTTTTTTACTTCACAAAAAATCAATACCAAACAGAGTCCAAATGCAGCAAAACTTTTTGGAGTGTTTTTGGACCAGAAGGAACAACTTGGGCCGAAGAAGTACCAGAGGGGTGCCCCGAGGGGGGCACAACCGACCTGGGCACGCCTGGGGGCCCAGGCACGCCCTGGTGGGTTGTGCCCACCTCGGCAGCCTCCCGCACCGCCTCTTTGCTCTATAAATACCCTGAAAATCCAAAAACCCTAGGGGAGTCGACGAAACACAATTCCAGCCGCCGCAAGTTCCAGAACCACCAGATCCAATCTAGACACCATCACGGAGGGGTTCATCATCCTCATTGGTGCCTCTCCAATGATGCGTGAGTAGTTCATTGTAGACCTACGGGTCCGTAGGCAGTAGCTAGATGGCTTCCTCTCTCTCTTTTGATTCTCAATACAATGGTCTCTTGGAGATCTATTTGATGTAACTCTTTTTGCGGTGTGTTTGTTGGTATCCGATGAACTTTGAGTTCATGATCCAATCTATTTTATCCATGAAAGTTATTTGAGTTTTGATCTCTTATATGCATGATTGCTTATAGCATCGTATTTCTTCTTCGAATCTTTGGTTTAGTTAGGCCAACTAGATCGTTTTTTCTTGCCATGGGAAGAGGTGCTTTGTGATGGGTTCGATCTTACGGTGCTTCATCCCAGTGACAGAAAGGGACATGACACGTATGTATCGTTGCTATTAAGGATAACAAGATGGGGTCTATTCCTACATGAATAGATCTTGTCTACATAATGTCATCATTCTTATTGCATTACTCCGTTTCTCCATGAACTTAATACACTAGATGCATGCTGGATAGCGGTCGATGTGTGGAGTAATAGTACTAGATGCAGGCAGGAGTTGGTCTACTAATCTTGGACGTGATGCCTATATAATGATCATTGCCTGGATATCGTCATAATTATTTGAAGTTCTATCAATTGCCCAACAATAATTTGTTTACCCGCCGTATGCTATTTTCTCGAGAGAAGCCACTAGTGAAATCTACGACCCCCGGGTCTATTCTTTATCATATTTGCTTTCCGATCTATTATTTGCCTCTTTGATTTTCAGATCTATTATTCCAAAAACCCAGAAATACCTTGCTGCATTTTTTTGTAATTTATTTTATTTCGCGTGTCCACGAGATCTATTTATCCAATCTACTACAAATTTATCTATCTTTTACCTGGGAGGGATTGACAACCCCTCTTACGCGTCAGGTTGCAAGTATTTGTTCTTTGTGTGCAGGTACCATTTACATAGTGTTGCGTGGTTCTCCTACTGGTTTGATAACCTTGGTCTCATCACTGAGGGAAATACCTACCGTAGCTGTGCTGCATCATCCCTTCCTCTTCGGGGAAAATACTGACGCGGACACGAGCCATCAAGAAAGGATTTCTGGCGGCATTGCCGGGAGACATCATCCACATCTATCAGCTTCCTAACCACAAATCTCATCTCCTTGCAATTTACATTATTTGCCATTTGCCTCTCGTTTTCATCACCCCCACTTCACAAAAATTTGCCGTTTTATTCGCCCTCTTTTTCGTTCGTCGTTTTCTCGTCAAATCTGTTTTTGTTTGTGTTCTTGTTTGCGTAGTTGCGATGTCTCAAGAGAATACCAAGTTGTGTGATTTTTCCAATACCAATAATAATGATTTTATTAGCACTCCGATTGCTCCTCCCGCCACTAGTGCGGAGTCTTGTCATATCAATGCCGCTTTGTTGAATCTTGTTATGAAAGATCAATTTTCTGGTACTCCTAATGAGGATGCCGCGTCCCATCTTAACACATTCATAGAATTATGCAATATGCAAAAGAAAAAAGATGTGGACAATGATATTGTGAAGTTGAAATTATTTTTGCTTTTTTGCGAGATCATGCAAAAATTTGGTTTTCTTCTTTGCCTCGCAATAGTATCGATTCTTGGGATAAATGCAAAGATGCTTTCATTACTAAGTATTTTCCGTCCGCGAAAATTATTTCCCTTAGAACTCAAATCATGAATTTTAAGCAACTTGAGCATGAACATGTTGCACAATCTTGGGAAAGAATGAAATTGATGCTAAGAAATTGTCCTACACATGGTTTAAATCTTTGGATGATCATACATTTTTTTATGCAGGATTGAATTTTGTTTCTAGAAATCTTTTAGATTCCGCCGTGGGTGGTACTTTTATGGAAATTAATTTGGGTGAAGCTACTAAATTACTTGATAATATTATGGCAAATTATTCATAATGGCATACCGAAAGAGCTCCTACTAGTAAAAAAGTAAATTCGGTTGAAGAAATAAATTCTTTGAGTGAAAAAGTTGATGCTCTTATGAAGTTGGTTTCTTGTAAAAATGCTCCTATTGATCTTAATGATGTGCCTTTGTCTACTTTGATTGAGCAAAATAGTGATGCCATAGATGTGAATTTTGTCTCGGGAAACAATTTTAATAATAATGCCTATAGAGGTCATTTTAATCCTAGGCCTTTTCTAGGAAATTCCTCTAATAATTATGGTAATTCCTATGGTAATCCTTCTTATAATAATAATATGAACACCTTTGATCTTGAGAATAATATTAAAGAATTTATCAATGCTCAAAAAGTTTTCAACAATACGATAGAAGAAAAGTTGAATAAGATTGATCATATCTCTAGAAGCATTGATAGAATTTCTCATGATGTAGAAAATCTCAATTTGAAAATTTTTGTGCCTAAGGTTGAAGAATCAATAAAGCTTTTATGTTTCTATGGATGAAAGTAAGAAAAGAACCGCTATGCTTAGAGCTAAAAGAGAATTTTTAGAAAGAGCTTTTTCTAGTGATTGCTTTCATAAAAATGATGAAGATCTTAAAGTGATTGGTGTTTCTTCTATTGATTCTTTGTTTAGTAAAATTAAAATTGATGGTAAAGGGACTGAAGAAGTGTCAACTTTAGTTAGAAGGCGTCCCGATAATTTGGAGGGTGAAAATCTTGTTGAAAAAATTGATAAAAGTGGGTTTGGAGAGGTTAAAACTTTAAGTAGTGATGTGCCCACTCTTTTGGATTACAAAGAATTTAATTATGATAATTGCTCTTTAATTGATTTTATTTCTTTGTTGCAATCCATGATAAATTCACCCCATGCATATGAACAAAATAAAGCGTTTACTAAACATATTGTTGATGCTATGATGAAGGCTTTGGAAGAAAAATTGGAATCAGAGATTTCAATTCCTAGAAGATTACATGATGAATGGGAACCTACTATCAAAGTCAAGATTAAAAATTATGAGTGTTTTGCTTTATGTGATTTGGGTGCTAGTGTTTCCACAATTCCGAAATCTTTATGTGATGTGCTTGGTCTTACCAATATTGAAGAGTGTTCTTTAAATTTGCACTTGGCGGATTCTACTATTACAGAGTCTTTGTGAAGAATTAATGATGCTCTGATTCTTGCAAATAGGAACTATGTGCCCATAGATTTTTTTGTTCTTGATATTGATTGCAATCCGTCTTGTCCAATTATACTTGGTAGACCGTTTTTACGTACTATTGGTGCCGTGATTGATATGAAAGAAGGCAATATTAAATTCCAATTTCCACTAAGGAAGGGTTTGGAACACTTCCATAGAACAAGAATCAAGCCACCATATGAATCAATCATGAGGTCATCCTATGGATCTAGAAATAAAGATGACAATACTTAAATCTATGCTTTATGCCTAGCTAGGGGCGTAAAATGATAGCGCTTGTTGGGAGGCAACCCAATGAATAAAGTTTATTTTTGCCTTTTTCTTTCTGTCTTGAGTGTTTGCACAATTATGCCTCTGTTATGATTGTGATTTTTATGTTTTAATTAGTGTTTGGGCCAAGCAAAGCCTTTGGGATCATGTTGGGTGATAGTTGATTTGATCTTGTTGGAAAACAGAAATTTTTTTGTCAAAAAATAATTGTCTAAATTCACAGAAGCGACGAAAAATTCTGAATTGTTTACACAAGATTGATATACAAATTTCCTACACTGTCCTAATGTTTCAGAATTTTTGGAGTTACAAAAGTATGAGAACAATTCGCATCTTTACAAACTGTTCTGTTTTTGACAGATTCTGTTTTCTTTGCATTGTGTGCTTATTTTGATGAATCTATGGTTTGTATCGGGGGGGTTTAAGCCATGGTAAAGTTAGAATACAGTAGATATAATGCAATAACAAAATTTTAATGTGTTTTCTACAGTACTTAAAGTAAAGATTGGTTTTCTTATACTAACGGATCTCACGAAGGTTTTGTTAAGTTTTGTGTGATTGAAGTTTTCAAGTTTTGGGTGAGATCACGATGGGTGAAGGAATAAGGAGTAAGAACAGCCTAAGCTTGGGGATGCCCCATGGCACCCCAAGCTATTATCCAAAGAGAAACAAGCAAACTAAGCTTCGGGATGCCCCCGAGTGGCATCCCCTCTTTCTTCTAATGACCATCGGTATTTTACTTGGAGTTATATTTTTATTCGTCACATATCATGAGTTTTGCTTGGGGCGTCTTATGTTATATGAGTCTTTGCTTGTTTTGCTTTTTAGTTTGTGTCATCTATCCTTGCTGGACACACGTATTTGGGAGAGCCAAAATTATTCTATGATTTGTTAGAATTGCTCTATGTGCTTCACTTAAATTCTTTGAGCTATGGAATTGCTCTAGTACTTCACTTATATCTTTTTTAGCACAGTGTGCTTTAGTATTTTTGAAGAAATGCTCTCATGCTTCACTTAGATTTATTTGAGAGTTAGTAGATTTTTAAAGAAATTCTCTCATGCTTCACTTATATTATTTTGAGAGACGAATTTTTTTATGCTCATGGTCTTCACTTAGATTTGATTGAGCTATCAAAAGCAACATATGAAACTAGTTCCAAAGTGATAGATATTCAAGAGGGATATAATAAAAACTTTCATGAAGATCATTGGACAAAATAAACTTGATTCTTTGTAATAGTTTTGCGATATGATGATATAATATGTGAGTCATGTTGGTGAGTAATTATGCTTTAGTAAGAATATTGGTGTTAAGGTTTGTGATTCCCTAAGCAAGCACGAAAGTCAGTAGTTATGCAATGAAATTACATCCTACTTATGGTGCATTATTCGGTGTTAGTTATGCTTAATGCTCGCTTATGTGATTTTTCGTTTCTTGGTTGGATGCTTCTCAATCCTTTTGCTAGCCTTCACTTGTACTAAGTAGGAATACTACTTGTGCATCCAAAACCCTTAAACCTAGTTTTGTCATATGAGTCCACCATATCTACCTATATACTGTATTTCCGTGCCGTTCTAAGCAAATTTGTATGTGCCATCTCTAATTTTCAAAATAAATTTCCTTTGTGTGTGCTCGTACCACTCATGAAACGATAGGGGGTGGTTGATATTTTTTCCATGCTAGATGTGTTATTCTCAAGATGAGTGTTTATTCACTTGTCATTGCACGAGAGTACGGCAAAGGTATTAGGGATGCCCAGTCCCGAAATGAAAAATGAATTTACTTTATGTTGTCAAATAATAAATTCCTTGGAAAGTGTTGGTATGGACGGCACCCATGGATACAGTTAGCCGTGGAATGTGAAAGTATGGTGGAAAAAGGAATAAACTTTATTTTCTGTTTGGGAACCGCCTATGATATATCTAGCATGGAAAGTATTGGGAACTACTCAATCGTTTTCCTTCACAGGAAAAGCATGCCACCCAAAATGTTTAATCTCTATCTTTTTCGCTTTGAGCTCTGGCACCTCTACAAATCCCTACTTCCCTCTGTGAAGAGCCTTTCTATTTACTTTATGCAATTTTTATTTTTATTTGAGTCTCCATCTTCTCTTATAAAGCACCAACTAAGGGGCACTATGATCGTACTTGAGCATTGGGTATAGCTAATATGCGAGTATGTTTCATGAATGGATCAATGATTGAGCATAATGGGCTAGGGATAACTTGCTTTAGTGTTGATATTTTGAAAGACATGGTTGCTTATTGATATGCTTGAGTATTGAAATCTTCATGTCAAAACTAGACTATTACTTTGAATCATATAGAAGTCCAAATGTCCATGCTACAAAAGAAAAGAATATGTGATGAACATGTTAGGCAGAATTCCACATCAAAAATTCTATTTTTATCATTTACCTACTCGAGGACGAGTAGGAATTAAGCTTGGGGATGCTGATACGTCTCCAATCTATCTATAATTTTTGCTTGTTCCATGTTGTTATATTATCATTCTTGGATGTTTTACAATCATTTTATAGCAACTTTATATCATTTTTTGGGACTAACCTTTTGACATACACTGGTACAGCGAGGTGATACACAAACGGTTTTTAACACCTTTCCGCGACGGCGTTTTGAACTGTCGCCTAGTGAGTGACTGCGATAGGGGGGTCCTTCCCACACGACCCAGAAACAGTCGGGGATAGGCCCTCCGGTCACACACGCTTGGCAAAATGAGGCCGTGTGCGACCGGCGAGCGATCAAATACGGTTATACAGGTCCAATCGGTTCCGATCGTAAGTACATCCCACACAGTCAGTCCCAAACAAACGTTTCTGTTTGTTATGTACATTCCACATTGTCAATCCAAGGAATACGTTTCCGTTCTTATGTACATCCCACACAGTCAATCCAGGGAAAACATTTTCGTTCGCATGTACATCCCACACAGTCAATCAAGGGAAAATGTTTCCGTTCGTATATACATCTCACATAGTTTTATTTATAGCCTCGTGTGTGATAGGTGTAACCATCACACACGCTCTGCCTCGGTTAACCGTTTGCTTTTATTCAACTACATCACACACGATTTGATTAAGAAAACTGTATGGCATTGCGTTATCCATCACAAGCACTTTTACTGCTAGAACCGTTTGCAAAGTTCCATGACCCATTTAGCAGGTTTATTAGTTTACAATTAATAATTCCAGTATTACGCAAATTCACATTTCATATCGAATAGCTGTTTGCCAATTTCATATCAGGCACATAAATATATTTTAACATCACAGTACGATAGCTACCTGAAAACGGAACAGTACAACATATAGCTAGTTCACCTTCATAAGAACAATATATTCATTTCCCTAATCGAGATCATCCAGGCTCATCTTATCCACCTCTGCTTTCAGTTCAGTAAGAACCTGTTTTGCACTGGCCAACTGGGAAAGTGCCTCCTCCTTTGCCAACACCATCTTAGCAAAATCTAATTTAAAAAATCTGAGCTCATTCTCCATCTTCCTCTTTTTATCCCGCATCTTAAAATATTCTTCAGTGTTGACAACACTTTCTCTAAGCCTACCTTTGTTCTCTTCCTCATACATGCTCCAGAGCTTTGCTAGGCACATCTTCAAAGACTGTGGCCACTCTTGATCAACCCACTCCAGGTAAGAACACTTCCGTTCATCCTATAATATTTAAAACTATATTAGTAACAATGGTAGGGGAAATGGGTTTCTAGCAACATAGAAAATCACCAAATATATATTTTGAAAAACTGAAGAAACAGGTTAATTATGACATATCTTCTCAAAAAGATCAATGTGCAAATGAATTAATTGCTACTGAGACAACAACCAAATTCTGAAACATCAGAAGCTATAATTAACTACAACAACGCTACAAGTTCTTAGTCATGTACTATAATTAACAAATTGAACATTTTATGAGGAAGCTAAATATAACTGCAACAACATAGCGATAGTGTTTGGATGACAGCAAATTGATACTAACAGGTGTGTACATGCACAAATTTAGTAACATAGAACTAATAGCACTAAGGCCGTCCACTATGTATGCCAAAACCGGTGTAAAGACAACTATTGCTACATTTGGCACCAGTGCCCTGCAGTGGCGAGCCGACGCAGCGGGAAAAAATCAGGGACCCGGACTCCGGAGCACCTAGTTGCTCCGATGCCCAGTTCCTTCGTGCCATAAAGATTTAGTATTTTACTACTTGGCTGCTCGGATGTGTGGACCAAAGTTGGCTGCACAAACTGCTGAAGCGATGCCAAATAATTTTCTAATGGCACCGCTGATGAGATGGAAACATTTTTAGATACTAGGTACAAACTGTGACACTGTCTTAACATCCAGAATAACATAGCACAGTGACAGTGTCTGAATCACATCTAACAAATGATTTGTAACAACGAAAGTGGGGCTAACCTTCTCTGGACATGCCAGAAACTTCCTCCCACTGTCCACAGATTCAAACGCAACTAGCTTCACACATGGAGATTGATTGTTACAACGAGCAGGCAGATCTTCAGCCACGCCACTCCATTCATTGCAACTGATGGTCCTAGGGAGCTACAAGTGGAAGAAATGACTCAAATCGACCGCCGGGTTAAAATCCTTCATTCCAAGTCATAACCCGAGAGAGAGAAGAGAGGCATACCCGGGTGCTGAAAAATTCATCGTCGGAGGAGGAACCGCTGGAGAGGTCATTAAAGAAGACCATGGCGACCCCGGCGGTAGGATGCGAGACGGCGAGAGCGAGGAAGCAAGCGAGGAAGCGGCTATAGCTTCGGAAGGAAGAAAGGAGGAAACAGGGGAAATGTGACTTGTGGTCGGGGAGAAAAGGGGGTGGGGAGGGGGGCGGGGGTAGATATTTCGACGGTAGGCCAAAAATTTCGAAATGTGGAGGGAAACTTTGCGCGCGGTGCCGCCGGACACCATTCACTTTGAATGATTGTGTGCATCACAAATGATTCTTCTGCTTTACGCGCATGGGATGAGTTTGATAATTCAAATTTTGGTGGAAATTTCCCTGGGTACTGTCCTCATCCACGTCATTGCATAATTTAACATCGCTTGCTAATTTGGGCACACAAATGAGCATACAGCACACAGACCACACTTACTGAATCGAGCAATTTTAGTAATTAAACAGATCCAGTTGACCTGAACATTGCTCTACCAAAAGACCAGCATTAAAAACAAAGCCTAAGTACGTATAATTTTACCAAAGCCACCGCCGCGCCGGCCTATGCATCACCGGTGTGAGATGAGACATCGATGACTTGTCCTGGCGACATGCCGCCGTTAGTGGACTCCGCGTCCCCCTGCTAAAGTCAACCGCGTCCTCGTCCTCGGCGCCGCCCTCAAGGTTGTAGTACTGGTAGTAGTGGATGCGCCAGAGCTCGTGTTGGTACTCTACCGCCGATTCCTCGATGGACAGACTCTTCTCTACCTTGACCTCGGCCACGTGCAACTCCTCCTCCCGGTGCTCCTCGATCTTCGCTGCCTCGTGCATCTCCAGCTCCCGCTCGGCGATCTCATGAGGAAGCAGGTGCTCCATGGCCACCGCCGCCTTTTTGGACGTGGGTTGCATGCTGGATTCCGAGGTGGCTTGGAATATCTTGGCATGTGCATCCTCGATCTTGGCATGGATGGCCTCGACCCGGGCCAGGGCAACATCGGCGGCACGAACGGCAGCTCGAGCGCTCTCGGCGTTTACAGCCGCCGTCACAGCAGCTACTGCAGCCGTCTTGGCTGCTGCAGCTGCCCCGTCGGCTGCCGTAGATGCCCTCTCTGCGATGCGGCCGCGCTCAATGCGGATGCGACGGCACTCTCGGCGTAGGCGGCCACGCTCTCGGCGCAGGCGGCGGTGCTTGGGGACGACGCGGCCACCGTACGGGCCCTCACGAAGCGTTTCCACGGCGTCATAGTTGCAAGAAGGGGTTGCGGGAATGGGGATCGGGATTCGTGGATTCGGGGGTTGCCTGCACTGGAGCAGACGAGCCGACGAAGCTTAAGGAGGAAGACTTAAATAGACCCACAAATTTTCATCGCAAACGGTTCCTACAAAAAAACTATGTGTGATATTTTTTATTAGCTGTGAAAGACGAATTTGGAGTAAAGTGGCAACGGATGGTGTTTTAAAAGTACGAGAAAATTTGTAGTACTAATACAACTGTCATGTCAAAAATTGTAAAATTTCAGGGGTCATTTAACCTTTTAAGACATTTTAAGTGATTTTCTAGCCATTTAATGACTGTAATTCAAATTTGAACTACATCTACATGCAATGGCTAACCATAACAGTTTGAAAAATCATATTTGTGTACTTGTGTGCGAGTTAATTCCATGTGCAGTAAATTGGAAGGAATTTTCAAACATATTGGTGTCACGGTCTGGACACATGCATGGAGTGCCATGGCATTTAAATTCCAAAAAAATAAAAAATGATCAGAAACACATGAAACCTTGCTTGATGTAATGTCATGCCACCAAGATGATGTGGTAAAAAATTTGGCATGTTTGACGAAAGTTTGGACACACACCCCTCACAAACCGGAGCAACTCACTAGAAGGCTCGTGGTTCCGAGAGGGAACAATGCATGTTTGATGACGAACGGGAGATAGCTTCCTCTTATGGCCTTTAATTTTTTTCTATATTTAACATGCACTAATACAACTGTCATGTGAAAATTTGGAAAATTCTAGGGGTCATTTGACCTTTTTAAGATATTTAAGTGATTTTCTAGCCATTTAATGACCGTAATTCAAATTTGAACTACATCTACATGCAATGGCTAACCATAATGGTTTGAAAAATCATATTTGTGTACTTGTGTGTGAGTTAATTCCATGTGCAGTAAATTGGAAGGAATTTTCAAACATATTGGTGTCACGGCCTGTACACATGCATGGAGTGCCATGGCATTTAAATTCTAAAAAATTAAAAAATGATCAGAAACACATGAAACCTTGCTTGATGTAATGTCATGCCACCAAGATGATGTGGTAAAAAATTTGGCATGTTTGACGAAAGTTTGGACACACACCCCTCACAAATCGGAGCAACTCACTAGAAGGCTCGTGGTTCCGAGAGGGAACAATGCATGTTTGATGACGAACGGGAGATAGCTTCCTCTTACGGCCTTCAAATTTTTTCTATATTTAACGTGCACTAATACAACTGTCATGTGAAAATTTGGAAAATTATAGGGCTCATTTGACCTTTTAAAGACATTTAAGTGATTTTCTAGCCATTTAATGACCATAATTCAAATTTGAACTACATCTACATGCAACGGATAACCATAACGGTTTGAAAAAACATTTTTTTGTACTTGTGTGCGAGTTAATTCCATGTGAAGTAAATTGGAAGGAATTTTCAAACATATTGGTGTCACGGCCTGGACACATGCATGGAGTGCCATGGCATTTAAATTCCAAAAAAATTAAAAAATGATCAGAAACACATGAAACCTTGCTTGATGTAATGTCATGCCACCAAGATGATGTGGTAAAAAAATTGGCATGTTTGACGAAAGTTTGGACACACACCCCTCACAAACCGGAGCAACTCACTAGAAGGCTCGTGGTTCCTAGAGAGAACAATGCATGTTTGATGATGAACGGGAGATAGCTTCCTCTTACGGCCTTCAATTTTTTTCTACATTTAACGTGCACTAATACAACTGTCATGTGAAAAATTAGAAAATTCTAGGGGTCATTTGACCTTTTTAAGACAATTAAGTGATTTTCTAACCATTTAATGACCATAATTCAAATTTGAACTACATCTACATGCAACGGCTAACCATAACGGTTTGAAAAATCATATTTTTGTGTACTTGTGTTCAAGTTAATTCCATGTGCAGTAAATTGGAAGGAATTTTCAAACATATTGGTGTCACGGCCTGGACACATGCATGGAGTGCCATGGCATTTAAATTACAAAAAATTAAAAAATAATCAGAGACACATGAAACCTTGCTTGATGTAATGACATGCCACCAAGATGATGTGGTAAAAAATTTGGCATGTTTGACGAAAGTTTGGACACACACCCCTCACAAACCGGAGCAACTCACTAGAAGGCTTGTGGTTCCGAGAGGGAACAATGCATGTTTGATGACGAACGGGAGATAGCTTCCTCTTACGGCCTTCAACTTTTTTCTACATTTAACGTGCACCAATACAACTGTCATGTGAAAAATTGGAAAATTCTAGGGGTCATTTGACTTTTTTCAGACATTTAAGTGATTTTCTAGCCATTTAATGACCATAATTCAAATTTGAACTACATCTACATGCAACTGCTAACCATAACGGTTTGCAAAATCATATTTTTGTGTACTCGTGTGCGAGTTAATTCCATGTGCAGTAAATTGGAAGGAATTTTCAAACATATTGGTGTCACAGCCTGGACACATGCATGGAGTGCCGTGCCATTTAAATTCCAAAAAATTAAAAAATGATCAGAAACACATGAAACCTTGTTTGACGTAATGTCATGCCACCAAGATGATGTGGTAAAAAAATTGGCTTGTTTAACGAAAGTTTGGACAGCCACCCCTCACAAACCGGAGCAACTCACTAGAAGGCTCGTGCTTTCGAGAGGGAACAATGCATGTTTGATGATGAATCGACAATAGCTTCCTTTTATGGGCTTCAAAAAATTTCTACAGTTAACGTGCACTAATACAACTGTCATGTAAAAATTTAGAAAATTCCAGGGGTCATTTGACCTTTTTAAGACATTTAAGTGATTTTCTAACCATTTAATGACCGTAATCCAAATTTGAACTACATCTACATGCAGCGGCTAACCATAACAGTTTGAAAAATCATATTTGTGTACTTGTGTGCGAGTTAATTCCATGTGTAATAAATTGGAACGAATTTTCGAACATATTGGTGTCACGGCTTTGACACATGCATGGAGTGCCATGGCATTTAAATTCCAAAAAATTAAAAAAATGATCAGATGATGTAAATATCTGGTGTTCAAAAAAGAAAATGTAAAGATCTGGCAAGACAACCGAGCCCCACACGATTGGCACTCTATTTCGCGCCTCGAGATTTGGAAGGTGAGTGGCGCGGGTTATTAATCAGACACGGTTTTGTATTGTAAACCATCAGCTATTAAGTTCACACACGGATTTTGCTGCGGGAATCATGTGTAATTCAAACTACAGTACTCATAAATTCCGGCGACCAGTGTGTGTACTGTTCCCGTCGATCTAGATTCTGGCCGCCAATAAATACTACCTTCCTCACGTCGTCCCGCCTGCATTCTCATCTACATCCGCCCCTCGCTCGCCCTCTCTCTCTCTCAAATCTCTGCCATGGCGCCGCCAATATTCCCACACACCGACAAGGAGGCACCGCCCCCCGAGGACGCTCAGTCGAAGAGGAGCGACGAGGAGGACCCCTACGCGCCGCCGGACGAGGTTGCGCCGGGCCCCCCGACTTTGGAGTGGTTTTGGGGCCAGTACAATCTTTGTCTGTGGAAGTCGCTGCCGCCGGCTGAGAAAGCCAGGCAAGTGGCATTCAAGAAGGAGATGGCGGAGGAGGAAGCCAGGTACCAGGCGTCCTGTGAAGCCCGTGATGCCGCCTAGAAAAAGGAGGCGATCGATGGAGCTTTGGGGGAAGGCTCGTCATCGTGCGGCGGAGGTGTACGAAGATGGGTACTTCGTGAGGAAGGTCAAAGGCGCTAGACGCCTCATCGCAGCGTGGAGGTGGGCCGATAAGCTCCAGCGTGCCACCGACAAGGAGCTCTGGTGGGCGCCCAATGAAATGGCATGATCGTTCGCGCTCGTCCGCCAACAAGAGACAGATCGGTACGTCAAGCGCTGCGAGGCGGAGGAGGCGGAGTACTGCCTCCGCGCTGGGAAGACGCCGCGCACCAGGGAGCTGCTGGCGAGGGGCTGCCGGAATACGGCCCCTAGGAGGGATTCTTAGTTTTAGTATTGTTCGTTTTCAATTTTATGCATTGTACCTAGTAGTTAAGTATCATCACGTATATGTGATGATATTATATATATTGTGTGATGAACTAATGAACAATTAATATATATTATGAATTCCATTTTCTATCTATTTTCGTATACTAATTTGTATCTAGCTGTTATCATCCACATATACAGAATGGAAAGCATATACACACATGTTGAAACAGAACATATAAGAATGGAAAACAGAGTACACACATTGAAACAGAGCAATAAACAGAGCAATATTATGATTACTGTGAATACATAGTGATCCACGTCGAAACGACTCGACAAAATAAAACGCGTCCATGAGACCATGACCAGCAGCCCTTGCCTACGGTAGCTCTTGGCTTTGCCTGAACTCGTGCAGGTGTTCGTCCAAGCGGTCGACACGCTCGCGGTACATCTGGAGCGCGATCTCTAGCTCCAAGTTGGCTATTTCATCGGAGATCACCTGCTCAAGGATGCGATGGCCATGTTCCTCTACTGCGCCCAGGTGGACACCTGGGCCAAGGAGGAGGTCGAGCCTAGCGACCAGCGCGTTGGCATCGAACGGGTCGCGGACAATGCGAACGGCGCGACCCATGCGAACGGCATGGTGGGCATTTTGTGCAAGTACGGCGCGGTCGGCCTCTGGTGCAAGTACGATGCAGACGGCCTCTGCCCACTCCTGGCGAGGAATGGGGGTACTGACGGGACGTGTACCTAGCTGCGACGCCCTGTCGACAGCAGGCAAGCGCCGATGGATCCGCTCTTGCTGTGCGGCGCGCCGCGCCTCTCGCTGTGCGGCGCTCCAACGGTCTCGCTGTGCGGCGAGCCACAGCCTATCGGCGTGGACGCGCCTAGCTTGCTCTGCGGCACGCCATCGATCATGTTGTGCGGCGAGCTGCAGCCTCTCGGCGCTGACATGCCTATCTTGATCCGCGGCGCTGAAGCGCCATGCGCCAAGGGTCTGCTCAACCCTGGCGATGATGCGCATCACGGCGTCGTCCATCGTGTTGCCGGGGAGCGCCTCGGCCTCGGTGGGTTGTGGCGCCTTCTCGTTTTCCTCGTCGAGGAGGTTGATGGCAGAGGCGACGCTTTGGTGGGTTGGCATGCTTGGAAAAGGTGGATGTGCTACAGTCTGCGCTTGTTGCCTCCATGCGTCGTGCACCACGCGCAATATCGCTGGGAGGCGGCGGGAAACCGGTGAGGAAAAAGGCGGGAAATTGTGCCGTGTTCACAATACGCCATCAATTAATGGAAACTTAGCATAGAAGGAACATCGAGCTAGCACGACGCGTGCGGGCACATTGCTCGCCCAAGGCTACGATCCATATACTTATGTGCCCAACAGAGCACACTATTCATAGTATAGAATATTGTTCCGTTCATCCGAGTGAACTGTATGCCGTATATCGCACACACATTCATCGGGCTGACCGTTTCTTTTGTGTTGTCTAATCACAAACAGTTCATCCGAGTGAACTGTATGTCGTATATCGCAGACACCTTCATCTGGCTGCACGTTTCTGTTGTTCCGCCTTATCACAAACAGTTTATCCGAGTGAACTGTATGCCGTATACCGCACACGCCTCCATCTGGTTGCCCGTTTCTTTTGTTCTGCCTCATCACAAACAGTTCATTGAACTGAACTGTATGCCCCGCAACGCACACGCAACTAAAATCTGAACTGTGTTTGATGTAACCGCCATCGCAAACATTTTGCATCTTTTTCGACGGTTTTTTACATCACCGTTTGCGATTAATGCATCGCACACAGTTTCGTCGAAGGGTCTCTCATTGTAGTGTCGCGTTAGTAGCATCCTGCAGTAGTGATAACGCCCAGTGCCAGTTGTTGTTTTTTGCTTGTTTTTTACTTCATAGAAAATCAAAACCAAACGGAGTCCAAACGCAGCGAAACTTTTTGGAGATTTTTTTGGACCAGAACGAACAACTTGGTCCGAAGAAGTACCAGAGGGGTGCCCCGAGGGGGGCACAACCCACCTGGGCGCGCCTGGGGGCCCAGGCGCGCCCTGGTGGGTTGTGCCCACCTCGGTGGCCTCCTGCACCACCTCTTTGCTCTATAAATACCCCAAAAATCCAAAAACCCTAGGGGAGTCGACGAAACACAATTCCAGCCGCCGCAAGTTCCAGAACCACCAGATCCAATCTAGACACCATCACGGAGGGGTTCATCATCCTCATTGGTGCCTCTCCGATGATGCGTGAGTAGTTCATTGTAGACCTACGGGTCCGTAGGCAGTAGCTAGATGGCTTCCTCTCTCTCTTTTGATTCTCAATACAATGGTCTCTTGGAGATCTATTTGATGTAACTCTTTTTGCGGTGTGTTTGTTGGGATCCGATGAACTTTGAGTTTATGATCAGATCTATTTTATCCATGAAAGTTATTTGAGTTTTGATCTCTTCATATGCATGATTGCTTATAGCCTCGTATTTCTTCTTCGAATCTTTTGTTTAGTTAGGCCAACTAGATCGATTTTTCTTGCCATGGGAAGAGGTGCTTGGTGATGGGTTCGATCTTACGGTGCTCAATCCCAGTGACAGAAAGGGACATGACATGTATGTATCATTGCTATTAAGGATAACAAGATGTGGTCTATTCCTACATGAATAGATCTTGTCTACATCATGTCATCATTCTTATTGCATTACTCCATTTTTCCATGAACTTAATACACTAGATGCATGCTGGATAGCGGTCGATGTGTGGAGTAATAGTAGTAGATGCAGGCAGGAGTCGGTCTACTAATCTTGGACGTGATGCCTATATAATGATCATTGCCTGGATATCGTCATAATTATTTGAAGTTCTATCAATTACCCAATAGTAATTTGTTTACCCACCGTATGCTATTTTTCTCGAGAGAAGCCACTAGTGAAATCTACGGCCCCGGGTCTATTCTTTATCATATTTGCTTTCCGATCTATTGTTTGCCTCTTTTATTTTCAGATCTATTTTTCCAAAAACCCAAAAATACCTTGCTGCAATTTTTTCTTATTTATTTTATTTCACGTTTCCGCGAGATATATTTATCCAATCTACTACAAACTTATCTATCTTTTACCCGGGAGGGATTGACAACCCCTCTTACGCGTCGGGTTGCAAGTATTTGTTCTTTGTGTGCAGGTACCATTTACATAGTGTTGCGTGGTTCTCCTACTGGTTCGATAACCTTGGTCTCATCACTGAGGGAAATACATACCGTAGCTGTGCTGCATCATCTCTTCCTCTTCGGGGAAAATACTGACGCGGACACGAGCCATCAAGAAGCCACCAGTGAAATCTACGGCCCCCGGATCTATTTTTTATCATATTTGCTTTGAGATCTATTTTTATTTTGCTTTTGTTTTCAGATCTATTATTCTAAAAACCTAAAAATACCTTGCTGCACTTTTTCTTTATTTATTTTATTGCGAGATCTATTTATCCAAAATCATACAAACCAATCTATCTTTTACCCGAGAGGGATTGACAACCCCTCTTGCGCGTCGCGTTGCAAGTATTTGTTCTTTGTGTGCAGGTACCGTTTACATAGTGTTGCTTGGTTCTCCTACTAGTTCGATAACCTTGGTTTCATAACTGAGGGAAATACCTACCGAAGCGGTACTGCATCATCCCTTCCTCTTCGGGGAAAAACTGACGCGGGTACGAGCCATCAAGAAAGGATTTCTGGCACCGTTGCTGGGGAGACATCATCAACATCTACCAGGTTCCTAATCATAAATCTCATCTCCTTGCAATTTACATTATTTGCCATTTGCCTCTCATTTTCATATCCCCCACTTCACAAAATTTTCCTTTTTATTCGGCTTCTTTTCGTTTGCCTTTTTCTTGTTTGATCTTTTGTTTGCTTGTGTTGCCATGTGCCTTCTATATGCTTGCATCTTCGCTTGCTAAAAATCTATTGATATGGATCCCCATCACTTGCTAATATTTTTAAAAGATCCAATCATGATGAACCAATTGCTAGTGAGTTGAGTGCACTAGATTATCTTTATGAAGTTTTGCTTGAGATTCGTGAATCTGAAAATTGTGATGAAGAAATTTATGAAGTGATTCATGATAGCTCCTTGAATGAAAATCATGATTGCAATGATTTTACTATATATTCTATTAATGTAAATTGTGCTAATAATATGCAAAACCCCAAGCTTGGGGATGCTAATTTTGCTATGTCCTTTACTTATTGCAATGATCATGATTGGGGTGATTCTTCTTATGATCTTGAAAAATTATTTAAGCCTCATGATGAATATGATATTGATAATAAATTTTGCAATAATAATATTGAAAGTGGGTTTGGAAGAGCGTCAACTTTAGGTAATAATAATCCCACATATTTGGAAAGTGTTCAATCTTATGAATTTTTTTATGAAAGTGGGTTTGGAGAGGTCATGACTTTATTTGATGTTAATCCCACTATCTTGGAAGATTATAATTTTTTTATGCATGTGGATGATGAAGAGAAAATTTTATATGATAGCTATATTGTTGAATTTGATTATGATCCTACATGTAATTATTATGAGAGAGGAAAATATGGTTGTACAAATTTTCATGTTACTAATTTACCTCTCGTTATGTTGAGATTGCTATTGTTTCTTTCTTCTTCCTTGCATATGCTATATATTTCTTGTCTTGATAATTTGTTTGCTTATAAAATCCCTATGCATCAGAAGTATGTTAGACTTAAATGTGTTTGTCACATGTATTATGATGCTCTCTTTGTGTTTCAATTCTTTTCTTTCATGCGAGCATCATCAAAATTATCAATGCCTAGCTAGGGGCATAAAACGATAGCGCTTGTTGGGAGGCAACCCAATGAATAAAATTTATTTTTGCCTTTTTATTTATGTTCTTGAGTGTTTGCACAATTATGCCTCTGCTATGATTGTGTTTTTTATGTTTTAATTAGTATTTGTGCCAACTAAAGCCTTTGGGATAGCTTTGGTGATGGTTGATTTGATCCTGTTGATAAACAGAAACTTTTGTGTCCAGTAAAATAGTTTTCTAGATTCAACGAAGCGACAAAAAATTCTGAAATTTTACACAAGATTTATATATGAATTGCCTCTGTTGTCCTAATTTTTCATAATTTTTAGAGTTACAGAAGTATGAGAACAATTCGAGTCTTTACAGACTGTTCTGTTTTTGACAGGTTCTGTTTTCTTTGCATTGTGTGCTTATTTTGATGAATCTATGGATTGTATCGGGGGCTATAAGCCATGGTAAAGTTAGAATACAGTAGATATAATGCAATAACAAAATTTTAATGTTTTTTTTACAGTACTTAAAGTATAGATTGGTTTTCTTATACTAACGGATCTCACGAAGGTTTTGTTAAGTTTTGTGTGATTGAAGTTTTCAAGTTTTGGGTGAGATCACGATGGATGAAGGAATAAGGAGTAAGAAAAGCCTAAGCTTGGAGATGCCCCATGGCACCCCAAGGCAATATTCAAGGAGAAACAAGCAACTAAGCTTGGGGGTGCCCCGAGTGGCATCCCCTCTTTCTTCTAACGACCATCGGTATTTTACTTGGAGCTATATTTTTATTCGTCCCATATCATGAGTTTTGCTTGGAGCGTCTTGTATTATATGAGTCTTTGCTTGTTTTGCTTTTTAGTTTGTCACAAGTATCCTTTCGGGACACACCTATTTGAGAGAGCCAATATTATACCATGATTTGTTAGAATTGCTCTTTATGTTTCACTTAATTTTTTTGAGCTATGGAATTGCTCTAATGCTTCACTTATATCTTTTTGAGCATGGTGTGCTTTAATATTTTTGAAGAAATGCTTTCATGCTTCACTTAGATTTATTTTAGAGTTAGTAATTTTTGAAGAAATTCTCTCATGCTTCACTTATATTATTTTGAGAAACGAAAAATTTTCTATGCTCATGTTCTTCACTTAGATTTGTTTGAGCTATCAAAAGCAACATATGAAACTAGTCCCAAAGTGATAGGTATTCAAGAGGGATATAATAAAAACTTTCATGAAGATCATTGGACAAAATAAACTTGATTCTTTGTAATAGTTACTTGTGGTGCATTATTCGGTGTTAGTTATGCTTAATGCTCTCTTATGTGATTTTTTGTTTCTTGGTTGGATGCTTCTCAATCTTTTTGCTAGCCTTCACTTGTACTAAGTTGGAATACTACTTGTGCATCCAAAATCCTTAAACCCAGTTTTGCCATATGAGTCCACCATACCTACCTATATGCGGTATTTTCGTGCCGTTCTAAGCAAATTTGTATGTGCCATCTCTAATTTTCAAAATAATTTCCTTTTTGTGTGCTTGTACCGCTCATGAAATGGTAGGGGGTGGCTGATATTTTTCCATGCTAGATGTGTTATTCTCAAGATGAGTGTTTATTCACTTATCATTGCACGAGAGTACGGCAAAGGTATTAGGGATGCCCAGTCCCGAAATGAAAAATGAATTTACTTTATGTTGCCAAATAATAAATTCCTTGGAAAGTGTTGGTATGGACGGCGCCCGTGGATACGGCTAGCCGTGGAATGTGAAAGCATGGTGGAAAAAGGAATAAACTTTATTTTCTGTTTGGGAACCGCCTATGATATATCTAGCATGGAAAGTATTGGGAACTACTCGATCATTTTCATTGACAGGAAAAGCATGCCACCCAAAATGTTTTATCTCTATTTTTTCACTTTGAGCTCTGGCACCTCTACAAATCCCTACTTCCCTCTGCAAATGGCCTTTCTATTTACTTTATGCAATTTTTACTTTTATTTTTGTCTCCATCTTCTCTTATAAAGCACCAACTAAGGGGCACTATGATCGTACTTGAGCATTGGGTGTAGCTAATATGCGAGTGTGTTTCATGAATGGATCAATGATTGAGCATAATGGGCTAGGGATAACTTGCTTTAGTGTTGATATTTTGAAAGACATGGTTGCTTGTTGATATGCTTGAGTATTGAAATCTTCATGTCAAAACTAGACTATTGCTTTGAACCATATAAAAGTCCAAATGTCCATGCTACAAAAGAAAAGAATATGTGATGAACATGTTAGGCAGCATTCCACATCAAAAATTCTGTTTTTATCATTTACCTACTCGAGGACGAGTAGGAATTAAGCTTGGGATGCTGATACGTCTCCAACGTATCTATAATTTTTACTTGTTCCATGCTGTTATATTATCATTCTTGGATGTTTTACAATCATTTTATAGCAACTTTATATCATTTTTTGGGACTAACCTATCGACATAGTGCCCAGTGCCAGTTGCTGTTTTTTTGCTTGTTTTTTACTTTGCAAAAAATAAATACCAAACGGAGTCCATACGCAGCGAAACTTTTTGGAGAATTTTTCTGGACCAGAAGACACCTGTTGGGCCAAAGAAGTACCAGAGGGGGGCTCCGAGGGGAGCACAACCCACCTGGGCGCGCCTGGGGGCCCAGGCGTGCCCTGGTGGGTTGTGCCCACCTCGGCCGCCTCCCGCACCGCCTCTTTACTCTATAAATACCCCGAAAATCCAAAAACCCTAGGGGAGTCGACGAAACACAATTCCAACCGCCGCAAGTTCCAGAACCACCAGATCCAATCTAGACACCATCACGGAGGGGTTCATCATCCTCATTGGTGCCTCTCCGATGATGCGTGAGTAGTTCATTGTAGACCTACGGGTCCATAGTTAGTAGCTAGATGGCTTCCTCTCTCTCTTTTGATTCTCAATACAATTGTCTCTTGGAGATCTATTTGATGTAACTCTTTTTGCAGTGTGTTTGTTAGGATCCGATGAACTTTGAGTTTATGATCAGATCTATTTATCCATGAAAGTTATTTGAGTTTCTTTGATCTCTTATATGCATGATTACTTATAGCCTCGTATTTCTTCTTCGAATCTTTGGTTTAGTTAGGCCGACTAGATCGATTTTTTTGCCATGGGAAAAGGTGCTTTGTGATGGGTTCAGTCATGCAGTGTTCTTTCCCAGTGACAGAAGGGGCAGCAAGACACGTATTTGATCGTTGCTATTAAGGATAACAAGATGGGGTCTATTCCTACATGAATAGATCTTGTCTACATCATGTCATCATTCTTATTGCATTACTCCATTTTTCCATGAACTTAATACACTAGATGCATGCTGGATAGCGGTCGATGTGTGGAGTAATAGTAGTAGATGCAGGCAGGAGTCGGTCTACTAATCTTGGACGTGATGCCTATATAATGATCATTGCCTGGATATCGACATAATTATTTGAAGTTCTATCAATTGCCCAACGGTAATTTGTTTACCCGCCGTATGCTATTTTTCTTGAGAGAAGCCACTAGTGAAATCTACGGCCCCCGGGTCTATTCTTTATCATATTTGCTTTGAAATCTATTTTTATTTTGCTTTTGTTTTCAGATCTATTATTCTAAAAACCCAAAAATACCTTGCTGCATTTTTGCTTTATTTATTTTATTTTGTTTTATTGCGAGATCTATTTATCCAAAATCATACAAACCAATCTATCTTTTACCCGAGAGGGATTGACAACCCCTCTTACGCGTCGGGTTGCAAGTATTTGTTCTTTGTGTGTAGGTACCGTTTACATAGTGTTGCTTGGTTCTCCTACTGGTTCGATAACCTTAGTTTCATAACTGAGGGAAATACTTACCGAAGCTATACTGCCTCATCCTTCCTCTTCGGGGAAATATTGACGCGGATACGAGCCATCAGCGCGTTGGAGGGCCCACAGAGCGGCGCGTCCGGCGGTGGCAGTGGCTCGGCATGAGACGGCCAGAGAAGGTGGTGGCACTGAGCCGGGTGGCGACCGGCGCTCGGGTAGCAGCGCGCGCGGGCGGCGCTAGCAACTGCGGCGGTAGGCAACAGAAGCAGGCGAGGGAGGAGGCGCGTGGGGCGGCACAGTCGCAGCAGCAAGCAGAAGCAGGGGTGGCCGGGCTCGAGCAGGCGGCAGCGAGCGAACAGCAGCAGCGCACGCGCGGGCGATGCGGGAGGTAGGCGGCAGCAGTAGGGCATGGCCGCGGGGAACAACGGGCACGGCGTGGGGCGCGCGACGGCATAGCGACGCGAGGGTGAGCGCGCGGGGGGCGCGGCGAGCGGAGCTCGGCCACGGCGACCTACGACATCTGAGATGATGGGGGAAACAGGGGGAAGGGGAGGCTCGCAGCGAGGAGGGTCGGGGACGCGTTCGGGAAGGCCGGGGCGGCGCGAGAGCAGTTGGAAGCGACGAGGAGGCACGACGGTCATCGATGGAGGCGAGGTCAATCCGGGCAGAGAGGGGATCGAGCGAGAGAGGGGGCGGGGGAGTGAGGCCAGGGGGTGCTAGGGTTCGTCCGGGGCGCGAGGGGGATCGGGGGCACCTTGAAGGTGCGGGGGTAGCGCTCGATGGCCGGCACGTGCGCCTCGCCGGCCATGGTGTCGGCGGATGATCGCCACGCCCCCCTTTGTGAACAGAGAAAGGGGGTGCGACAGGTTGGGCTGGGCCTCCACAGTAGCCACTTAAGCCCAGTGGCACAGTGGAGCTTTGCCCATTTGTTTTCTTTTCTTTTTATTTCTGGTTTTTCTTTTATTTAAGTTATGTTTTCTTTTATTTAACAATAGCATTTTAGTTTTATAAAATAAGAAACTTGCACCATAATTAGAAATATAATTTAGGCCACTGCCACAAAAAGTTTAGCATTTAAATAAAATAGTTTGAAAATTGTATTATTTTAAAAGCAATTAAAATATTGTTTTGGCCCCTATTTTAATTATTTTAGAGCACTTATACACTTTATAAAATATTGGGTTCTCCACCATAATTCACTATGGATTAGTTGCAAAAATATGAACTATTTAGTTTTGCAGTTTGAAGAAGTAATAATTTGACTTGCATTTCGAATTTGAATTTGACTTTGATTTCTATCAAGAGGCAATTTAGCTTAGCAAGCCTAGTGACATGGCATCATTAGGATAAGGTCACTGTAGCATGACACTGGGGGTGTTACATTGACCAATCACATGCATGTCCCTCTCTTCTCTCTCTCGTCCCAACCGCACATGCATGGTCCCCCTCTTCTCTCTCTCTCCTCCCAACCGGACGCAAACCACAAATATCCCACCAAATGCATGGTCCCCACCTACTTTTTCTTCTCCCAGCCGGATACTTTGTAATTAGCGTTGGATGGCTCCCTCCCATATCATGTCCGCGCACCACATCCGGACATAAAAATGGAAATATACCGGAGGAATTTGCGGGTCGCCGTTGGAGATGCCCTAAAGGGCTACTGCTTCTGTCTGTCCGTCTAAAAAATACCCCCAAAGTTAGTATAAATTACCTATTATGCCACCCATAAGTGAAGAAAACGATTTGATTTTTCTTTCCAAAGTCGTTGTCGTGCTTCGTAGTTTTATAGATGTGATACCGATATAAATCAAATTTGCATAAGCACCACAGTGGTTAACGCCTAGCTCTTCTAGCTAGGAGACGAGGGTTTGATCCCCAGCTTCCACGCTTTTTCCCTCCCTTTTCTCATGCGTGTACTCCCCCAAAGTATGCATTCATGTGCGGGGCTTAACTCCCTTGTTTTTATTCTTTTGTTTTTTTGTCTTTTCTTTTCTCGTTCTATTTTCTTCCTTCTTTAAACTAATTCGGGATTTTCAAAATTTAAAAGTTGCGAGTTTTCAAATAAATGTTTGAGAAATCATAAATATATGTGAATTGAAAAAATGTTTAGGAAATCATAAAATTTTCGCAGATTCAAAAAATGTTGGTGGTTTTGCAAAACTGTTCGCAAATTATAAGAAAAATCATGATTTGGAAAAAATGGTAAGGAAATAAAATCATGTTCATGATTTTCAAAAAAATGATCGTGTATTCAAAACATATTCGGCAATCTGGAAAAAATGTCCATGAAATTTTAGAAAATGTTCACAAAAATTCAAAAAAACACAAATTTTTAAAAAATTCCCCAATTTAGAAAATTTCAACGATTCAAAAAATGTTTTTTGAGTAAAAAAGTTCATTAATTCGAAAACTGTTCATGCATTTAAAAAAATGTTCATAAACAAAGCTAATATTCGTGATTTGTTTGCGAAAATCCAAAATGTCAAGAAAATGTTTGTCGATTCGAAAAATTGTTCACCGATTCAAAAGTCTTTTATTTCTAGGATTTGATTAGTTTTTGAAAGTCTTTATATGTCTAGGCTCCTTTTGGGCCCATGTGCATGGCATGACGCTCCCTGTCTTCTATTTTCGATTATTTCTTTTTTCTTTTGAATTTCTGTTTTTTTACTTAAAATAATTCAAGATTTCAAAAAGGTTTATTTTCAAAATAGTTGTGAATTTTTTAAAAAATGTTGAGAAATTATTAAATATAAATGATTTAAAATATGTTCACGGAAAAAGTGTTCATAATTTTGAAAAAATGCGTATTCAAAAAATGTTTATGAATTCAAAAAATACAAAATTGAAAACATATTTACAATATTAAAAAAGAATTCATTAATTTGAAAAAAATATGCATTTTAAAAAAATAATCAAAAAAATTCGTGAACTTCAAAAATTCTTTCGAAAATTCAAAAAGTATTCGTCAATTCAAGAACTGTTTGCCGATCCAAAAAAATATTGATTTTCAAAAAAAGTGTTGAAAATTTCAAAAAATATTCATGAATCCAACTAATGTCTGTGTATTCAAAAAATGTTCTTGATTTCATAATTTATTCATGAATTTGAAAGATGTTCCCGAAATGGAATTAAATAGAAAATAAGTAAAAGTAAAAGTAAAAGTAGACATGAAAAAAAGAAAAAAATGAAAGAAAAGGCACCTAAAGAATAGAAAGACTATTCGAAAAGGTCCCAGAACCTTCTCAAAACCAGAAAGGAGCTAGTTGGGCCAGCCCAAGTGCACGGGGAGCAGGGGTAAGCCTTTGGTCGCTATTTGGTGACCTACGTGCCAAATAGGATCTTCCCGTTATCGGGGTAAAAAAAAAAAGGAATGAAACCAGATAGGATTTGCCAGCGAAGAGCGAACGACAGTACACCACCATGACAACGCCCGGCATCGGCAGCAAGACGTAGAATACTTGCATGTCGGCAGCGCCGTGCGTGCACAGGCTGCGAGTTAGGTGACACCGGAAGGGCAGTTCCGGTTTCGGCCAGCACGCTCTGCAGTCGGCACCCTTGCATGTGCAGGCACCAGGCACGCAGCCGGGGCACCGGACGTGGATGACCATGAAGATGCGCGGCATGGCCGCAACACGGAGCGTGACGAGCAACGTACTGGAGTAGGTGCTCGCTCCCACGAACGGCCGGTCACAGATGGCACAGCGCACGCAGCAAGCTGACGAACTGCCGGCGCAAACTTGAGTGCCCTAGCTAGGCCAGCCGAGGCAACCCCCTTGAGGCCTTGACCGTCGTACTAGGTGCCTTCGATCGATCCCGTTTGCAAGGTTCATCGGAACCAGTCCCACGGAACAGACGGAGCCACATTATTTCCGGAGTTTTGGACAACACGTTTCCCTATCCATGCATCCTGCGCTCCGCCGGCTTGGCGACCTTGATACGACGTTTGGCGCGCTGATACGATTATTCGTCACTCGTGATTGTGTGGTCGGCCTACGGTCCTTTTTTTTTTTGAGGATCCCTACGGTCCTAGTCAATAGGGAGTTGCATCTTAATTAACTGCACTAACGTCAACTTTTTTGACGCGTCTGCACTAACGTTAACTTAGCAGGAACCTTTCGCGTGATCTTTCCGTTCATGTGACCCCAGTATATACTGCAAGCAATAATGGATGTCAAACACAAAAGGGTCTGAGCAGATGTTCACCATGATCGCTTACTCCGTACAAAATGTCCCGACACACCACGTAGACAACCATACTCCAGAGCATAAAAATGTCATTTTCACTGATAGATCATGCATGATCCAGCTACAGAAGTAGTATTATTATATATATCTGCGCGCTTCAACTTGCGCTTGTCTATTACAACTCGATCATATGTCGATTGGAGTAGTGAACCAGTGATGTGGTAGGCAGTAGTACTCACATTTTCGCGTGCATATGTAGAGTACGTAGGCTGCACAAACGAATACGTACACGTAGTACCTCTGAGCACACAGCTACCCCCTCCGTTTCAAAATACTTGACTTCCATGAAGTAGCTAGCTAGCTCCTTCGACCAAATGCAAATAATTTACCTTTTTTTTTAACGAAAGGGGTTGCCCCCTGCCCCAATTTTATAGATTGAAGCAGAACAAAAAACCAGTCACACATATGTCTAGCACTGAACCGGGAAATAAAAGCTACTCTCCAGGGGACTACTACACCCAGAGCTAGATAGCAGAAGTTCTCTCCGCAAAACACTGAAATAACCTCTCTAACTTTATTATTACAGAACCCATGAGGGAAAGAAAATAGAGAAAGCGAAGCCAGAGTAGGATCTTCAGTTTGGAGCATCAGCTTCCGCCTTTCCCCTTCCCAGCTCATGCGCCCCTTCCACGTCTCATTTCCATGCGATTCGCATCAGTTCTCCACGCCGCTTGTCCAGCAGAAGAATGCATCGTTGGAGCAGGGTTGCTTGAGCATCGTCGCAGAGAACCTTCCACTGATGCAAATAACAGCTTAGCTTTGCAAGAATGCGATTCACATTTTTCCATTTCTGCCCCTGAAAACAAAATTTGTTTCTTAGTCTCCACACGCTCCACAAGGTAGCAGCAATTACCATATTCAGTACAGGTTTTTTCTTATGCACATGCCAGAAGGCAAAAATATCTTCAAAATTAGCTATTCTATCAATCCCAAAGAAGTCAGACACAAAGCCCCAAACATGTTGAGCAACCACACAATCGAACAGTAAATGTTGAACAGTTTCAAGTTCAGCACAGAAGAGACAGGAAGGATCTTCCACCTCTCTCCTTTTAGCAAGATTATCTCTAGTTAGGATTTTGTTATGAGCACACAGCCACAAGAACACATGAATTTTTTTAGGGCAAGGAATTTTCCAAAGGTCATCTCTGATAGCAGAAGCTATCCCCCCAAAGTTAATGTGTTTATAGAAGGATTTTACTAAATATATACCATTAGGTTCCAGAGACCAAATTGGCATATTAGTTTCAGCTGTCAGAGTGCACTGCTGAACAATGTCAAGCAGCTGTTTCCATTGATCTAAGCCACCTTGATCAACGCATCTCCTAAAAGTTAGCTTAAGTTCGCATCCGTCCCACACCTGAGCTACAGTGCACTCCGTTTGGTTACATATGCAAAAAAGATCCCAGAATTGTACCTTCAGGGAGCAATCCCCTATCCAGACATCGTGCCAGAAATTTATTAGCTTTCCATTGCCCAATCTCCATCTGTAAAAAAAATTTGCAGCAGCCAAAGCCCAGGTGATGCTCTTCCAGAAGGTAGAGCCCCCATCACCTTTTGCCCAGAGAAGATTGGGAGAGTTCACTCTATATTTATGAAGAATGATCTTTTTCCAATCTGAGTCAGTATCATCAAAAAACCTTTTTCCCCATGAAGCCAGTAAAGCCATATTAAACTCTTTGATGTTGGGTATCCCCAAACCCCCATACTCTTTCTTCCTAGTAACTAGCCCCCAAATAATTTACCTTTCCAACAGAACACCTGATATATAGAGGCTGCCACGCGCATGGCACCGTGCGTACGTGGAAGATCGATCTGCTCTACCTACGTACGTCGGCGCGTCATGCATGGCTCCCTGCTCTACCTAGTGATGGTGCTCCGGGTCCGGGCCGCCTGGCACCTCCCTCTTGTGAGCGGCGTCTCCCTGCAGCCTCCTCGCGTTCCACCTACCCGGAGGAACGCCTGCGCCGCTGGTAGCGGGCGCGGCGCCGGCCGCATTGGCGACCGCGGCTGCATAGACGACGCCCGCCACGGCGCGAGCTTCGGTCGGCGTGGCTACGAGCCCCAGGCCAACGATCAACACCATGCAGACGACAGCAGCGCCGATGCGAGCGGCCATGGATGGATCTGGAGACGAGGACGGTACACTAGGTGCTCGACGCAACACGAGAGAGGCTTTTGGTCGATGGTGTGTGTTTGTATGTGTGTTTCATGGATCAGCGGTATTTATAGGACGAGGCGGCGGGACGATAAGAGATGACAAGGATCGGCGGTTACAAAAGCAACAAAGAACGGGACCCGGGGCGATGTTGCGGGTAATTGGTGGAACGACCGATCGCTTTTTATGTGCAAAGGACAAGGAAGGACACGTCGAGCACCGTCGGATTGACCCAGTGGCCACCACTGCAAAGGGGCTAAGAAGATCGTGCGCCGTCGGTCACGATGATCCTCCTTTACCTCTCCCCTTTTGCATTAATTAGCGTGCGTATGCACCATGGCCATGAGCCAATGTTCTGCTTCTGTGCTCCCATGTTCTCTCTGCGCGACTAAATTGCTCACAATAATCCGATCCACGTCAGTGCACCACAGAGGGATGCCACTGCCACCACCGCTCTTCGTCGTGAACGTACGTACATTGTGCCCACAACTACACAGGTTCCATTTATCGGTTGAGACGATAAGACTAGACTTAAGTTCTGCATAGCGGCTAGTTCATGAAGATTTCCTGTAATAGTGACCATGTCCCCCGCAAAAAAAGAAGAAGAGTAATGCTCCCTCCGATCCAAAATAAGTGTCATGATTTTAGCACATTGAACTATTGAACTAAAACCACAATACTTATTTTGGATCGAAGGGAGTAGTAACCATCATTTTCAGTTTCACTTGAGTGAGAAGGCTAGCTGTAGTGTATGAAAAAAAGTGAAGACAGTCTCTTTAGAAACAATGGATGTCTTTGATCCAAAACATTTGTATGAAGCAAGAAAAGGTCTGTAAAAGAGAAGATGCATCGCACAGGATTTTTGCACCATGTTTGAAACTTTATATTAACTCATATGTCTTCAGTCACATAATCATTGCAATTCGATGTTTCCCTATTTTATGTTCTTGGAATCATGCGAATTAAAAATACCTTTTGTGCCTTTTTATGTTCTTCCATGGTAAGCTTCATTTTTTTTGTCTTTTCATGTCTGGATTCTTTGCTCGCGGGTATTTTTCTACAGTAATTGCGGTCGTACAATGACTTTAATGGCACTGCTTGGGATTAGGATGGACTAGTGAGCTAGATACCCATTAGCACCTCTAAAGCATCCTATGATGCAAGTCTAAGTAAATATAGGTGCGGAATTAACCTGCAAAAAGGTAAATAAGCTGAAACAAGGAATCAGGAACACAAGATCTATCCCAAGGTTCAGATCATTTGCACAACCATACGCCCTCATTGAGGAGGCTCAGACAAAAAGTCCTAAGGCCACAAAGCCTCTATCACCAAGAGAGATAGAGGTCTAGGTGTTTGTGTTGGATGTGTGCATCCTAACTATGCAGAGGATGGGTGTGTGCTTATTGTGTTTGTATCTCTTGATGCTCTATTTTAAGCCAATAAAACCCACCATTTGTCAAAAATAATAAGAGAGCAAAAAGAGAGTAATAACACAAAGAAGCAGAAGAGAATTCTCCCACAACAAAGGTTCTCGAAGATTCTACCCTTCGAATGTCTGTAGGTGCCTTATTTAGGCAGCCCCCAAAATCGGCTGACCATTGGATGGAAAAGCGATTTAGAACTTAGAAGTTCTGGACATTAGCCATGGAAGTTCTGAACGCGGTCACAACTTGGATGGGTTTAGTTGGCAATGATTAACCACGCAATTGCGAGGGGTAATAGTAACACTTTTAATTATGGATGAGAAAGTATCATGTGTCGAACCACTCAAGAGAAAGTAGGTAGGCCTCCAATTCTCAAGAGTTACGAAAAACCTTCCATACACTTATATTGTCTACTTTACTAAGAGTCAAGTTGATAGGTGTAGGTTGTTCTTGTATAGACACGCCAATAAATGTTACGTGATGTAAAGTAAATATTGTGAGTAAATAAAGATATGAAAGTGTGCGGTGGTTGTGAAGTACTACCTCTGCTTGAAAAAAGGCATATAAACTTTGTCTGGGATAAAAACAATGTGAAGTTTGACCAAGTTTGTAGAAAAAACTACCAACAACTAAGTTACCAAAATAGTATCATTAAATACATAATATAATATTTTTGTTATATGTTGCTAGATTCTTCTACAGACTTGATCAAACTTTGCATTGTTTGGTTTTAAACAAAATTTATACGTCTTCTTTTCAAGCATGGGAATGGTGTAATTTAAGTTTGAAACAGGTTTTTTCAAACTTGTGGGAGCACTGCGAATGGGAAGACACTTATGTACACGCCGATGCTTGTTTTTCGTAAAACCGAGGAAGCTAAAAAATCATGTAAGCCACAGACAAAGTACTCTTATGGATGGAAATGGCTTGGGTACAGGGTAAGTACAACAATCCCACACCCATACCCGCGGGTACAAAGCCTTGCTCATGCCCAGGGTATCCAGCGGACAACTCAACACACTTATTAAAATATATTGGTATTCAATAGTAATTTCACAGAAATACGACATTGAACTCGAGTTATGACACGGTCAAAGAAAAAGGAGTTTAGTAGTTCAAACAGGGGACTTCAAGAATTTAAACAAAAGGCTTCATGCACAAGCACACACCGCACGATTAAAGTGTATGATATTAATAATTCGAGAACACAAACAATAGTTTGACCCCACATGGCAGCCTGTCGGGTTGGGTTCGTACATACCATTATTAGCAAAAAAGATGTACTCATACTGTATCCATGACTAAGAGCATGGTTAATAATACAGCCAACGGTCGACTATAACAAGTTGCCATGTCATCTATAACCAACCTCTTAGCCGGCATGTACAATAGTAAGTTTTAAATATGTACTAGTTTATCAATAGTTGGCCCACTTTACATCCCTACAAAGCGTCTTGGGTCTCGTGTTGCAGCTGGCTACTAACCAAGAGCCCGCTTCTCTTCTCTCTCCTCTAACTAAGCAAAGATATATTATTTTATTCCTTATAGTCTGCTTATGTCACCCTATTGTACTTGCTCTAATCGGGATACGGTTCGGATGCTACCCATAGACACAAAAAAATGCGTTCAAGCTCTGCCCATGCGGGTCAGGCACCCATGGGTAAAATTGCAAGCTAAACCCGCCACTTCTATGTGGGTGAACCACTGAATAGAAAATATCCATGTCTCCCTGCATCCACATGTTCTATATGACAAGAATGTTGGTACATGGTAACTTTGCTAAGAGCAACTAACTCTAGCATAGTCAGCATATATGTGCCTAATTGCCATAACATATGTCTCTTTGGCGTTCAAGGCCCGTTAAACAGATCTAGCAGAGTCGCCATATTGGCCTCGGCCTCCATAATTTTTGGAGCTTTGGAGGCTGGAGCACTGATATGGACCTAGCTCCAAACCCATCCACCCAATCCTGCTAATGCCGTAGCCATCCATACGCCCGCCGCCTCCACTGCTGCTAATGGCACAATACCATTTCCACCAGGAAGAGCACCCATTAATGGCCGCGATTGCATTTTGCACCCATTTTCCATGGTCGCACGCCAAATCTGGCCTTGTTTCCCGTTGAAGTGTGCCATTCGCGAGTATACAAACCGGCCCACCCCGCGGTGGCACCACTCCGCATACATATTTCCCGTTCGTCGACGCACCCATCTTCTTTGTTCGCCGCCACACTCGCCCCCTTTATCTCCCATGTCACGACGGTCGAGCCATCCTTGTGGACCCTTTCCCGACGAGATTGAAGAGGACCGTGCCAAGAGAAAGTTCTAGGAAAGGGCTTGGTTGTGGTCCGACTGGGTCAAGGAGGACGCACACCATAAGGCTGAATCATCCATCAAGCCGGAGTGCCTCCCCACCGCCCACTGCTACCTTGTCTGCATGACGACAGCCACATTGGCAGAAAGAGAGGTTGCCCTCACGAATGGCTACAAAGTTGTGGACTTCTCCCACATCAAGGACAAACAAGTGTTCGTAGATCGCGTGACCGCATAAATGGAAGTAGCTGAAGCATCCCTGCCTGCGAGGTCACTTCTTCCACGGAGGAAGAAGCCGAACAAGATGGTTCAATAAAGTAGTTGTATTTTTCTTGTTGAAATCGTACTAGAAATCGATGCTGAAATCAAGTTTGAAGCTTCTTCATGTTGTTTGATGAGATTTTTTCGACAAAGGATGAATTTTATTGACTCAAAATAAAGCATCAAGAGGATACGAACACAATGAGCACAGATCCGGCCTCTGCATAGATAGGATGCACACAATCAACACCAAGGCACACACACAAAAACACACCAGCAAATAGCAAAGCCATATAAGGCCAAAACTATGTGTAAGCGAGAAAAAAACTCAAAGCGATTAGATCCGTGATACTCAAACTACAACAATGATCATATCCACACCGATCATCTCATGACACCACACAGACGACGATATTCTTCAATAACAATGCCTTCAAGAAGGGAGGGACGCTCAAGCGCCGCCGCCACTAGATCTGAGCGCGGTGACCAAGGAGCGCAAAAGCCATGGAAGGTTGGGGGTGTGGGGGCTCCCCGATGAGATGCGGAAGAAAGAGTTTGTTAGGCAATGTCAAACAGGTCCCATATGTATGGAGAAAACATTCAAAGGCTCCGTTTATGATGATTTTGGTGCTAGAGTTGCTCTAAAGGTTGTAGAAGGATTTGGGATCCGTCAGTGTGACAGGTCGAGAGCCACCAAAGCCAGCCAAACAGAGAGAGGAAAGGAGAGGCAATGCCATGCTTTTATGCACAAGCAGGAAGCGAGCTGAGGTCAACTCTAACCGATCCCCTATAAAATAGCAGAGGATCCGGCCGAGCAAAGTTTAGTGGAAGATTTTTACTCCACTAATTTCTGGCCGAACCTAGCTGAACTCCTAAATTTAACAGAGTAAAACTCAAATTTGCATAAGTTCAACCTAGATTCGATTTAAACAACCGCAATTGGACACATTAAACATCCGCCTTGTCTTGACATCCCACCGGACATGAGTTTTTAAACCTAAACCTAAACTTAAAATTATAATTAAACTAAACTAGTCTTCAACATCATCATCACCCTTGTAGAGGTCGAGCCAATCTTGCCTTGACATTCCACCGCCCATGGGGTCCGGGCCTGTGCCGCCGTCACCAGAGTTGGGGAAGATGCGCCGCCACTCTTCAACATTGACCTCCTCCTCGTCCTTGCCGCCGTGGTCGCCGCCATGCTCCTCGTCGTCGGAGATGACGATTACCTCCTCGTCGACCGCGTGCTCGGAGGAGATCGCCCACTGTGCCTCCACAAGCTCAGGGTACTGGCAGCGAAGGTCCACCATGTACGCCTCATCGGGACCTCCGTTGTGATGTGCTCCCTCGCCTCCCGGTCCTCCCGAGCCATGGCCGCATTCACCACCTCCAGCGGCGGCGGGACAGTCTCGATGGGCACCGTCAGCCACAAGAAGTTGAGGCACGCCGCCGCGCCGTGAACCGAACCTGCCACCGGTCGTATTCGAGGGCGGCGAGCTCCGTCGTGTGGAAGGACCCGAGCCACTCCCCGTGTGGGTCTTGCAGTCGGTTATCTCCGCCACCCACGACCCCCACGACCGCTGGCGGACGCCGAGGTACTTCCTCCGCAACTGCCGCGACGGAGGGAGGTCGGGGAAACCGTAGATGTGGCGGGAGGAGGCCGCATCGATGGGGCGGCGACGACTTGAGGAGGCTCCGCTTGAAGACGCGTGGCTGCGCGGATCCGCGCTGCGGATCGGCGGCGGGGAGCGCCGGCCACGTGGTCCGGCCATTGGGAGGAGGGGGCGTCGGGGAACGGCGGGGGGTCGTCAATGGCAAGAATGAGGAGGAGGAGAGACTGAGGAGATGGAGGGAGGAGTGAAGATTTTTTACTCCGTCACCGAGCGATGGAGTAAATATAGGCTAGAGATAAACGGCTGAGGATAAATTATCGATTTTTTTCAAAACTATGACTAAATTTATAGCAAATTTGAAAACTAGCGGGCTGAATGCAAAAAAACCAAAAATAGCACCCTGTCGGCCTGGGCTGGGCCGATGGGGGGCCTGTCGGCTTGGTGTAGGCCGATGGGGGCCTGTCGGCCAGCGGTAGGCCGATGGGGGGCCTGTCGGCCACCAATAGGCCGATGGGGTGCCTGTCGGCCTACACGAAGCCGACGAGTGGCCCCATACACCCGAGGGGGCTCCTGTTGGCCCATGGTAAGCTGAAATGTTTTTTTTTTGTGAAATTTGACTTATTAAATCTATTAATGATGTACAACGATTGTCCGTCTTATAAATATTGTAAAAATATTATTTATGCTTCCGCGGGCCTACCTTTCTCGTCAATCCTTTCCCGCCATTATTTCCCGCCATTTCTCTAAGTGTTTTTTTTACAAATAAATTCATTATAATTGCTGCACAACCATTCCCCCTCATTTCTCTCAATATTTTCCCGCCAACTCTGTGCCGATATATGTTCCCGCAACCCGTTTCCCCACGAACCCTCCCCGCAACCCGTTTCCGCAACCCTCCCTGCCCCCGCACCCGTTTCCCGCCAACCCCTTCCGCCACCCGTTTCCCGCCAACCCCTTCCCGCCACCCGTTTCCCGCCAACCCCTTCCCCATATTTCCCGGCACCTTTCCTCCATACCGCAGTCGTTCTTTCCCGCCATTTTCTCCTCTCTACCTATAAAACCCCCTTCACACGGAGTTGGATAAGCAGTCCATTTTAGTGTAGTCGAGATGTCCGATTATCCTTTCGATCGTAGTTTTCACCCTGAGATGAGCAAATGTCTTCTTAGGGCTAGCCACAAATTTCAGGATGGACAATAGGATAGTTCCATGGGACGAACTCATCTGTAGTGACACCATACAGAATGAGTTGGCTCACGCATTACGTAGGTCTGGGTGGCCTGAAAGGACCTATGAGGAGGTACGTAAAGAACTTCTTAGGTTGCATGGAAGGTGGAAGAAGGTAGTGCAGACGAAGAGTGAAAATTTTATAAGGATTGCAGCAGAGCATACATATTTATGGACTGCCGACAGCGAAGACGAAGACGATATCTTCATGCCGAGCACCAAGGCCAAGAGTACCTCATCGTCGAAGGGCAAGAGTATCGCATCGTCGAAGGGCAAGAGTACCGCATCGTCGAAGGGCAAGAGTGCTGCAGCGACGGAGGATGACGATGATGCCTTCATGTAGTATGTAAGCTGTATTTCGTAAGTTCAGTCCTACCGTTTATGTGAGATGTACTTGTATCTTAATTATCGGTTGCAGTCTCTTTGGAAATGTAACTCGAATAACAATGCGGATTAATAGTAATATGTCTCTCGCATACATAAAACAATATATGTATCCTGATCAGATAGAAGCAAGTGCGATAGTAACATATGCGAATAGTCTGAAACTAATATATTTAACGACTCATACATAGATAACGATATCAGTGGGGGGGACGACGGCGAATCTGGGTCTTCCTCGGACGAGGACCGGAAGGCGATAAGCGATCAGCCGGTGGATGACGCTGACGATTACCACGACCATAGATAACCTCGTCTGTCTGTGTCTCCTGCGTCAATGGTGGTGGTGGAGTGTGAAGAACTGTCTGCGAGAACTCATAGGTGTTTGCAGCTCGGTCATCATCGTCGTCGTCGCCGGCTAAGAATGAACCAGCACCACTAAGCATCGGTGACTGGACTGAATGCATGAACGGCTGCGACTGGCTGCCGACTGCGGTAAAGTAAAACATGTAAAATTGATTTGCGAACCTACAATGTTTAAAAGAATGTACAAAATAGTGTTACCTAGGTCCATCTGATGATGCCAGGAAGAGCCCCCTGGTTCTGAAGGAGGTGGCTGCTGGAAGAAAGAGCTCCCTGGTTGTGAAGGAGGTGTCTGCTGCCAGGAAGAGCTCCCTGGTTGTGAACGCTGCACAGAGGGTCGTGGTTCTGAACGCTGCATAGAGGGTCGAGGTTCTGAACGCTGCAGAGAGTGGCGTGGCGGACGATGTGCTGGACGAGGAATAGCAACATCCGAAGATCGTCTACATGTAACAGCTGCGTAAATCCCCCGTAGCTTCTCATCAAGACGCCTCAACCATGAGACATTCTCTCGTGGTGGGATATTATCTCCCCTCTCAAAGCGTTGCATTAAAGCGGAAACCTCCTCTAGCGCCTCGCTTGTCAAGTCACCCTGTACACGGAGAGTTAACCAATTAGATTATTGTTGTATGGCAGACAACACGAATAGTCAACCAATTGTATATGTTCAGGTTAAGAAAAAACTTAACATGTGAGAACCATAGCACGTACCGCGTGGTGTCTGGTTCCCATAACAGAGGCAGTTGGGTACATATCGCTGGTGAGAGGGGCTTCGATCTGATTAGGAGCTGCTGATGGAACCAAGTACATCCTGGTGCTATGCCGGTAACTCTGCAGATACAACCCGAACTTGTCCCAGTCAAAGGGCCGAACCTCATCCCAGATATTTGTCGGCGCAGTAGTCCATTCGTCCACGTAAGGGCTAATGTCGCGAAGCCAAGAATCGTGGGACTTGTTTCCTCCTGCGCGACTGTACCTGAGATTGACATGCGCGTTACATGATTAGTGATATTCTGAATGCAGACCTGAGAACTAAAATAGTATTACTTACTTGTGCACGTGATCTGGTAAGTGTGGAATAACTGGAATGTCAGGCTCTTGGCATAGGCCGAACTGTCTCATCACCCTATGAAGAGCCATCTCCTCAACCGTCACGTCGAACACCAACTTGGCCTTGGTCATCCAATAGTGCCGATCTCTAGTGCACAATCCAGAAATCCCAACTGGACACCTGGATAATATAGCCTGATGGGAGTATGGCTCCCAGATAACTTGATCCTCGTGCAAACTATCAAACTGCGCCGTGAAGGAGGGGTAGCAGCCCCTCACCTGGCTATGCGCGAACTGTCTCTGTGCATGACAAGAAATAAGCATTAGTAATACTATTGAATGGCAAGAAATAAGCATTAGTAATTCATGTTGTTACTTAATATGAAAATACCTCTCTCCGTGTCCAAACAGATCCCATAGTAGGCAAGTCGCCGATAGCAGGCACGTAAGTCCCAGCCATGTCCTCCAAACCAAAAGGTCTATCAACGTAGACATAGGGTCGACCAATAGGGAATCTCTCGTATGACCAGAGCTGCAACAATAGTGGACATCCTGTAATACCTGATTTTCTAGCCTTCAACGAGCAAGCTTTGCACAGGCCTCTGTACGTAGCCGCTAACACAGCAGAACCAAAACTCCTCTGCAGAATGTCCCCAGGGCAACGTGCGTTAACTATCTCTCGTGCAATACCGATGAGTCGTGCATCGACAGTGGGCACGTGGTTCTCCGTGAACATCGTCTTGCCGAACAACCACAAAATATATGCCTCTAGGGATCGGTCAATCTGTGCCTCTGACAACTGAACATTGGGATATCCTAAGGAGACAATCTACATAGAAACCAAAGATTGTTTGAACTATGCAATGAGGACAACAATGAAAACATCAGTTTTTAAACTTGCCATGAAGGTTACCTGAAACTGGGTCAACCACTTAAAACGAGGCCCGTGAGTATCGTTGTCTAGGACCTTAGCAGTTGGCACCGCAGCCAAAAAACGGCCCTGCATCGATGCTAGCCAACCAGATTCTGCCTCTAAAGGACCTATGGCAGCACCGGCCAGAGGTAATCCCAACAAGTAAGACACATCCTGTAAAGTAGGCGCCATCTCTCCCCAGGGAAAGTAAAACGTATGTGTCTCTGGTCTCCATCTATCTACTAAGCAGGTAATGAGTGACTTGTCGTAAGAGAAACGTTTTACTTGCCTCTTGCATAACTGCATTGGTTCACCTGCCTCATCCAATTGCGGATGTTCAACCCACTCATCCAATGTACCCTCAACCAGCCGTGCCAAGGGTAGAAGTCCAGCCCAACTTAACCTACAAAATAAAGAGAATGTAGCATACAGTTAGCGGCTATTAAAATGATGTCAAACATAGTAAGTCATTATACCGACACATACCTATTAACCCATGAATGGTGTATCATCCAGTTAGACTTTGGGGTGCGAGTGACCAACACGTCTAAGTTCTTGCCCGCTTCCATAAGTGCGGCCCGGTGCCCTCTATCAATATTACGATTAAGCAACGGATACGAAGCCATATCTGCAATTCAAACAACAAATCTCAGGTGCAAATTAAAACATAGTCCAGACATATTAAAAATTAAAACATAGTCCAGACATATTACAAATTAAAACATAGTCAAATAATATTACAAAATAAAACATAGTCCAGACATATTACAAATTATAACATAGTCAAATAATATTACAAATTAAAACATAGTCCAACACATATTAGAAATTAAAACATAGTCCAACACATATTACAAATTAAAACATAGTCCAACACATTATATAGCTTGCGAGTTATTTCTTCCTCGTCCGCCCCTTCGGCCTCGACTGCCACGACCACCACGACTGCCACGACCACGTCCGCCTCTTCCTACTGTTGTCGCAGTCGTCGATGTAGAAGCACTCGTCGATGTGGAAGCACCGTCTTTGTTCAGGTCGGGACAATATTTCATCCTATGCCCATAAGCCGCGCATAGCAAACATTGTCTGGTTGCTCCACCAGCTTCAGATTGGTCCATATCGTTTCGGATGCGCTTTACCTTACGTCTGCCCCTCCTTGTTCGCCGAAGTTCTGGATCCGGAATGTATACTCTCTGCCCATCGTTTACCTTGTTGAAATTGCCGACGACTCTAAACCCTGTCATCTCACCTGTCCAGACATTGAGTACTGCATCTTTTAAATAGTATGGGGACACGAAGGAGATAGCGTCCAACTCAATCTGGCCACAGGCAGCCAACACATGTGAGCAAGGCAGGTGCAACAACTTCGGTTTGTTGCATGTACACTCACAAGTTGGATAAAATTCCGTTCCAATTTTTACCTCGTGCGTCTTCACCTCATTTGCAGAACCAAAACCATCTGTAGGAAGCTGAACCTCATACCTTCTTTCCTGATTACCTATGAGTCTCACAGTGTGCTTCTTTGCTTTCTCTATCTTCTTTGCCATGTACTCCATGACACAGCTACAATAAGGTGTGTTCTGGTTATCTGCAATATGCTTCTTTGCTAACTCGTGCCTTTCTCTGAAATATCTCAAAGTGCCATGGAATACAGCCTCTACAATAGCTGTGAGTGGCAATGCTCTATTCCCTCCGAGTACAAAGTTATACACCTCTACAAGATTGGTTGTCATGTGGCCATACCTAGCTCCATGGGTGTCATGCAGCAAAGACCAATTCACCGGAGGCTCTTTCTCTATCCACTCAGAAAAATTCTTTATTGCCTTGCCCTTCTTTCTCTGAGTATTAGGAGGGTCAATTGCTGGCAAGTCACAAAGACCTACTGGCTCCTCTAGCTCCGCGATGAGTGCTGCTAATTTAACCTGATCTTTTTCCATTTTCTTCCTCGCACGGACCTGCTTCTTAGTAAACTCATCTAGTTTTGACCAAATAAATTCGTATTTGTGCTGCTGGTTCTGGTTGCATAATTTTTTGAACAAGTTCATCAACCGTTTGTTCTTAAACTGTGAGAAAAAATTAGCCCCAAGATGGCGCATGCACCACCGGCTCTGCAAGTCTTTCCAAGGTGTTGGTTCGTCAGCTGTTGGATTCCTTAGTGTCTTCACGGCCTTCAATATACCAGCATGTCTGTCATGAATGACACAGACGTTTGGTCGGTCTTTCACGATCGCAATTTTAACTTGACGGAAGAACCATACCCAGCTCGGAAAGTTCTCACCCTCCACAAATGCCATGGCAAGTGGGATGATTTGATTGTTCCCGTCCACACCAATAGCAGTCAGGATTTGCCCTTTGTACTGACCAGTCAGGAATGTACCATCCACAAACATCACAGGAGGACAATGCCGGAAAGCTTCGATGCACATAGCGAAAGAGAAGAATACTCGTTTCAACACCTTGAAATCTGGTATACTCTCCAACCTCGTGTGTTGTATGTTAACATAAGTGCCGGATTCCTCTCCTTCAGTATGTAAAGGAGACGGACAACATTATCATAGAGTCAAGAACGTCCCAAACCTTTCCTCCATAGCCTTCTGCTTAGCCCTCCAAGCCTTCCCTAAGGAATCTCATAATTCCATCTGACCTTCACTGCTGTCTGGATGTGTTTTGCTTCCATATCTTTCTTCTCCACTATCTCAGTACATGAGTGTGCAATGAGAGTTGAATTCAGGTTTGGATGACGAACCAACAGGTTTTTCCTCACACAATTATGTGGGACACATTGGTGACAACCCAGTGGATGTTATACTTCGGCACGTGCCCGTGCACCTTCGCAGGACAACCTGTTTCAGCACACTTCACGGTATAGTTTGTGGACTTGATATTGTGTGTCCGGAAAACCCTCTGCGTAGACATAGCCCACTTTATCATCACCGCATACTTCAATTTTTTCTTTGTATCAAACATAGCCCCTATCTGGACTTGGTTCAGATTATACTGCCATGGAGTCTCATGGCCATCGTTCACCGTAAGGCCGGTGGATATGTCCTGATCCCATGCAGAAGGAATCGGTACCTCCACTTCATCCTCGGAATTTTCAGAATCCAGATCATCCGCCAATCCATCCTCATCCTCTTCCTCCATCACCCTCAGCATTTCCTCCTCTTCCTCATCCCAATCAGAATCCACATCCTCCGCCAATATTATCGACTGACTACTCTGCCCAGTATCATGACCACAAACATTGTGTGGCGCATAATCTGACTCTTTCTCGGCTTGGCTAGCATCCACATCCGGTGGCTGTGACCCAGATAAATAAATCTCGTTAGCTACTTGACTACCGTGGCCGGGTTCATACCCCACGTGGAGTTGTACGGTATTCTCCTCCTTCGCCACAGGTTGCACTAGGGCATATGGGTGGATTCTTCTGTCTCGGCAACGACTTAACATGGTCAACCAATGCTGGCTCCTATCTATCGGCATCAACTCCCACTTCACATTTTTACAGGATTTCGTCCACAATGCATGAATACTGACGGAACATACTTCAGGATCCAGCCCAAAACTAGTAGTCAACCAGTACTTCAATTGTCTAATGTCCAGTCTGTTCGGGTCTGAAAGTGTCATGACGCCATTTTTAAACTCGCTAAGATCAACCCCCAACTCATTATACCGAACATTACCAGGGCCGTAGTAAACAGTCAAATTTACTGATTCAGACATTTTCACCTGTCAGACATTGCCACCTTCTCATTAATCGCAACGAACAATAATATTACCGGCTACACTAACAAAATATATTACCGGCTACACTAACAAAAAATATTACCGGCTACAAAAAACAAAAAATATTACAGGCTACACTAACAAAAATATTACCGGCTACACTAACTAAAAATATTACCGACTACACTAACAAAAATATTACCGGCTTAACTAACTAACAATATTACCGACTACACTAACAAAAATACTACCGGCTACACTAACAAAAATATTACCGGCTACACTAATAAAAATATTACTGGCTACACTAACAAAAATATTACCAGCTACACTAACAAAAATATTACCGGTTAGAAAAATATTTCTGACGACATTGCTATACCTTCGACGCGTGTGTCCCCTTCACCTCCTCCTCACCACCACTGCCTCCACACCCGCAGCTCCTCCACCACACCACCTGCTCACCAGCCACACCTCCTCCACCCCACCATGGCTCCTCCTCACTTACGCACAAATAACTACACCATAGCAAAAAATATGACCGTAGGCCGCTGGAGAATGCTATGATCTATTGATTCTGCCGCTTGGAATGGAAAATGGGTGGAAGAATGAGTAGATCGGTGAGGGGGTGGAGAGTACAGAGAGGAAATGAGAGAGAGAGGAAGTGCCAGTGACCAGAGGAGGAAGAAACGAGTTGTGGGCTTATGCAAGGACCTATCAGCTTACCAGAGGCCAACAGGCCCCACTCGGCCGGCAGGAGGCTGACAGCCACTCGTCGGCTGCCGACAGGCCACCCATCGGCCTAGTGGAGGCCGACAGGCACCCCTCGGCCCGCAGAAGGCCGACAGGCCCCCCATCGGCCAGGCCCAGGCCGACAGGGTGCTATTTCTGGTTTTTTTGCATTCAGCCCGCTAATTTTCAAATTTGCTATAAATTTAGTCATAGTTTTGAAAAAAAATCTAAATTATCCTCCTCTGCCTACTAGTATTAAGGTTCGGCTAGATCCTGACTCCTCTAACCGGTTACAGAGGATAGGTTAGAAATGGCTTGACACCCGGGGATCCCATAGGAAAGACGGCCGCCACGCTCGATCCGCACCATGGCGTCGGTCCCAGGCTCGTGTTCCGTTGTTCGGCCAGTTCACCGATCTTGATGAAAAGTATCTCTCCATTGCTCACTAGTCTTTCTGAGCCTACCACGATGAGTCAGATGACACGCCGCTGATCCCATTGGCGGTTGGTGATTACAGTCGGTTTACGGTCACACTCACTGGAAAGTTGCACGTACTTTTCTTGAATATATAAAATGAAATAATGTGCGTCGACCGTCCACAAAAGGAGATCCGCATGCAGATATTCATCGTGCGTGCATGATGCCATGATCGATCTCTCAAGTGGACGATCAGAGTCGACACCGTACGCAAGGAATAATATTATCCCAACACCACGTAGGATTTTCCCCTAAAAAAAACACCACGTAGGATGACCAAGCTTAAAAGGACAATCCAGTCTCACTGATACAGTAGATCATTGCTACACAGAAGTATTATTATCTGCGCGTTTCAACAGCCTGAGCTTATTTATTACTCCCTCCGTCCGAAAAAAATTTGTTGGGACAAGTTTTTTCGGATGGAGAGAGTACAACTGGGTTGCATCATGTGTGGACTATACTTAAACCAAATGCAAACTATACTTATTTTACCTCTCCGGTCCGATACGCAGTCCCAGAGATGTATACAACAGCAACGTACGGCGTATGATCCACCCGACGCTCCACGGGAATTCGCATCACGTAGTACGTACGTTGGCCTGGGCCTGGCACGTCGCATGCAGCTGACCGCTTGTGTTTAGTGATGGTGCTGCGGGTCTGGGCCGCCGGGCACCTCCCGCTTCCGGGCGGCGTCTCCCTCCAGCCTCCTCGCGCTGTTCCACTTCCCCCGACGAATGCCACCGCCGGCAGCATTGGTGACCGCGGCAGCGTAGACGACGTCCGGCACGGCGCGAGCTTCGGTCGGCGTGGCCACGAGCCCCGCGCTGACGATCAAGACCATGCAGAGTACGACAGCGCCGACGCGAGTCGCCATGGATGATGATGGATGGAGCTAGCTAGCGTTAAACTGCGAGACAAGATGCGTACACGTACGTACGTAGGTGCTCGGTGCGTATCTAGCTAGGCAGTAGTAGTACAAGGTGTGTGCTGAACTGCTGGTGGAGAGATATCCTTCATGGCCAGGCGCCGCTCTCTATTTATAGGACGAGCTAGCTCGATGAGATGGATCATACTGGCGGTTACAACGTGGGCCCGGCCGGGGTCCGGCCGTTGCTGCGGATAATTGGTGGAAGTGGAACCACCGCGCGCATTGTGTGCCTGCCTCTGCCTAGGACAAACAAGGCCACGTAGGGGGTGGTGTTGGAGACGAGTAATGTTGGATGAACCTGGTGTGATCCTGTCCGAGTGGCCACCATTGCCCACCGGCTAAGATCATGCGTCCATCATAATTGATCCTCCATCTTTTTTCCCTTTCTGCATTAGCATATGCTCCGTGTCCGTGCTTGCCTACGCACGCCATGAGCCAATGTTATCTCCTATGTTCCGGTCGACGCTGGCCTCTTGCTTACTTAATTGCCCACAATAATCTACTCCACATGCATCAGTGCGCCAATAAGCAGGGAGGAATGCCACCGCCGCTCTCAGCTCTCATCGTGTATGTGGACGATGTATCGAAGAATGAAAGGATATAAGCCACGATTTGAACTACTGAAAGTAGCTGACATGTGGTCTGTCTGCTTCTGGAAACTGGAATAATCATCTAAAAAACAGGAATGATACCTGCTCCTTATGACAATGTATGGTGCCCAGCGTTTTGGAATACATGCATATGCATGCATGCACGAACATAATCTTTTGAAGCTTTTGACCGCAGATATGCTTAAATGTGGGTAGAATATATTTTCAACCGCGTCTTAAAACATTTGTGGCTACTCGAAATGATTCTACTAGCCCAATGTGCTAAAGCCCATCGAAGTAGGCCAATAATGCAAAAAAAAAAAAACAATTCTTTAGTTTTTCCAAATGAAAAATATGCTAGTACCGAATTTGGCAATAAAAGTCATGATATACCATTATATATTAAATATTTTTCTTGATACCGTCTGGAAATCAATGGTCAAGGGAGAGTTGACGTCCAATTTGAACAAAGGCAGAATATGTACATACATGTCAAGCTCAGGTTCTCAAGAACTACAAAACCGACCTAAGCAGCACCCGCAGCATTTTGATTTAGAAATAATTACCATGAGCACCGGGAAGGTTAAGCCTTGAACCAGGGTGGGCTGGGCTGGGAGAGCACCTTCAGCTCTAGACAACTGAGTGATGCCCTGTTGTCAATGGCATGACCAGTAGTGAAGTGTAACTTTCTTTAGGCACTGACTTATGCATACTCATCGAAAGCCTCGCAGGTCACAACTGCCATGTCATGAATTTATATACTTCAATTCAATTATCCAGAACACATGGTGGAAAATCCGCATCAATGATCTATTCAACATTGATCAAAGAGATGGTTAGTGTTAACAAAAAAAGTTTGTTAAAAAAACAATAGCAACGGTAGACCTAGAGCATTCTATCATTGGATGGATCTCATCCATCAATTTTCCCTATTTCCACGACTTTAGAATCCTATGGACGAAAGAGTCTCCACGGCACCACATCTTTTGACATTACGTTGTGATGTCACTGACTTCATCATTCTAGTATCTAGACCATCAGATGAAAGAAGAATAGACAAGATGGCATAAAATACTGAATCCTACGGAAACTAAAGCACACGAGTTATTGACAGAAGCTGTTGGTAGCACCACAGTAAAAATGCAAGAATTTTTCTATAGTATTAGGTGCATGGCATAGTTATCATAGAAACAAAGAAAATATCAATCTGGTGGGCTTAGTGGAAAATTTTCTTTGAAATTGTATACAAAGTAGACCATAGGAATAATTCCTATGGTTTTTAATCCTAAGAAGGTAACAAACCCTGTAAGAAAAATTTCTACAGAACTGAGTCCTCCAAAATTCTTTTGAACCAAACCAATGTTCACACTGAGAATCTAGTAAGCCCCGTGGAGGGAGAGCTCCTACCTTTTCCAGTCACAGAGAACAAATTGTGATGATATGCAGGTAGACATCAGTCAGTAGTCACAGTTGCAATCTGCATCAAGGTGTCGTACCAAGGACAATGCCAGTTTACCTGCCTACAATTCAGAGATACACTAAGTACCTTGCAACGCGCATAAGATATGGCAGCAACCAAAGTTAATCAGAATTTAAAATCGTTAGACATGCACTATCTAGTAAGCTGGATCTTCCTTCAACTGTCAATCTTTGCAATCCTAGCTTGATACGGATGTCATGACATCTCAGCCCACCAGCCATTGGATTAGATAATGCATTGAATTCTTTGACCAGATCACCTTTATAGTACCAGGACAACAGTGCCTGGTCATCATTCAATTAGTAAACGCGAACCTTTGGAGCTACGTAGACAATACCTAGTGGAATGAAAAGCAATAGCCAATAAAAGGCCATGCTTCGGTATTATATAATCCATATTTTGCTACTAATGTGCATGCTTCGTCAAAAGCCTGTGTACCCTGATAATTAGTTAATGCCTCTGTGCTGACTCGTGCTTTATCATCTTTGCAACCGATTTGCCACAGCCTAACGACCTTGGCTGACTAATCCATGATGCTAAGAGGCGCCTCGCAAGAACTTGTTTATGAAAAAGGAATCCACGTTTCAGATACTCATTGAGCAGGAAACACACCTGGTGACAGCAGCCTCACAATACTAATCATTATAAATGCATTGGTCTGGTATGATCATGCAGATCACCATCAATTAGATTCACAAGTCAAGCATAGTAAATAGGAGGGGATCTTACTGAACACGTTCCAGTCATTTTCCACATTTTCATAGGCTGCAAGTGGCTACCACACCTTGGTATTTTGACAACAGCCTTTCTCCTTTTACTCTCCTTTTGCCTGTGAACTGAAACATTTCATTAGGTACAGAAAGTCAACCACCAAACCCAGTAGATTCCTAATGCTCACTAAACTTTATGCCATGAGATCATCTTCATTTCTCATATTCCATTTCTTACCTGAATAACTGAATTCAGTCACTGTACAATATTTCTTCAGATATTTCCAACTAGGTACACATTTCCATTTTTCTTTGTGGACCTTCACACCACCTTTGCAACTTTCACAAAGAATGACGACCAGTTTTCAAATTCTAACTGCCAAAGTGAACATTTCATTGACCATATGGAGGCTGGATCTTTAAGGGCCACATATTCAGGTCAACTGGAATAGAAGCCATCCTTTTCGCCTCCATGTTGCACAATTCTGACCATGAAGGTAACAACATGAACGCGGAACACCTCTTGCTAGTTTGCATCACTACATGCAGAAAGAGCAAGGCATTTTCCTTCTGTAGTTAGCCACTAGATAATGACAGAACACAAAGCCAAACCAAAGGAACTATGGAAGGGAGCAAAGAAATGCCGACCCACAATGAACCACCAACCAGAAAAGATTCATCAAATGAGGACGTTTCCAATCAACACCCTTCATCATAGATATAATGGAGCGAACAAAAGAGGTGAAGTGGTTGATAAAGGTGCCCAGCAATCACATATCCTCCATTACTAGGTTGTTCAAACATATGATTTAAATGATAACCTACATTATTGTAACAATATCAACACTATGTGCAACCAAAATTCATTTGATATCTAGTATAGTCTAAATATTAATTTGGCAACAACTATTTGCTGAATTCATGTGACCACCTCTATTGTTTACCAAGACCATCACTAGCTAAACACTTGAGTATCTAGCATGCCATATGTATTGCATCCTTGGAGGAATGTGCGCCAAATAATAGTACTCGGGCGGAAAGGCATGCCTCTAATCACAGAGTCAGCTTGCTTTAAATGACCACACTTGCATAGCATGTCCACCACACAAATGTAATGCTCCATCCCAGCTTCAGTTGAGTAATCAGCTTCCATACGTTTGAATATCTCCATTCCCTCCTGCACAAGTCCTCCATGTCTACAAGCTGAAAGGACTGCCAGAATTGCTACCTTGTCAGGTTTGAAAGCAGCCTCTTCCATAGCTTTAAACCAAGCCAGGGCCTTACGAGAAAAACCGTTAAGTGCAAGGCCTGAAATCACAGCTGTCCATGAGATTACGTTCCTATCTTCCATTTCCTCAAAGGCTTTCAGACAGTCTTCAATTCTACCACATTTAGCATACATATCTAGCAACATATTATTAGTACGAGTGTCTGAGCACCCATAACTGGTCTTGATGATTACCCCATGCACCAGCCTACCAAGAACAAGGCTGTTAACTTTTGTACAAATACTCAGCAAGCTCACAGCTACATAGTTATCAAAATGATGCCCCAAAGTTCTCATCTGTCTGAAAAGTCCAAAAGCTTCAGCATAATCACCATTCCGTGCACAAGCAGTAATAAGTATGCTCCATGAAATATTATCACTAATTTGCTGATGTAAGAGTAGCTCCTTGGTTTCTTGGTACATGTGAGCTCTATTATATGCCCCAGCTAAAACATTCATGGAGACATTACTGGAGTCAGGATCCAATGTAACTCCATAAGCCAGGGCATCAGAAACAAAGCCATGTGAGACATAGGAAGATATAATAGCACTTGAAACATAGTCATTGCCGTCATAACCCAGTTTTGTGACCAATGAGTGAATCTGATGCACATCCAACAGTGATGGATCCTTGAGCAAGGAAGAAAAGGTAAATTCATTCGGGCTAATTCCTGATCGCAACATATCTCTCAGAATCATAAACAGAGTTGGAAAATCACCATCTGACTTGATAGAAAGCAGAGCATTCCAACATGCAGTGCTCTTATGAGGAACCTCTTCGAGTACTTTAAGAGCGTCCCTCCTACCAACACATTTGTTGTAGAAATCAACCAGTGAAGTACTCACAAATACTGTAGTACTGAGGTTATGCTTGATAGATTTGGTGTGAACAGACTTCCCATGCTCCTGTGCATTTATACTGGTGCAAGCGTAAAGAACACTGGAAAATGTAGTTTCATCTGGAGAAACACCCTGACCATGCATCGCTGAGAAAAGCTCAAAAGCTCTCCCTGGGAAGTCACTCCTAGCGAAAGCAGTGATCATTGTATTCCACGAGACCACGTTTCTGAACATCAGCCCATTAAATAGCTTCTCTGCCCCACAAACTGCGCCGCAAGTACAGTAATAATTCAGCAACGAATTAGCAACTGCGGAGAAGGAATCCAGTGCAGTTTTGATGGCAAGCCCATGAACTGGATCTGGTGACACAAGCGCAGGCAAGACCGCAACGAGAGAGCCTTCAGACAAGCCATCGCCGCTCCTCACGAGTTCCCTGAACCAAAGCACTGCGTCCTGGACATGCCCATGCTGTGCGAACGAAGAGACGAGACAGTTCCAGGTGACGACGCTCCGTGAGGGCATTTCCCCGAACAGGTCGAGCGCCTCGCCGAACCGTCCGTGTCGCGCGAAGAAGCCCAGCAGCGCCGTCCCGGAGTACGGGTCGCTGTGGAGCAGGCCGCGCTTGAGGATCTGCGGATGCAGCTGCGTGGCGCGGGGGGGGCACACGGAAGGCGAGGATAGGATCGGCGCGAAGGTGAACGCGGTCGGGGCGACGCCCGCGGCGAGCATGCGCGCGAGCAGCAAGAAGGCGTCGGCCGCGCGGCCGGCACGGGCGCGGGAGGAGATGAGGGAGTTGAAGAGGGAAGGAGAGAGCGGCGGGTACTGGGTCGGCATTCCGTCGTGCGGGAGGTGGGCATGGCGTGAGGCGAGCAGAGATCGATGGACCGAGGCCGTCGAGTCGGGCGGGAGTCAGGAGAACGGGCGGCTGCGATGGTAAGCTGTGTTGGCGCGGAGGGAGTTCAACTGTGGTTGGCCGGAGTGGAACAAGTGGTTGAAGCTGGCCTCTCCGGCTCCGGCCGCCGAGGGCAAGGGAAGAGCGCGGGAGGGGAGGACCGTCGGAAAATGCTATTTGACGCTTAAGGCGCCAAACATAGCTCTATTCGTACGCAGAGCTATGGGCCGGTTTTGTTCTTTTTATTCTTATTCTGTTTTTTTTCCTTTTCATTATTTTAATTTTCATTTTTTTCATTTAAAAACATGATTTTAAGGAAATATCATAAAAAAAATCATGAATATATTTTTATTTCGTGAAAATTTTAAAGATTCATGAACTTTTTTCAATCCATGAAATATTTTTAATACGTGGAATTATTTTCAAATTCAAGAACTTTACCCAATCTTCAAACATTTTTAGAAATTCATGGATAATTTTTGAAATTCATGATTTTTCAAACATTTTTCCATTTCATGAAGTTTTCAAAATTCACCAACATTTCTTAATTCATCGAAATTTTCCAAATTCATGAACTTTTTAAAATTTTGGCACATGTTTTCCAAAATTTTGAACTTTTTTTCTTCAAATTCATGTTCTCTAACTTAAGAAGATTTCTAATTAATAAAAAAACATTTTTCTGCTGGCTGGAGAGGCTTCGCATGAGCGCCGGCTACAATTCAGGCGCCATAAGCATCAAACAGGAGCTTGCAGAACTGCCATCCCAATGACTATGGTGTATCTTTGTACTTTGGAGGCCAATGGATGTGTCCTTTCCCCATGTTGGGCTCTAATTTGTTGGGCCAGGCCGTGGACCCAATTTCTTTAAAATTTGTACGATGATATACTTATTTAAACTAAAATCACTAGTTAAGGGGTACCTCTTGCAAAGGCCACTGTCACCTCCTCTCGTGGTGACAAGTGACGCACCACATGTGTTCCAAAACTATACTAATTCATGCTTCAAAACTTGTACTAACTGGCTTCACTTTTTGGGGAAGCATAGTTGTGCTTTCACGCGAGAACCACAACTGTGCTTCACTATCAGGGAAGCACACTTGTGTATGCTTTCACGCGAGCAGCACATTTGTGCTTTCAAGAGGAACCACAACTGTGCTCCGAGCTCGTGACAGACAAGAAAAAACAAAAAAACAAAGAAACATAAAATAAGGAAAAAAAAAGGAAAACCGAGAAAACAGGAAAACCAAAAAAAATGAAGAAAAAAACGTCTCGATGTGGAAGCGCCCAGCACATGCCACATGGTGGCGCTTGGACGGGCCACATGGCGTGTTGGTCCACTCCTGCGCTAGCAAAAGTGCCCCACACAAGGGCCACACTCCAATTAGTTGCTCCCTATTTAAACACATTTGTGCAAAATAGTTATAAATTGAAATTTTGGTTCAAAATATATTGATTACTTAAACTTTGCTATAAAACCCAATTCATATCTTACTATTAGTGTGGGGAGAAAGAATATCTAGCTAGGGACGTACTTTGATGAAAACGAGAGAGTAAGCATTGATCCTGTATCTAACACACTATACCCTAAAGTAACTGTATTCACTAAATCTTGCATTGTATATTGTATATCAAATCAGATTTTTTTTGGCATTTTGGTTGTTTAATATGGCGAAAATGCATCTCTTAGATACTCTTACCGAGGTTTTGATGCTTTATAACACAACCATTGAGCGAACTAACATTTTTATTGAATATTTAAGATTAGCCAATGGCTTTAAAGTGGAACAGCAATGGTGACCCCTACCTACTTTTCTTCAAGTTGTTGTCTATCTCAAGCTTTTAGAATGTATTTTATTAGCTTTTGATGAATATAAGATTTACACTAAGTATGGGACAACCATACTATAAAGAGGGGCAGAAACAAATGTACCTTGGTTGAAACTTCATGAAGGATCTGAAACCCAAAGTCCTAAAGAAACCACTCTACCCATCTCAATTCTCAATTTCACTAGATTAGGGTGCATTAGATGTTCAATACTATTGTGTCAACTAGCAAGGTGCACCCAAAAAGCACTTTTATCCAGGCATCTTGGTGAGTTTTGTGTGTGCAACCACTTTTACCGCTCTCCCTACGGATATTAGTTGGTGGTACTACGGGGTATAAGAAGTTTTTAAAATATATTCTTGAGAGTATAGTGTTCCGCATTTTGAACAGCAGAGTTATGACCGGCTACAAAATAAATAGAATTGAAAGACTAGAGGAAGATCTTAAGGCATCTCGAAGGGTATGCATCTAATTACATCCTCTACTTGAATGTGAACGTCCCTACTTGTCCGGATTTTTAGTGGTACCCAAGAGCGTCCCTTACTTGTCCACTTTTTGTCAAACTCAATTTTTCACATTTTCAACATTCAACAACAATTCAACCATAGATATAGCGTGCATTCAACAACAACAAAAATCAACAATTATGCATGACAAACAATTCAACAAAAGTTCATAATTCATATTCAACAAACTGAGTGAATCAATGTCCACCACGATTTCCATGGCGCACATTGATGTTGCTATGCATCATGTGAACCCACTTCACCGCATTCGCATACATGATGCTAGTGTCGATTGATGCCCTCTTTGCAACAATGTTCACCTTCTCTCTCTCAAGTGCAATACTCTCCTTCTCAAGTTCAGCCTTCTTTGATTGTATCTTCATGAGTTCTTTGAACCTCTCTTCCTTCTTTCTTTTATTTTTGCACTTGGTATCTATTTGTTGGATATGATGGTCCTAGCATGGGAGGAGTGGGGATGGGTGGGGGTTCGGGTGAGGTCCGTGTGGGGATTCCGGATAGCCCGGGCAATTAGGGAGCCCCCCTGGATGCTTTTTTTTTTGTCGGAAAACACAAGAGAAAAGGGGAGCGTCTTTTTTTTTGAAACACGGTACATGCACAGATGCGCACACATTCACACTACCCTATAAGCATCTCATAGTCGACGGATACATTATACCATTCAAAGAATAACATTGAAAATCTTAAAATAAACCCAGGGAACATGCGTGCACCCGAGTCTAGTTTTCGACTTGAACTCGGATGGATTGATCCCACACAAGAATCTAACTCCGGCATATCATATTGAGATTTACGGTGGCGCCTTATCGTTAACGGGAACGTCTCCTCCCACTAAAAGCATGTCGCCGGAAATCCTGAAATAAATCCAGGAATAATGCGAGCACCAGGATTTGAATCCTGATGGGTTGGAGATACCACTGTCCCTCTAACCATCCAACCATAGGTTGATTCGCACTGCGTATCTTATCTATCTATCCTTAAGGGCAGCAATACAACATTGGCACCGTAAACTATCATCAGTATCTTGATCATATCGCGTAGCCATTATGAAAATGCCGTCCTACTATCCAGTGAATATTAATTATGGAATGCACGGGAAGGCGTGATTAAGTGCGGGGACGGCTTGACCAGTCTCTTGCTAGCTAGCTTAATATGCATGCCGCTGTTCGATCATGGGCCATTAGTTGTTACTTTGTTGGACTAGCTCGCTATCTTGCTGGGCCATGTATGTTTCGCGGCGAACAATGGTCGGTGCAATCAGCCATTCAAAACCTCACCTTTTGTTTCTATCATCTTCTCACCCCAATTCCGATCTTAATTTTTTTGGCCACACCTAATTCTGCCATGCATGCATCAAGACAGCTGCATTGATTACCTGTTCACATTTTTCATGTCGAACAACCCTCCTTCCCGAGGCGCTCCCGCGAGCACCCCCGGGAGGAACCCTAGCGCCGCCTCCCCCGACCCCCTCCCTCGACGCCGTCGGGGGCGTCGCCAGCCTAAGGCCGCGTGGCGCTGGCGGCGGCGGGGCTGCTCCCTCCCGCGCGCAGATGGTGGCTGTCGCGGGGCGCCTCCTCTCTGCTCAGTGGTGTTGGCCGTCGGGGCGGTCCTGCTTCGGCTCACCTCCTCCTCCTGGCGTTCTGGTGGCCAGCGGTGCCGCCTCCTCCCTCCCCGGTGCAGCCCGTGGGGATCCGGCGTCCTGGGACGTGCTGGCCGCGGATCTGGCCTTCTGTCCTGATCTGGATGGTGTGGCGGTTTGCGGTGGCAATGGGAGGCCGGCGGCCCTGTTTAGGTGGTGGCGCTGCAGTTGGTGTTCGTCTGCTCCAGTGGGGTGGTGGGGCTCCGGCTAGACCTGGCCAGGGCGTGGTGGCGCTGGTGTGGTGGTGGTGGTGCGCGTTCGCTTTGCCGACGACTAGTGGGAGGGCGGTGCGGGTTGGGGCACCGACCCTGCATGGCTGTTGCTTCGGCTGTGGGCGGCGGCGGCGTGGTGGCTCGGCTCTCTCGGTGTGAAGGCTTTCATTCGCCGTGTCGGCATCACGGCAGCTCGGCGGGCCGGCTGGGGCGGCGGCTGGCTTTCCAGTGTCGGCTCGTCTGTAGGCGGCCCGTTTCGACCTTTGGTCCCTCTCCTCGTCGTCTGGTTGCTACCTTCGTCGAAGGTTCGGCCCTCCCCCGACTACGATCCATCGCTCGTCTCGCGCTCGGCAGCAGGACCGAGCTCGTCTCGCGCCCGGAAGTAGGGCCGACCTCATCTCGCGCCCAGCAGCAAGACCGTGCTCGTCTTGCGCCCGGCGGTAGGACCGAACTCGTCTCACGCCCGGTGCCGCAGGACGGGTTGATGGAGGCCAGTTTTGGCCGGCCTATCGGGTTTCAACATTGGGGGTAGCCCAGGTGTGTGAAAGGCGGGTCCTTTCCGCTCGTATCTTTGGTTGGGGTAGTGGTGGGTCTCGCGTGAGGTAGTGTCAAGGTCTTGGATGTCGGGGCGGCGGCCCTGGTGATGGTTCCGCGGTGCTCATGGGCAGAGCCCGTGGTTAGGTGCTGCCCGGTGGCCATGATCGTGTGGGCGGCGTTGTCACCGAGATGTGGCGTTCGGTGATGGTGAGTGTTGGCTGGGGTGAAAATCTGATCTATCTTCGGACAGACTGGCGGCCGCGAAGCTTGTTCCCTTCTTGAAAGCGTCGTCGCGGCTCTCATTGCCCTTCGTCTTGCTCCAGGGGAAACTCTGATCCTTGAGTCGGGCGGTGGCGGTGCTCTGGTGTCGTAACCTTCCTGAAGGCACCGTCTTGGAGCACACGGTTCGTCGTATGTGGCTTCATCTCTTCGCGGTGGCGCGTTCACGGTTGAGGACTTCGGTTGCTCTTGTAGTACTAGGGGTAGTGTTGTTGCGCTCAATGCCTATGTATCCAGCCTTGGGTATGTGTGTTATAGTGACGTGCGTTTGTATCTGAGTTGTGGTCGGTCGTTGCTTTATATATAAAGCGGGGCAAAATCCTTTTTGGGTAGAAAGCTGCATTTAAGATTCTGTAGATAGCCGAGTAACATGCACTCATGCATGATGCAATCTTCTAAAATGATGTTGTCCAGTTGGCAGATCAATGTAGGCCACTAGCTAGTGACCGCTCTTTTGTGTTCTTTTTAGCCGACCTGGTAGTACAAATAGTGCAATGTTGAAAACAGTGCAATGTCGATGTTGTTGTGGTCGCTGATGTTAGGTAGCCTGACTCTATACACATTGGCGATGCTCTTGGTACGGATGAGGATATGCTAGGCATGGAGAATTTGGGTGACATGTTTTTCTAGCTAACGGAGGGAAACAAGATTGCTAATGGTGTCCATGTGCCCCTAGCGTGTCCCGCCCGAAGGTGCGTGGAGCCACAGGCAGCCCCTGGACCTTTCCTTTTGCAGGAGTTCATCCTTCATGAAGTTACCTTCGCCTGATGTTTTCCAGATTTATTTAGTTGGGGAAGGTCCTGGAATCACCAACACAAAAGAATGCAATTCTGCCCTTTGATAATTTATTAGTAGGTGGGTCAAAAAATTATAAAGTATTGCGTAAAATGATAAGAAATATGCAAGAAAAGTTAGAAAGTAATAGATATGTTCTGGATGCATCAAGGCTCAAGACAAAAGGGTGTGTACCAAAAAAGTGGGGCAACACTCGAGGTCAGGGCAAGGCGCAAGTGCAAAAAGGCCAGGTATTTCGGTGTTGTCGATGCTCTGAGTCTGACAGTATCGTCGAATGACGACTAATTTGTTTAGAAGGGAATGCAGGTGGTGGATCAAGACGGTAGCACACGAAACACGTGATCTACCTAGGTTCAGACCCTCCCTGCTGAGGTAACACCCTAGTCATGCCTACTTGGGTTGCATTGCTTGAGTGCTCACTGACAATCAGGAAGATCGCTCAAGATTTTGTCTTGGGTTACAAGTTCTTGGGTGTGACAGCCGAGGAGGAAGAAGGGGGTAGGTGGAAACCCTAGCATTAGATGGCCCTAGAGAATCTTGGACCCCCCCCCCCCAACAAAGAGTCATCGTAGCTCACCTTATATACCCAGTCGAGCTACAGTTACATGATTCAGGCCAGACTAAAGGTGGGCTCGTGCCACCAGGTTGAGTCAGACCCTGTTGTGCGGCAGTAGGTTAGTGCTGCTTTGACTCCCAAGCAGACGTGGCATCATCCTCTCCTCTTCGAGGAAATCCCAACGCAGATCACAAGTAGCAGGAAGAATTTCTGGTGCCGTTGCCGGGGAGACATCATCAACAACTATCAAGTACCTTTGCATAAACTTTCATCTCCTTGCATTTACATTATTTGCCATTTGCGTCTCGTTTTCATCTCCTCCACTTCTAAAATGTTTTATCGAAAAAATAACACAAAAATGTTCTACTTTGTTGCTTTGCTTGTTTGTTTGCCATAATTGTGTGCTTATTGGAAATCATAAAACGAAAACTTATGGATCCTCATCCACTTTCTAATCTTTTTAAAAGATCCAATTATGATAAACCAATTGCTAGTGAATTGAGTTTACTAGATCATCTTTGTGAAGTTTTGCTTGAGACTCGTGAATCTGAAAATTATGATGAAGTGTTAAAAGAAGAAATTTACAAAGTGATTCACGATAGCTCCTTGAATGAAAAGCATGATTGCAATGATGTTATTATAAATTCTATTAATGTCAATTGTGCTAATAATATGCAAAACCCTAAGATTGAGGATGCTAATTTTGCTATGTCCACTACTTATTGCAATGATCATGATTGGGGTGATTCTTCTTATGATCTTGAAAATTTATTTAAGCCTCATGATGAATATGATATTGATAATAGTGTTTGCAATAATATTGAAAGTGGGTTTGGAAGAGTCCCAACTTTAGGTAATAATGATCCCACTACTTTGGAGAATGATCAATCTTATGAATTTTTTGATAAAAGTGGGCTTGGAGAGGTCATGACTTTATTTGATGATAATCCCACTATTTTGGACGAGTGTCAACTTTGCATGCATGTGGATCATGTAGAAAATATGTTATGTGATAGCTACATTGTTGAATTTGAATATGATCCCACATGTAATTATCATGAGAGAGGGAAATATGGTTGTAGAAATTTTCATGTTACTAAATTACCTATGTTCATGTTGAGATTGTCTATGTTTTATTCTTCTTCCTTGCATATGCTAGTCTTTGCTTGTTTTGATAATTTGTTTGCTTGTAAAATGCCTATGCATAGGAACTATGTTAGACTTAAATGTGATTTTTCACATGCTATATAATGCTCTCTTTGTGCTTCAATTCTTGTCTTTCATGCGAGCATCATTAAAATTATCAATGCCTAGCTAAGAGGCTTTAAAGAAAAGCGCTTGTTGGGAGACAACCCAATATATTTTCTTTTCTGCTTTTATGTGAGCACAAAATTATGCTACTGTTATGATTGTGTTTTAGTGTTTAAATTAGTATTTGTGCCAAGCAAAGCCTTTGGGATGATTTGGGTGATAGTTGCTTTGATTCTGTGCATTAACAGAAACTTTTGCATCCAGTAGCAGAATTGTTAAAATTTGCTGGAGCGTGAAAAAAATTATGATTTTTTTATACATGATGATATACAAATTGCCCACGTTGTCCTTGTTGGGGAACGTTGCATGGAAAACAAAAAACTTTCTACGCACACGCAAGATCTATCCATGGAGATGCATAGCTACGAGAGGGGGAGAGTATGTCTACGTACCCTTGTAGACCGTTAAGAGGAAGCGTTTATCAACGCGGTTGATGTAGTCGTACACCTTCACGATTCGCCCGATCAAGTACCGAACGCATGGCACCTCCGCGTTCAGCACACGTTCAGCTCTATGACGTCCTCGCCTTCTTGATCCAGCAAGTCGGGCAAAGTAGTAGATGAGTTCTGGCAGCACGATGGCGTGGTGACGGTGGTGGCGCAACTATCTCCGCAGGGCTTCACCGAGCACTACGAAAATTATGACCGAGGACGAACTAGAGGGAAAGGGGTGCCGCACACGGCTTGGGGATCATGGTGTGTGTTGCCCCTCTCCCTCCTCACATATGTATAGGTCGGGGAAGGAGGAGGCTGCCCAGGCGCACCCCTAGGGGGCTGGCGGCCAGCCCTAGGGCGTCTGCCCTTTGGCGCGCCCCCTTCCTTATTTGCTCTCGGGGGGGGGGGGAGGAAAGGGGAGGAGAGGGAAGGCAAGGGGAGGCTGACTCCCCTCCTTCCTTTTCTTCCCAAGGCCAGCGGCCAAAGGTGGGGCGCGCCAGCCCCTTGTGGGCTGGTGTGCTCCCTTCGTTTGGCCCATATGGCCCAATAACCTCCCGGGGCCTCCCGGAACCCCTTCCGGTGATCCGATGAATACCCGGTACATTCCAAAACTTTTTCGGTGACCAAATAGCATTGTCCTATATATCAATCTTTACCTCTGGACCATTCCGGAGCTCCTCGTCATGCCCGTGATCTCATCCGGGACTCCGAACAACATTCAGTCACCAACTCACATAACTCATATAGTACTATATCATCAATGAAAGTTAAGCGTGCGGATCCTACGGGTTCGAGAATGATGTAGACATGACCGAGATGATTCTCGTTACCGGCAAGTCTCTTTACTCGTTCTGTAATACATCATCTTGCAACTAACTCCTTAGTCACTTTTCTTGCAAGCTTCTTGTGATGTGTATTATCGAGAGGGCCCAGAGATACCTCTCCGTCATACGAAGTGACATATCCCAATCTCGATTCACGCCAACTCAACAGACACCTTCGAAGATACCTGTAGAGCATCTTTATAATCACCCAGTTATGTTGTGATGTTTGATAGCACACAAGGTATTCCTCCGGTATCCGGGAGTTGCATGATCTCATGGTCGAAGAAATATGTATTTGACATTAAGAAAGTAGTAGCAATAAACTGAATGATCATATGCTAAGCTAACAGATGGGTCTTGTCCAGCACATCATTCTCCTAATGATGTGATCCCGTTATCAAGTGACAACACATGTCTATGGTTAGGAAACCTTAACCATCTTTTGATCAACGAGCTAGTCTAGTAGAGGCTTACTAGGGACACGATATTTGTTTATGTATCCACACATGTATTTAAGTTTCCAGTCAATACACTTATAGCATGAATAATAAACCTTTATCATGATTAAGGAAATGTAATAATAACCACTTCATTATTGCCTCTAGGGCATATTTCCAACAGTCTCCCACTTGCACTAGAGTCAATAATCTAGATTACATAGTAATGAATCTAACACCCATGGAGTCTTGGTGCTGATCATGTTTTGCCCGCGGAAGAGGTTGATGGAAATATGCCCTAGAGGCAATAATAAAATGGTTATTATTATATTTCCTTAATCATGATAAAGGTTTATTATTCATGCTAGAATTGTATTGATCGGAAACTTAAATACATGTGTGAATACATAGACAAATACCGTGTCCCTAGTAAGCCTCTACTAGACTAGCTCGTTGATCAAAGATGGTTAAGGTTTCCTAACCATTGACATGTGTTGTCATTTGATAATGGGATCACATCATTAGGAGAATGATGTGATGGACAAGACCCATCCGTTAGCTTAGCATAATGATCGTTCAGTTTATTGCTATTGCTTTCTTCATGTCAAATACATATTCCTTCGACTATGAGATTATGCAACTCCCGGATACCGAAGGAATACCTTGTGTGCTATCAAACGTCACAACATAACTGGGTGATCATAAAGATACTCTACAGGTCTCTCCGAAGGTATTTGTTGACTTGGCATAGATCGAGATTAGGATTTGTCACTCCGAGTATCGGAGAGGTATCTCTGGGCCGTCTCGGTAATACACATCATAAGAAGCCTTGCAAGCAAAGTGACTAATGAGTTAGTTACAGGATGATGTATTACGGAACGAGTAAAGAGACTTGCCGGTATCGAGATTGAACTAGGTATGAAGATACCGACGATCGAATCTCGTGCAAGTAACATACCGATGGACAAAGGGAATTGCGTATGTTGTCATAACGGTTTGACCGATAAAGATCTTCGTAGAATATGTAGGAGCCAATATGGGCATCTAGGTTCCTCTATTGGTTATTGACCAGAGAGGTGTCTCGGTCATGTCTATATAGTTCCCGAACCCGTAGGGTCTGCACGCTTAACGTTCGTTGACGATATAGTGTTATATGAGTTATATGATTTGGTGACCGAATGTTGTTCGGAGTCCCAGATGAGATCATAGACATGACGAGGAGTCTCGAAATGGTCGAGAGGTAAAGATTGATATATAGGACGATGGTATTCATACACCGGAAGGGTTTCGGGATGCACCGGGTAGCCATCGGGTCACCGGAAGGGGTTCCAGACACCCCCAGTGGGTGTTATGGGCTTAATGGGCCAAGGGAGGGACAGACCAGCCCACAAGGGGCTGGTTCGCCCCTCTCCCTGGCTGGCCAGCCCTAGGGAAGGAAAAGGGGGAGGGCTAGCCCCTCCTGCCTTTCCCTCTCATGGGAGAAAGGAAAGGGGGGGGGGGGCACCCGCCCCTGCCTTTCCCCCGCACCTATATAAGGCAAGGGGGCGCGGCTTGGGAGAGACCCCAAGTAGGATTCCTCTTACTTGGGCGCCTGATACGTCCATTTTGCATCATGCTTTTATATTTATATTTATTGCATTATGGGCTGTTATTACACATTCTAGTACAATACTTATGCCTTTTCTCTCTTATTTTACAAGGTTTACATAAAGAAGGAGAATGCCGACAGCTGGAATTCTGGACTGGAAAAGGAGCAAATCTGAGAGACCTATTCTGCACAATTCCAAAAGTCCTGAAACTTCACAGATAATTATTTTGGAATAAATAAAAAATATTGGGCGAAGAAAGCACCAGAGGGGACCCACCAGGCAGCCACGAGGGTGGGGGGCGCGCCCTACCCCCCTGGGCGCGCCTCCCTGCCTTGTGGGCCACCTGGCAGGCCCCCGATGCCCATCTTCTGCTATATGGTGTGTTTTGACCTGGAAAAAATCATAAGGAAGCTTTCGGGACGAAGCGCCGCCGTCTCGAGGCAGAACCTGGGCACAACCAATCTAGGGCTCCGGCGGAGCTGTTCTGCCGGAGAAACTTCCCTCCCGAAGGGGGAAATCGAAGCCATCATCGTCACCAATGATCCTCTCATCGGGAGGGGGTCAATCTCCATCAACATCTTCACCAGCACCATCTGCTCTCAAACCCTAGTTCATCTCTTGTATCCGATCTTTGTCTCAAAACCTCAGATTGGTACCTGTGGGTTGCTAGTAGTGTTGATTACTCCTTGTGGTTGATGCTATTTGGATTATTCGGTGGAAGATCATATATTTAGATCCTTAATGCTATTCAATACCCCTCTGATTATGAACATGAATATGCTTTGTGAGTAGTTACGTTTGTTCCTGAGGACATGGGAGAAGTCTTGTTATAAGTAATCATGTGAATTTGGTATTCGTTCGATATTTTGATGAGATGTATGTTGTCTTTCCTCTAGTGGTGTTATGTGAACATCGACTACATGACACTTCACCATGATTTGGGCCTAGGGGAAGGCATTGGGAAGTAATAAGTAGATGATGGGTTGCTAGAGTGACAGAAGCTTAAACCCTAGTTTATGCATTGCTTCGTAAGGGGCTGATTTGGATCCATATGTTTCATGCTATGGTTAGATTTATCTTAATTCTTCTTTCGTAGTTGCGGATGCTTGCGATAGGGGTTAATCATAAGTGGGAGGCTTTTTCAAGTAAAGGCAGCACCCAAGCACCGGTCCACCCACATATCAAATTATCAAAGTAACGAACGCGAATCATATGAGCATGATGAAAACTAGCTTGACGGTAATTCCCATGTGTCCTCGGGAGCACTTTGCTTTATATAAGAGTTTGTACAGGCTTGTCCTTTGCTACAAAAAGGATTGGGCCACCTTGCTGCACCTTAGTTACTTTTGTTACTTGTTACCCGTTACAAATTATCTTATCACACAACTATCTGTTACCGATAATTTCAGTGCTTGCAGAGAATACCTTGCTGAAAACCGCTTGTCATTTCCTTCTGTTCCTCGTTGGGTTCGACACTCTTACTTATCGAAAGGACTACGATAGATCCCCTATACTTTTGGGCCATCAAGACTCTTTTCTGGCGCCATTGCCGGGGAGTGAAGCGCCTTTGGTAAGGAAACATTTATATAGTGTGCTGAAATTTACTGTCACTTGTCACTATGGAAAATAATCCTTTGAGGGGCTTGTTCGGGGTATCTTCACCTCGACCGGAAGAGCAAAGAGTTGCTCCTCAACCTACTGCACCTACTGAAAATATTTATTATGAAATTCCTTCTGGTATGATAGAGAAACTGCTAGCTAATCCTTATGCAGGAGATGGAACATTACATCCCGATATGCACCCAATCTATGTGGATGAAGTTTGTGGATTATTTAAGCTTGCAGGTTTGCCCGAGGATGATGTCAAGAAGAAGGTCTTCCCTTTATATTTGAATGGAAATGCATTGACATGGTATAGGCTATGTGATGATATTGGATCATGGAACTACAATCGATTGAAATTGGAATTTCATCAAAAGTTTTATCCTATGCATCTGGTTCATCGTGATCGGAATTATATTTATAATTTTTGGCCTCGTGAAGGAGAAAGTATCGCTCAAGATTGGGGAAGGCTTAAGTCAATGTTATATTCATGCCCCAATCATGAGCTCTCAAGGGAAATTATTACTCAGAATTTTTATACTCGGCTTTCTCGTAATGATCAATCCATGCTCGATACTTGTTGTACTAGTTCTTTTATGAAGAAGACTATTGAATTCAAATGGGAGTTATTGGAAAGAATTAAACGCAACTCTGAAGATTGGGAACTCGACGAAGGTAAGGAGTCAGGTATAAACCTCAAGTTTGACTGTGTTAAATCTTTCATGGATACCGATGCTTTTCGTGATTTTAGCACTAAATATGGACTTGACTCTGAGATAGTAGCTTCCTTTTGTGAATCATTTGCTACTCATGTTGATCTCCCTAAGGAGAAGTGGTTTAAATATCATCCTCCCATTGAAGTAAAAGTAGTAGAACCTATTAAAGTTGAAGAAGAAACTATATAATGTTGATCCTATTGTTCCTACTGCTTATATTGATAAACCACCTTTCCCTGTTAGAATAAAGGATCATGCTAAAGCTTAAACTATGGTTTGTAAGAGTAATATTAGAACACCTACACCCCCTGAACAAGTTAAAGTTGAACCCAGTATTGCTATGGTTAAAGATCTCTTGGTCGATAATATTGATGAGCATGTTATTTATTTCTGCGGTGAAGCCGCTAGGATTGCTAAACCTGATATTAAAGATAAACATAGACCCGTTGTTGGCATGCCTGTTGTTTCTGTTAAAATAGAAGAACATTGTTATCATGGTTTATGTGATGTGGGTGCTAGTGTGAGTGCAATTCCTTATACCTTATATCAAGAAATTATGAATGATATTGCACCTGCTAAGATAGAAGATATTGATGTTACTATTAAACTTGCCAATAGAGATACTATATCACCAATTGGGATTGTTAGAGATGTTGAGTCTTGTGTGGGAAAATAAAATACCCTACTAATTTTCTTGTTCTTGGTTCCCCACAAGATGATTTTTGTCCCATTATATTTGGTAGACCTTTCTTGAATACTGTTAATGCTAGGATAGACCGTGAGAAAGAAATTGTTACTGTAAGCTTTGGGGATGTGTCTCATGATTTTAATTTCTCTAAATTTCGTAGACAACCCCATGATAAGGAACTGCCTAGTAAGGATGAAATCATTGGTCTTGCTTCTATTGCCGTGCCTCCTACTGATCCTTTAAAACAATATTTGCTAGATCATGAAAATGATATGTATATGAATGAAAGAAAGGAGTTAGATGAAATATTCTTTAACCAAATGCCTGTTTTGAAACACAATTTGCCTGTTGAAATCCTTGGAGATCCTCCTATACCCAAGGGTGATCCCGTGTTTGAGCTTAAACAATTACCTGATACTTTGAAATATGCTTATCTTGATGAAAAGAAGATATATCCTGGTATTATTAGTGCTAACCTTTCAGAGCATGAAGAAAAGAAATTATTGAAAACTCCGAGGAAGCACCGTGCCGCTATTGGATATACTCTTGATGATCTTAAGGGCATTAGTCCCACTCTATGTCAGCACAAAATTAATATGGAACCGGATGCTAAACCAGTTGTTGATCACCAACGATGGTTGAATCCTAAGATGAAGAAAGTGGTAAGACATGAAATACTAAAACTTCTGGAGGCAGGTATAATTTATCCTATTGTTGATAGTAGATGGGTAAGTCATGTTCATTGTGTCCCTAAGAAGGAAGGTATTACTGTTGTTCCTAATGATAAGAATGAATTGATTCCACAAAGAATTGTTACAGGCTATAGAATGGTAATTGATTTTCACAAATTAAACAAAGCTACTAGAAAAGATCATTACCCTCTACCTTTTATTGATCAAATGCTAGAAAAATTATCCAAACATACACATTTTTGCTTTCTAGATGGATATTCTGGTTTTTCTCAAATACCTGTGTCAAAAGAGGACCAAGAAAAGACCACTTTTACTTGCCCTTTCGGTACCTTTGCTTATAGACGTATGCCTTTTGGTTTATGCAATGCACCTGCTACCTTTCAAAGATGTATGACTGCTATATTCTCTGACTTTTGTGAAAAGATTGTTGAGGTTTTCATGGATGATTTCTCCGTTTATGGAACTTCTTTTGATGATTGCTTAAGCAACCTTGATCAAGTCTTGTAGAGATGTGAAGAAACTAATCTTGTCTTGAATTGGGAGAAGTGCCACTTTATGGTTAATGAAGGTATTGTCTTGGGGCATAAAATTTCGGAAAAAGGTATTGAAGTTGATAAAGCTAAAGTAGATGCTATTGAAAAGTTGCCGTGTCCTAAAGATATCAAAGGTATAAGAAGTTTCCTTGGTCATGCTAGTTTCTAGAGGAGGTTTATTAAAGACTTCTCTAAAATTGCTAGGCCTCTCACTAATCTCTTGCAAAAGGATGTTCCTTTTGTTTTTTATGATGATTGTGTAGAAGCATTTGAAATACTTAAGAAAGCCTTGATTTCTACACCTATTATTCAACCACCTGATTGTAATCTACCCTTTGAAATTATGTGTGATGCTAGTGATTATGATGTTGGTGCTGTTCTAGGACAAAGAGTTGATAAGAAATTGAATGTTATTCACTATGCTAGTAAAACTCTAGACAGTGCCCAGAGAAATTATGCTACTACTGAAAAAGAATTTTTAGCAGTTGTTTTTGCTTGTGATAAGTTCAGATCTTATATTGTTGATTCCAAAGTAACTGTTCACACTGATCATGCTGCTATTAAATACCTTATGGAAAAGAAAGATGCTAAACCTAGACTTATTAGATGGGTTCTCTTACTGCAAGAATTTGATTTGCATATTATTGATAGAAAGGGAGCTGAGAACCCCGTTGCAGACAACTTGTCTATGTTAGAAAATGTTCTTGATGACCCACTGCCTATTGATGATAGCTTTGCTGATGAGTAATTAGCTGTCATAAATGCTTCTCATAATACTCCATGGTATGCTGATTATGCCAATTACATTGTTGCTAAATTTATACCACCTAGTTTCACATACCAGCAAAAGAAAAAGGTTTTCTATGATTTAAGACATTACTTTTGGGATGACCCACACCTTTATAAAGAAGGAGTAGACGGTGTTATTAGACGTTGTGTACCTGAGCATGAACAGGAACAGATCCTACGCAAGTGCCACTCCGAAGCTTATGGAGGACACCATGCTGGAGATAGAACTGCACACAAGGTATTGCAATCCGGTTTTTATTGGCCTACTCTCTTTAAGGATGCCCGTAAGTTTGTCTTGTCTTGTGATAATGCCAGAGAATTGGCAATATTAGTAGACGTCAGGAAATGCCTATGAATTATTCACTTGTTATTGAACCATTTGATGTCTGGGGCTTTGATTATATGGGACCTTTTCCTTCCTCTAATGGGTATACACATATTTTAGTTGCTGTTGATTACGTTACTAAGTGGGTAGAAGCTATTCCAACTAGTAGTGCTGATCATAACACTTCTATTAAGATGCTTAAAGAAGTTATTTTTTCGAGGTTTGGAGTCCCTAGATACTTGATGACTGATGGTGGTTCACATTTTATTCATGGTGCTTTTTGTAAAATGATTGCTAAATATGATGTCAACCATAGAATTGCATCTCCATATCACCCTCAGTCTAGTGGTCAAGTAGAATTGAGCAATAGATAGATTAAATTGATTTTGCAAAAGACTGTTAATAGATCTAGAAAGAATTGGTCTAAGAAACTTGATGATGCATTATGGGCTTATAGAACTGCTTATAAAAACCCTATGGGTATGTCTCCGTATAAAATGGTTTATGGAAAAGCATGTCACTTACCTCTTGAACTAGAACATAAAGCTTATTGGGCTATTAAAGAGCTCAACTATGATTTGAAACTTGCCGGTGAGAAGAGGTTATTTGACATTAGCTCACTTGATGAATGGAGAACCCAAGCCTATGAGAATGCCAAGTTGTTTAAAGAAAAAGTTAAAAGATGGCATGACAAAAGGATACAAAAGTGTGAGTTTAATGTAGGTGATCATGTTTTGCTATACAACTCTCGTTTAAGACTTTTTGCAGGAAAGCTCCTCTCTAAATGGGAAGGTCCTTACATTATCGAGGAGGTCTATCGTTCCGGTGCCATCAAGATCAACAATGCCGAAGGTACCAACCCGGAGGTGGTAAACGGTCAAAGAATCAAACGTTATATTTCAGGTACTCCCATAAATGTCGAGACGAATATTATTAATACCATAACACTGGAGGACTACATAAGGGACACTTTCCAGAACGTTTCAGACTCCGAAAAGGAACAGGTATGTGGTACGGTAAGTAAACCGATTCCAAAACTGTTCTAATGGCAAATTTTCTCTGTTTTGGAATATTTAAAAAATTAGGAAAATTAAAAGTAGTCCGAAAAGTGCACGAGGAAGCGACGAGGCAGGGAGGCGCGCCCTACCCCCTGGGCGCCCCCACCCTTGCCGCCACCTCGTGTGCCCTCCGAACTCTGTTTTCTTGCACGATACTTCTTTTGGTCGGTAAAAATTCATTATATAATCTCCCAAAGATTTTGACCATCGTACCACGGCAATATCTCATGTTCTTGTTTCGTGCTGTTTTGCCTGGCAGATCTAAAAATATGTCGTCCCAAGATTCAGAGGGAGAGAGCTATGTAGCTGATTATATCACAAACCCAAAGGTTTATGGGGATGTGGAGCATTATGGTTGGACTACAGAAGAAGAAGAATATTATGATCCAAAGGGAAAGGAGGAGACAAGCTCAGATGAAGATGAAGCTCCATTACCCCAACCTGGGGACATGCACGTGGAGTTCAAAAAGTCAAGTCTCCCTAATAAGACAAAGAAACCTAAGATCGTGTTTATCCCTTTCTGTCTTGTGTAGGAGAACAAGCAAGAATTATGCAAAAAGATATTAACATTGGAACATGAGATCTCTAACCTGAGGGGAAAAAAAATCTAATCCTCAAGCGTAAGTTAAGGAAAAAGGATAAAATTTCATCAGCAACCACTCCATCATCACCACCCCCGAAGAAAGAGATCTAAATACATGGGTATGGGCACTCCCCTTGGCAACTGCCAAGCTTGGGGGAGATGCCCCGGTATCGTATCACCATCACATCTTTACTTTTACCATTTTTTCTTAGTTTGATCCTTTTGGTTATATCTTGATTTAGTAGAATAAAGTTTTAGTATGATCTAGCTTTGAGTTTTGTTTCAAGATCTATCTATGTAATCGAGTCCGTGAGTTATATAATTAAGAGTAGTTTTGAGTTGAGGGCTTTGCTTTCTTGCTATGATCTTGAGGGAATTTAATAAAAGAAAGAATAAGAAGAAATAAAAAGATCGTATAATGATCTTATGGAGAGTGATGACTTCACATATAAAGAGTATGATGAATAAAAGTTGTTGAGAGTTGACAAACATAGTTTTGGTCATTGTTGCAATTAATAGGAAGTAATAAAGAAAGAGAGGTTTCACATATAAATATACTATCTTGGACATCTTTTGTAATTGTGAGCACTCATTAAAATATGACATGCTAAAAGGTTGATGTTGGACAAGGAAGACAACATAATGGGTTATGTTTTCTTATATCCGAATAGAAGTTATAGTGTCTTGGATCCTCCAACATGTTGAGCTTGCTTTTCCCTCTTGTGCTAGCCAAATCCTTTGCACCAAGTAGAGATACTACTTGTGCATCCAAACATCCCTTAAACCAGTTTTGCCATGAGAGTCCACCATACCTACCTATGGATTGAGTAAGATCCTTCAAGTAAGTTGTCATCGGTGCAAGCAATAAAAATTGCTCTTTAAATATGTATGATCTATTAGTGTGAAGAAAATAAGCTTTATACGAACTTGTGATATGGAAGAAATAAAAGTGACGGACTGCATAATAAAGTTCTTTATCACAAGCAGCAATATAAAGTGACGTTCGTTTGCATTAAGATTTTGTACATCCAACAATAAAAGCGCATGACAACCTCTGCTTCCCTCTGCAAAGGGCCTATCTTTTACTTTTATCTTCTACCCTTATACAAGAGTCATGGTGATCTTCACCTTTCCTTTTTTCCTTTTTCTTTTGGCAAGCACTATGTGTTGGAGAAGGATCCAGATATATATATCCACTCGGATGTAGGTTATCATAAAGTATTATTGTTGACATTACCCTTGAGGTAAAAGGTTGGGAGGTGAAACTATAAGCCCCTATCTTTCTCTGTGTCCGACCGAGGCTTCGAAACCATAAGTATCGCGTGAGTGTTAGCAATTGTGAAAGATTAAATGATAGTTGAGTATGTGGACTTGCTGAAAAGCTCTTGAATTGACTATTTCCGATGTTATGATAAATTGCAATTGCTTCAATGACTGAAATCATAGTTTGTTAGTTTTCAATGAAATTTCCGATTCATGCTTTACCTTGTGAACGAATTGTTGCTTTGGCATAAGAAATTATATGACAATATATGTTGCTGTTCTAAAGATGATCATGATGCCCTCATGTCCGTATTTTATTTTATCGACACCTCTATCTCTAAACATGTGGACATATTTTTCGATTTCGGCTTTCGCTTGAGGACAAGCGAGGTCTAAGCTTGGGGTAGTTGATACGTCCATTTTGCATCATGCTTTTATATTGATATTTATTGCATTATGGGCTGTTATTACACATTCTAGTACAATACTTATGCCTTTTCTCTCTTATTTTACAAGGTTTACATAAAGAAGGAGAATGCCGGTAGCTGGAATTCTAGACTGGAAAAGGAGCAAATCTGAGAGACCTATTCTGCACAATTCCAAAAGTCCTGAAACTTCACGGAGAATTATTTTGGAATAAATAAAAAATATTGGGCAAAGAAAGCACCAGAGGGGACCCACCAGGCAGCCACAAGGGTGGGGGGCGCGCCCTACCCCCCTGGGCGTTGCTTCGTAAGGGGCTGATTTGGATCCATATGTTTCATGCTATGGTTAGATTTATCTTAATTCTTCTTTCGTAGTTGCGGATGCTTGCGAGAGGGGTTAATCATAAGGGGAGGCTTGTCCAAGTAAGGGCAGCACCCAAGCACCGGTCCACCCACATATCTAATTATCAAAGTAACGAACGCGAATCATATGAGCATGATGAAAACTAGCTTGACGGTAATTCCCATGTGTCCTCGGGAGCGCTTTGCTTTATATAAGAGTTTGTACAGGCTTGTCCTTTGCTACAAAAAGGATTGGGCCACCTTGCTGCACCTTAGTTACATTTGTTACTTGTTACCCGTTACAAATTATCTTATCACACAACTATCTGTTACCAATAATTTTAGTGCTTCAGAGAATACCTTGCTGAAAACCGCTTGTCATTTCCATCTGCTCCTCGTTGGGTTTGACACTCTTACTTATCGAAAGGACTACGATAGATCCCCTATACTTGTGGGTCATCAGACCCCCCTTTGGCTGCTCCTCCCTCCCTCCCACCTATATATATGTGGGAGGGGGGCGCCTAGCACATAACAGACAATTGCCTAGCCGTGTGCGACGCCCCCCTCCACCGTTTACACCCCGGTCATATTTTCGTAGTGCTCAGGCGAAGCCCTGCGGAGATAGCTTCACCATCACCGTCACCACACCGTCGTGCTGCCAGAACTCATCCACTACCTCGCCGTCATGCTGGATCATGAAGGTGGAGGACGCCATCGAACTGAATGTGTGCTAAACACGGAGGTGCCGTACGTTCGGTGCTCGATCAGTTGGAACGCGAAGAAGTTCGACTACATCAACCGCGTTGTCAAACGCTTCCGCTTACGGTCTACGAGGGTATGTAGACACACTCTCCCCCTCTCGTTGCTATGCATCTCCTTGATAGATCTTGTGTGTGCGTAGAATTTTTTTGTTTTCCATGCGACGTTTCCCAACAGTGGCATCCGAGCCAGGTCTATGCGTAGATGATATGCACGAGTAGAACACAAAGAGTTGTGGGCGGTGATAGTCATACTGCTTACCACCAACGTCTTATTTTGATTCGGCGCTATTGTGGGATGAAGTGGCCCGGACCAACCTTACATGTCCACGCACATGAGACCGGTTCCACCGATAGACATGCAACTAGTTTTGCATAAAGGTGGCTAGCGGGTGTCTGTTTCTCCTACTTTAGTTGAATCGAATTTGACTATGGCTGGTCCTTGAAGAAGGTTAAAACAGCAAAGTTGATGAAACACCGTTGTGGTTTTTGCGTAGGTAAGAACGGTTCTTGTTAGAAGCCCGTAGCAGCCACGTAAAACTTGCAACAACAAAGTAGAGGACGTCTAACTTGTTTTTGCAGGGCATGTTGTGATGTGATATGATCAAGATATGATGTGATATATGTTGATGTATGAGATGATCATGTTTTGTAATATCGACAACCGGCAGGAGCCTTAGCGTTGTCTCTTTATTGTATGAAGTGCAAGCTCCATGTAATTGCTTTACTTTATCACTATGCGTTAGCGATAGTTGTAGAAGCAATAGTTGGCAAGACAACCCCGACGCAACGATGGAGATCAAGGTGTCAAGCCGGTGATGATGGAGATCATGATGATGCTTTGGAGATGGACATCAAAAGCACAAGATGATGATGGCCATATCATGTCACATATTTTGATTGCATGTGATGTTTATCCTTTATGCATCTTATTTTGCTTAGAATGGTGGTAGCATTATAAGATGATCCCTTCACTAAATTTCAAGATAAAAGTGTTCTCCCCGAGTATCCACCGTTGCCAAAGTTCGTCGTTTCGAAGCACCACATGATGATCGGGTGTGATAGACTCTACGTTCACATACAACGGGTGTAAGACAGTTTTGCACATGTAGAATACTTGGGTTAAACTTGATGAGCCTAGCATGTACAGACATGGTCTCGGAACACTGGAGAGCGAAAGGTCGAACGTGAGTCATATAGTAGATATGATCAACATAGAGATGTTCAGCATTGATGACTACCCCATCTCACGTGATGATCAGACATGGGTTAGTTGATTTGGATCATGTGTCACTTAGATAACTTGAGGGATGTTTATTTAAGTGGGAGTTCATTAGTAATTTGATTAATTGAACTTAATTTATCATAAACTTAGTCTTAATAGTTTTGCATATCTATGTTGTAGATCAATAGCTTGCGATATAGCTCCCCTATATTTTTGATATGTTCCTAGAGAAAACTAAGTTGAAAGATGATGGTATATGCGGACTGGGTCCGTGATCTGAGGATTATCCTCATTGCTGCACAGAAGAATTATGTCCTTGATGCACTGCTAGGTGACAGACCTGTTGCAGATGTTATGAACATTTGACAAACTCGATATGATGACTACTTGATAGTTTAGTGCGCCATGCTTTACGGCTTAGAATCGGGGCTTCAAAGACGTTTTGAACACCATGGAACATATGAAATGTTCCAAGAGCTGAAATTGGTATATCAGACTTATGCCCGTGTTGAGAGGTATGAAACCTCTGACAAGTACTTTGCCTACAAGATGGAGGAGAATAGCTCAGCCAGTGAGCATGTGCTCAGAATGTCTGGGTACTACAATCGCTTGAATCAAGTGGGAGTTGATCTTCCAGATAAGATAGTGATTGACAGAGTTCTCTAGTCACTATCACCAAGCTACTAGAACTTCGTGATGAACTATAATATGCAAGGGATGACAAAAACGATTCCCGAGCTCTTCGCGATGCTGAAATCGGCGAAGGTAGAAATCAAGAAAGAGCATCAAGTGTTGATGGTTAACAAGACCACTAGTTTCAAGAAAAAGGGCGAGGGAAAGAAAGGGAACTTCAAGAAGAATGGCAAGCAAATTTTCACTCCCACGAAGAAGCCCAAAGCTGGACCCAAGCCTGAAACTGAGTGCTTCTACTGCAAAGGAAATGGTCACTGGAAGCGGACTTGCCCCAAATACTTGGCGGATAAGAAGGATGGCAAAGTGAAGAAAAGTATATTTGATATACATGTTATTGATGTGTACCTTACTAGTGTTCGTAGTAGCACCTGGGTATTCGATACCGGTTCAGTTGCTAAGATTAGTAACTCGAAACAGGAGTTGCGGAATAAACAGAGACTAGTTAAGTGCGAGGTGACGATGTGTGTTGGAAGTGATTCCAAGGTTGATACGATCACCATCGCACACTCCCTATACCTTCGGGATTAGTGTTGAACCTAAATAAATGTTATTTGGTGTTTGCATTGAGCATGAATATGATTAGATCATGTTTATTGCAATACGGTTATTCATTCGAGTTAGAGAATAATTGTTGTTCTGTTTACATGAATAAAACCTTCTATGGTCATACACCCAATGTGAATGGTTTATTGAATCTCGATCGTAGTGATACACATATTCATAATATTGATGCCAAAAGATGCAAAGTTGATAATGATAGTGCAACATACTTGTGGCACTGCCGTTTAGGTCATATTGGTGTAAAGCGCATGAAGAAACTCCATGCAGATGGACTTTTGGAGTCATTTGATTATGAATCATTTGATACTTGCGAACCATGCCTCATGGGCAAGATGGCTAAAACTCCATTCTACAGAACAATGGTGCGAGCTAATGACTTATTGGAAATAATACATACCGATGTATGCGGTCCAATGAGTGTTGAAGCACGCGGCTGGTATCGTTATTTTCTGACCTTCACAAATGATTTGAGTAGGTATGGGTATGTCTACTTGATGAAACACAAGTCTGAAACATTTGAAAAGTTCAAAGAATTTCAGAGTGAAGTGGAGAATCATCGTAGCAAGAAAATAAAGTTTCTACGATCTGATTGCGGAGGCGAATATTTGAGTTATGAGTTTGGCCTTCATTTAAAACAATGTGGAATTGTTTCACAACTCACGCCACCTGGAACACCACAGCATAATGGTGTGTCCAAACATCGTAACCGTACTTTATTAGATATGGTGCGATATATGATGTCTCTTACGATTTACCACTATTGTTTTGGGGTTATGCATTAGAGACAGCCGCATTCATGTTAAATAGGGCACCGTCTAAATCCGTTGAGACGACACCGTATGAAATGTGGTTAGCTGTCATTTCTTAAAGTTTGGGGATGCGACGCTTATGTCAAAAGGCTTCAGCCTGATAAGCTCGAACCTAAATCGGAGAAGTGCGTCTTCATAGGATACCCTAAAGAAACTATTGGGTACACCTTCTACCACAGATTCGAAGGCAATATCTTTGTTGCTAAGAATGGATCCTTTCTAGAGAAGGAGTTTCTCTCGAAAGAAGTGAGTGGGAGGAAAGTAGAACTTGATGAGGTAATTGTACCTTCTCTCGAATTGGAGAGTAGTACATCACAGAAAACTGTTCCAGTGATGCCTACACCAACTTTCAGATCAAGTTGCTACTAAACCTCGTAGGTCAACCAGAGCATGATCCACACCAGAGTGGTGCGGTAATCCTGTTCTGGAAGTCATGTTACTAGAACAAGGCGAACCTACAAACTATGAAGAAGCTATGATGAGCCCAGATTCCGATAAATGGCTTGAGGCCATGAAATCTGAGATAGGATCCATGTATGAGAACAAAGTGTGGACTTTGGTGGACTTGCCCGATGATCGGCAAGCCATTGAGAATAAATGGATCTTCAAGAAGAAGACTGACGCTGATGGTAATGTTACTGTCTACAAAGCTCGACTTGTCGCAAAAGGTTTTCGACAAGTTCAAGGAGTTGACTACGATGAGACTTTCTCACCCGTAGCAATGCTTAAGTCTGTCCGAATCATGTTAGCAATTGCCGCATTTTATGATTATGAAATCTGGCAAATGGGTGTCAAAAACCTTGCATTCCTTAACGGGTTTCTTGAGGAAGAGTTGTATATGATGCAACCGGAAGTTTTTGTCGATCCCAAAGGTGCTAACAAAGTGTGCAAGCTCCAGCAATCCATCTATGGACTGGTGCAAGCATCTTGGAGTTGGAATATACGCTTTGAGGAGGTGATCAAAGCATATGGTTTCATACAGACTTATGGTGAAGCCTGTATTTACAAGAAAGTGAGTGGGAGCTCTGTAGCATTTCTGATATTATATGTGGATGACATATTGCTGATTGGAAATGATATAGAATTTCTGGATGGCATAAAAGGATACTTGAATAAGAATTTTTCAATGAAAGACCTCGGTAAGCTGCTTACATATTAGGCATCAAGATCTATAGAGATAGATCAAGACACTTGATATAATTTTCAATGAGTACATACCTTGACAAGATTTTGAAGGAGCTCAAAATGGATCAGTCAAAGAAGGAGTTCTAGCCTGTATTGTAAGGTGTGAAGTTGAGTAAAGACTCAAAGCCCGACCACGGCAGAAGATAGAGAGAGAATGAAAGTCATTCCCTATGCCTCAGTCATAGGTTCTATAAAGTATGCCATGCTGTGTACCAGACCTTTTGTGTGCCTTGCCATGAGTTTGGCAAGGGGGTACAATATTGATCCAAGGAGTAGATCACTGGACGACGGTCAAAATTATCCTTAGTTACCTAAGAGGACTAAGGAAATATTTCTCGGTTATGGAGGTGATAAAAAGTTCGTCGTAAAGGGTTACGTCGATGCAAGCTTTAACACCAATTCAGATGACTCTGAGTCTCAATCTGGATACATATTGAAAGTGGGAGCAATTAGCTAGAGTAGCTCCATGCAGAGCATTGTAGACATAGAAATTAGCAAAAATACATACGGATCTGAATATGGCAGACCCGTTGACTAAAACTCACTCACAAGAAAAACATGATCACACCTTAATACTCTTTGGGTATTAATCACATGGCGATGTGAACTAGATTATTTGACTCTAGTAAACTCTTTGGGTGTTGGTCGCATGGCGATGTGAACTATGGGTGTTAATCACATGGCGATGTGAACTAGATTATTGACTCTAGTGTAAGTGGGAGACTGATGGAAATATGCCCTAGACGCAATAATAAAATGGTTATTATTATATTTCCTTAATCATGATAAAGGTTTATTATTCATGCTAGAATTGTATTGATCAGAAACTTAAATACATGTGTGAATACATAAACAAATACCGTGTCCCTAGTAAGCCTCTACTAGACTAGCTCGTTGATCAAAGATGGTTAAGGTTTCCTAACCATTGACATGTGTTGTCATTTGATAACGGGATCACATCATTAGGAGAATGATGTGATGGACAAGATCCATCTGTTAGCTTAGCATAATGATCATTCATTTTATTGCTATTGCTTTCTTCATGTCAAATACATATTCCTTCGACTATGAGATTATGCAACTCCGGGATACCGGAGGAATACCTTGTGTGCTATCAAACATCACAACATAACTGGGTGATCATAAAGATGCTCTACAGGTATCTCTGAAGGTGTTTGTTGAGTTGGCATAGATCGAGATTAGGATTTGTCACTCCGAGTATCGGAGAGGTATCTCTGGGCCCTCTCGGTAATACACATCATAAGAAGCCTTGCAAGCAAAGTGACTAATGAGTTAGTTACAGGATGATGTATTACGGAATGAGTAAAGAGACTTGCTGGTAATGATATTGAACTAGGTATGAAGATACCGACGATCAAATCTCGGGCAAGTAAAATACCGATGGAAAAAGGGAATTGTGTATGTTGTCATAACGGTTCGACCGATAAAGATCTTCGTAGAATATGTTGGAGCCAATATGGGCATCCAGGTTCCGCTATTGGTTATTGACCGGAGAGGTGTCTCAGTCGTGTCTACATAGTTCTCGAACCCGTAGGGTCCGCACGCTTAACGTTCGTTGACGATATAGTGGTATATGGGTTATATGATTTGGTGACTAAATGTTGTTCAGAGTCCTGGATGAGATCATGGACATGACGAGGAGTCTCGAAATGTTCAAGAGGTAAAGATTGATATATAGGACGATGGTATTCGGACACCGGAAGGGTTTCGGGATGCACCGGGTAGCTATCGGGTCACCGGAAGGGGTTCCAAACACCCCCAGTAGGTGTTATGGGCTTAATGGGCCAAGGGAGGGACAGACCAGCCCACAAGGGGCTGGTGCGCCCCTCTCCCTGGCCGGCCATCCCTAGGGAAGGAAAAGGGGGAGGGGGGGCGCCACCCGCCCCTGCCTTTCCCCCGCACCTATATAAGGCAGGGTGGCGCGGCTTGGGAGAGACCCCAAGTAGGATTCCTCCTACTTGGGCACCCCCTTTGGCTGCTCCTCCCTCCCTCCCACCTATATATATGTGGGAGGGGGGCGCCTAGCACATAACAGACAATTTCCTAGCCGTGTGCGGCGCCCCCCTCCACCGTTTACACCCCGGTCATATTTTTGTAGTGCTCAAGCGAAGCCCTGCGGAGATAGCTTCACCATCACCGTCACCACACCGCCGTGCTTCCGGAACTCATCCACTACCTCGCCATCTTGCTGGATCAAGAAGGCGGAGGACGTCACCGAGTTGAACGTGTGCTGAACGCGGAGGTGCCGTACGTTCGGTGCTCGATCGGTTGGAACGCGAAGAAGTTCGACTACATCAACCGCATTGTCAAACGCTTCCGCTTATGGGTCTACGAGGGTACGTAGACACACTCTCCCCCTCTCGTTGCTACGCATCTCCTTGATAGATCTTGCGTGTGCGTAGAATTTTTTTGTTTTCCATGCAACATTTCCCAACAGAGGTTTAGTCAACGGGTCTGCCACATTCAGATCCGTATGTATTTTGCAAATTTCTATGTCTCCATCCTTGACCTTTTCACGAAAGGAGTTGAAGCGTCTCTTGATGTGTTTGGTTCTCTTGTGAAACCTGGATTCCTTCACTAAGGCAATTGCTTCAGTGTTGTCACAAAAGATTGTCATTGGACCCGATGCACTGGGTATTACAACCAGATCGGATATGAACTCCTTCATCCAGACTCCTTCATGCACTGCTTCCGAAGCAGCTATGTACTCCGCTTCACATGTAGATCCCGCCATGACGCTCTACTTAGAATTGCACCAACTGGTAGCTCCACCATTCAATATAAATACGTATCTGGTTTGTGACTTAGAGTCATCCGGATCTGTGTCGAAGCTAGCATCGACGTAACCGTTTACGACAAGCTCTTCGTCATCTCCATAAACGAGAAACATATCCTTGTTCCTTTTCAGGTATTTCAGGATATTCTTGACCACTGTCCAGTGATCCACTCTTGGATTACTTTGGTACCTCCCTGCCAAACTTATGGCAAGGCACACATCAGGTCTAGTACATAGCATGGCATACATAATAGAACCTATGGCTGAGGCATAGGGAATGACTTTCATTTTCTCTCTATCTTCTGTCGTGGTCGGACTTTGAGTCTGACTCAATTTCACACCTTGCAACACAGGCAAGAACCCTTTCTTTGACTGGTCCATTTTGAACTTCTTCAGAACTTTGTCAAGGTATGTGCTTTGTGAAAGTCCTATTAAGGGTCTCGATCTATCCCTGTAGATCTTGATGCCCAATATATAAGCAGCTTCACCGAGGTCTTTCATTGAAAAATTCTTATTCAAGTATCCTTTTATGCTATCAAAAAATTCTATATCATTTCCAATCAATAGTATGTCATCCACATATAATATCAGAAATGGTACACAGCTACCACTCACTTTCTTGTAAATACAGGCTTCACCGTAAGTCTGTATGGATCGCTGGAGCTTGCATACTTTGTTAGCACCTTTAGGATCGACAAAACCTTCTGGTTGCATCATATACAACTCTTCTTTCAGAAATCCGTTAAGGAATGCAGTTTTGACATCCATTTACCAGATTTCATAATCATAAAATGCGGCAATTGATAAGATGATTTGGACAGACTTAAGCATCACTGGGTGAGAAATCTCATCGTAGTCAACCCCTTGAACTTGTCAAAAACCTTTCGCGACAAGTCGAGCTTTGTAGACAGTGATATTACCATCAGCGTCCGTCTTCCTCTTGAAGATCCATTTATTTTCAATGGTTTGCCGATCATTGGGCAAGTCCACCAAAGTCCACACTTTGTTCTCATACATGGATCCTATCTCAGATTTCATGGCCTCAAGCCATTTGTTGGAATCTGGGCTCATCATAGCTTCTTCATAGTTTGTAGGTTCGCCGTTGTCTAACAACATGACTTCCAGGACAGGATTACGGTACCACTCTGGTGCGGAACATGTTCTGGTCGACCTACGAAGTTCAGTAGTAACTTGATCCGAAGTTTCATGATCATCATCATTACTTCCTCTCTAGTTGGTGTAGGCATCAAGGGAACGGTTTTCTTTGATGTGCTACTTTCCAAATCGAGAGAAGGTACAATTACCTCATCAAGTTTTACTTTCCTCCCACTCACTTCTTTCGAGAGAAACTCCTTCTCTAGAAATGACCCATTTTTAGCAACAAAGATCTTGCCTTCGGATTTGTCGTAGAAGGTGTACCCAGTAGTTTCTTTAGGGTATCCTATGAAGACGCACTTCTCCTATTTGGGTTCGAGCTTATCAGGCTGAATCCTTTTGACATCAGAGTCACATCCTCAAACTTTAAGAAACGACAGCTTAGGTTTCTTGCCAAACCATAGTTCATACGGTGTCGTCTCAACAAAATTAGACGGTGCCCTATTTAACGTGAATGTGGCTATCTCTAATGCATAACCCCAAAATGATAAAGGCAAATCGGTAAGAGACATCATAGAACGCACCATATCTGATAAAGTACGGTTACGACATTCGGACACACCATTACGCTGTGGTGTTCCAGGTGGCGTGAGTTGTGAAATAATTCCACATTGTTTTAAATGAAGGCCAAACTTGTAACTCAAATATTCGCCTCCGTGATCAGATCGTAGTAACTTTATTTTCTTGTTATGATGATTCTCCACTTCACTCTGAAATTCTTTGAACTTTTCAAATGTTTCAGACTTGTGTTTCATCAAGTAGATATACCCATACCTACTCAAATTATCTGGGAAGGTCAGAAAATAATGATACCCGTCGCGTGCCTCAACACTCATTGGACCGCATACATTGGTATGTATTATTTCCAATAAGTCATTAGCTCGCTCCATTGTTCCGGAGAACGGAGTTTTAGTCATCTTACCCATGAGGCATGGTTCGCAAGTATCAAATGATTCATAATCAAGTGATTCCAAAAGTCCATCCGCATGGAGTTTCTTCATGCGCTTTACACCAATATGACCTAAACGACAGTGCCACAAGTATGTTGCACTATCATTATCAACTTTGCATCTTTTGGCATCAATATTATGAATATGTGTATTACTACGATCGAGATTCAACAAGAATAGACCATTCATCAAAAGTGCATGACCATAAAAGATATTACTCATATAAATAGAACAACCATTATTCTCTGATTTAAATGAATAACCGTCTCACAGTAAACAAGATCCAGATATAATGTTCATGCTTAATTTTGGCACCAAATAACAATTATTGAGGTCTAAAACTAATCCCGAAGGTAGATGTAGAGGTAGCGTGCCGACGTCGATCACATCGACCTTGGAACCATTCCCGACGCGCATCGTCACCTCGTCCTTAGCCAATCTTTGTTTATTCTGCAACTCCTGTTTAGAGTTACAAACATGAGAAACCGAACCAGTATCAAATACCCAGGCGCTACTACGAGCATTAGTAAGGAACACATCAATAACATGTATATCAAATATACCTTTGTTAACTTTGCCATCCTTCTTATCTGCCAAGTATTTGTGGCAGTTCCGCTTCCAGTGACCATTTCCTTTGCAATAGAAGCACTCAGTTTCAGGCTTGGGTCCAGCTTTGGGCTTCTTCACGGGAGCGGCAACTTGCTTGCCATTCTTCTTGAAGTTCCTTTTCTTTCCCTTGCCCTTTTTCTTGAAACTAGTGGTCTTGTTAACCATCAACACTTGATGCTCCTTCTTGATTTCTACCTCCGCCGATTTCAGCATCGTGAAGAGCTCAGGAATCGTTTTCTTCATCCCTTGCATATTATAGCTCATCACGAAGCCATTGTAGCTTGCTGGCAGTGACTGAAGAACTTTGTCCATAACAATCTCAACTGGAAGATCAATTCCCACCCGAGTCAAGTGGTTATGATACCCAGACATTTTGAGTTTGTGTTCAGTAACAGAACTGTTCTCCTCCATCTTGCAGCTATAGAACTTGTTGGAGATTTCATATCTCTCAACCCGGGCATTAGCTTGAAATATCAACTTCAGCTCTCGGAACATCTCATATGCTCCATGGCGTTCAAAACATCTTTGAAGTTCCGGTTCTAAGATGTAAAGCATGGCACACTGAACTATCGAGTAGTCATCAGTCCGCGTTTGCCAGGCGTTCAGAACATCTAGATTAGCGAGAACGGGTTGGTTACCTAGCGGTGCATCAAGGACATAATTCTTCTATGTAGCAATGAGGATAATCCTCAAGTTACGGACCCAGTCCGTGTAGTTGCTACCATCATCTTTCAACTTAGCTTTCTCTAGGAACGCATTAAAATTCAAGGGAACGGTAGCACGGGCCATTGATCTACAACATAGATATGCAAAAACTATTAAGACTAAGTTCATGATAAATTTTAGTTCAAATAATCAAATTACTAATGAACTCCCACTTAAATCAACATCCCTCAAGTTGTCTAAGTGATACATGATCCAAATCAACTAACCCATGTCTGATCATCACGTGAGATGGGGTAGTCATCAATGGTGAACATCTCTATGTTGATCATATCTACTATATGACTCACGTTCGACCTTTCGGTCTCCAGTGTTCCGAGAGCATGTTTGTACATGCTAGGCTCATCAAGTTTAACCCAAGTATTCTGCATGTGCAAAACTGGCTTACACCCGTTGTATGTGAACGTAGAGTCTATCACACCCAATCATCACGAGGTGCTTCGAAATGATTAACTTTAGCAATGGTGCATATTCAGGGAGAACACTTTTATCTTGAAATTATGTGAAGGGATCATCTTATAATGCTACCGTCGTTCTAAGCAAAATAAGATGCATAAAGGATAAACATCACATGCAATCAAAATATGTGACATGATATGGCCATCATCATCTTGTGCTTCTGATCTCCATCTCCAAAGCATCGGCATGATCTCCATCGTCACGGGCACGACACCTTGATCTCCATCGTAGTGTCGGGGTCGTCTCGCCAACTATTGCTTCTACAACTATTGCTAACGCATAGCGATGAAGTAAAGCAATTACGTGGCGCTTAGTGATTGACACGCAGGTCATACAATAATTAAAGACAACCCTAAGGCTCCTGCCGGTTCTCGTACTCTTCTACATGCAAGTCGTGAAGGGAAGACCTTCTTCTTGACTTCATCCTCGGGCAAACCTGCAAGATTAAATAATCCACAAACTTCATCCACATAGATTAGATGCATATCAGGATGCAATGTTCCATCTCGGCATAAGGATTAGCTAGCAGTTTGTCTATCATACTGTAACACCCCGTGTCATTAGCCACAGTAATCACTTTTGATAATGACAAGTCGGCAAGTTTAACAGTGCATGATCATCATATTGCATTTCAACTCCTAAGTCAAAATTCAAATTTAAATGAAAGTGGAAAATAAAATTTGTTCAACATAGAAACTAAAATGTTCAGTAAATAATAAATATTACAGAAGCTATTCTAAAATTGTAACCAACAATTAATAAATTAATTAGGTGGCTCTAACTTTACCAAAACAGCAAGGTTTAATACATTTTATTTATTATAAAATTTGTGTGAACTCCAATTGTCTCCAAACCAATTTTTGGCAGTAGTAAATAATGCCTAGCATTTATTGGAATAATTGCCATATTTTACAAAAGTCAGTTTGAGGCCTAACTAATTACAAGACAGAAAATAAGTATAAATAAAAAGAAAAGACTAAAAGAAAACAAAACAAAAGAAAATAAAAATAAAAAGCAAACCCCTCCCCCCCGGCCCAGCTGGGCCTCGGCCCACGCCGCCGCCGCTGGCCTATATGGCCCCTCCCAGGGACCCCCGTAACCCTAACCCCACCCCCTCGCTCGCTCTCCCCCCCCTTTTCTCCCGATCCAGATTTGGATCGGGCCGAGCCCCGCCGCGCTCGCCGCTCGACGCCGCCGCCGCGCCTCGTCGCCGCTCGCCGTCCTCCTCATCCTCTCCCCCGACGAGCTCCACCGAGCCTCGCCGCCCCCTCTCCCCTGCAACGAACGGTGAGGCCATGGCCTCCGTCACCCCGCCCCCTCCTTCTCCCCTCGGTCACTGCGCGCCCGCGCCGTCCCGCCCGTGCTCACCGCGGCCTCGCCCGCGCGCGCCCTCGTCATCGCCCGCGGTCGCCGCGCCCGCTGCCCTCCCTGCGCCCCGCGTCGGCCACCGCGTCCCTGCTTCGCCGCGTGCTCGCCGTCGCATGCCTCCCCGCGCGCACCGGTCCCTGCCTTTGCTCGCCGCCCGCGGTCACAGCGCCCACCCCGCACGCCCTTGGCCGCGCCCACGCGCGCGGCTGCTGCCGCCCCTCGCGCTCGCGGGCCGCGCCTGGCCGCGCCCGCGCTCGTTGTGGCCTCCTGGGCCACTGCCCAGTGGAGCCCGAAGCCCCTGTGCCACTGACTAGGGGGCCCCACGCCCCAGGACATTTAAAAGAAAAGAAAAGAAATGAAAATAAAAACGAAATTAATAAAATTGATAATTAATTAATTAGTGAATTAACTAATTTAATTAATCCTGATTAAGTTAAACTAATTAATTAGTTAGTCTAATTAATCTGTAGTTAGATTAGCTAAACCCTAATTAACTAAACAATGAATGACAGGTGGGACCCACTGGTCAGGTTGACCCAGTCAACGCACTGTTGACTGCTGATGTCATGCTGATGTCATGATGATGTCAGCATACACTGTTTTGGATAATGTTGAATTTAAATTCCAGAAATTAATAAAAACTTTAGAAAATCATATTAAATAAACCGTAACTCCGATGAAAATAATTTATATATGAAAGTTGCTCAGAATTTCGATACGAACCTGAATACGCCCTCCGTATTCTTGTCAGATGCCCCTAGCTATATGAACATTGAACTTTTAGACCGATTTCGATAAATGAATAGTGCCCAATGTTGATTAAATAAATCCGGTTAAATTCCTAAATTAACTAAATCATTTAGTTAGGCAGTAGAACACCCCGGAATATCATTTAGGCATGTCATACATATTGTTTGCATTATTGCTGTGAATTTATTGTTTCTCTCCCCCTCCTTCTCTCTCGATAGACGCCGATACCGATGACGCTGCACCTGGGTACGACTACACTACCGACGAGCAGCCCGTTGATGACCCCTCTCTCTTGCCAGAGCAACCAGGCAAGCCCCCCTCTTTGAGCATCCAGATATCGCCCATTCCATTTCTCCTGCTTGCATTAGATTTTGCTACTGTTAATGTATGCTCCTATTCTGATGCATAGCCTGCTTTTGTAACCTGTTCATTGTTACCTTACCTGCCTATGATAAACTGTTTAGTATAGGTTGGTAGTGAACCATCAATGACCCCCACCACCTTTCCCTTGTTGCCCCTGCTTGATCATCGACGACTCGATCAATGTGATCGTCGACCAGAGACCGACACATCACCTCACCCCCCTTAGTTGTACGACTCTGCATAGATACTCTCGAGTGCCGAGGGTGATACCTCGTAACGCACTCCTGATGAATACTCTGCAGTGTAGCTGTTCGGTCGTGGTCATCGAGGGTGATTCCTCCTTCTCCACTTCCGATACGACTCTGTCGTGCAAACCCTCAGTGTGAACCTCGAGGGTGATGCCTCATACGTTCACCCTGATGATTTCATCGAGTGTAATCCATCGAGGGTGATTCCTCGGGTTTCCCCCTTGATGTTATGACCACACGCTTACTTTGACCATTGTTACAGGCAGGTCGACCCTGATGGGTACCCGCAGGGGATCTATGATGTTGGGTATGCCGGAAGGGCACTCTAGTGTGATATTGTGGCGGAGTTTCAGAAACTCTGATTGTCTCCGCGTGTTACTAAATGAGCCTATTGGATTTGGGTTTGTGATCTGAGTGGGTCGACGTGCCCTATACGCACTACCACCACGCGGGATTATGGTTATGGGGCCCTCTGCGATGTACGTTTCTCCCGAAAGCTCGTCAGACGTCATGATTCACCGTGCGGGCTGATTGTCGGGATTGGGCTGGATACTTCACTAACGAGTTCAGTGTCGTGCCTGCACCCCGGCCAGTCTCGCAACACGCAGGGTGCCTAGGGCGATGGACCAAGACCTCTGGGTGCATAGGTTAGTCTGGCGTGCTGACCTCTCTGCTGAGCCTAGGTAGGGCGCTGCTTCGTGTTGATCTTCCGAGGCCGGGCATTACCCAGCAAGTGTGTCCGACCAGAGTTGATCGAGCATGTTGGGTAACAGTAGTGCACCCCTGCAGGGATGAATAATCTATCGATAGCCGGTCCTACAGTAAAGGACGCTCAGTTTGTATATCCTGATCTACTACTTGAACTGGATACTTGTTACTTAATTGAAGCTTCGGGATCGCTTTCTCGCTGGGAGTCGAGGAAGGATCTCTAGGCTTTGCTTCAACATTTTTGCTAAATAAAATGCTATTCTACTCTCTTCTATTGCTGCAAGATGATGACTTGTGAAGATGTTTGAAGATGCTAGTCTTCGATAGGACTAGGCCTTCTATCTATTCTGGCATTTCTGCAGCCCAGTCCACATATACAACCTTTCTCCATTGATAATGTTGCATATGTAGTATAGATCCTTGCTTGCTGAGTACTTCGGATGAGTACTCACGGTTGCTTTACTTTCTCTTTTCCCCATACCCCACCTTGATGATACATCAGATGATGGAGTCCAGGAGCCAGATGCCACCTCAGGAGCTTACTACCAGGAGGGTCCAGACGGCACTTACTACTGGATCAAGCCAGCCGACCAGGAGTAGGATCGGAGGCTCCCAGGCAGGAGGCCAACGCCTTTCGATCTAGAGTCATTTGTGCTAGCCTTCTTAAGGCAAAACTTGTCTAACTATGTCTGTACTCAGATAATATTTGTATGACTGACTTATGTATTCGGATCTTCGTGATCCCTGGTCTGTAATATTATGGATCTCCATTTAATTGTGTTTAGAGTTGTGTTGTGATATCTTCCCGTGAGTCCCTGTGCTTGATCGTACACGTTTGCGTGTATGATTAGTGTACGATTGAGTCGGGGGCGCCACAAGTTGGTATCAGAGCCGACTGCCTGTAGGAAGCCCCTTTCCAATTCCTTGGCCGAAGTTGAGTCTAGACATCGAAAAACTAATTTACTAACTTGGCTGTGTGGGTTACGGGCCCACGTCACCAACTGGGTGGTATTAGGATCTTTTATTCCTCGTCTATACTCTAGGACTCTGATCTCTTTTCTATTCGGGTTAAATAAATTTTACTAACGCCGACACTTAGGATCTCGTAAATCCCGTCTACCCGGAGAGCTGGATATCTGTGCGATTTCCCTGTCATTGATCTGATTAGTCTGATAATCATTTTCCTTTCCATTGTTTTGTTTAACCTTTCTCTCCGAGTTGTATTATGCTCCGAGTTATCATTCGATAAGACCGGATTCTGCATCAGAGTGCACATGGAGCGCAGGATCCTGCCACGACGAACATTCGTTGTCCGCACTGCAGTTGCCCCATTTCAGTGGTTTTCCCCGACGTTGATGTAGCCTTTGCTATGTCTCGTTGTGTACTTCCTTACCGCGTGCCTGCGCGCTGCCTAGTATGTCTAGCTTTTAATTTGCGCCGTTATGCTGTCCGCATGTACCCGACTCTGTGTATGGATCTGTATGTCTTAATCGACTACTGTTATGTATCTGATACACTACTTAATTGTTGTCGAGTTACATCATGCTTGTCACTAAACACTCGCAATTGCTTTTACTAAACTACCCCCTGTTGATACTGAGCAGGATGGTTAGACCAGGTGGTCGTGGTCGTGGTACCCCTGAACGCCCACCACCACCAGACTATATGGCAGCCATGATGCAACAATTCAAGCTCAACCGTCAGTTTATGACTGGAATCATGGCTCAGTTTCCGCATCAGAACAACCAAAACTAGAACCCTGCTTCAATAACTTTGATAGAGTTTATGCGACTCAACCCCACTCAATTCCGCAACTCTGACAAGCCACTGGATGCTGATGACTGGCTCCGCGACATCACTCACGAGATGGAGTCTGCTAATGTCGCCCCTGCCAACTTCGTCATCTTCGCGGCCTTTTTCTTAAAGGGCCCCGCTGCTCAATGGTGGGACACACACAAGCGTACACTGCCTGTTGGAACAGTGGTTACCTGGTATGAGTTCCAGGCTGCTTTCCGTGCCCGTTATATCCCTCAGGCAATCATGGAACGGATGAATACCCAGTTCCGCAACCTCACTCAGGGCAACAAGACTGTCGAAGCTTATCAGTGGGAATTTCTTGACCGCTCCCGCTATGCTGAAGAAGACATCGCCACGGATGCCCGTAGACAAGAGAAATTCCGTAATGGACTACACCCAGACATCGAGCTTGCCCTTGCTCCTCAAGACTTCAGCGACTTTTCTACTCTTGTGAACAAGGCTATTTTGGTTGAGACCGCTCAGATGAAACACAAGGACTCGCAGAAGCGCTATCGTGATGCTGGCTCATCTTCGGGCTCAGCACAGAAGCGTCGAGTCTGGATTCCCAACAACGTGTTCCGTCCAAATGCCCCTGCGCCAAAGAACAACTATGCTGCACCACGTCTGCCTCCTCCCCCGCCGAGGCAGCCAAGAGCTCAAGCTATTCAAAACAATGCTCCTCTTCGTCTTGAAGATGGTCTGTGCTTCAAATGCCGCAAACCAGGTCACCAGGCTAAAGACTGCCGCCAGACACAGAATCAGTTGGCTTTTCCTTGTACTGGCCGTGGCAATGGTCGTGGCAACAATCAGACCCGCAACTATAATACTGGGTCTGCTGCACATGGTCGTGGACACGCTTACAACATTGACATTGAAGAAGTCCAGGATAAACCTGCTACTGTGATGGGTACCCTTCTCGTTAACTCAGTACCTGCTTCTGTTTTATTTGATTCAGGAGCATCACATTCATTCATCTCTGGAAAATTTGCATTCATGCATGGCATTCGATATGAGAAGATGCATACTCCGTTAGTCATTAAAACTCCCGGAGGTCATTGTCATGCTGACGTGATAGCACCTGATGTTACCGTCGAAATTAAAGGGATGGAATTCCTTGCCTCGCCCATCGTCTTGAAGTCTTCCACCATAGACCTCATTCTCGGAATGGATTGGTTGAAAGCTCACATTGCTTCGATCAATTGTGCCACTAAAGTCGTCCAACTTCTTCACCCCTCTGATGAGATAGTGAACTACACCGCCCGAATTACTCGAGACGCTGAAGCTCAGATATATGTTCTGAATGCTTTGAACGCCTCACCTCTGGAAGGAATCGAGAACGTTCCTGTCGTTTGAGATTTTCCAGACGTCTTTCTAGAAGAACTTCCAGGCATACCCTCGTCTTTCCAGAAGAACTTCCAGGCATATCCCCAGTTCACATACTCAACTAACATTTAGTCTTTCACAATTGCTAACACTCATGCGATACTTATGAGATCAAAGTTTCAATCGGACACAGAGAAAGATAGGGACTTATGGTTTCGCCTCCCAACCTTTTACCTCAATGGTAATGTCAACAATAATAGTTTATGAATATCTACATCCGAGTGGATATATATATCTGGATCTGCCCCCAACATATAGTGCTTGCCAAAAAGAAAAAGTGTAAAAAGAATAGGCGATGATCACCAAGACTCTTGCATTAAGGTAGAGGGTAAATAAAAGATAGGCCCTTCGCAGAGGGAAGCAGAGGTTGTCATCCGCTTTTATGGTTGAATGCACAAAATCTTAATGCGAAAGAACGTCACTTTATATTGCCGCTTGTGATAAAGAACTTTATTATGCAGTCTGTCGCTTTTATTTCTTCTATATCACAAGTTCGTATAAAGCTTATTTTCCTCACTCTAATAGATCATACATATTTAGAGAGCAATTTTTATTGCTTGCACCGATGACAACTTAGTTGAAGGATCTTACTCAATCCATAGGTAGGTATGGTGCACTCTGATGGCAAAACTGGGTTGAGGGATGTTTGGATGCACAAGTAGTATCTCTACTTGGTGCAAAAAGGTTTGGCTAGCATGGGATGAGAAGCAAGCTCAACATGTTGGAGGATCCATAACAATATAACTTCTATTCGGATATAAAGAAACATAACCCATTACGTTGTCTTCCTTGTCCAACATCAACCTTTTAGCATATAATATTTTAATGAGTGCTCACAATCACAAAAGATGTCCAAGATAGTATATTTATATGTGAGACCTCTCTTTCTTTATTACTTCCTATTAATTGCAACAATGACCAAAACTATGTTTGTCAACTAACAACAAGTTTCATGCGACATACTTCTTATATGTGAAGTCGTCACTTCCCATAAGATCATTATATAATCTTTTATTTTTTCATTCTTTATTTCTTTTTCACATGATCATAGCAAGAAAGCAAAGCCCCCAACTCAAAACTAATCTTTCTTATAACTCTCGGACTCGATTACAAAGAGGGAACACAAAGCAAAAGCCAAAGCTAGATCACACTAAAACTTTATTCTACTAAACCGAGATATAATCAAAAGGATCGAACTAAGAAAAACGGTAAGATAAAGATGTGATGGTGAGACGATACTGGGGCACCTCCCCCAAGCTTGGCCGTTGCCAAGGGGAGTGCCCATACCCATTTATTTAGGTCTCTTTCTTCGGAGGTGGTGATGATGGAGTTGTTGAATTCTTCTTCTCCACCTTGCATCCGAGGCTAAAATTTTCCTCCCTCAGATCCTCATTCTCGAGCTCGAGTCTCATTATCTTTTTGCATAATACCTCCTTGCTGTCCTGCAAAAAACGTGGTGGGATATATTGGACCTTAGGCAGGCTTGACTTCTTGAATTCCACATGCATATCGCCAGGTTGAGGTAGTGGATCTTCATCTTCGTCAGAACTATCATCCCTTGTTCTCTCCTTGTCAGAGTCTTCCTCCTCCTCCGTAGTCCACCCATAATGCTCCACCTCCCCATAAACCTTTGGGTTGGCAATGAAATCAGCGCATAGCTCTCTCCCTCCAAATCTTGAGACGACACATTTTTAGATCTACCAGGAAAACAACACGAAACAAGAGCAGATGATTTTGCCATGGTACAGGGGTCAAAACCTTTGGGAGATTATATAATGAATTTTTACCGACCAAAAGGAGTGTTCCATAAGAAAATAGAGTCTAGAGGGCACACGAGGTGGCCACAAGCCAGGGAGGCGCTCCCAGGGGGGTAGGGTGCGCCCCCAGGGCTTGTCGCCTCCTCGTGCACTTTTCGGACTACATTTAATTTTCCTAATTTTTTAAATATTCCAAAACGGAGTAAAATTGCCATTGGAAAAGTTTTGGAGTCGGTTTACTTACCGTACCACATACCTATTCCTTTCGGGGTCTGAAACATTCTGGTAGGTTTCCCTTATGTACTCCTCCGGTGTTATAGTATTAATAATATTGGTCTCAACATTTATGGGAGTACCTAAGATATAGTGTTTGATTCTTTGCCCGTTTACCACCTTCGGGTTGGTGCCTTCGGCGTTGTTGATTTTTATGGCACCAGAATGATAAACCTCCTCGATAATATAAGGACCTTCCCATTTAGAGAAACTTTCCTGCAAAAAATCTTAAATGAGATTCATATAGCAAGACAAGGTCACCTACATTAAATTCACGCTTTTGTATCCTTTTGTCATGCCATCTTTGAACTTTTTCTTTAAACAACTTAGCATTCTCATAGGCTTGGGTTCTCCATTCATCAAGTGAGCTAATGTCAAATAACCTCTTCTCACCGGCAAGTTTGAAATCATAGTTGAGCTCTTTAATTGCCCAATAAGCTTTATGTTCTAGTTCGAGAGGTAAGTGACATGCCTTTCCATAAACCATTTTATATGGAGACATACCCATAGGATTTTTATAAGCAGTTCTATAAGCCCATAATGCATCATCAAGTTTCTTAGACCAATTCTTTCTAGATCTATTAACAGCCTTTTGTAAAATCAACTTTATTTCTCGGTTACTCAATTCTACTTGACCACTAGACTGAGGATGATAAGGAGATGCAATTCTGTGGTTGACATCATATTTAGCAAGCAATTTACGGAAAGCACCATGGATAAAGTGTGAACCACCATCAGTCATTAAATATCTAGGGACCCCAAACCTCGGGAAAATAACTTCTTTAAGCATTTTAATGGAAGTGTTATGATAAGCACTACTAGTTGGAATAGCTTCTACCCACTTAGTAACATAATCAACAGCAACCAAAATATGTGTATACCCATTAGAGGAAGGAAAAGGTCCCATATAATCAAATCCCCAAACATCAAATGGTTCAATAACAAGTGAATAATTCATAGGCATTTCCTGATGTCTACTAATATTACCAATTCTCTGGCATTCATCACAAGACAAGACATACTTATGAGCATCTTTGAAGAGAGTAGGCCAATAAAAACCAGATTGTAATACCTTGTGTGTAGTTCTATCTCCAGCATGGTGTCCTCCATAAGCTTCGGAGTGACACTTGCGTAGGATTTGTTCCTGTTCATGCTCAGGTACACAACGTCTAATAACACCATCTACTCCTTCTTTATAAAGGTGTGGGCCATCCCAAAAGTAATGTCTTAAATCATAGAAAAACTTTTTCTTTTGCTGGTATGTGAAGCTAGGTGGTATAAATTTAGCAACAATGTAATTAGCATAATCAGCATACCAAGGAGCACTGCGAGAAGCATTTATGACAGCTAATTGTTCATCAGAAAGCTATCATCAATAGGTAGTGGGTCATCAAGAATATTTTCTAACCTAGACAAGTTGTCTGCTATGGGGTTCTCAGCTCCCTTTCTATCAATAATATGCAAATCAAATTCTTGCAGCAAGAGAACCCATCTAATAAGTCTAGGTTTAGCATCTTTCTTTTCCATAAGGTATTTAATAGCAGCATGATCATTGTGAACGGTAACTTTGGAATAAACAATATAAGATCTGAACTTATCACAAGCAAAAGCAACTGCTAAAAATTCTTTTTTAGTAGTAGCATAATTTCTTTGAGCTTTGTCTAGAGTTTGTAACATCCCAAATTTTCAATTTGGAATGTTATACATAGATCATTCACTGCATATCATATTTTATTGCATATTCGTTTTACGATCCTCAAAATTCTAAGCAACTCAAGGACCCACGGAGAGAGTTGTGGATTTCACTGTTTTCATATTTGAATCTTATCAAATATTGAAACGAGGATCATTTGTTTTAATTATTTTTCTCTCCGAAAATATTTCATACAAAAATATAAGAGAGGGGATAATAGGACTTCCCCAAAAATAATGAAATATTGGAGGAAAAGTATTAAAAACAAATAAACATTTTTATTTGGGATTTTATTGCTATTTTATTTGCATAGGAAAAATACGTATTTTTCAAAATTGCATTTTAGGCCCAAATAAATGTTCACCTTGTCCGGCATATTTTTAGAGGACGGGGAAAATTTATTTCGGGATTTTTGGATCCGTTTAGTATTTCTTTTATTCGTTTTTCTGAGCGGAATTATTTAAAAAAAAAACTTCCGCCGGACCGCACTGGGCCGAGGCCCAGCCGCCCCGCGCCGCCTTCCCGTCCCGTGCCGGAGACGGACTCGCCGGAGGAGTCCGACGCCGCCTCCGCCTCGTCGCTCCCTGCCCCAAGCCACACCCCCGGCCCCTTTATATGCCGCCCGCCCCGCCGCCTCGACCCCCACCACCACCAGCCGCCACCGCCGCCCGCGCCAGCCGCCGCCACTGCCCGCGTCGCGCCGCCCGCCGCTCCGCCGCCCGCGCCGCGCCGTTGCCTGCTCCGCCGAGCCGCCGCCCGTCGGAGTGCCTCGCCTCACCGGAATCCGAGCCGCCGCCGACGGATCTCGCCGTTCGGTCTTTTTTGGTTTTTTTAGGTAAAACTCGTTTTTTTAAAAACCCTAGTTTTTTTTCTTTTAGATCGGTTCGTTCGGTTTTCTGTCGGTTTAGTTATTTAGCGAACGCCCGTTCGTACGTTCGTTTTAACGAACGGTTTTCACCGTTTAACCACAGACAGCGAACGTTTGTTCGTTAGCCTGTTCATCAGTTTTTCTTTTTCTCGGGTTTTTCGCGATTATTTTCGATCGCGATTTCTGATCCGATTTTCGTTTTAGTATAACTTTTAGCTCGTTTGTCGGAATCAGGCGATTCAAGCGCCTAGATCTTCGTCTCGAAGCCCTCTTTCAGTTTAACCAACTTGAACAAGATTTTGGTGCTGTAAAATTTGACTTTAGTCCAGATTAGTAAACGGATCTTGTTTCTTTCGCAGTTTGAGTTTCGTTGCTCCGTTTGATTTGATTCTTTTTGCAAACCGGAGTTCTTAGGTTGAACTTTCTGGTTAAATCATCTCATTTGAGTTTTACCCGTGCATCTTTGCTTGATTGCTTATGTATGCTATTGTTTGTTTGTGATAGAATTCCCGGAGTGCGAAGCGTGCTACTACGAGTCTCTAGGTTTTGCGGATCGTCAGCAAGGCAAGTAACACATTGATCATACTCTTTTCATACCCAGTTTTTATGCATTAGTTCCAATCCTCAAACATTGCATGGTTAGGATGTAATTAACTTGTGGGTATTGGGAAGTAGTTGATGAGGTAGAACCTATTGCCCTGTTTATTATCAAACCTTTGGGAGTTACTTCTGCGTTATGCTTATATTGCCATGCTATGCTCGTAGACGTGGTCTGGGTGAGTGAATCCATGACAGATGTGAGATTGTTAATTTATGGTTCAACTTAAGGTGGCAACTTTAATACACATCTGGGTGGATTGCTTGGGGCACCTGGAGAACCCAGTGCTTGCCCAAGGGAATCCCGGAGTACCCGTGTGATTACGCTAGGTCCGCCACCCAGGCTCAAAGGGAACTAAGATATTTCATGCTAGAAACTTCCGTGTGCAGCCGCAAGCTATTATGGGCTCTAGCATAGTTGAGTATGTTGCATGACCTCTTCCAGTGGTAGGCTAGCAGATGTAGGGGATGTAGGTTGGTACTGTCTACCCAGGGTTAGAGTTAATGCTTTTGAAAGACTGTGTCTCGGTCATCCGTTTCTCAAACACCATGAAGTGCGAGAAATCCAACGGAGGCGATCGAGTCTTGCGGGGAAAAGTGCGCAAACCTCTACAGAGTGTACAATCTAATCATGGTTAGCCGTGTCCCCGGTTATGGACATCTTGAGTATCTAGTATTTGGATTATCACATGTATCTCATCACTCTAATTTAATATGTTGGGTTGATAATTACTTTTAATTGGGATTGAGTTGGAGGTACCTTCTCAATGTTTTTCAACCACCATGATAGTTAAATAAAATATATTCCTTTGTTGTAGGGAAAAATTGGCTTTTCGCAAAAACCATATAACCATAGAGCCTTTCCACCAGCCAAATATGCATGTAGTGATAGCATTATTCTGTTCTTGCTCTACTGTGTTATATTGCCAGCATATTCCATGTGCTGACCCGTTTCGGGCTGCAACGTATTATGTTGCAGACTTTTCAGACGAAGAGTAAGGTGCGCTAGGTCGTTGTCGTGCACTCAGCTATGCCGTTGGAGTTGATGGACTCACTTTATCTTCCAAGCCTTCCGCTGTTATCTAAATTAGATGGCCTTAAGCCATATTTATTATAATAAGTTCTCATTTGAGACATTCGATGTAATAAGTGTGTGATTGCACTCTGTTATAAATCCTTTGAGTACTGTGTGTGTCAGCATTACCGATCCAGGGATGACACTTATGCACAGAGACTCGATCCATTCGGGTCAGGTCGCTACAGAGTTTTACTAGAATAATGGATAACATTTAATTTATTATCAACTCTTTGTCCTAGAACAACACCTACAGCATAATCACTAGCATCACACATAATTTCAAATGGTAGGTTCCAATCAGGTGGTTGAACAATAGGTGCAGAAATCAAGGCTTTCTTAAGAATTTCAAATGCTTCTACACAAGTATCATCAAAAACAAATGGAACATCTTTTTGCAAGAAATTAGTGAGAGGCCTAGAAATTTTAGAGAAGTCTTTAATAAACCTCCTGTAGAAACCAGCATGACCAAGGAAACTTCTTATACCTTTGATATCTTTAGGACACAACATTTTTCAATAGCATCAACTTTAGCTTTATCAACTTCAATACCTCTTTCAGAAATTTTATGCCCCAAGAAAATACCTTCATTAACCATAAAGTGGCACTTCTCCCAATTCAAGACAAGATTAGTTTCTTCACATCTCTGCAAAACTCGATCAAGGTTGCTTAAGCAATCATCAAAAGAAGTTCTGTAAACGGAGAAATCATCCATGAAAACCTCAACAATCTTTTCACAAAAGTCAGAGAATATAGCAGTCATACATCTTTGAAAGGTAGTAGGAGCATTGCACAAACCAAAAGGCATACGTCTATAAGCAAAGGTACCGAAAGGGCAAGTAAAAGTAGTTTTTTGTTGATCCTCTTTTGACACAGGTATTTGAGAAAAACCAGAATAACCATCTAGAAAGCAAAAGTGTGTATGTTTTGATAGTAGCTTTATTCAACTTTCTAAAATTAATAACCATTCTATAACCTGTAACAATTCTTTGTGGAATCAATTCATTCTTATCATTAGGAACAACACTAATACCTCCCTTCTTAGGGACACAATGAACATGACTTACCCATCTACTATCAGCAATAGGATAAATTATACCTGCTTCTAGAAGCTTTAGTATTTTATTTCTTACCACTTCTTTCATCTTAGGATTTAACCGTCGTTGGTGATCAACAACTGGTTTAGTATCAGGTTCCATATTAATTTTTTGCTGACATAGAGTGGGACTAATGTCCTTAAGATCATCAAGAGTATATCCAATAGCGGCACAGTGCTTCTTCAGAGTTTTCATTAATTTCTTTTCTTCATGCTCTGAAAGGTTAGCACTAATAATAACAGGATATATCTTCTTTTCATCAAGATAAGCATATTTCAGGGTATCAGGTAGTTGTTTAAGCTCAAACACAGGATCACCCTTGGGTGGAGGAGGATCCCCAAGAATCTCAACAGGCAAGTTGTGTTTCAAAACATGCATTTGGTTAAAGAAAATTTCATCTAATTCTTTTCTTTCATTCATGAACATATCATTTTCATGGTCTAGCAAATATTATTCTAAAAGATCAGTAGGAGGCACAACAATAGAAGCAAGACCAATAATTTCATCTTTATTAGGCAATTCTTTATCATGGGGTTGTCTACGAAATTTAGAGAAATTAAAATCATGAGAGACATCCCGAAAACTTACAGTAACCGTTTCTTTTTCACAATCTATTTTGGCATTAACAGTGTTCAAGAAAGGTCTACCAAAAATAATGGGACAAAAATCATATTGTGGGGAACCAAGAACTAGAAAATCAGTAGGGTATTTTATTTTCCCACACAAGACTTCAACATCTCTAACAATCCCAATTGGTGATATAGTATCTCTATTAGCAAGCTTAATAGTGACATCAATATCTTCTATTTCAGTAGGTGCAATATCATTCATAATTTCTTGATATAAAGTAAAGGGAATTGCACTCACACTAGCACCCACATCACATAAGCCATGATAACAATGATCTTCTATTTTAACAGAAACAACAGGCATGCCAACAACATGTCTATGTTTATCTTTAGTATCAGGTTTGGCAATTCTAGCAGCTTCATCACAGAAATAAATAACATGCCCATCAATATTATCGACCAAGAGGTCTTTAACCATAGCAATACTAGGTTCAACTTTAATTTTTTCAAGGGGTGTAGGTGTTCTAGTATAACTCTTACGAACCACAGCTGAAGCTTTAGCATGTTCCTTTATTCTAATAGGGAAAGGTGGTTTCTCAATATAAGCAGTAGGAACAATAAGATCAACATTATAAGTAATAGTTTCTTCTTCAGCTTTAATTGGTTCTACTACTTTCACTTCAATGGGAGGATGATATTTAAACCACTTCTCTTTAGGTAGATCAACATGAGTAGCAAATGATTCACAGAAAGAAGCTACTCTCTCAGAGTTAAGTCCATATTTAGTGTCAATGACTTCTCCTTCAAAGATAAAGGGAAGAACTTCTTCTTGACTTCATCCTCAGGCAAACCTGCAAGCTTAAATAATCCACAAACTTCATCCACATAGATTAGATACATATCAGGATGTAATGTTCCATCTCCTGCATAAGGATTAGCTAGCAGTTTCTCTATCATACCCGAAGGAATATCATAATAAATATTTTCAGTAGGTTCAATAGGTTGAGGGGAAACTCTTTGCTCTTCCGGTCGGGGTGAAGATACCCCGAACAAACCCCTTAAAGGATTATTTTCCATAGCAACAAGTGACAGTAAATTTCAGCACACTATATAAATGTTTCCTTACCAAATTCCACTTACCAAAGGCGCTTCACTCCCCGGCAACGGCGCCAGAAAAGATTCTTGATGACCCACAAGTATAGGGGATCTATCGTAGTCCTTTCAATAAGTAAGAGTGTCGAACTCAACGAGGAGCAGAAGGAAATGACAAGCGGTTTTCAGCAAGGTATTCTCTGCAAGCACTGAAATTATCGGTAACAGATAGTTTTGTGATGAGATAATTCGTAACGGGTAACAACTAACAAGTGTAAGAAAGGTGCAGCAAGGTGGCCCAATCCTTTTTGTAGCAAAGGACAAGCCTGGACGAACTCTTATATAAAGCAAAGCGCTCCTGAGGACACATGGGAATTATTGTCAAATTAGTTTTCATCATGCTCGTATGATTCGCGTTCGTTACTTTGATAATTTGATATGTGGGTGCACTGGTGTTTGGGTGCTGTCCTTAATTGGACAAGCCTCCCACTTATGATTAACCCCTCTCGCAAGCATCCGCAACTACGAAAGAAGAATTAAGATAAATCTAACCATAGCATGAAACATATGGATCCAAATCAGCCCCTTACGAAGCAACGGATAAACTAGGGTTTAAGCTTCTGTCACTCTAGCAACCCATCATCTACTTATTTCTTCCCAATGCCTTCCCCTTGGCCCAAACAATGGTGAAGTGTCATGTATTCGATTTTCACATAACACCACTAGAGGAAAGACAACATACATCTCATCAAAATATCGAAGGAATACCAAATTCACATGATTACTTATAACAAGACTTCTCCCATGTCCTCAGGAACAAATGTAACTACTCACAAAGCATATTTATGTTCATAATCAAAGGGGTATTGAATAGCATTAAGGATCTGAACATATGATCTTCCACCGAATAAACCAACTAGCATCAACTACAAGGAGTAATCTACACTACTAGCAACCCACAGGTACCAATCTGAGGTTTTGAGACAAAGATCGGATGCAAGAGATGAATTAGGGTTTGAGTTGAGATGGTGCTGGTGAAGATGTTGATGGAGATTGACCCCCTCTTGATGAGAGGATCGTTGGTGGTGACGATGGCTTCGATTTCCCCCTCCGGGACGGAAGTTTCCCCGGCAGAACAGCTCCGCCGGAGCCCTAGATTGGTTCTGCCCAAGTTCCGCCTCGAGACGGCGGCGCTTCATCCTGAAAGCTCTCTCCTAATTGTTTCCAGGTCAAAACCCTCCATATAGCAGAAGATGGGCACCGGGGACCTGCCAGTGGGCCCACAAGCCCTAGGGGCGCGCCTAGGGGGTAGGGCAAGCCCCCAGGCTTGTGGCCTCCTGGTGGGTCCCCTCTGGTATTTTTTTCACCCAATATTTTTATATATTCCAAAATAATTCTCCATAAATTTTTAGGACTTTTGGAGTTGTGCAGAATAGGTCTCTCAGATTTGCTCCTTTCCGGTCCAGAATTCCAGCTGCCGGCATTCTCCCTTTTCATGTAAACCTTGTAAAATAAGAGAAAAAAGGCATAAGTATTGTACGATAATGTGTAATAACAGCCCATAATGCAATAAATATCAATATAAAAGCATTATGCAAAATGGACGTATCAGGCTTCACCAAGCACTACGAAAATTATGACCGGGGACAAACTAGAGGGAGAGGGGTGCCGCACACGGCTTGGGGATCATGGTGCGTGTTGCCCCTCTCCCTCCCCACATATATATAGGTGGGGGGAGGAGGAGGCTGCCCAGGCGCACCCCTAGGGGGCCGGCGGCCAGCCCTAGGGCGCCTGCCCATAGGCGCACCCCCTTCCTTACTTGCTGTCGGGGGGAAGGAAAGGGGAGGAGAGGGAAGGCAAGGGGAGGCCGACTCCCCTCCTTCCTTTTCTCACCAAGGCCAGCGGCCAGAGGTGGGGCGCGCCAGCCCCTTGTGGGCTGGTGTGCTCCCCTCGTTCGGCCCATATGGCCCAATAACCTTCCGGGGCCTCCCGGAACCCCTTCCGGTGATCCGATGAATACCCGGTACATTCCGAAACTTTTCTGGTGACCAAATAGCATTATCCTATATATTAATATTTACCTCTGGACCATTCCGGAGCTCCTCGTCATGTTCGTGATCTCATCCGGGACTCGAAACAACATTCGGTCACCAACTCATATAACTCATATAGTACTATATTGTCAACGAACGTTAAGCGTGCGGACCCTACGGGTTTGAGAATGATGTAGACATGACCGAGACGCTTCTCTGGTCAATAAAAAATAGCGGGACCTGGATGCCCATATTGGTTCGTACATATTCTACGAAGATCTTTATCAGTCGAACCTTTTATGACAACATACGTATTTCCCTTTGTCTATCGGTATGTTACTTGCCCGAGATTTGATCGTCGATATCTCCATACCTAGTTCAATCTTGTTATAGGCAAGTCTCTTTACTCATTCTGTAATACATCATCTTGCAACTAACTCCTTAGTCACTTTGCTTGCAAGCTTCTTGTGATGTGTATTACCGAGAGGGCCCAGAGATACCTCTCCGTCATACAAAGTGACAAATCCCAATCTCAATTCATGCCAACTGAATAGACACCTTCGGAGATACCTGTTGAGCATCTTTATGATCACCCAGTTATGTTGTGACGTTTGATAGCACACAAGGTATTCCTCCGGTATCCAGGAGTTGCATGATCTCATGGTCGAAGGAATATGTATTTGACATTAAGAAAGTAGTAGCAATAAACTGAACGATCATATGCTAAGCTAACATATGGGTCTTGTCCATCACATCATTCTCCTAATGATGTGACCCCATTATCAAGTGACAACACATGTCTATGGTTAGGAAACCTTAACCATATTTTGATCAACGAGCTAGTCTAGTAGAGGCTTACTAGGGACATGGTATTTGTTTATGTATCCACACATGGATTTAAGTTTCCGGTCAATACAATTATAGCATGAATAATAAACCTTTATCATGATTAAGGAAATATAATAACAACCACTTTATTATTGCCTCTAGGGCATATTTCCAACACCTAATTGTTTAGAATTTTTGGAGTTACAGAGGTATGGTCAATGTTCAGATTGCTACAGATTGTTCTGTTTTTGACAGATTCTGTTTTTGATGCATTGTTTCGCTTGTTTTGATGAAACTATGGAGAAGTTAGAATACAATAGCTATAATGCAAAAATAAAATATGAATGGGTTTTCAACAGTACTTAAACTAGTGATTTGCTTTATTATACTAACGGATCTCACGAGGTTTTGTTGAGTTTTGTGTGATTGAAGTTTTCAAGTTTTGGGTGAGATCACGATGGATGAAGGAATAAGGAGTGGAAAGAGTCTAAGCTTGGGGATGCCTGAGGCACCCCAAGGTAATATTCAAGGACTCCCAAGCGACTAAGCTTGGGGATGCCCCAGAAGACATCCCCTCTTTCTTCTACCAACTATCGGTAATTTTTACTCGGAGCTATATTTTTATTCGTCACATATCATGAGCTTTGCTTGGAGCATCGTGTATTATATGAGTCTTTGCTTTTTTTGCTTTTTAGTTTGTCACAATCATCCTTGCTGCACACACTTATTTGAGAGAGCCACACATTTATCATGATTTGTTAGAATACTCTATGTGCTTCACTTAAATCTTTTGAGCTAGGCAGTTGCTCTAGTGCTTCACTGATATCTTTTTTAGCACGGCGGTGGTTATATTTTGAATAAATACATACACTCTCATGCTTCACTTATATTATTTTGAGAGTTGGTAAGATTATATTTTAAAGAAATATACTTTCATGCTTCACTTATATTATTTTGAGAGTTGATAATAGTGATGGTAATTTGCACAAGAGATGAATTTGGTCTCAATATGATGAATATCCAAGAGGGCTATAAAAAACTTTCATATAGATCATTGGATGTGATAAGCTTGATTTCTTGCAATAGTTTTGCGATATGAAGATGATAATATGTGAGTTATGCTAGTGAGTAATTGTGCTTTAGTAAGAATATTGGTGTTAAGGTTTGTGATTCCCTATGTGTTGAGGATATAGCTCCGAGGTGTGACCTACCCAGGAGGGGCCGAGTTACACCGTTGATGGCTTAATAGGAAGACGGTCTAAGTAGGCCTAAGAAGATGGCGGCTCATAGGAGTGGGCCTGGCGAAGGCCTAAGACCCGGACATGTGAACCGCCATATGGTGACTTGTCTGTTAAGATAAGGCAATTTAGAAACTGGGCTGGTCACGTTGTGTGACCCGGCTCGGACTCTTGTAAGCCGCCGGGCTTTGACCTGTGTATATAAAGGCGAGACCCGATGGCGGCTTAGGGAAAAAAGGGATCGATCAAAAGCTAGGTCAAGCGTATTCGCTCCCTTGTAATCGAAACTCAAGCAATACAACTAGAAGCAGGACGTAGGCTTTTACTTCGTTGAGAGGGGCCGAACCTGGGTAAACTCCTTGTATCCTTTGTCCCGTTCAACCCCTTTAAGCTATCCTACGTGCGATGGCTCCACACCTAAGTCCTTTCACAAGGGCATTCGCCGTGTTAAATCCATGATAGTTGGCGCCCACCATGGGGCCTGAGTGCGGTGGTTTTGAGTTCTTGAAGGGCAGCTTCTCAGGGATCAAGGGATACGCTGTGGGCCGGATGACCAAGAGCCGTCGCGGCAAGATCTACATTGACGATGCTGGCTGGGGTCCCGAGGACGATTCAATCGAGTACGGGTACCGGGTCCCCTTCGGCGGAATTCACGTCTTCATCGGCAAGATTGGCGAGTCGGAGCTTGAGCCGGACGCCTGCACCGACACCATTGAGACGGATCGGCGCGCATGAACTGCCAAGGTCCAACCCGCCCAGAAGTGTGCTTTCATTGGCTTTGTTCATGGGGCGGATCTGGAGGGAGGTTCTATGTCTGGTGGAGAAACAACCATCTATTCAGGTGATGAGTCTTCAACCGGCGAAACCGAGTCAATCTATCAACTACAAGACGGTGGGCTTGGGGCCTACTCTGACGGTGACAGTATTCCGGACCCCTATGAGCCGCCGAGCAGGGCTGCTATCTTCATGGCCGGTACGCAGCAGATGGTGAATTCATCAACCGCCGCGGCTATGACCTTCGGTTCAATGGCTGCTGCAACGGCTGGGGCGAGCGGCTCTGCGCGCCCGCCGGCTAAAGTCTTATCCGAGCTTCTGGATGCTTTGGCGACTCTGTTAGCCATAGAGGTAACTCCGGCGAATCAAACACAGCATAATGCGGAGGTTGCGAAACTGCAGGATGAGGTAGCCCAAGCTAGAGTGGAGCTTAATGCGGAGAATATCAGGATGGCAACGGAGCGAGCCGCGTTGGAGGCCGAGTCACAGCGGATACAGGCAGAAGCTTTTCGGTTAAACTTGGATCAGAATGCGTCTAATGCTGTCGTTCGAAGGAGGCACCAGAGCCGCTTACCTCCGTAGTTTGAGGGGCGAAACCTTTTTATTACACCTGGAGCAGGGCCGAGTAACCCGCCTGGTGTGACTCGGGCTGCTGAGGTGCCTGCGACCGGGACGACGGCTCAGCCTCGTATAACGGACCGGCCTTGTTTGAACTTGACCCCGCCTCAGTGAGTGCCAACACCTCCGGGTCATTACTCCAACTCGCTGGATAACATGATTGCTGCAGCCTCACGGCTGTCGGCTCTTCCAATTGAAGGTGAGTCGCCCGCTGCGATAGAGACCCGAAACGCCGTGGAACTTATTCAGACGGCGGTAGCTCAGCAGGCGGCTTACTCATACAGCCGCGAGCGGATTCACTCAACCCCGCGCCAGATTCGAAGTATATAGCCGGCGCATTGAGTCGCCGCCGGTTTCCAGCAGCGAGCGGCGTCGTGACCCGCCCTGTGGGTATAACCCGCCCCGAGATGATAACAACGTTCAAGCCATCAGGGACCAGGTGAGAGCACGCCAAGAGGCGGAACTGGTGGCTCAATTAGTGGCTCATCAGCAGCTTCAGCGAAACCCTTCAGCGTCTGTGGAGGCCGGGATGACTTCCAGGACGGTGGGTGTGCCATGCCTAGTGCCGGCTCTGTGTAATGAGCGTCTGCCTAAAGATTTTAAGGGTCCTCGCAAGGTACCTAATTACACAGCCGATCTTCCACCTGAGGCTTGGATCGAGAGCTATGAGCTAGCTATGGAGATGCTAGACGTGAACGATGCGGTATGTGCCAAGTACTTCACCATGATGCTAGATGGGCCGGCTCGGACTTGGTTGAAAGGGTTACCCGCCAACTCCATCAGTTCATGGACTGAGTTGAAGGCATGCTTTATTCAGAATTTCAAAGACACATGTAAGCAGCCTCTGTCGATCATCGACCTAGACACTTGTGTCCAGCGTGAGGATGAGTCGGCCCACCACTGGGTGCGCCGGGTCTCAGCTGTTATCCACTCATCGGATAGCATCACGGCCGGCTCTGCTGTTTTGATTTTAGAGAAGAATTGCCACTTCGCACCCCTCAAACAGAAGATGGGGCAGCTTAAACGTCACTGCAATGACATGGGAGAGCTCATGGTAGCTCTCATCAAATACGCCAACTCAGACAGCACTAAGGACCCTGGGTCTAATGAGGAGAAGTCTAGCAAGGGGAAGAAGAACATCAATGGGAAAGGTCAGCAGCATAATATGACAGGGCATAACCAGGGCAGTAATGGTAAGCGCAAACAGAATGACGGCGGGTCAGATTTTGTGGCTAATGCCAATACACAGAATAACAATCAACGTCGTAAGGGAGAACCACCTCAGTTTAGAGGACCAAAGCTCAACCTTGAAGCAATGTTGAACGAGCCTTGCCCAAAGCATAGTTTTCTGAATAGGCCTTCGGGTCATTTGTGGAAGGATTGTTTTATCATGAAGGAATATAAGAGCTCCGGCTTTCATCAGGACCACAATAACAATAACGGCCCACACGGCGGGTCAGGATCTGGTTCACACGGGCCTGGCATTGGGGGTGGTGGCTCAAGTTCTGGATATCAAGGACAAGGTAACTAGGGCGGCTATAATCAGCAGCCCAGTCAGGGTAACCAGCAACAATAGTCGGGGTACCAGACAAATCCTAAGCAGCTTAGCGGTGGCCAGTACCATGTGTTCACCACAAGCCTTTGCAAGCGAGGTCAGAAGATTCACAAGAGCGCGATCAGTGCAGTTGAGTCGGCAGTGCCTCGATACTTGCGATGGTCAGAGCAGCCGATCGTATGGAGCCGTGAGGATCACCCGCCCCGGGTTGACAATCTGGGTCAGCTGGCATTAGTGGTAGCCCCTCATGTTGGGGGTACAAGTTCACTAAGGTGCTTATGGATGGAGGCAGCAACATCAATATCCTTTATTATGATACTTTTTGCCGTATGAATTTGGCTGACAAAGATCTTAAGCCGTCCTCTACAGTCTTTCACGGTGTGGTACCTGGTAAGTCGGCATACCCAGTTGGTAAGATTGGCTTAGAAGTGGCTTTTGGCAATGACTACGACTATAGGGCAGAGACATTGTGGTTTGAAGTGGTCAAAATCAAAAGCCCCTATCACGCTTTGTTTGGACGGCCGGCTTACGCCAAGTTTATGGCACGACCTTGTTATGTGTATCTGCAGCTCAAGATGCCATGTCGTAAGGGTACCATATAGTCCATGGTGACAGGAAAATAGCCTTGGAATGTGAAGAAGGTGATGCTGCCTATGCTAAGTCCGCCTGTGTCACGGAAGAGCTGAAGTTTTATAAAGATAATGTTGACCTGGCGGATATGACCCCTTTAAAGAAACCAACCACAGAGCAGGACCCTTTGCTGAAGTTTAAGTCGGCAGATGATACTAAACAGGTTGACTTTGTCCCTGGCGACTCATCCCAGCAATTCACTATCAGTGCTAATATGGATCCAAAATAGGAAAGCGCGCTCATCGAGTTCATCCGTGAGAACCGGGACATCTTTGCATGGAAGCCTTCTGACATGCCGGGTGTACCAAGAGAACTCGCTAAGCACACTCTCAATATTGATCCTAAATTTAAGCCGGTCAAGCAATTCCTTTGTCGTTTTAATGAAGAACGACATAAGGCCATTGGAGAAGAGGTGGCCCGGCTCTTAGCGGTCGAGTTCATCGTCGAAGTTTTTCACCCGGAGTGGTTGGCTAACCCGGTGCTGGTGCTTAAGAAAAATGGCACTTGGCGTATGTGTGTGGATTATACGGATCTCAATAAAGCTTGTCCAGCTGATCCTTTTGCCCTTCCCCGTATCGATCAGATCATAGATGCTATGGTGGGTTGTAAGCGTTTGTGTTTCCTGGATGCCTATTGTGGTTACCATCAGATCAAGATGGCAGTCAAAGACCAAGAGAAGATGGCTTTTATCACACCTTTTGGAGCTTTCTACTATGTGTCTATGCCTTTTGGGCTCAAAAGTGCCCAGGCGACTTATCAGCGTTGTGTCCAGAACTGTTTCCATAAACAGATTGGACGTAATGTTCATGCTTATGTGGATGATATTGTTGTGAAGTCCAGAAAGAAGGAGACTCTATTGGATGATCTGAAAGAGACCTTTGATAATCTCCGGGTCTACAAAATGATGCTTAACCCTGCCAAATGCGTTTTTGGTGTGCCTGCAGGCAAGCTCTTGGGTTTTTTGGTCTCTGAGAGAGGTATTGAAGCTAACCCGGAGAAAATCAAAGCTATCACTTCGTTGGCTAAGCCAGCGTGCGTCAATGATGTCCAGTGATTGGAGGGTCATATTGCAGCTTTAAGCCGGTTTATAAGCCGCCTGGGAGAGAAGGCTATTCCTCTGTACCAGATGATGAAGAAAACAGATCGTTTCATCTGGAGTGATGCTGCTAATGAGGCATTTGAGGCGCTTAAAAAACAGTTAGCTGAGCCGCCGGTTCTTGCAGCTCCTATTGAGAAGGAGCCTTTGCTCTTATATGTGGCTGCTAACAGTAAGGCTGTCAGTGTGGCAATTGTTGTGGAGCACAAGGAAACGGGAAAGGAGTACCTAGTCCAGCTGCCGGCTTACTATGTCAGTGAGGTGTTAATTGAATCCAAGCAGAGATGCCCACATTGGCAGAAGCTGGTTTATGGAGTGTTCATGGCGAGTCGTAAGCTGAAGCACTACTTGTTGGGCCATCCTATTACTGTGGTCAGTTCTGCTCCTTTAGGAGATATTATTCAAAACAGAGAGGCCACTGGCCGGGTTGCCAAGTGGGCAATAGAGCTTGGACCTCATGGCTTGAGATATGTGTCGAGAACAGCAATCAAGTCTCAGGCCCTAGTGGATTTCATCAACGACTAGACAGAGTTGCAGATGCCTAAGGAGAAGCCTGATAACACATATTGGACTATTCATTTTGATGGGTCCAGACAATTAGAAGGCTCGGGGGCTGGAGTTATTTTGACTTCCCCATGAGGTGACAAGTTTTGTTATGTTTTAAGGCTGATGTTTCCCTACACTAATAATGCGGCTGAATATGAGGCCCTCCTCCACGGTCTTCGGATGGCTAAGGAGATGAATTTAAGCTGGGTCAGGTGCTTCGGCGACTCAGATTTGGTGGCTCAGCAAGTCTCTGGCACTTGGGATTCCAAATACCCACTCATGGTGCCTTATCGCCGGGCGGTTGATAATATCGCTGGTCACTTCAAAGGTTATTTGGTGGAGCATCTGGATCGAAGGAAGAACGAGGCGGCTGATGCTTTGAGCCGGCTTGGGTCACAGCGTAAGCCGGTGCCCCCTAATGTTTTTCTTGATGTATTGAATAATCCTTCAGTTAAGTTGCCATCCGACACAGATCTTGCTATTCCTGACCCAGAGGCATAGTTGGTGGCAGCTCTCCATGCTATTCCTGATTGGACAGTTCCTTACTTGGCTTATATGACCCAGGGCGAGTTGCCCGAGGATGAACCTTTGGCCAGACAGATAACCCGGCGGTCTAAGTCTATGACCATTGTTAACGGCGAGTTACACCGATGCAGTGTCACAGGCGTGTTCCAGCGTTGTGTTTCTACTAAAGAAGGCCGTGAAATTCTATGGGAAATCCATGAAGGTGATTGTGGTCATCACGCCGGCTCTAAATCTCTAGTGGCTAAAGCTTTCCGTCACGGATTTTATTGGTTGACGACTCATGCTGATGCAGAGGACCTTGTGAGCAAGTGTGATGGTTGTCAGAAATTTTCTCGACAAGCTCATGTGCCAGCTCAAGAATTAAGGATGATTCCAATTACTTGGCCGTTTGCAGTCTGGGGGCTTGATATGATTGGGCCTTTTAAAAGATCTAAAGACAAAAAGACCCACCTCTTGGTGGCGGTTGACAAATTTACCAAGTGGGTCGAGGCAGAGCCGGTCAGCAAGTGTGATGCGGCAGCGGCAGTTCAATTGATCAAGAAAGTAATCTTCGGCTTCGGTTTTCCTCATAGCATCATAACTGATAATGGTACCAATCTATCTAAAGGTGCTATGAGAGAGTTTTGTCAAAAAGAGCATATTCATCTTGATGTTTCTTCGGTGGCTCACCCACAATCTAATGGTCAAGCTAAGAGAGCGAATCAAGAAATCCTGAGAGGTATAAAACCCCGGCTTATGGTCCCTTTGCAGAGGACACCGGGTTGTTGGGTTGAGGAATTGCCCTCAGTGCTTTGGAGTATCAACACCACCCCAACAGGTCAACAGGGTACACGCCCTTTTTCATGGTCTATGGGGCAGAGGCGGTTCTCCCTAGTGATATCCGTCATGACTCGCCTCATGTGGTGGCTTATGTTGAGGCTGCTAATGAGATAGCACGTCAAGATGCACTTGATGTGTTGGATGAGGAGTGTGACATTGCAGCGGCTCATTCGGCGATATACCAGCAAGATCTGCGTCGCTATCATAGCCGCAGGGTCAAGACCCGGACCTTTCAAGAAGGTGATTTAGTGCTCCGGTTAATCCAAGATCAGACAGATATGCACAAGCTATCCCCACCTTGGGAAGGACCTTTTGTGGTCATCAAGAACCTAAACAATAGGTCATACTACCTCATTGATATTCGAGAACACAAGGATTCGCGTACATCGGAGGAGGAGACCCGCCGGCCTTGGAACATCGCTCATCTTCGGCCTTAATACACAAGCCATCGGCTCTTGTGATTGTACATACATCTATCAATGTATATATTATGATCAATTTAATAAAGCCGGCATACCCTGAAAATTCAGGGCCTCTGTCATTTCATTTCAAAATCATCTGAGTCTTTATTATTTGTTCATAAGGTCACTTGGGGGCTTCCAACCCAACGGGTTTAGCTTTCATACCCTCTTGACCAGGCATAAAACGCCGAATTCTGGGTTATCCTACCTGTATGCAAGATGCTTTGCCACCAGGTAATCCTGAATGACCCGCCGTACTGTTAACAGTCAATCTTTTAAATAAGACCCTAAACTCGTTAAGGTTAAAATGAAGGTTTGTCATGTGAGGGCCGGCTTACGGATAGCGAGGATAAACCAAGGCTATTAAGCCGCCGTCATTGGAACTTGGTTAAACCTGCCTGTTTGCAAGATGCTACTCCGAACCCTGTGTACTCTCGATAAGTCAATCCATATGGACCCTGAACTTATCCAGGTTCAAACATCGATTGGGTCATGTGAGATCCGGCTTACGGAAAGAGAGGATAAACCAGTGGCTATCATGCTAATTTCATTGAAGTAAGACTCGAATTTGGGATTTGGGCTTGGTGGCCTATGAAAGCCTCATTTTTTTTGGATTTCTGTTTTTACTGAATATCTTGGTTTTATATCAACCTTTTCTATTTTCCGTGTGATTTTTACAGTTCGGGCCAGGCAGCCCTGACTATGTCTCATATCTGGGCATCTTTGGGTTTCATAACCCGCCCTGATAGCGGACTATAAGTCGCCAGGATATTTGCTTTGAGCAATCAAAATCATGATATTTCATACCTACGGGTAAAAAAAGCTTCGGTTCATCATTATCAAAGGAGTTACCATGGTATTAACCTACAGGTATGTTTTTCCATAATGATATGAATATTCGGGATTTGGTAACCCGCACTGGCTTTCGACTTTAAAGTCGCCAACATATTTCCGGCTTAAATGGCCTTTATTCTAGTCTTTCTAAACAATATTTCAAAGATTATTATATCAGGATTTGTTACCTGCCTTGGCTTAAACCGCTAGGGCATATACTGTTTACCTTGTGTGCAGAAAATATGAAAACATTGATCTACCCCACATGGATGATGATACTATGAAAAGGAACAGCGGCGAATCATAAAATGATTATACTGGCGGTTTAATAGTTAAATGGCTAGATATGCGCGATGGCATAACAGATCATTGTTTGCAAACCTAGGCTATTACAAGGCCACAGTGGACCTACTAAATGGGAATAAAGTGTTTTTCAGCACATTGTGCTTGTGCCCTGGTTTAAGAGCCGCCTGGAATCAATTGCCTTCGTCACGGCGAGTTGATGACTCCGGGTCATCCTGCTCTGGCTCTTCCTCTTCACCCATCTAGAGGTCAGGTGATGTCCAGTCGATGCCGGTTAAGGCTTCGAATACAGCTTCATCATTCATAATGGGGGACGGATCAACATCAGGAGCAAAAGTATGCTTACACGTTAGAGGGGTGAGATCCACGACGTCATAAGCCGGTGCTTTCACTTTGGCATTCTCCATGGTGTAAGCCGCCTGATACCTAGATAAATCAGTTTCCTCGGCCAGCTTGCACGCCAGGGGACGCATCTCCTTTACGCACTTTGCAAAGTCTGTCTGATCAAAAGGAGACCCATCTTCTTTGAGGCTTGGATAGCCGGTGTCCATCTCCTCCAAGTCTAGTTCTGCTTGCCACGCTTTGGCCCGGGTAAGAGCTATAATGGCACCAGTGCGGGCGGCTGATCGTTTTATCTCTTCCAGTTTTTGGGGCATTACAGACAACTTGGCTAGCACCTCCCTGAGAAGTGTAGGCAGCTGTTTACCATTGGAGATAGCCACAAGAGTCCATTGCGTACCAGTGTACAATTGTTCCACCAGAGTATAAACGGCTTTGAGCTTCAGCAACATATCCTGGCCAAGATTGGAGCTCCTGGGGCCTATTAAGTAAACATGCAGATGAGTCGCCAGGCGGGTTAAAATTACAAAAATTGGGAAAGGTTAAAACATTCTGAGCTGCTTACCAAAGATAGCAGAGGTCATCTGTGAAATTTGGCATGTTAAGCAGGTCAGCTCTGCAATGGTATCTTTCAAGGAAGATTCAGCAGCTTCTGCCCTTTGCAGTAAGGTGGACTTCTCCTTCTCCCAGGCGGCTTTCTCTGTGGAAAATCTGGTTTTCAGTTTTTCATTCTCTTCCAGGCTAAATTTAAACTTGGAGTCAGCTTTGCGCGTTTCAGCTTCTTGATGTTCAAGTCTGTTCTTCAACTCCGCCAATTGGGACTCATTCAAGCTTAAGATATCCTGCAAGTAAGAATTATAGATTATAAGTGTATCAGTCAGGGTATAATTTTTTTTATACAAGTCCCAAGCACATTGCAAGCAATACACTTGGCACTTGGGGGCTAATGCATGAGGAAGTTCTTTTTAAGTTGCATTGCAGAAGACCCGGCTCATCTTTATCAGATAAGCCGGCCCATGGGGGCTATGATTCGAAATTTGCAATGACATATTGATAAGTCTTAACCATACTCAACATATTCTTTCCTATCGATAAGACTTGGTGGCTGGATGACTATATATACAGGGGAAGCAGATGTTTATACCTCATACTTCTGTCGCATTCTCTTCACTAAATCAGCTTCCAGGTCACGACTGGTATGGAGACGGCAAAGATAGCCGGAATATAATTCATTGACATCCAAGTTCGAGTAGCTCGCAATGTCAAATTTGGTTTTGCTCTTCTCAGAAGCAATTATTTCCTCCTTGGCAGAATGCTTAGCCAAAACGGTCGGGTTTCTTGGTTCTGTGTAACCAGTGCCAGTAACCACGACATCTTCAGTGCCTTCTTTCGGCAGGTTTGGTAGGACTTGGCGGCTTAGCACTGGACGGGTCAACACCCATTGGATCCACGGTAAAGTCATGAGTTTCTGGTGGCGGGTCATTGGCAGTATCTTCGGGATTTTGATTTGAAGCTTTTGAGATTGGCGTTTGTTTCTCCGGCTCATTGATCTTAGGATCTTCTGATGGCTTGCCTATCTTCAACTTCTTGCTTGCTTTGGCTATACCGCTGAAGAGAAAACGCACGAGGATGTGAATATGGCATTTTAAGGTGTTAAAACAAAGAAGTAAAATATTCTTACCCAGGGGCAATCTTGAAGGGGACATCTGAGTCCCAGTAGAGTCGCCAGAGGATGAGTAAGAAGTTCCCTGATAATTGGAGTCGAAAGGGTTAAGTGGCTGACAGATAAGACCCGCCTTTGGAAAGGACAGGATTGAGCTCTGAGGCACCTCTTTTCGGTGTTTACGAGGGGCCGGCGTGTTGGGTAAGCCGGCAGCAAGATCTCCGCTTCCGATATTCCGGGTTCTGCGCCGGGCTTCATGCTGTTGTTTCTTTAAAATAAAGTTGGGATCCAAGTAAGCTAAAGGGTGAGAAAACCTTACTTTCCGGGTCACTTGCCGAACTTTCTGTCTTGGCAAAGGCTCTGAGTCGGAGGAAATAATAGTTACCTCTTCGTCTGCCTGGCTGGTCTCCGCGTCATCCCGAGAGGAGTCAGCGTCAATAAGATGTATAAAAAAGGAGCCAAGAGAATCAAGTTCTACCTCCGACTCATCATCTAGGGCAAATAGCTCTGTTGCATCTGTTTTCTTCTTTGTTTTCTTCGGAGTCTTGGTCTTTGCCCTGGCCTTTTTGGCCGGCTTATCTTGCAGTTTCTTGCTCCAGAAAGAAGAGTCAGCCTGAAGAAAGCAAGTGATGATAAGGAGTGTGCAGTTTATGCGAATAATGAGTAAAGTAAATTGGCTTGAAACACTTACATCTAGAGCCAGATTAAGAGCGCAGAAGGGATTCAACCCCATCTTGCTACAGCTTTCTAAGCTTTCCCCGAGCAGCGTCTTAGTCATCTCATTGATCTCTTTATCTTCCAGACGCACTTGACAGTGACGCTGTGGATCTTTGACATCACAAGTGTATTCACACATTAAGCCGGGCTGGCGGCTCAAAGGTATGATCCTCCAAGCGACCCAGCATCGGACCAAATCAACTCCGGTTAATCCATTAGCCAGTAAGGCTCTTACCTTCGAAAAGGTAGGCATATACTTAGCCTGTTCAGCGGTGCTGATTCGGTCCAGAAGTGGGTGTTTTGGGCTAAGCCGGTAGTCGTGGAAACCCGGTAGAGGATTTTCGCCACGTGGAGATGTGTCTTGGCAATAAAACCAAGTCTGATTCCAGTCTTTAGGGTGACTGGGAAGTGCGGCTGCAGGGAAGATAGCATCTCTTCGTCTTTGAATTGAAATTCCACCAAGTTCTAGGATGGGCCCGTTTGTAAACTCGGTCTGGCAGTTCAAATAATAGTACTCTCTGAAAAGATCAACATTGGGCTCTTCTTGAAGGTATACTTCGCAAAAGAATTGGAAATTGCAGATGTTGGAAATGGAGTTCGGTCCAATATCTTGGGGGTGAAGTTGAAAAATGTGCAGTACATCGCGAAAGAATTTTGAGCCGGGTGGAGAGAAACCACGGATCATATGATCAGCAAAAACTATGACTTCACGTTACTTTGGTTGAGGTCTAACTTCTGTCCCTGGAGCTCGCCAGTGGATAATATCTTTGGCTGATAAGACACCCACTTGAACATATTCGTTAAGAGTTTGCTCCGTAATAGTGGAAATGACCCAGTCGCACGAGGTGACAGTCTTAGTCATTTTTTATCACGTAAAACCTAAGAAGGAAGTATTAGTGGGTCAAATTTGTGATGATAAGCCGCCCAATGGCTAAAGACAGCAAGTTTATTATGCAGGATTGGTTATCTGCAAAGATTAATTGCTATGGAAGAAGAAAATAAATGGCTTGGCTAAATCGGCAAGGCACAGTCGGATAATGTCGACATTGGATAAATACTGGCGGTTCAAAAATTCATAAGTAAGCTGGCGGGTATTTGGCGGGTTACAAAGTATCATGTGAGCCGCCCATGCAGCAGTGATCAAGCAGGTATTTACAGATCTGGATTTGAGTGAAATTTCACTAAGTGCTAAACAAACAAGTTTCACATGCCCTGCTTATAATTTTGGATCTATGGCAGTTCGAAAAACAGATGGAAATTGTTAAACCTAAAACACGGAGGACGAACTACTGTGTTGGGGAGTGAATCTCGAAAGGAAGGAATGGATCCATAATTGATAGCAGATACCAAGGTAATCAAAGCATGACTTCAGCATCACGTCTGGGCTCAACTAAGCAATATGGTAGATGAACTACAAGCAAGCACGACGAACATCGATGAACACCGAAGAACTGGGGAACCCTAATGCAGATTGGAAGCAAAGGGATATGGATACCTGGTGATGCTGATGGACAGCGGAGGGGCACCGCAGTTTTTCTGAACAGAATCAGGTTGATGCAGCGGCTAGGCCGGAGTTCTTGTGGAGGTCAACTGCGGCGGCGGAGCTCCGGAGGCTTCGGTTGCTCGAGGAAGAAGAGAAAGGGGCAGGGGTAAAAAGTGAAAAGGAGCCCCCCCGTGATATTTATAAGGGAAAAAGGTGAACAGTAAATGGCAGGCACGGAAATCGAGGGGGTATGATCATTATCTCAACAAACAAAGGTGCCTCGATTCTCGGAATGAAGGATTAATGCAAAGATCCATTGTGATGTCATAAGATTTTTTTCGGGGTTTGTAACGTGGCATCATCCCTCTGTTATGGTAGGTTATACAAAGCTTGTCAGGTTAAGAGTTAAGGAAATTCAAAGGAGTTGCAGAATGAAGATTGAAGATTGACATGAACAAGTTCAAATCAATCTGGGGCCTAATGTTGAGGATATAGCTCCGAGGTGTGACCCGCCCAGGAGGGGCCGGGTTACACCGTTGATGGCTTAATATGAAGAAGGTCTAAGTAGGCCTAAGAAGATGGCGGCTCATAGGAGTGGGCCTGGCGAAGGCCCAAGACCCGGACGTGTGAACCGCCATATGGTGGCTTGTCTGTTAAGATAAGGCAATTTAGAAACCGGGCTGGTCATGTTGTGTGACCCGGCTCAGACTCTTGTAAGCCGCGGGGCTTCGACCTATGTATATAAAGGCGAGACACGGTGGCGGCTTAGGGGAAAAAGGGATCGATCGAAAGCTAGGTCAAGCGTATTCGCTCCCTTGTAATCAAAACTCAAGCAATACAACTAGAAGCAGGACATAGGCTTTTACCTCGTTGAGAGGGGCCGAACCTGGGTAAACTCCTTGTGTCCTTTGTCCCGTTCAAACCCTTTAAGCTAACCTACATGCGATGGCTCCACACCTAAGTCCTTTCACAAGGGCATCTGCCGTGTTAAATCCACGACACTATGCATGCACGTAAAGCCAATAGTTATGCAACGAAGTTACATCCTACTTATGGTGTATTATTCAGTGTTAGTTATGTTCCATGCATGTTTATGACCATTTTTTTGGTTGGTCGCTTCTCAATCTATTTGCTAGCCTCCACTTGTACTAAGCAGAAATCCTGCTTGTGCATCCAATTTCTTAAACCTAATTTTTTCCCAAATGAGTCCATCATACCTACCTATGTGCGGTATTTACATGTCGTTCCAAGTAAATTTGCATGTGCCAACTCTAATTTTTCAAAATGAATTTCCGTTTTGTGTTCCCGTACCGCTCATGAAGCGACAGGGGGTGGCCAATATTTTCCATGCTAGGTATGTTATTCTCACAATGAGTGTTTATTCACTTGTCAATGCATGAGAGTGTGGCACGTAATAGGGATGCCCAGTCCTGAAATGAAAATAATAATAATAATAAATTCCTTGAAAAGTGTTGGTATGGAAGGCACCCGTGGATACGGCTAGCCATGGATTGTGAAAGAATGGTGGAAAGGAAATAAACTTTACTTTCTGTTTGGGAACCGCCTATAATTTGTCTAGCATGGAAGATATTGGGAATTCTCGGTCATTTTCATTGACAGGAAAAGCATGCCTCTCAAAATAATTTTATCTCTTATTTAAGCCTTGAGCTCTGGCATCTCTGCATATCTCTGCTTCCCTTTGCGAAGGGCCTTTCTATTTCCTTTTATGCAATTTTTATTTTTATTTGAGTCTCCATATTCTCTTATATAAAGCACCAACTAGAGAACACTATTGTCATACTTGTGCATTGGATGTAGCTAATGTTGAGTGTGTTTCATGAATGGATCAATGACTGAGCATAATGGGCTAGGGATAACTTTCTTTAGTGTTGATATTTTGAAAGACGTGGTTGCTTGTTGGTATACTTGAGTATTGGTGTTTGCATGTCAAATTATAGACTATTGCTTTGAATCACACAAGTATAAATATCCATGCTACAAAAGAAAAGATTATATGATAAATGTGATAGGTAGCATTCCACATCAAAATTTTGTTTTTATCATTTACCTACTTGAGGACGAGCAGGAGTTAAGCTTGGGGATGCTTGATACGTGTCCAACATATCTATAATTTTTTTATTGTTCCATGCTATTATAGTATCAATTTTGGATGTTTTATATGTCATTATATGCAATTATATATCATTTTTTGAGACTAACCTATTAACTTAGTCCCCAGTGTCAGTTGCTATTTTTTTTGCATGTTTTTGGCTTTTCAGAAAATCAATATCAAACAAAGTCCAAACGGAGAAAAAACTTTGGATTAATCTTTTCTTGACTAGAAGAGACCCTAGAAGGTTCGGGAGGAGGCCAGAAGAGCCATGAGGGAGCGACAAGCCCTAGGGGCGTGCCCCCAGGCTTATGGGCCCCTCACGGCACATCCAACCCTAATTCCACCTCTATAAATACTCAAATATTCCCGTGACATCAGGGAGACAGCCGAAATACTTTTTTCACTGCCGCAAGTTCCAGAACCATGAGATCCCATCTGGAGGCCTTCTCCGGTACTCTGCCGGAGAGGGAGTCGATAATGGAGGGGCTCTACATCAACCTTGCTACCCTTCCGATGATGCGTGAGTAGTTTACCACAGACCTACGGGTCCATAGTTAGTAGCTAGATGGCTTCTTCTCTCTATTTGATCTTCAATACAATGTTCTCCTCGATTTTCTTGGAGATCTATTCGATGTAATGACTTTTTTGCGTTGTGTTTGTTGGGATCCGATGAATTGTGAGTTTATGATAAGATCTATCCATGAATATTATTTGAGTTTTCTCTAAACTCTTTATGCATAATTACTATAGCCTTGTATTTCTTCTCCGATTTATTGGTTTGGTTTGGCCAACTAGATTGATTTATAATGCAAAAACAAGTGTAACTTCAAAACTTTCAACATAAAGAGAGGAAACTTGATATTATTGCAATATGTAAAAGCATATATTCCTCTCTCATAATAATTTTCAGTAGCATCATGAATGAATTCAACAATATATCTATCACATAAATTATTCTTTTCATGATCCACAAGCATAGAAATTTTCTTATTCTCCACATAAGCAAATTTATTCTCATGAATAGTAGTGGGAGCAAACTCAACAAAATAACTATCATGAGATACTTGATTGGGAAAATTGAATTCATGATGACAAGTTTCATGGTTATCATTATTATTTATAGCATACATGTCATCACCATAATCACCATAGATAACAACTTTCTTGTCATAATCAATTGGAACTTCTTTCAAAATAGTGGATTCATCATTAAATAAAGTCATGACCTCTCCAAATCCACTTTCATAATTATCACAATAAGATTCAACACTCTCCAAAATAGTGGGATCTTTATTACATAAAGTTGACACTCTTCCAAACCCACTTGCATCAATATAATCATCATAAATAGGAGGCATGCAATCATCATAATAAATTTGCTCATCAAAACTTGGGGGACTAAAAATATCATCTTCATCAAACATACCATCCCCAAGCTTATGGCTTTGCATATCATTAGCATCACGGATATTCAAAGAATTCATAATAGCAATATTGCAATCATGCTCATCATTCAAAGATTTAATGCCAAACATTTTATTGGATTCTTCTTCTATCAATTGAGCACAATTTTCCTTTCCATCATTTTCAAGAAAGACATGATAAAGACGAATAATATGAGGCCACCTCAATCCCATTTTTTTGTAGTTTTCTTTTACGAACCAAAATAGTGATAAAACAAGAAACTAAAAGATTCAATTGCAAGATCTAAAGATATACCTTCAAGCACTCACCTCCGCGGCAACAGCGCCAGAAAAGAGCTTGATGTCTACTAGACAACTTGTTCTTGTAGACTCGCGTTGGGCCTCCAAGCGCAGAGTTTTGTAGGACAGTAGCAATTTTCCCTCAAGTGGATGACTTAAGGTTTATCAATCCGTGGGAGGCGTAGGATGAAGATGGTCTCTCTCAAACAACCCTGCAACCAAATAACAAAAAGTCTCTTGTGTCCCCAACACACCAAATACAATGGTAAATTGTGCACTAGTTTGGTGAAGAGATGGTGATACAAGTGTAGTAATGATAGTAGATATTGATTTTTGTAATAGGAACAATAAAAAACAGCAAGGTAGCAAGTAACAAAAGTGAGCACAAACGGTATTGCAATGCTTGAAAATGAGGCCTAGGGTCCATACTTTCGCTAGTGCAATCTCTCAACAATGCTAATATAATCGGATCATATAACCATCCCTCAACGTGTGATGAAGAATCACTCCAAAGTTCCTATCTAGCGGAGAATATAAGAAGAAATTGTTTGTAGGGTACGAAACCACCTCAAAGTTATCCTTTCCGATCGATCTATCCAAGAGTTCATACTAAAATAACACCAAGTTATACTTTCCGATCGATCTATCCAAGAGTTCGTACTAAAATAATACCATATGATACACATCAACCAACTCTAATGTCACCTAGATACTCCAATGTCACCACTAGTATCCGTGAGTTAATTATACGATATGCATCAAACAATTTCAGATTCATAATACTCAATCCAACACAAAGAACCTCAAGAGTGCCCCAAGATTTCTACTGGAGAAATAAGGATGAAAACATGCATGAACCCCTATGCATAGATTGCCCCAATGTCACCTCGGGAATCCACGAGTTGAGTGCCAAAACATATGTCAAGTGCTCTCAAATCCATAAAAGTATTCAATCTGATAAAACGAAATCTCAAAGGGAAAACTCAATTCATCACAACAAGATAGAGAGGGAGAACACCATATGATCCAACTATATTAACAAAGCTCGCGATACATCAAGATCATGCCATATCAAGAACACGAGAGAGAGAGAGAGATTAAACACATAGCTACTGGTACAAACCCTCAGCCCCGAGGGTGGACTACTCCCTCCTCATCATGGTGGCCGCCGGGATGATGAATATGGCCTCCGGTGATGATTTCCCCATCCGACCGAGTGCCGGAACAGGGTCCAGATTGGTTTTTCGTGGCTACAGAGGCTTGCGGCGGAGGAACTTCTGATCTAGGGTTATTTCTGGGGGTTTCTGTATTTATTGGATTTTTTGGCGTTGGTTTCACGCGAAGATGGGCTTTGAGGGGCCCACCACCCACCAGCACATGGACAAGGCTCCTGGCGCGCCCTGGTGGGTGGTGGCCACCTCCTTCACCTTCTGGTCCTCCCACGAAGCTTCTAGTGCCTCTTTTGTTCCCAAAAACTCATCAAAAAGTTTCGTTGCATTTGGAGAACTTTTATTTCTGCACAAAAAACAACACGACGGTAGTTCTGCTGAAAACAGCGTCAGTCCGGGTTAGTCCCATTCAAATCATACCAAAACCATATAGAATTGTTGTAAACATGGCATAAATACTTCATAAATTATAGATATGTTGGAGACGTATCAATGACACGTATGTATCGTTGCTATTAAGGGTAAAAAGATGGGGTTTATTCATACGTGAGTTTATCTTGTCTACATCATGTCATCTTGCTTAAGGCGTTACTCCGTTTTTCAATGAACTTAATACATTAGATGCATGCTGGATAGCGCTCTATGTGTGGAGTAATAGTAGTAGATGCAGAATCGTTTCGGTCTACTTTTTTTGGATGTGATGCCTATATAGGATCATTGCTTTTGATATCGTCATAATTATTTGCTTTTGTATCAATTACCCAACAATAATTTTTTAGCCACTGTATGCTATTTTCAAGAGAGAAGCCTATAGTGAAAACTATGGCCCCCGGGTCTATCTTCTATCATATATTAAAACCAAAAATACCTTGGTAAGTTTTTCTTTTCTTTTATTTATTTTATTTTATATTTTTGTTCGATCTATCTATCAAAAACCATACAATTTAATCTTGCTCGTAACCGTCAAGGGATTGACAACCCCTTGTTCGTGTTGGGTTGCAAGGATTTGTTGTTTGTGTGCAGGTGCTGCTAATGAGTCGTTGCTTGGTTCTCCTACTGGATTGATAGCCTTGGTTTCATAACTGAGGGAAATACTTATGTCTACTATACTGCATCATCCTCTCCTCTCCGGGGAAATCCCAACGCAAATCACAAGTAGCATCACCCCCTTCGATTTCCCCCGCTAGGGTTTCGGTGGTGGAGGTGGACCTCGCCTGCAGCGGCCGCCTGCTCGTTGCCCCGGTCATCTCTGCCCCTGATGGTGCTCCTGGATGTGCTATACATCACCCCACTGAGCAGCCCGAGTGCCATGATTTTGATGATGTGGCTCAAGGAGGAAGATGTGGCGCTCATGCTCGTCGTCGGGACGGTGCAAGGCGCAAATCCGACATGGTTCCTTGCTGGTTGGACGATGTTCAGGCGCAACCCCGGCGCACTGGTCGCTGCCTCGCTACAATCTCCCTCTGTGAGCTCCATCTTCCTCTTGCTCCTCTGCTTCGGCTACTGTTTGGGACATGGTCGTGGCTATGTTGATGTGGTGCTCGTCTAGTAGATGCTTTGTGCCCTACTCATGCATCAGTTCATACTTGATCCATGTTATTCTAGGGTTTGTGGGCTGCTATTCATGTTTAGTTGCTATCATAGGAGCTCCTGTGATGGCCCTGGTCATGGCTATGTTGATGTGGTGCTCGTCTGGTAGATGCTCTGTGCCCTACTCATGCATCAGTTCCTACTTGAGCTATGTAGTTGTCGATCCATGCTATTCTAGGGTTTGCAGCATGTTGTTTATGTTTAGTTGCTATCATAGGAGCTCCTGTGATGCCTTGGTTTGCATGTGGATGCCCTGGACGCGGGAGGTCCCTCCCCCTCTCCTCCTCACATGATAATAATGGCTAATCAAATGATAATATCGCATTAACATATGTACCTGACACCACTCATGTAATTAGCCATTATTTTTGCCTTAAAGATGAGCTTGAAACCCTAGCCCTCCAAGGATTCTGATTTGAGCTATCGTTATGTTCATGTCGTTCTAATTTTTTGTTGCTGGCAATTAATGCCCTTCTCGTTTTCTTTAGTGATCTTTGGTTACATGAACCGAGCACTAGGACTAGGATGTACTGGAGTATTCAGTGTAATTTTTTTTGTTTGCACCTTTTTTAATCAAGACAACACCTGCATTTTTATATGTAAAGAGTAAGTATGACTACCATGGCACTTGAGTATTCAGTCTGTATACTCCCAAATTTAATCTTCCCTTTCTTAGTTAGCAGTATTGATGTTGCTTATCAATCATGCAATTTGTTGTTAGCAACATGTACTAGATTTGAGTTATTTTCATTTCAATATTGTTTTTGTTTTCAGACATTCTGGATCATACTAAGATACTTGGTAGAGATGTCCTAGATTTATTCTTTTGAGTTTCACTAATTTCTTTCTATGCTTTCAAGTTCATCGGTGTGTTTGTTAGTGTCATCTCCAATTACTATTGGTGCCTATGATTTGGATTATTAACCGTTTGATTCCTTCAGGTGATGGGGCAGCCGCCAACTTGGGCCTGCTGAAGAATGGCGGGGCGGTGCAAGGCGCAACTCCGACGTGGTTCCTCATCGGTTGGACGGCGTTCAGGTGCAACCCCGGTGCCCACTGAGTACTGCCTCGGCTACAACCTCCCTCGGTGAGCTCCATCTTCCTCCTGCTCATCTGCTTCGGCTACTGTATTGGACATGGCTGTGGCTATATTGATGTGGTACTCGTCTGGTTGATGCTCTATGCCCTACTCATGCATTGGCTCCTACTTGAGCTTTGTAGTTGTGGATGCATGCTATTCTAGGGTTTGCAGGCTGCTGCTCATGTTTAGTTGCTATCATAGGAGCTCCTATGATGATGTGGTTTACATGTGGATGCCCTGGTTGTATAGCTACTACTTCTTGAGCTCGCGTTGATTTTCCCTTGAATAGGAAAGGGTGATGCAACAAAGTAGAGATAAGTATTTCCCTCCGTTAAGAACCAAGGTATCAATCCAGTAGGAGGCACAAGCAAGTCTCCAATCTATGCACCTGCACAAACTAAGAAACACTTGCACACAACACGAAAAAGGGGTTGTCAATCCCTTCACGGTCACGAACAAGAGTGAGATCTAATAGAGATGGGTATAAAAGATAAATAAAAGAGCAAACTAAAGTAAATATATATAAATTGCAGCAAGGTATTTTTGGGTTTTTTGGTTTATAGATCTGAAAATATATGATGGAAAATAGACCCGGGGGCCATAGGTTTCACTAGAGGCTTCTCTCTTGAAAGAAAACATACGGTGGGTAAACAAATTACTGTTGAGCAATTGATAGAAAAGCACAAAGTTATGATGATATCTAAGGCAATGATCATGAATATAGGCATCACGTCCATGACAAAGACTAAAACGATTCTGCATCTACTACTATTACTCCACACATCGACCGACTCCTACCTGCCTCTAGAGTATTAAGTTCATACGAATAGATCAACGCTTTAAGTAAGGTAACATGATGTAGAGGGTAAACTCAAGCAATATGACATAAACCCCATCTTTTTATCCTTGATGGCAACAATACAATACGTGCCTCGCTACCCCTTCTGTCACTGGGTGAGGACACCGCAAGATTGAACCCAAAACTAAGCACCTCTCCCATTGCAAGAAAAACCAATCTAGTTGGCCAAACCAAACCGATAGTTTGAAGAGAAATACAAAGATATCTTAATCATGCATAAAAGTGTTCAGAAAAGACTCAAATAATATTCATAGATAATCTGATCATAAATCCACAATTCATCGGATCTCAACAAACACACCGCAAAATAAGATTACATCGGATAGAACTCCAAAACACTAAGGAGAACAGGGTATTGAAGATCAAAGAGAGAGAAGAATCCATCTAGCTACTAGCTATGGACCCGTAGGTCTGTGGTAAACTACTCACGCATCATCGGAAGGGCAGCAAGGTTGATGTAGAGGCCCTCCGTGATCGAATCCCCCTCCGGTAGGGTGTCAGAAAAGGCCCCAAGATGGGATCTCATGGGAACAGAGGCTTGTGGTGGCATAGAAGTATTTTGGTGGACGCTTCTGATGTTGGGGGAATATTTCTGAATTTATAGAGGTGGAATTAGGGTTGGAGGATACCTGAGGGGCCCACAAGCCCTCAGGACGCGTCACCCCTGGGGCGCACCCTAGAGGCTTGTGGCCTCCTCGAGACTCTTCTGGCCCTCTCTCCAAGTTACGTAGGTGTCTTCTGGTCCAAGAAAAATCATCGTAAAGTTTTATTCCGTTTGGACTCCGTTTAATATTCCTTTTCTATAAAAGTCAAAAACAAGGAAAAACATAAATTGGCACTGGGCTCTAGGTTAATAGGTTAGTCCCAAAAATAATATAAAATAGCATATTAATGCATATAAAACATCCAAAATAGATAATATAATAGCATGGAACTATCAAAAATTATAAATACGTTGGAGACGTATCAAGCATCCCCAAGCTTAATTCCTGCTTGTCCTCGAGTAGGTAAATGATAAAAACAGAATTTTTGATGTGGAATGCTACCTAACATATTTATCAATGCAATCTTCTTTATTGTGGCAAGAATGTTCAGATCCATAAGATTCAAGACAAAAGTTTAATATTGACATAAAAACAATAATACTTCAAGCATACTAATAAAGCAATCATGTCTTCTCAAAATAACATGGCCAAAGAAAGTTATCCCTACAAAATCATATAGTCTAGCTATGCTCCATCTTCATCACACAAGTTTTTCATCATGCACAACCCGGATGACAAGCCAAGCAATTGTTTCATACTTTTGGTGTTCTCAAACTTTTTCAACTTTCACGCAATACATGAGCGTGAGCCATGGATATAGCACTATATGTGAAATAGAATATGGTGGTTGTGGAGAAGACAAAAAGAAGGAGAAAGTCTCACATCAACTAGGAAAATTAATGGGCTATGGAGATGCCCATCAATTGATATCAGTGCAAGTGAGTAGGGATTGCCATGCAACGGATGCACTAGAGCTATAAGTGTATGAAAGCTCAAAAAGAAACTAAGTGGGTGTGCATCCAACTTGCTTGCTCACGCAGACCTAGGGCAATTTGAGGAAGCCCATCATTGGAATATACAAGCCGAGTTCTATAATGAAAAATTCCCACTACTATATGAAAGTGACAAAATAGGACTCTCTATCATGAAGATCATGGTGCTACTTTGAAGCACAAGTGTGGAAAAAGGATAGTAACACTGTCCCTTCTCTCATTTCTCTCATTTTTTTTCTTTTTTTTCTTTTTTTTCTTTTTTTTGTTTGGGCTTCTTTGGCCTCTTTTATTTTTTTATAAAGTCCGGAGACTCATCCCAACTTGTGAGGGAATCATAGCTTCCATCATCCTTTCCTCACATGGGACAATGCTCTAATAATGATGATCGTCACACTTTTATTTACTTACAACTCAAGAATTACAACTCGATACTAGAACAAAATATGACTCTATATGAATGCCTCTGGCGGTGTACCGGGATGTGCAATGATCAAGAGTGACATGTATAAAAATATGAACGGTGGCCTTGCCACAAATACTATGCCAACTACATGATCATGCAAAGCAATATGACAATGATGGTGCGTGTCATAATAAAACAAAATGGTGGAAGTTGCATGGCATTATATCTCGGAATGGCTATGGAAATGCCATAATAGGTAGGTATGGTGGTTGTTTTGAGGAAGGGTATATGATGGGTTTAATGCACCGGCCAAAGTTGCGCGGTACTAGAGAGGCTAGCAATGGTGGAAGGGTGAGAGTGTGTATAATCCATGCACTTAACATTAGTAATAAAGAACTCACATACTTATTGCAAAAAATTATTAGCCATCGAAACAAAATACTACACGTATGCTCCTAGGGGGATATATTGGTAGGAAAAGACCATCGCTCGTCCCCGACCACCACTCATAAGGAAGGCAATCAAAAAAATAAATCATGCTCCAACTTCATCACATAACGGTTCACCATACGTGCATGCTACGGGAATCACAAACTTTAACACAAGTATTTATACCAATCCACAATTACTCACTAGCATGACTCTAATATCACCATCTTCATATCTCAAAACAAATGCAAGGAATCAAACTTCTCATCTTATTCAATGCTCTTTATACGAAAGTTTTTATTATATCCCTCTTGGATGCCCATCATATTAGGACTAAATTCGTAACCTAAGCAAATTACCATGCTCTTTAAGTCTCAAAATAATATAAGTGAAGCATGAGAGTTCAGCAATTTCTATAAAATAAAGCCACCGTCGTGCTCTAAAAAGATATAAGTGAAGCACTAGAGCAAACTGCCTAGCTCAAAAGATATAAGTGAAGCACATAGGGTATTCTAATAAATTCATGATTAATGTGTGTCCCTCTCAAAAGGTGTGTACAGCAAGGATGATTGTGGAAAACTAAAAAGCAAAGATGGATATCATACAAGACGCTCCAAGCAAAACACATATCATGTGGTGAATAAAAATATAGCCTCAAGTAAATTTACCAATGGATTGAAGACGAAAGAGGGGATGCCATCCGGGGCATCCCCAAGCTTAGATGCTTGGTTGTCCTTGAATATTACCTTGGGGTGCCTTGGTGAAAGCACAAGTGCTTCCTGGGTGATTTTGGTAATTAATGTCAACATATCTCTTGTTGGATTACTGCTTTTATCTAGTTTATTTCAGACAAGTTCAACAATCAACAATGGCGTGGAAAGGACAAGAGGATGTGGAACCCCTTCAAAATGCTAAGGACACATATTGGCAAAAGCTCAAGACTCTTCATTTCTATTTTAGTGATCCAAGATCACATTGAGTCCATAGGAAAGCCAATACTATTAAAAGGGGATGAGGTGTTGCTTAATGGCTTGCTTTCTCAAATGCTTAGTGATATTGCTCCAAAACCCTCAACCACTTTATCATTCCAAATATGTCAAAATCCCAAACTCCAACTCGGCCCCACCGATTCATTCTATCTAGAGCCACCGAGTTCATATGACATAGCCACTGCCAGAAACCCTAATAGTTCGGTCACACCGATACGGATCTCGGACTCACCGAGATGGCCTTGCCAACTCTTTGTTGCATGTTGCAATTATTTCGGTCTCACCGAAATTGCGATCGGTCTCACCGAGATGGCTTGACCAACTCTTTGTTGCTCAATTGTTTCACTTCGGTCTCACCGAGTTGATGCAATCGGCGCCACCGAGATGAGGTTAGCCCTAAGCCCTAGCACATCGGTCCCACCGAGTTGTTCCAGTCGGTCCCACCGAGATTCCTAATGGCCACATTTTGAACTAAATCGGTCTCACCGAGTTCTTCTTTTCGGTCTGACCGAGTTGGATCAAATGTAAGTAACGGTTGGATTTTGTGTGGAGGCTATATATACCCCTCCACCCCCTTCTCCATTTGTGACAGAGCCATCAGAACGTGCCTACACTTCCAGCATACATTTTCTGAGAGAGAACCACCTACTCATGTGTTGAGATCAACATATACCAATCCTACCACAAGAATCTTGATTTCTAGGCTTCCCCAAGTTGCTTTCCACTCAAATAATCTTTCCACCATATCAAAATCTGTGAGAGAGAGTTGAGTGTTGGGGAGACTATCATTTGAAGCACAAGAGCAAGGAGTTCATCATCAACACACCATTTATTACCTTTTGGAGAGTGGTGTCTCCTAGATTGGTTGGGTGTCGCTTGGGAGTCTCCGACAAGATTGTGGAGTTGAACCAAGAAGTTTGTAAGGGCAAGGAGATCGCCTACTTCGTGAAGATCTACCCGAGTGAGGCAAGTCCTTCGTGGGCGATGGCCATGGTGGGATAGACAAGGTTGCTTCTTCGTGGACCCTTCGTGGGTGGAGCCTTCCGTGGACTCGCGCAACCGTTACCCTTCGTGGGTTGAAGTCTCCATCAACGTGGATGTAGGATAGCACCACCTATCGGAACCACGCCAAAAATCTTCGTGTCTTCATTGTGTTTGCACGCTCCAATCCCATCTGTTTACTTTCTTGCAATTAGCATGCTTTACTCTTTCCGCTGCATATACTCTTGCCATGCTTGCTTGAAATGTATTGTGAATGCTTAAACTTGTGCTAAAACTCCACCTCAACTTGAACAACTTAAAAATTGCCACTTTTACTTGTTGAGGATCTAATCACCCCCCTCTAGACCCCTCATCTCGATCCTTTCAATTGGTATCAGAGCATTGGTCTCCATTGCTTTGGATTAATCACCATTGGAGGAAGATGGATGAGTCTACGATCAGGAGTGTTAGACATAGAGTGCCTATGCTTGGCGGAGAGTTCTATAATCCTTGGAAGAATGAGATGCTTGAGATTTTTAATGAATATGATTTGAACAAGTATATTACTAGCCCTTATGTGCCCCCCATTGATCCTTTGCATCCTACCCTCGATGAGTATCTTGTCATGACCCGCAATCTTAGAACTATTGATCTTATCATTAGAGGATTGCCTAGAAATTTGCTTGTATGCTTGCCTACATTTGAATGTGCTTATACTATATGGAAATATCTTGAGGAGCACTTTCCAAACTATTCCTTGAAAAATCTAGATGATATTCTTCAAAAGTCCATTGTTTTTCATAAAATGGATTCTAGTGATCCTAAATTTGATTATTGTCTATTTGAGCTCCGTGACCTTATGCGTGCCAAAGGAGATGTTGGAGTCATTAGTAGCATTGTCTCACAAGTTATTAGAATTCATAAATACGCACATTGTCATGGTCATAAATCTAATGAATCACTCTCTCTAGGTGATGATCATTCACATGATGATGTTGAACATGGATATTATGATGAGGATGATGATAGTCACTTTGATCTTGATGAGTCGATGAGGCACTTTGGTCTTATGGCTAACCTTCGTGGTTACATGGCCAGAGGAAAGGAATGGATTCTCGATAGTGGATGTACTGATCATATGACCGGTGACAAGGACATGTTCCGTGAGCTTGCTAAGAATGATGGTCCATGCAAGTATGTCACTTTTGGAGACAACTCCAAAGGTAAGGTACTTGGCCTTGGTAAGGTGGCCATTTCCAATGATAGCTCTATCCAAAACGTTATGCTCGTTGAATCTCTTGGCTACAATTTACTTTCTGTATCTAGACTAGCTGACTTCGGATTCAATGTTCTATTTACTGAAGTAGATTGCCAAGTGTTTCGAAGAGATAATCATAATATGGTCTTTACCGGTATTCGTAGAGGTTATCTATACATTGTTGATTTCACTAAGGGAGCTCAACCTCATACTTGCTTAATTGCTAAATCTTCTAAAGGTTGGTTATGGCATAGAAGGTTAGGTCATGTGGGCATGTGAAATCTTGATAAGCTTATTAAAGGTGATCATATCCTTGGTGTTAAAGATGTCATATTTGACAAGGATAGACTTTGCAGTGCTTGTCAAGAAGGAAAACAGGTTGGAGGAACTCATCCCATGAAGAACATCATGACCACGAGCCGCTTGAGCTACTTCATATGGATCTTTTTGGTCCCAACGCCTACAAGAGTCTCGGTGGTAACTCGTTCGGATTGGTTATTGTTGACGATTTTTCAGCATTTACGTGGGTGTTCTTTCTTGATGATAAATTGCAGGTCCAAAAGATCTTCAAGAACTTCGCTAGAAAGGCCCAAAACCAATTTGAGGTGAAGATCAAGAAGGTTCGAAGCGACAATGGAACGGAGTTCAAGAATGCTAATGTGGATACCTTTCTTAACGAAGAAGGGATTTCACATGAGTTCTCGGCTACGTACACACCTCAACAAAATGGAGTTGTTGAGAGGAAGAACCGGACACTTATTGAGATGGCAAGAACAATGCTTGATGAATACAAGACACCAAGACACTTTTGGGCGGAAGCGGTTGAGATAGCTTGTCATGCTACGAATCGACTATATCTTCGCAAGCTTCTCGGCAAGACGGCATATGAGCTTCTCACCGGTAACAGACCCCAAGTTGGATACTTTCGAAAGTGTTACATTCTTGATAAGCATCGTCATTCGAAATTTGCTCCTAAATCTCATGAAGGTTTCCTACTCGGTTATGGCTCAAATCTCACACATACCGTGTCTACAACAATTTCACCCGAAAGGTTGAAGAGACGGTAGATGTGAAGTTTGATGAATATAATAGCTCGCAAGTAGAGCAACTACCAATTGATGTAGGAGACAAAGATCCTTCGGAAGCAATTCAAGATTTGTCTATTGGCAAGATTCGCCCAATGGAGGTTGATACGTCTCCATCGTATCTACTTTTCCAAACTCTTTTGCCCTTGTTTTGGACTCTAATTTGCATGATTTGAATGGAACTAACCCGGACTGACACTGTTTTCAGCAGAATTGCCATGGTGTTATTTTTGTGCCGAAATAAAAGTTCTCGGAATGACCTGAAACTTCACGGAGAATATTTTTGGAATAAATAAAAAATATTGGCGAAAGAATCAATCGAGGGGGACCCACCGCCTGTCCACAAGGGTGGGGGGCGCGCCCTACCCCCTGGGCGCGCCCCCTGGCTTGTGGGTCCCACGAAGATGCACCGACCTCAACTCCAACTCCATATATTCACGTTTGGGGCGAAAAAAACCAGAGAGAAGGATTCATCGCGTTTTACGATACAGAGCCGCAACCACCTCCTGTTCTTCCTCGGGAGGGCAGATCTGGATTCCGTTCGGGGCTCCGGAGAGGGGAAATCATCGCAATCATCATGATCAACCATCCTCCATCACCAATTTCATGATGCTCACCGCCGTGCGTGAGTAATTCCATTGTAGGCTTGCTAGACGGTGATGGGTTGGATGAGATTTATCATGTAATCGAGATAGTTTTGTTAGGGTTTGATCCCTAGTATCCACTATGTTCTAAGATTGATGTTGCTATGACTTTGCTATGCCTAATGCTTGTCACAAGGGCCCGAGTGCCATGATTTCAGATCTGAACCTATTATGTTTTCATGAATATATATGTATTCTTGATCCTATCTTGTAAGTTATAGAAACCTATTACGTGTTATGATCCGCATTCCCCAAGGTGACAATAATTGGGATTCTTTCCGGTGATGACCGTAGTTTGAGGAGTTCATGTATTCACTAAGTGCTAATGCTTTGGTCCGGTTCTCTATTAAAAAGAGGCCTTAATATCCCTTAGTTTCCATTAGGACCCCGTGCCACGAGAGGGTAGGACAAAAGATGTCATGCAAGTTCTTTTCCATAAGCACGTATGACTATATTCGGAATACATGCCTACATTATATTGATGAATTGGAGCTAGTTCTGTGTCACCCTAGGTTATAACTGTTGCATGATGAATGCCATCCGACATAATTATCCATCATTGATCCATTGCCTACGAGCTTTTCACATATTGATCTTTGCTTTGTTACTTTTCCGTTGCCACTGTTACGATTACTACAAAACTGCTACTGTTACTTTTGCCACCGTTACCGTTACTTCCATACTACTTTGCTACTAAATACTTTGCTGCAGATATTAAGTCTTTCAGGTGTGGTTGAATTGACAACTCAGCTGCTAATACTTGAGAATATTCTTTGGCTCCCCTTGTGTCGAATCAATAAATTTGGGTTGAATACTCTACCCTCGAAAACTGTTGCGATCCCCTATACTTGTGGGTTATCAAGACCTTTTTTTGGTGCCGTTGCCGGGGAGCATAGCTCTATTCTCTGAGTCACTTGGGATTTATATCTGTTGATCACTATGAGGAATTTGAAAGATACTAGACCAATATTTTTCCCTCTACTACGAGGGGAGGTAAGGAACTGCCATCTAGCTCTGCACTTGATTCACCTTCTGTTTTGAGTAAGCTTGCGATACCTACACCTGCTAGTAATTCTGATATGTCGCAAGTAATTGATGATGCCACTTCTTCTATGCATGATGCTTATGATGATACTACTGCTTTGCTTGATGATACTGTGCCACTAGGTGAATTTCTTGATGGACAACTTGCTAGGGCTAGAGAGAATGAAATTACTGAAACTGATGATATTATTGAAACTGAAGATTATGATTCTCCCTCTAGATATGAATTGCCTGTTGTACCTGAGGGTTATATTATGGATGAAGAAACTGCTAGAGATTTTCTTGCTTGTAATGATAGAAATGATCTAAAGAAACTGTTAGCTAAGCTGAAAGAAAAGTCTTTGAATGCTAGAATGCAATATGATCCAAAGTTTGCTACTTCACCTATCTTTGTTACTGATAAGGATTATGAATTCTCTGTCGATCCTGAGTTAATTACTTTGGTTGAGTCTGATCCTTTCTATGGTTATGAATCTGAAACTGTTGTGGCACATCTTACTAAATTGAATGATATAGCCACCCTATTTGCTCATGAGGAAAAAATTCGCTACTATTATATTCTTAAATTGTTTCCTTTTTTGTTAAAGGGTGATGCTAAGTTATGGTTTAATTCTCTTGCTCCTGGTTGTGTGCGTAGTCCCCAGGATAAGATTTATTACTTCTCTCAAAAATATTTCCCTGCTCATAAGAAATAAGCTGCCCTACAGGAAATATTTAACTTTGTGCAATCTGAAGAAGAGAGTCTCCCACAAGCTTGGGGGAGGCTTCTCCAATTACTTAATGCTTTGCCTGATCATCCTCTCAAGAAAAATGAAATACTTGATATCTTTTATAATGGACTAACCGATGCTTCTAGGGACCACCTAGATAGTTGTGCTGGTTGTGTTTTCAGGGAACGAACTGTTGAACAAGATGAAGTACTATTGAATAATATATTGAGTAATGATAATGATTGGACTCTTCCCGAACCACCACCTAAGCCAACTCCGAAGAAAAGAGGTATTCTATTTCTCAGTCCTGAAGATATGCAAGAGGCAAAGAAATCTATGAAAGAAAAAGGTATTAAAGCTGAAGATGTTAAGAATTTACCGCCTATTGAAGAAATACATGGTCTTGATAACCCGACACAGGTAGTAGAGTTAAATTCTCTTCATAGATTTGATGAAGGTGATATTCCTCATAATAAGTCTACTAGTCAATGCTTGGATGAGTTTGATAATTTTATTGTTAAACAAGAAAATTTCAATGCTTATGTTAGTAGACAATTGAAACGTAATGCTCGTATGCTTGATTACTTGGGTGATTATATGAGTAGAACTGTTAATGATCTCAAGCTTATTAGTAAACATGCTTCCATGGTTACAACTCAAGTAGAACAAGTACTTAAGGCACAGGATGATTTGCTTAATGAATTGAATAGTAAGAATAATGCTGTTAGGGTTATGACTAGAGGTGGTAAAATGACCCAGGAACCTTTGTATCCTGAGGGTCATCCTAAGAGAGTTGAGCAAGATTCTCAGAGAATTAATACTGATGCACCTAGTCCTAATAAAAAGAAGAAAACTGATAGGACTTTGCATGCTTCTAGTGAACCTGTTATAGATACACCTGAGAATCCCAATGATATTTCTATTTCTGATGCTGAGACGCAATCTGGTGATGAACATGAACCTAGTGATAATGTTAATGATGATTTTCATGATGATGCTCAACCTAGTAATGATAATGATGTAGAGATTGAACCTGTTGTTGATCATGATAACCCACAATCAAAGAATCAACGTTATGATAAGAGAGACTTCGTTGCTAGGAAACATGGTAAAGAAAGAGAACCATGGGTTCAGAAACCCATGCCCTTTCCTCCTAAGCCATCCAAGAAAAAGGATGATGAGGATTTTGAGCGCTTTGCTGAAATTATTAGACCTATCTTCTTGCGTATGTGTTTAACTGATATGCTTAAAATGCCTCCTTATGCTAAGTATATGAAAGATATTGTTACAAATAAAAGAAAGATACAGGAGGCTGAAATTTGCACCATGCTTGCTAATTACACTTTTAAGGGTGGAATACCAAAGAAATTTGGGGATCCAGGAGTACCAACTATACGATGCTCCATTAAAAGAAACTATGTTAAAACTGCTTTATGTGATCTTGGAGCCGGTGTTAGTGTTATGCCTTTCTCTTTATATCGTAGACTTGAATTGAATAAGTTGACACCTACTGAAATCTCTTTGCAAATGGCAGATAAATCACCTGCTATACCCATCGGTATTTGTGAGGATGTGCCTGTTGTGGTTGCAAACATTACTATCTTAACGGACTTTGTTATTCTTGATATTCCCGAGGACGACAGTATGCCGATCATCCTTGGTAGACCCTTTTTGAATACTGCAGGGGCTGTTATTGATTGCAATAAAGGCAATGTCACTTTTCATGTTAATGGTAATGAGCATACTGTACATTTTCCGAAGAAACAACCTCAAGTTCATTGTATCAATTCTATTGGAAAAATTTCAACTATTACTATTGGAGGTTTTGAATTCCCTCTCCCTACTGTCAAAAAGAAATATGATATTCTTATTGTTGGGGACATGCATGTCCCCGTTGAGGTAACTTAGTGTTATTCAAAAATTCTCTGGTTTCATGTTATTCGAAAGAGGTTTGTTAATAAGACTTGATCAACCTTGTTAACGGATTCCTTTTGATGAGCATGAGATGGATGAATTTAGAAGGCACAACCTTCTGTACCCACCTCTTACTTTCTGTTATTTAGATTAAATAAAGCAAAAATAGTATTTTCTGTCTGTTTTCTGAATTATCCATGCAATAAAAAATGTCCCAAAAATAAAAGTTCTCCAAATGCCCTGAAAATTTAGTATGATTTTTTATAGAATATTTTAGAATTTCTGGCACTGAGCATGCACCAGTGGGCCAAAAGGGTGGAGGGCGTGCCCTACCCCCCTGGGTGCCCCCTGCCTTGTGGGTCCCACATGGGTCCCCTCCACTTATTTCAGTACCCATCCACTTCGTCTTCCTCCAGAAAAAATCATCCCATAGCTCAAACCCATGTTCTTGCTCATTTTGCTGCCATTTTCGATTTCCTTGTGTAAATCTCCATTTGCAAACCTGTTTTGGGGGATTTTTCTTCGGTATGTGACTCCTCCAATTGTCCAATTAGTTTTTGTTCTAGTGCCTTATATATTGCAAATTTTTGCTGCTGTGGTGACCCTGTTCTTGAGCGTGCATGTCAAATTTATATGGTCCAAAGTAGTTTTGATGCATGATATAGCCTCTGGACACTTGTAGGAGTAGTTGCTATCAATTTTGTTGAGTTTGGTTCACTTTTATTTTGAGTCACTAAAAATTTTAGAAATTTTTCAGAGGAAGAAAAATGTCTAGGAAAATGTACCAAGGTGGTTCTTCGAGGAAGCAAGCACCTAGGCTCGCGATACGTGAGCCGGACCTTGAACCACCAAGGGAAGCTCAAGTGTGGCCTTGTGAATGGCCGTCGGATGAATTCATGGTTCAAGCAGGTTTCAAGGATGAGTTTGATGCATACGTACAAAATGCTGGCCTTGAGGACTTCGTGTCAGATAAGTGCCGACAATACTACTACCTCACCGATTCCTTTGTGCGGAGGTTTGAATTTTCATCTAAGCGTAATACCCATACTGTTTTATTTGATCTTTATGATGAATCATATACCATGGACCTTGAAGATTTTAATACTGCTTGCAAGATCCCACAATGGGGCCATCTTAGTGAGCCTCACAAAGCTGAATACAATGATTTCCTTGCTAGCATCACTATGGGCGAAACTAGAAACATCACACAAGCTACCATAGGGAGCATTCACTTTCCTGCCATACATTATTTTGCTCTCTTTATAGGTAGATGCATTAATGGTAAGCATGAGCATTGCCACCTTTGCGTTCCAGATCTTAGTGTCCTCAAGTGTGCGGTGTTAGGTGATAAGCGTTACAATTTGGGGGCCATTATTGGAAGGAGGTTACATCTTAATGCTAAAGATGGAGATTTATTTGGTGGAATTTATGCAACTCGTTTAGCTAATTATCTTGGTGTATCCATAAGAGGGAATGATATTGAGTTGCCACCTGCTTTTCTAGATTATGATGCTATGGTACGCTACCAGTTTCTTGAGTGGAATGAACAGTCCCTCCATTACTGACTAATCTTTGACAGACGGTGTGCCGTCCATATTACCCTTCCTGCTCCTGCCTTCTTTAACTTTCAGGTAAATGGGAGATATTTTATAACTAGAGAGGGGGCGAATGAGTATGAGAGAGCAGCGGAGACCGCTCGCCTTCAAGAAGCAGCTCGCCAAGCGGTAGCTGCCGTAGAACAGTACAACCCCAACTATGATTTTGGATACAATCCGGGCCAGTCGTGGCCCTAGACCAACTTAGGCCAAAAGCCTAAGCTTGGGGGAGTACATATTTCTCACCGACATTACATTCATGTTCACACATTCATTCCTGTTTTCGGTGTTCATACTTTTTCATTGTATTATCCATGTTAGTTTACTTCCTTTTTCCTGCTTTCTTCTTGTGTGTTTGAAAAACTTTGAGAAAAACAAAAAAATTAGTTGTAGTTTATTTCCCTACCATGCTTAGTTGTAGTATTAAAGAAAACCCAAAAAGATTTCTCGTTCTTCTTTTGCTTGTTGGGAGCTTTCCCGTGTAAATAGTTTTTCTCGTTCCTGTTTTACTTCCTTCAGAAAAACAAAAACTCCAAAAACATTTTAGTGTGTTTCTTTGAAATTCTTTTTCTTTCTTTGGGGGTCGAGAGGAGAAGACCACGATGAAAATGTTGAGTGGCTCTCATATGCATTATTGTTCATCTAACGAAGAGCCTATATTACCTTGTCTTCTCCTTTGAATAAATGTTTGCAGATTCTAGCTTAGTCCAATGCACATGCACTATTATTATTATTCACATCATTCGGTCGTGCAAGTGAAAGGCAATAATGACGATATATGATGAAATGATTGGGATGAGGAAAAGCTGGTATGAACTCGACCTATCTTGTTTTTGTAAATATGATTAGTTCATCGTTCCTGATTCAGCCTATTATGAATGAAACATGTTTGCAATGACAATTAGAGATTATAGTTACTCATGCCATGCTTAATCAGCTAGGAGTTTATAATGGTTTACCTTGCGTGCCAACATGCTTTTAAAATGGTTATGATGTAGTATGATAGGATGGTATCCTCCTTTGAATGATTCGAGTGGCTTGACTTGGCACATGTTCACACATGTAGTTGAAAAAAAAATCAACATAGCCTCCACGATATTTATGTTCATGGTGATTTATATCCTACTCATGCTTGCACTCAATGTTGGTTACTCACAATGCATGTTTATGACAGTTATCGCTCTCTAGTTGGTCGCTTCCCAGTCTTTTGCTAGCCTTCACTTGTACTAAGCGGGAATACTGCTTGTGCATCCACTTCCATAAACCCAATGCTATTCCATATGAGTCCACCATACCTTCCTATATGCGGTATTTACCTGCCGTTCCAAGTAAATTTGCATGTGCCAAACTCTAAACCTTCAAATGATAATCTGTTTTTTATGCCCGAATCGCTCATGTAGCGATTGGGGGCTATTAGTATCTTCCATGCTAGGTGGGTTATTCTCACGATGAGTGGACTCCACTCATCATTCACGAGAAAATGGCTGGTAATCGGGATGCCCAGTCCCATGCTCAAATCAAATCAAAATAAATTAAAACAAAACTCCCCCAGGATTGTTGCTTGTATGGACGGTACCCGTTGTTTCGGACCAGCCATGGAGTGTGCTTGTTGGTTGAGGGGGAGTAAAAAACTTTACCATTCTGTTTGGGAATCGCCTATAATGTATGTAGCATGGAAGATATCGAGATCTCTCGGTCGTTATGTTGACAATGAAAGCATACTGCTCAAAATTATATTCATCTCTGTTTTAAAAGCTCGAGCACTGGCACCTCTGCAAATCCCTGCTTCCCTCTGCGAAGGGCCTATCTATTTACTTTTATGTTGAGTCATCATTCTCTTATAAAAAGCACCAGTTAGAGAGCACCACTGTCATTTGTATGCTTTGCTATTAGTTGATATTGAGTATGACTGTGACTGGATCTCTTTTACCATGAATTACAATGTCTAGTTAGTCCTTGATCTTCAGGGGTGCTCTGCATTTATGTTTTGCGGTCTCAGAAAGGGCTAGCGAGATACCATCTTGTTATATCATATCATGATTGTTTTGGAAAAAAATTGTCATCTGAGATTTATTATTAGTACTCGCTAGTTGATTGTGCCATTGATATGAGAAACGTGAGACCTAAATGTTATTGTGAATGTGGTTAGTTCATAATCTTTGCTGAAAACCTGAATGCTGGCTATACATATTTGCAACAACAAGATCAAACAGAGTTTGTAAAAGTTTTTCTTTATCACTTTCAGTTTGTCAACTGAATTGCTTGACGACAAGCAATGGGTTAAGCTTGGGGGAGTTGATATGTCTCCATCGTATCTACTTTTCCAAACTCTTTTGCCCTTGTTTTGGACTCTAATTTGCATGATTTGAATGGAACTAACCCGGACTGACGCTGTTTTCAGCAGAATTGCCATGGTGTTATTTTTGTGCCGAAATAAAAGTTCTCGGAATGACCTGAAACTTCACGGAGAATATTTTTGGAATAAATAAAAAATATTGGCGAAAGAATCAATCGAGGGGGACCCACCGCCTGTCCACAAGGGTGGGGGCGCGCCCTACCCCCCTGGGCGCGACCCCTGGCTTGTGGGCCCCACGAAGCTCCACCAACCTCAACTCCAACTCCATATATTCACGTTCGGGGAGAAAAAACCCAGAGAGAAGGATTCATCATGTTTTACGATACGAAGGCACCGCCACGTCCTGTTCTTCCTCGGGAGGGTAGGTCTGGAGTCCGTTCGGGGCTCCGGAGAGGGGAAATCGTCGCCATCATCATGATCAACCATCCTCCATCACCAATTTCATGATGCTCACCGCCGTGCGTGAGTAATTCCATCGTAGGCTTGCTGGACGGTGATGGGTTGGATGAGATTTATCATTTAATCGAGTTAGTTTGGTTAGGGTTTGATCCCTAGTATCCACTATGTTCTAAGATTGATGTTGCTATGACTTTGCTATGCCTAATGCTTGTCACTAGGGCCCAAGTGCCATGATTTCAGATCTGAACCTATTATGTTTTCATGAATATATATGTGTTCTTGATCCTATCTTGCAAGTTATAGACACCTATTACGTGTTATGATCCGCATTCCCCAAGGTGACAATAATTGGGATTCTTTCCGGTGATGACCGTAGTTTGAGGAGTTCATGTATTCACTAAGTGCTAATGCTTTGGTCCAGCTCTCTATTAAAAGGAGGCCTTAATATCCCTTAGTTTCCATTAGGACCCCGCTGCCACAGTAGGGTAGGACAAAAGATGTCATGCAAGTTCTTTTCCATAAGCACGTATGACTATATTCGAAATACATGCCTACATTATATTGATGAATTGGAGCTAGTTCTGTGTCACCCTAGGTTATAACTGTTGCATGATGAATTCCATCTGACATAATTATCCATCATTGATCCATTGCCTACGAGCTTTTCACATATTGATCTTTGCTTCGTTACTTTTCCGTTGCCATTATTACGTTTACTACAAAACTGCTACTGTTACTTTTGCCACAGTTACCGTTACTTCCATACTACTTTGCTACTAAATACTTTGCTGCAGATATTAAGTCTTTCAGGTGTGGTTGAATTGACAACTCAGCTGCTAATACTTGAGAATATTCTTTGGCTCCCCTTGTGTCGAATCAATAAATTTGGGTTGAGTACTCTACCCTCAAAAACTGTTGTGATCCCCTATACTTGTGGGTTATCAGAGGTGAAGGAGAGTACTTCATCCATTCAAGTTGTGACGCCCCCGATTCAATCGTACACTAATCATACACGCAAACGTGTACGATCAAGATCAGGGACTCACGGGAAGATATCACAACACAACTCTAGACACCAATTAAAATAATACAAGCTTTATATTACAAGCCAGGGGCCTCGAGGGCTCGAATACATAAGCTCGAATACACAAGAGTCAGCGGAAGCAAAAATATCTGAGTACAGACATAAGTTAAACAAGTTTGCCTTAAGAAGGCTAGCACAAATTAGCAATGATCGAAAAGGCAAGGCCTCCTGCCTAGGACCTCCTAACTACTCCTCGAAGCCGTAATCCACGTAGAAACATCCTCGGGATCCTCTGGCTCCTGGGCTCCACCATCTGGTTGCATCATCCGAGAAGGAGGAAAAATGGGGAAAAGGGGAAGCAAAGCAACCGTGAATACTCATCCAAAGTACTCGCAAGCAAGGATCTACACTACATATGCATTGGTATCAATGAAATGGGTAGTATCTGTGGACTGAACTGCAGAATGCCAGAATAAGAGGGGGATAGCTAGTCCTATCGAAGACTACGCTTCTGGCAGTCTCCATCTTGAAGCTTGTAGAAGAGAGTAGCAAGTGTAGCATCAAGTAACATCGCATAGCATAATCCTACCCGGTGATCCTCTCCTCATCACCCTGTGAGAGAGCGATCACCGGGTTGTATTTGGAACTTAAGAGGTGTGTTTTATTAAGTATCCGGTTCTAGTTGTCATAAGGTCGAAGTACAACTCCGGGTCATCCTTTTACTGAGGGACACGGCTATTCGAATAGATAAACTTCCCTGCAGGGGTGCACCACATTGCCCAACACGCTCGATCCCTCTGGCCGGGCACACTTTCCTGGGTCATGTCCATCCTCGGAAGATCAACACATCGCAGCCCTACCTAGGCTCAACAGAGAGGTCAGCACGCCGGTCTAAATCCTAAGCACACAGGGGTCTGGGCCCATCGCCCATTGCACTCCTGCACATTGCGAGGGCGGCCGATGAGCAGACCTAGCAACCTCCATTACAAAGGAAGTTGCGTTACGCGGTCCAACCCGGCGCGCGCCGCTCAGTCGCTGACGTCTGAAAGAGCTTCGGCTGATGCCACGACGTCGAGTGCCCATAACTGTTCCCGCGTAGTTGGTTAGTGCGTATAGGCTCGTAGCCAGACTCAGATCAAATACTAAGATCTCGTTAAGCGTGTTATTTTGAAGTAACCGCAGACGCCGACCAGGGACTAGGCCCACCTGTCTCCTAGGTGGTCGCAACCTACCCTGTCGCTCCGCTACTACCTGAGTGGAACCACCTGCCCCTTCAGCCCCCATCTCCGAACAGTAACATAAGTAATGTAAAAGTATATAGTATATGTACCCGTGATCACCTCCCGAAGTGATCACGGCCCAGTAGTATAGCATGGCAGACGGACAAGAGTGTAAGGCCACTGATGATAAACTAGCAACCTATACTAAGCATGTAGGATTGCAGGTAAAGGTAACAACAGCAGTAGCAAAGACAGGCTATGCAGCAGAATATGATTAACCGAAAGCAGTAATAGCTACACTACTCTAATGCAAGCAGTAGAGGGAAAGAGTAGGTGATATCGGGATGAACAAGGGGGGTTGGCTTGCCTGGAAGCTCGGCAGAGAAGGACGGGTCGTCAACACCGTAGTCGAACTGGTGGTCACCGGCAGTCTCGGGGTCTACCGGACAGAAGTAACGGAGGGGAAACACAATAAATAACAGAGCAATCAAAGCATCACAGAGCGTAACATGGCAATACGCGGTGGCAGGGGTGATCTAACACAGGGATATGTGATACCGGCGAAGGGGGAAAACATCCGGGAAAGTATTTCCGGTGTTTGACGTTTTCGGGCAGATGAAACGGAGGTGGATTGTTGCATGTTCACTATGCTAGGGACGTGCGGCGGACGAACAGACTGCATATTCGGATTCGTCTCGTCGTTCTGAGCAACTTTCACGTTCAAAGTATTTTCATCCGAGTTACGGATTAATTAATATGATTTTCCAAAGTTTTAATTCATTTACTAGGATTATTATTATTTAATTAATTCAAAAAAGAATTACGGCGTCATCATGACGTTAGCGGTCAAAGTTGACCGTTGACCAGTCAAACTGACGCGTGGGTCCCGCATGTCATAGGCTGTACACTAATTAACAGATTAGATAGTTTAATTATCAGGTTAATTAGGTTTAATTAGTTAACTAACAGAATTAAGTAAGTTAATTAATTAATTAATTAATTTCTAAATCTTTTTTATAAATAAAACAGGGGCGTGGGCCCCTGCGGTCAGTGTAACAGGGGAGGAAACGGGGCGGGTTAGCGAGCGCCCAGGCAACGGAGCCCCGAGGCGAACCCAGCGCGGCTAGCCGGTGCAAGGGCGCGCGTCCGCACGGCTGGGCGGCAGCGCAGTGGCGAGGGGAGGCGGGGCTGTGGCTGGCGGGGTGGTGCGGCAACAGCGGCGGAGGCGGCGCGGCGCGGCAGCAACGGTGGAGAGCGGCAGGCGTCGGGCGATGCGGGTGAGGAGCGCAGCCGGCGCGAGCGGCGTGTGGCTCCGGTGGCATGCGGCCGGTCGGAGCAGGGGGGCGTGGCTGGGCGAGTGGGCGGAGGGTGGCGCCTGCAGCAGCGGGGAGGCGCGAGCGCGGCTGCGGCGAGCTGCTGCTGCGGTGAGCGTTGCGGGGAACGGCGGGCACACGGCGCTGCCATCACAGGCACAAGGCAGAGGAGAGCGGGGCGAACAGGGGGGCACGGCGCGCGGGGAGGCAGCGGCGGTGGTGGCCGCGGGCCACGGCGACCGACAGCAGTGCAGTGGCAGCGGGCGGGGCCAGCGCAGGTACAAAGGCGTGGCCGGGCGCGGTTGGCAGCGGAGTCGAGCGTGGGGGGGGGTAGCGCGGTTGGGCCGGCGAGCGACTCCAGCGGGCGCGCGCGGGGCTGCGCGAGGCCGCGGCGGGGGCGATGCAGTGGCCGAAGTGGCCGTGGCGAGGGCCGAGGCCAGGGGAAGGGGAGCGTGCTCACGGGTGTTGACGAGGAGAGGGGCGGCGAGGCACGGGGTAGCCGGCGGCGAGGCGGTTGGCGAGGCGACGGCGATGAGGACGAGGCGGCGGCGGGCGGTGACGGCGGCGACGTCCGGTGCCCCGATCCGATCTGGATCGGGGGGGTGAGGGAGAGCGAGGGGGTGACTGGGGGGTGTCGGTGGGTTAGGGTTTGGCCAGGGGAGGCCATATAGGGGACGGGGTGGGCCGGCCTGGGTGGTGGCCTGGTGGGCCGAGGCCGTTTGGCCACAGCCCAGTGGGAGGGGGGTTGTTTTATTTATTTCTTTTCTGTTTTGTTTTAATTTCTTTTTAATTTTGTTTTATAAAATATGTAACTAGTTCCTAATTTAGTTTTAATAATTATGCCACTACCCCATAAGTTTTGGGCAACATAATAATTAGTTTAATACTTTATAATTTATAAAAGGAATTTATTTAATTGTTTTGCTACTGTTTTTATTATTTTAGTGCATTTAAACACTTTATAAAAATGTGGTTTCAACATGACAAATATCCAGAGAATATTTGCCACACTTAGAACATTTTTGTTTTCACGTTTGAAAAAAAACTGAATCTTGACTTTAAATTTGAATTTGAATTTGAATAGGATCTGAATCATCGCGAGTTTAACAACAGTAATCGTGGTGATGTGGCATCATTAGTAGGGAATTACTGTAGCTTAATTACCCGGGCGTCACACAAGTGGAAGCCCCAACCTCACATCAAAGTGAACCACAAGTTGACTTGGAGGCATCCACAAGTGGAACACGTCAAGATGGAGAAATGAGGAAGTACAACAAGAAGAACCACCTCAACCTCCCTCTCCACCTCGACAAGAGAACAACAATGCCAACAACAATGAAGGAGGAGAAGAAGAAGAAGAAGGAGACAATGAAGAGGATGTTCCACCTCAACCCAAACAAAAGCTCTCACGAGTTAGAGCAAGAGTCACAAGAGATCATCCCGTCGAACAAATCTTCGATGGCATTCAAACCGGGAGAATCACTCGCTCTAAAACTCGTTTGGCTAACTTTTATGAACACTACTCATTCATTTCTAGTGTTGAACCTATGAAGGTTGAAGAAGCCCTTGAGGATCCGGATTGGGTGAACGCTATGCACGAAGAGCTACACAACTTTGAGAGGAATCAAGAGTGGACATTGGTTGAAAAGCCCGATGACAAGCACAATGTCATTGGAACCAAATAGGTGTTTCGGAATAAGCAAGATGAAGATGGACAAGTTGTACGCAACAAGGCCCGTCTGGTCGCTCAAGGCTACACTCAAGTCGAATGTATGGACTATGGTGAGACATATGCCCCCGTTGCTAGACTTGAGTCCATACGCATCTTACTTGCTTATGCCAATCACCATGATATCACTTTATACCAAATGGACATTAAAAGTGCTTTTCTCAATGGAGAAATTGAGGAGGAGGTGTATGTTAAACAACCTCCCGGCTTTGTCAATCCTAAGAAACCTAATCATGTCTACAAACTTCACAACGCCCTTTATGGTCTTAAACAAGCTCCTAGAGCATGGTATAAATGCTTGACCAAGTTTCTTATTGAAAAAGGCTTTGAAATTGGGAAGATAGATTCCACACTTTTTACTAAAAGGGTTAATGGTGAATTATTTGTGTGCCAAATTTATGTGGATGATATCATATTTGGTTCTACTAACCCCCGTTTTAGTGCAAAAGTTTGGAAGGCTAATGTCGGAGAAGTTTGAGATGTCTATGATGAGTGAACTCAAAATTTTCCTTGGATTGCAAATCAAGCAAACTAAGGAGGGTACCTTTGTTTCTCAAACTAAGTATACCAATGATCTTTCCAAGAAGTTCAACATGCAAGAAAGCAAAGGTATGAAAATACCCATGCCTACTAGTGGACATCTTGACTTAACTAAGGATGGCAAACCGGTTGACCAAAAGGTTTACCGCTCTATGATGGGTTCATTGTTATATTTATGTGCCTCCCGTCCCGATATTATGCTAAGTGTGTGCATGTGTGCACGTTATCAAGCGGCCCCTAAAGAATGTCATCTTAAGGCCGTGAAAAGGATATTGAGATACTTAATTCATACACCAAACTTTGGCATTTGGTATCCTAAGAGGTCATCTTTTGATCTTGTTGGCTACTCCGATTCGGACTATGCCGGTGACAAGATTGATAGAAAGTCCACTTCGGGTACTTGTCAATTTCTTGGTAGATCCCTTGTGTCTTGGTCCTCCAAGAAACAAAACTCGGTATCCTTATCCACTGCCGAAGCGGAATACATTGCCGCCGGATCATGTTGTGCTCAATTACTTTGGATGACCCAAACCCTTAAGGATTATGGGATACATGTGAAACATGTTCCGTTGCTTTGCGATAATGAAAGTGTTATTAAGATTGCTCACAATCCCGTGCAACATTCTCGAACTAAGCACATTGAAGTTCGTCATCATTTCATTAGAGATCATGTTGCTAAAGGAGACATCAATCTTAAGCATGTTCATACCGATAAGCAATTGGCGGATATATTCACCAAACCCCTTGATGAGAAAGTATTTTTTTCCGTTTGGGAGGTGAATTGAATATCATTGATGCCTCAAATTTGAATTAGAAACTCCATTTGGATACATGCAAGGCATGAGCCTTTTATGACTAATCCTTGATATTTCTCTTATGATGATGATCATATGTCTTGGATCTATACTTGTATCCTTGCATGTTATCTAACCCTTGTAGGTATTTGGTTGAACCCAGATCTATGAGATTGCAAGCCACTCACATCTTGAGCAATCTCTACATCACCAAGTCCCTATGATATGGTTGTTGCATACAAGGAAGCATGAACTCACTCAACTTATCCTTTGACTATTTCAATATATCAAATTTCAATTGGTATCAAGATTGATAATTGTCATTTTGGATACACAAGTGCTCTTCCTTGCAAGACTAACCCATGTAGGAAGATGAACTCAAACTACTAGTGATGCTCCCAACTCTTGATGGACAACATCAACCTTGAGCATCCAACACAAGTTCAACTACATGATCAAGATCAACACCACAACCCAAGGTATGTAATTCCACCTTAGAGAAGCTTTGCTCCAAGGCATGAGCTAAAGCAACTCAACAAGATGTGAATACATAAAAAATGCTTAAACAAAAATGGTAACCCCATCTTGAGCTTAAATGATGAGTATGACCTATGATCAAGTGATCTCACTTGACTCCTAAGTCAATATACTCTAACATAGGTGACCTTGTCGCCGACCCCTTTTCTAGATGAAGTTCTCTAGTGTTCTTTTGCTTAGTTGATTTTTCATTTGCATGATTTTCTTGTTTTTATGTCTCCCTCTAAAAAAAATCATCTAGACCTTTTTACTTTTTCCACTTTTTATCTGTGTTTATTTCATTGCAAATCTTTCTATTAATTCCTTGCAAATCCTTGTGAGATTTCATTTGCCAAGTGAGCTGAGTTGACAAAATCTTTACTCTATGTTGAATTCGGTCCCTCCGATCCAAACCCATCGGCTCGACCGAAATACAAGGTCTACTTGTAAAAAAGTTCATCGGTACAACCGACATGGACTGATTCGGTCTCACCGATCGGGACTTTCTGTGACTCTGTCATCTCGGCGTCACCGACGGAAAACAAATTGGCATCACCGATTTCAACTCTGAGAAAATGTTTTGCCATTTCTTACTGCCTATTTTCTTCAGCTCCACTCAATGATTCTTCCCTCTATAAGCATCATAAAACACCTACTTCTTTGTAGTGACTCTCAAGGACCACACCTATTTGTCTCATGATCTAGAAATCCTTCTTGGAAATTGATGTCAAAGGGGGAGAGAGAGCACATCAAAGCTTATCAAATCAGCACATCTAAGCTCTTCTACAGATGCCTGTTAACAAAAGAGGAGAGAAGTCACATGCCTTTAAGAGGGGAAAGACATGTCAATATGTTTGATCCAAGCTATTGCGATTGAAAATTCTTGTTGCTTACTCTGATTTTGGTTGATATTACCCTATCTAGCTCTAATTTTATCTCACCCTATCTTCTCCCATTATCCAATATCAGATTCAGGGGGAGAAAGAGTTCTTGTCTAAGGGGAGAAAAATCTTTGGAATTCATTGCACATATTTAAATCTTTGGGGACATGTCTACATCTAAATGAAGTACTTAGTACTCACCCATTGCATGTCATCCCAGTCTTGGTACTCTTGTGGTTCCCTAAAACTGCTGTACTTAGAGTGATCTTGTGTTATCTAACCCTATTTTCTCAAGCCCACTCTTTCCAAAGCCAGCTCAAGACCACAAGGTAAGTATATGCATCACACTCATGTGCATGATGATCTCTTGCTGTTGGACATATTGTTTGCAAGAGGGATTCATAAACATGGAGGTACATTTCTTAATCATATCATTTGCTCTGATGCATATAGCCAAGATACATGTAACTGTCTGCTTGCTCTATCATGTTTATGCATTCACATGTTAGTATATTCTATCTTCACATGATTGCATACATGTAGTGAGAGCTTATGCATGTTACGTGTCTTTCCAAAGCTTTACTTGTTACATTTCATATCATTTATCTAAAGCTTTGATGTATGTTGTCATCAATTACCAAAAAGGGGGAGATTGAAAGCACAAGTGCTCCCTGGGTGATTTTTGTAATTAATGTCAACATATCTCTTGTTGGACTAATGCTTTTATCTAGTTTATTTCAGACAAGTTCAACAATCAACAATGGCGTGGAAAGGACAAGAGGATGTGGAATCCCTTCAAAATGCTAAGGACACATATTGGCAAAAGCTCAAGACTCTTCATTTCTATTTTAGTGATCCAAGATCACATTAATTCCATAGGAAAGCCAATACTATTAAAAGGGGATGAGGTGTTGCTTAATGGCCTGCTTGCTCAAATGCTTAGTGATATTGCTCCAAAACCCTCAACCACTTTCTCATTCCAAATATGTCAAAATCCCAAACTCCAACTCGGCCCCACCGATTCATCCTATCCGGAGCCATCGAGTTCATATGACATAGCCACTGCCAGAAACCCTAATGGTTCGGTCACACCGATACGGATCTCGGTCTCACTGAGATGGCCTTGCCAACTCTTTGTTGCCCATTGCAATTATTTCATTCTCACCGAAATTGCGATCGGTCTAACCGAGATGGCTTGACCAACTCTCTGTTGCTCAATTATTTCACTTCGGTCTCGCTGAGCTGATGCAATCGGCACCACCGAGATGAGGTTTGCCCTAAGCCCTAGCACATCGGCCCCACCGAGTTGTTCCAGTCGGTCCAACCGAGATTCCTAACATTCACATTTTGAACTAAATCGGTCTCACCGAGTTCTTCTTTTCGGTCTGACCGAGTTGGGTCAAATGTGTGTAACGGTTGGATTTTGTGTGGAGGCTATATATACCCCTCTACCCCCTCTCCATTTGTGAGAGAGCCATCAGAACATGCCTACACTTCCAGCATACATTTTCTGAGAGAGAACCACCTACTCATGTGTTGAGATCATGATATACCAATCCTACCACAAGAATCTTGATTTCTAGCCTTCCCCAAGTTGCTTTCCACCATATCCAAATCTGTGAGAGAGAGTTGAGTGTTGGGGAGACTATCATTTGAAGCACAAGAGCAAGGAGTTCATCATCAACACACCATTTATTACCTTTTGGAGAGTGGTGTCTCCTAGATTGGTTAGGTGTCGCTTGGGAGCTTCCGACAAGATTGTGGAGTTGAACCAAGAAGTTTGTAAGGGCAAGGAGATCGCCTACTTCGTGAAGATCTACCCGAGTGAGGCAAGTCCTTCATGGGCGATGGACATGGTGGGATAGACTAGGTTGCTTATTCGTGGACCCTTCGTGGGTGGAGCCCTCCGTGGACTCGCGCAACCATTACCCTTCGTGGGTTGAAGTCTCCATCAACGTGGATGTACGATAGCACCACCAATCGGAACCACGCCAAAAATCTCTGTGTCTTCATTGCGTTTGCACACTCCAATCCCATCCCTTTACTTTCTTGCAATTAGCATGCTTTACTCTTTCCGCTGCATATACTCTTGCCATGCTTGCTTGAAATGTATTGTGAATGCTTAATCTTGTGCTAAAACTCCACCTCAACTTGAACAACTTAAAAATTGCCACTTTTACTTGTTGAGGGTCTAATCATCCCCCCTATAGACCCCTCTTCTCGATCGTTTCACTTGGCCATCCCCAAGCTTAGGCTCTTGCCACTCCTTATTCCATAGTCCATCAAATCTTTACCCAAAACTTGAAAACTTCACAACACAAAACTCAACAGAAAACTCATAAGATCCGTTAGTATAATAAAATAAATCACCACTTTAGGTACTGTTGTGAACTCATTCTAAATTTATATTGGTGTTATATCTACTGTATTCCAACTTCTCCATGGTTCGTACCCCCCGATACTACCCATAGATTCATCAAAATAAGCAAACAACACATAAAAAACAGAATCTGTCAAAAACAGAACAGTCTATAGTAACCAGAATATTAATCATACTTCTATAACTCCAAAAATTCTAAAAAATTAGGAAAACATAGGCAATTCATATATCAATCTTGTGTAAAACATTCAGAATTTTCCACGCTCTAGTGAATTTAAAAAATTCTATTACTGGACACAAAAGTTTCTGTTTTCAGCAAAACAAAATCAACGATATACCAAAGCATCCCAAAGGTCTTGCTTGGCTCAAACACTAATTAAAACACCAAAGCACAATTACTACAGAGGTAATAATGTGTATTTATTGAAAAACAGAACCAAAAACAAAAAACATAAAAATAAAATTGGGTTGCCTCCCAACAAGCGCTATTGTTTAACGCCCCTAGCTAGGCATAAAACATAGATCTAGGTATTGTCATCTTTGGTATGCAAACCATAAGTAGCCCTCATAATAGATTCATATGGCAACTTAATTTTCTTTCTTGGAAATTGTTCCATGCCCTTCCTTAACGGAAATTGAAATCTAATGTTTCCTTCTTTCATATCAATAATTGCACCAATCGTTCTAAGAAAAGGTCTACCAAGAATAATAGGACATGTAGGATTGCAATCTATATCAAGCACAATAAAATCTACGGGCACATAATTCCTATTTGCAACAATAAGAACATCATTAATCCTTCCCATAGGTTTCTTAATAGTGGAATCAAATTCAAAGAACAATCATCAAGCTTATGGAAACCTAGCACATCACATAAAGTTTTCGGAATCGTGGAAACGCTAGCACCCAAATCACACAAAGCATTGCACTCATAATCCTTAATTTTAATCTTAATAGTAGGTTCCCACTCATCATAAAGCTTTCCAGGGATAGACACTTCCAACTCAAGTTTTTCTTCAAAAGATTTCATCATATCATCAATGATATGTTTAGTAAAAGCTTTATTTTGATTATAAGCATGAGGTGAATTAAGCATGGATTGCAACAAGGAAATACAATCTATCAAAGAACAATTATCATAATTAAAGTCCTTGAAATCCAAAAGAGTGGGTTCATCGCTACTTAAAGTTTTGACCTCTCCAATCCCACTTTTATCAATTTTTTCATTAAGATCTTTAAACTCCAAATTATTGGGACGCCCTCTAGCTAAAGTTAACTTATCTCCAGTCCCATCTTTATCAAGATTAATATTAGAAAACAAAGATTCAATAAGAGTCACACCAATCACTTTAAGATCTTCATCATTATTTCAAGACTTCGGTTTAGCGGCCATCTTATTTACTAAAGTGGTTTGCTTATCAGAAATTTGGCCTACTAAATTTTCAATATGAGCAAATTGAGATTTAACCATAAATTTCTTTAGTAAGATCATCAAGCTCTTTATTAATATATTGGGATTTTTATTTCTGTGCCCCTGGTTCGTTAGTTCTAATCATTCATCCCCACGCTCTTAACTTTGGCTCACTTTTCCCCACTCCCTTGCCCGAAACCCTCAGAACTGGTCACAGCGGACGTTGCCGTCGGGTCAATGGCTTGACCGTTAACTCTGACGAGTGGGGCCGCATAGGGCCGAGTCCACATTTTGACCATTACGTGCTAACGAGTGGGGCCGCAAAACTGACACTCACTGTAACCTGAATCAGATCGAGTCGCTTCCGCATCTCCCCCTCCGCCGCCGTCGTGCCGCCTCTGCTGTCGTCGTGCCGCCTCTGCTGCTGTCATGCCGCCTCCGCTGCCATCGTGCCGCCTCCACCACATCTACCTCTCTCCCCATCTAGGATTAGGAAGCGATGTCGGGGGAGCACCCCGTCCGGCCCATCGACCGTGGAGATGATTGGGTCGAATCAGAGGCGGATAATTCATGGATTCCACCTGGGTAAGCATCGTTTTCCTCTCAAATTGATTAGGAGATCAGTAAATTAGGTTGTATTTGACCATCGTTGGCGTGAATCAATGCAATTTTTCTGAAATTTTTTGGCCTAACTGCGCCCTTTATTTCAATCGAATAGGGTTGATCCTGCACTTGCTTTTCGGCTGGCGGTTAGAATGGAAACTAGCGAGCTGCGTGGAACTAAACCATATCTGATTTCTGGATTTTTCTATCCGAAAGTGGTAGAAACCAGCGTGTCATTCACAGGTTTCCGCGAGTCACTCTGTTGTGAGTATCTATGGAGCCCTGCCGATGATGTTGAACTGAGATATTTCGACAGTACCGAGAAGAGATTTGTCCCATTAACTTGTGATGAGCTGATACATCTCCGTCGTATCTACTTTTCCTAACGCTTTTCCTCTTGTTTTGGACTCTAATTTGCACGATTTGAATGAAACTAACCCAGACTGACGTTGTTTTCAGTAGAACTATCATGGTGTTGTTTTTGTGAAGAAATAAAAGTTTTCGGATTGGAACAAAACTTCGCGAGGAATTTTTATATAATAAAAGAGAATTTCTGGAGCCAAGAACCACAGGAGGGGGGCACCTGGGTGGGCACAACCCACCAGGGCGCGCCCCCCTCCAGGCGCGCCCAGGTGGGTTGTCCCCACCTGGTGGCCCCGCAGACTCCAACCCTGATGCTATAAAGTCATATTTTCGGAGAAAAAAATCAGGGAGAAAGAATTATCATGTTTCACGAGACGAAGCCGCTGCCACCTCCTGTTCTTCATTGGGAGGCCAGATCTGGAGTCTGTTTGGGGCTCCGGAGAGGGGGATCTTCGATCTTCGTCATCACCAACCCTTCTCCATCGCCAATTCCATGATGCTCCCCACCAGGAGTGAGTAATTCCTTCGTAGGCTCGCTGGTCGGTGAGGAGTTGGATGAGATTCATCATGTAATCGAGTTAGTTTTGTTAGGGCTTGATCCCTAGTATCCATTATGTTCTGAGATTGATGTTGCTATGACTTTGCCATGCTTAATGCTTTTCACTTTGGGCCCGGGTGCCATGATTTCAGATCTGAACCGTTTATGTTATCACCATTATATCTATGTTCTAGATCCGATCTTGCAAGTTATAGTCACCTACTACGTGTTATGATCCGGCAACCCCGGAGTGACAATAGCCGGGACACTTCTCGGTGATGACCGTAGTTTGAGGAGTTCATGTATTCACTATGTGTTAATGCTTTGTTCCGGTTCTCTATTAAAAGGAGACCTTAATATCCCTTAGTTTCCAATAGGACCCCGCTGCCATGGGAGGGTAGGACAAAAGATGTCATGCAAGTTATTTCCATAAGCACGTATGACTATTTACGGAATACATGCCTACATTATATTTATGAACTGGAGCTAGTGCTGTATCGCCCTAGGTTATGACTGTTATATGATGAATATCATCCAACGAGTTCACCGATCCAATGCCTACGAATTTCTCTCATATTGTTCTTGCTAAGTTACCACTGCTATTGTTACTCTTGCACTTGCTACAAAATCTTTGCTATTACTGTTACCGTTACTATTGTTGTTGCTACTACTATCAGAACTACCATACTACTTTGCTACTGATCACTTTGCTGCAGATAATTAATCTCCAGGTGTGGTTGAATTGACAACTCAGCTGCTAATACTTGCAAATATTCTTTGGCTCCCGTTGTGTCAAATCAATAAATTTGGGTTGAATACTCTACCCTCGAAAACTGTTGCGATCCCCTATACTTGTGGGTTATCAAGACCTTTTTCTGGCGCCGTTGCCGGGGAGCATAGCTATATTTGTTGAGTCACTTGGGATTATTATCAAATTATCACTATGAAGAATCTGAAGGATGCTAAGACTAAGATTTTTTCCTCTAAGACGAGGGGAGGTAAGGAACTGCCATCCAGCTCCGCTTTAGATTCACCTTCTGTTATAAGTAGACTTGTAACACCACCACATGCTATCAATTCTGATATGTCGCAAGTTATTGATGATGCTACTTCTGCTATGAATGCTACTCATGATGATGCTAGTACCTTGCTTGATGATAATGTGCCACTAGGTGAATTTCTTGATGAACAAATTGCTAGACTAAGACAGAATGAGATTGTTGAAACTGATGAAGAGCTTGAAACTGAAAATCTTGAAACACCTATTACACCTAGTTCTCCTAGATATGAATTGCCAAAGGTACCTGAAGGTTATGTTATGGATGAGGAGACAACTAGAGACATTCTTGCTTGTAAGGATAGAGATGATCTGAAAAAATTATTATGCAAGTATAAAGAAAAGACTTTGAATGCTAAAATGAAATGTGATCCTCAGTTTGCTACTTCACCTATCTTTGTTGATGATAAGGATTATGAATTCTCTGTTGACCCAGAGTTAATTACTTTGGTTGAATCTGATCCTTTCCATGGTTATGAAACTGAAACTGTTGTGGCACATCTTACTAAGTTGAATGATATAGCCACCCTTTTTGCTCATGATGAGAAGGTTCGCTATTATTATACTCTCAAATTATTTCCGTTCTCATTAAAGGGTGATGCTAAGGCTTGGTATAATACTCTTGCTCCTGGTTGTGTGCGTAGTCCCCAGGATATGATTTATTACTTCTCTAAAAAATATTTTCCTGCTCATAAGAAACAAGCTACCTTACAGGAAATATTTAACTTTGTGCAAATTGAAGAAGAGAGTCTCCCAAGAGCTTGGGGGAGGCTTCTCTAATTGCTTAATGCTTTGCCTAATCATCCTCTTAAGAAAAATGAAATACTTGATATCTTCTATAATGGACTAACCGATGCTTCTAGGGATTTCCTAGATAGTTGTGCTGGTTGTGTTTTCAGGGAGCGAACTGTTGAACAAGCTGAAGAATTATTGAATAACATATTGAAAAATTATGATGATTGGATCCTTCCTGAACCACCACTTAAACCTACTCCAAAGAAGAGGGGTATCTTATATCTCAGTCCTGAAGATATGCAAGAGGCAAAGAAATCCATGAAGGAAAAAGGTATTAAAGCAGAGGATGTTAAAAATTTACCACCTATCAAAGAAATACATGGGCTTGAAACACCACCACCACCTAAGGTGGTAGAGGTAAATTCTTTACTAAAGTTCAATGAAGGTGATATTCCTTATAATAAACATCCTAGTCAATGCCTTTATGAGTTTGATAATTACATTAGAAAGCAAGATCACTTCAATGCAAATGTTATGAAACAATTGAAATACAATTCTAATATGATTGCTCGCTTGAGTGACTTGTTATTTAGAATCTCAAATGATGTTAGTGGTGTAGGAAAGCATGCTTCTATGGTTCAAACTCAATTAGAACAAGTTGCTAAATCTCAAAGAGAGTTGCTTGATGAAATGAATAATAATATCAATGATCATGTTGTTAGAGTAATGACTAGAGGAGGTAGAATGACTCAGGAACCACTTTATCCTGAGGGACACTCAAGTAAATAATAAAGAACCAGGTAATGATATTGAGATAGAACCAGCAGTTGATCTTGATAACCCACAACCCAAGAATAAAAGATATGATAAAAGAGACTTTGTTGCTAGAAAACATGGTAGGGAAAGAGAACCGTGGGTTCAAAAACCTATGCCCTTTCCACCTAAGTCAACCAAAAAGAAAGATGATGAACAATTTGAACGCTTTGCTGAAATGCTGAGGCCAGTCTTTTTGCGTACTCGCTTGACTGATATCTTAAAAATGCCTCCTTATGCAAAGTACATGAAAGACAACATCACCAATAAGAGAAAAATACCGGAAGTTGAAATCTCCACCATGCTTGCTAATTATATTTTTAAGGATGGTGTGCCTAAAAAACTTGGAGATCCAGGAATACCAACTATACCTTGCTCCATCAAAAGAAATTATGTGAAAACAGCTTTATGTGATTTAGGAGCAGGTGTTAGTGTTATGCCTTTCTCTTTATATAAAAGACTTGATTTGAATAAACTCACACCTACTGAAATATATTTGCAAATGGCTGATAAATCAACTGCCATACCTATTGGTATTTGTGAGGATGTGCCCGTTGTTGTTGCTAATGTTACTATCTTAACTGACTTTGTTATACTTGAGATGCCCGAGGATGACAACATGTCAATTATCCTCGGTAGACCCTTCTTGAATACTGCAGGGGCTGTTATTGATTGCAATAAAAGCAAGTTCACTTTTCATATCAATGATAATGAACATACGGTACACTTTCCGAAGAAACAATTCCAAGTGAATGGTATTAATCTTATTGAAAAATCTCCTGCAATCACTATTGGAAGTTTTCAACTACCTCTACCTACTGCCAACAAGAAATATGAAATGCTTATTGTTGGGGACATCCATATCCCCATTGAGGTAACTTAGTGTTTTACGAAAGTTCTTCGGTTTCATGCTAATCGAAAGTGGTTGTTAATAAGACTTGATCAACCTTATTAATAAATCAGTTTTGAGAGGTACGAAGTTGATGAATTCAGTGAGCACTACCTTCTGTCCCTACATTTTGTTTTCTGTTTTTATTAGTTAAATAAAATAAATTGCCATGCCTTGCCTGTTTTCTGAGTTTTCCGTGCAATAAAAAAATGGCCCAAAAATAAAAGTTCTCAGAATGCTCTGAAAATTTAATGCAATTTTTTTCTGAATATTTAAGAGTTTTTAGTGCAAATAACATCAGAGGGAGGTGCTCCAGGTGGGCACAACCCACCTGGGCACGCCAGCACCCCCAGGCGCGCCCTGGTGGGTTGTGGTCCCCACGTGAGCCCCCTCACTTATCTTTTCACTCCATATCATCACCTACCTCCAGAAAAAATTCACCATTGCTCTCTCTCTTGTGTTCTTGCTCTCAAACCCGCGGATTTCGATCTCTTTGCTCGAAGCTCCGTTTCTGAAACTGTTTCGGGGGATTGTTGCTTGGTATGTGCCTCCTCCATTGGTCCAATTAGTTTTTGCTTTAGTGGTTTATATTTAGAATAATTAGTGACTCTTGGTGCTGCTGTAGATGAGCTTGCATGTTGAATTCTTAGAGTTCTAAGTAGTTTGAATGCTCGATATGGCCTCTATGCATCCCTATGAGTCTTGTGAAGTTTTGTTGAGAAAATTTTGTGTACTAAAAATTTCAGAATTTTGCTCATAGGAAAAGATGAGTATCTTTAGGAAGTTTGCTTCCAAGAAGAACTCCAAGGGAGTTATTGGGGAGTCGTCTGACAGTGATCTCCGCACCCGGAGAATGGCGGAGGTACGGCCGTGCGAGTGGCCGCATAACCCATTCATGGAGGGAGCCGGAATCCGTCAAGAGTTTGCACAATATGATGCTAATGCCGGCCTCACCGACTTCATCGCAGCTGAATGTGAACAGTAACATCTCCTCACAAATTCCTTTGTGCAAAGTTTTCATTTCTTGAGTAGGAATAATCCTCCCGAGGTGCAGTTTAACTTATATGCTGAACCCCATCAGATACCACTTACTGAATTTTGTGACATATGCATGATCCCTTCTGACGGGGATTTAGTAGAGCTTAGGCCCGCAGAGTTTGATGATTTTTACCACACTCTGACTGTGGGGGATGAGAAAGGGGTATCGGTTGTCACTGCCACTAGCTTACACTTTCCGGCTATACATTATTTTGCTCTATTCATTGCAAAGTGTTTGCTTGCTAGAGAGAAGGTAGGTGCACTCAGTGCGCCTGACTTTGCTGTTTTACGTCGTGCACTTTACGGCGACGACACTTATAGCTTGGGAGCTATTGTGGCACATCGCCTCCACATTAACAGATCCAAGGGTAAAATACATGGTGGCATTTATGCTACTCGCTTGGCGAGTCACTTTAACATTCAGATACGCCAGCATGATTATCCTTTGCCCAAGGTTTATTTAGATCGTCAGGCTATGGCACACCACTAGTTTATTGATAGCGAGAACACCACTATGGATGTTCCATATAACTTGGTCTTCAGCGAGATTACCCATGATGTTATTCCTTTGCCTGCACCTACTTTGTTTGATCCTATTGCCAGGGGCGATACAGGATTATGCCTGAGGACATTGTCGCCTACCAGAACAACCTGGCTGCGGCACAGGCGGAGCCTCAGGAGTGGGACCCTCAGGTACCAGCTCCCCAGCACTTCAACATAGGGCCCCATGGCTTCTTCGAGTGGTGATTACCAAGTTAGGCCAAAAGCCTAAGCTTGGGGGAGTATGTATTTCCACCGACATTACTTTCATGTTCACACATTTCATTCCAGTTGTCGGTGTCCATACTTTTTCATTGTATTATCCATGCTAGATTTATTTTCTCGCCTTCTTCTTGTGTGTTTAAAAAACTTTGAGAAAATACAAAAATATTTCCTGCTTCTTTTTTTTATTTTTCTTTATAGTATAATTAGTTGTATTTAAAAAGAAAACCCAAAAAGATTTCCTTGTTCTTCTTTTGCTTGTTGGGAGCTCTCTCGTGTAAATAGTTTTTCTCGTTTTTGTTTTTCCTTTCTTAAATTTCCTTTCTTTCAAAAAACCAAAAACTCCAAAAATATTTCAGTGTGTTTCTCTGAATTTCTGTTATTTGAGTCTTACCGAGGAGAAGACCACGATGAAAATGTTGAGTGGCTCTCATATGCATTGTTGTTGATCTAACAGAGAGCCCATATTACCTTGTTTTCTTCTTTTTGAATAAAATGTTTGCAGATTCCAGCTTAGTCCACGGCACTCTTGCACTATTATTATTTTCATATCGTTCGGTCATGCAAGTGAAAGGCAATAATGACGATATTTAATGAACTGGCTGTGGCAGAGAGAAACGGGTATGAACTCAACTTGTTCTGTTTTTGTAAATATGTTTAACCTAGTATCCATGATTCAGCTCATTATGATCAAACATGTTTGCAATGACCCTTCGAGATTATAGTTTCTCATGCCATGCTTAAGTAGTTAGGAGTGTATAATGATTTATCTTGGATGTCAACATTGCGTTAAAATAATTGTGATGTAGTATGATGATAAGGTATCCTCCTCTGAATGTTCGAGTGGCTTGACTTGGCACATGTTCATGCATGTAGTTGAATCAAAACCAACATAGCCTCTATGATATTTATGTTCATGGTGTTCATACCCTCCTCGTGCTAGTATCCAATGTTACTTATGCATAATGCATGTTCATGACCGTTTTCGCTCTCTAGCTGGCCGCTTCTCAACCTAATTGCTAGCCTTCGCCTATACTAAGTGGGAATTCTGCTTGTGCATCAAAACCCTGAAACCCAAGTTATTCCAGATGAGTCCACCATACCTTCCTATATGCGGTATTACCCTGCCGTCCTAAGTAAATTTGCATGTGTCACCTCTAAAAACTTCAAATAAATATCCTTTTTTGTGTGCCTAGATTGTTCATAGAGCGACAGGAGGTAGTCAGTATCTTCCATGCTAAGCGGGTTATTCTCATGATGAGTGTTTATTCACTCGTCCTTGCACGAGAGGGGCGGTAATAGGGATTCCCAGTCCCGAATTCAAATTGCAAATAATTAAACAAAACTCCCCCAGGACTGTTGTTGGTATGGACGGCACCCATTGTTTCGGACAAGCCGTGGAGTGTGATTGTTGGTGGAGGGGGAGTAAACCTTTACTTTTATCGCTTGGGAACTGCCACTAATGTGTTTAGCATGGAAGATACCGATAACTAATGGTCGCGAAGTAAATAAGAAGGGTTCATTTCTCAAAATTTCATTTACCTCTGTTTTAAAACTTGAGCTCTGGCACCTCTGCAAATCACTGCTTCCCTCTGCAAAGGGACTATCTATTTACTTTTATGTTGTGTCATCACCTTCTCAAATAAGCGCCAGAACCTGAGAGCACTATTGTCATCCTCATGCATTGTGTATAGCTAATGTTGGGTGCATCATGACTGGATCTTTTCTACCATGAATTACAATGTTTAGTCGCTGCTTGAACTTTGGAGGTGCTCTACATTTATGTTTTGCGGTCTCAGAAAGGGCTAGCGAGATACCACTATTGTCATATTATATCATGGGTCTTTTACAAAGTGTTGTTGTTTGAGATATCTTATTATTGCTCGCTAGTTGATTATGCCATTGATATGAGTTAATATATTTTTTAAGAGTTATTGTCGACATGGTTAGTTATAACCTTTGTTGAAAACCTGGGTGCTACTTAAGCTTATTTATGTAAACAAGAGCAAGAGAGTTCGTAAAAGTTTTTCTTTTTCACTTTTAGTTTATCAACTGAATTGCTTGAGGACAAGCAAAGGTTTAAGCTTGGGGGAGTTGATATATCTCCGTTGTATCTACTTTTCCTAACACTTTTCCTCTTGTTTTGGACTCTATTTTGCACGATTTGAATGAAACTAACCCAGACTGGCGCTGTTTTTAGCAGAACTACCATGGTGCTGTTTTTGTGCAGAAATAAAAGTTCTCGGATTGGAACAAAACTTCGCGAGGATTTTTATGTAATAAAAGAGAATTTCTGGAGCCAAGAACCACAGCAGGGGGGCACCTGGGTGGGCACAACCCACCAGGGCGCCCCCCTCCAGGCACGCCCAGGTGGGTTGTCCCCACCTGGTGGCCCCGCAGACTCCAGCCCTAATGATATAAAGTCATATTTTCAGAGAAAAAAATCAGGGAGAAAGAATTATCGTGTTTCACGAGACGGAGCCGCTGCTACCTCCTGTTCTTCATTGGGAGGCCAGATCTGGAGTCCGTTTGAGGCTCCGGAGAGGGGGATCTTCGATCTTTGTCATCACCAACCCTTCTCCATCGCCAATTCCATGATGCTCCCCACCGGGAGTGAGTAATTCCTTCGTATGCTCGCTGGTCGGTGAGGAGTTGGATGAGATTCATCATGTAATCTAGTTAGTTTTGTTAGGGCTTGATCCCTAGTATCCATTATGTTCTGAGATTGATGTTGCTATGACTTTGCCATGCTTAATGCTTGTCACTTTGGGCCCGGGTGCCATGATTTCAGATCTGAACCGTTTATGTTATCACCATTATATCTATGTTCTAGATCCGATCTTGCAAGTTATAGTCACCTACTACGTGTTATGATCCGGCAACCCCGGAGTGACAATAGTCGGGACACTTCCCGGTGATGACCGTAGTTTGAGGAGTTCATGTATTCACTATGTGTTAATGCTTTGTTCCGGTTCTCTATTAAAAGGAGACCTTAATATCCCTTAGTTTCCAATAGGACCCCGCTGCCACGGGAGGGTAGGACAAAAGATGGCATGCAAGTTCTTTCCATAAGCACGTATGACTATTTACGGAATACATGCCTACATTATATTTATGAACTGGAGCTAGTGCTATATCGCCCTAGGTTATGACTGTTATATGATGAATATCATCCAACGAATTCACCGATCCAATGCCTACGAATTTCTCTCATATTGTTCTTGCTAAGTTACCACTGCTATTGTTACTCTTGCACTTGCTACAAAATCATTGCTATTACTGTTACCGTTACTATTGTTGTTGCTACTACTATCAAAACTACCATACTACTTTGCTACTGATCACTTTGTTGCAGATAATTAATCTCCAGGTGTGGTTGAATTGGCAACTCAGCTGCTAATACTTGCAAATATTCTTTGGCTCCCCTTGTGTCGAATCAATAAATTTGGGTTGAATACTCTACCCTCGAAAACTGTTGCGATCCCCTATACTTGTGGGTTATCATGAGCATCTGGGATTGCTATTTAGTTTGAATGCTGACAACCGTTTCGGTAAAATCCATATCGGTGTGCTTTTGGCACGCAAACAAAGTATCCCAAAGGGGAAGGGTGTTCAGACATCATCTGTCTCTGCTAGTAGTGAGCGTCCTCGCACTCCTTGTATGTCGAGACCAAGTAAACCTAGTGGTTCTGAAAGCCACAACATGTCGGCTACCGCTAATTCTGCCACTTCTCCTCTCCCTTCTGCACCTTATGTAGAAGTAGATGCAGAGCCTGAAGAGGAAGTGACTCGACATGATGATGAGGATGAGACTCTATTCACTGAACTGGTAGATAGAGTCAGTTAATAGGCAATGGAAGATGAATATCTAGAGGAGCCTAGCAGTCGTGCTAGATTTGATGACACTGATGATGAAGAGAGGGAGGAGAACATCGACTCCTTAGTTTTACAAGAATATGATGGTGAGGACATGCCAACAATTGAGTGGAACAGGGAGAATCCTCAGCTTACTCCAGGAACCGTATTCGAATCGATGGTGGACTGTCGTAATGCAGTGACTACATATTGCATTCTCACTGAAAACTCCTATGAGGTTGATAGGAGTGAGCCAAGAAGATTCACTGTTCATTGCCCTTATGATAGGTGTAGGTGGAGGTTGCATGCATCCACTTTGATAAAGAGCAAATTGATTCAGGTATTGCAACTGAATCTTTTTTTTAGATTATTTATCCATTCTATATTCACATCATGTGTACTGTTTCTTAATTGTATTTGACATCATTTTTCATTTTGTTTCAGATAAAAAAACACATGGGCACACTTGCCCACTTGGAGGGGGAGGGGGAAAGGACAAATCAAAGCTTGCAAAGACTAGGTGGGTGGCAGATGCAATCTTGGATTGGGTGAGGAAAACACCAACAATTGGTCCAACAGCACTCCATGGGAAGCTATTTGAGAAGTACAAGATTAATATACCTTACATGAAGATTTTCTATGCTAAGGAAAGGGCTCTTGATAGGATTAATGGTCCATGGAATGAGAGTTTTCAGTTGCTTTACACCTTCAAAGCTGAAGTGGAGACGGCTAGTCCAGGGAGTGTTGTAGAGATTGACAAGCATACAGTTCAGTACAAATTAAAAGGGAAGACAGTGGAGAAGGAGTGCTTCAGGAGGGCTTTTATTTGTTTCAAGGCTTGCTGGCAGGGGTTTCTGAATGGTTGTAGGCCCTATTTGGCTGTCGATGCAACTACTTTGAATGGGAGATGGAGAGGCCAGCTAGCAGTAGCTTCTCTAGTTGATGGACACAACTGGCTATTCCCAGTTGCATTTGGTGTGTTGGAGGCAGAGTTCGAGGAGAGTTGGGTTTGGTTTCTGCAGCAGTTGCGCAACATTATAGGTACACCCTCAGGTTTAGTAATAAACACAGATGCTTGCAAGGGTTTAGAGAGTGCAGTAGAAATTGTATTCCCTGGAGTGGAACATAGGGAATGTATGCGACACCTAGCGCAGAATTTTAAAAAGAAATTCAAAGGTAAAGTTTATGATGAGAACCTATGGCCAGCATCATACACATGCAGCTTGAGGAAGCATGAGCACCATTTGAGAGTGTTGTATGCTCACAATCCTTTGGTGAAGGAGTACATGGATGAACATCATGGAAAGGTGTGGTCAAGAAGCAAATTCAATGAAATCTGCAAAGTAGACTATGTGACCAATAACCTCGCTGAGTGTTTCAATGCAAAGTTCAAGTCAGTGAAAGGGCTTTTGTTGTGGCAAGCATTTGATAAGATCAGGCAGATGATCATGATAAAGATGGCTCTTCATAAAAGAATTGCAGAAACACAATATGTTGGCCATCTTATGCTCCCATCTCTGATTAATGCATTGCATGCCAAGGCAAGAGGACTAAGGATGAAATGCATTCGACCGTCGACATACGAGGCTGAGGTGACATACACTAACAGTAAAAATAGGGAATGGAGATATCCAGTGAACCTTGCAAATAAGGAATGTAGTTTTAGGCAATGGCAGATCCGTGGGAAGCCATGCATACATGCCCTACATCTCATGACTGTTATTGGAGGTGAAGATGGTGAAGTTGATCAGTATTGCTCTGAATATTTCTCTGTTGCCAAATTTAGGGCTGCTTATGCTGAAAATGTGCCTGCACTCTTGGGAAAAGACCAATGGAACATAGTAGACCTGGAGTTCAAACTCCATTCTCCTGTACTAACTAGACCACCAGGAAGACCAAGGAAAAACAGGATAAGAGCTGGTGAAGAGGGTCGTGTAAAAAAAAGTGGTATCCTAGGGCATATTGCTAGGCTTTGTACCAATCCAGTTGATGCATCATTTGGAGAAGAGGAACAATGGGCAGCAACAAATGTAGAGGAGAATGCAGCAGAAGAGGAGAATGCAGCAAGTTTAGAGGAGAATGAAGCAGCTGAAGTAGTAGCTTGGTATGTGTGCAACCTTTCCCTTTTTTGCATTTGTTCTCTTTTTTCTCGATGGCTAAGCTTATTTCTGTTTGACCCAGCTTTAGGATAATTAGAGGCACAGGATAGAAAAGACCTAGAGAGGAAGAAACTTCGGTTGAACCATCATCTGATGCAGAATTTCAAACCATGGCTTATGAAGGTTTTGAAGCTATAAGAGAGGAGGAAGTTATTTTGTCTGAAGTTCCTTTAAGGATTAGTGAACCCACAGATGACCGTCAACTGGTCCTCACTTGCTCGGTCAGTCAAAGCTCAACAAAACCGCCAGAAGTGAAGATCAGAAGCAACAAGACAAAGCTTTCAAAAGCACAAAATATCCCAGCTAGGGAAACCAGGAACAAGACGGTTAACCCATCCCGGAACACAAGGAGCAAGGCAAATATTTGAATTTGAACTTGAATGCAAGTAATAAGCTTTGAACTTTAAGGATTTGTAATAAGGATTATGTCATCAATTTGAACTACTATGAAAACTTGTAAGGTGTAATAATTCTATTTGTAATTTGATGTGAAATTTGAGGTAGAATACAAAACTGAGGCAAAATTTGAATTTTAGGCAAACTTTGAATTTGAACCAACACTTGAAGTCCATTGCCCTATGGCGTGAGTTACAAAGTTTGCTGAACTATTATAAACGTTAGGTGATCAATCCGATCTCTTTTGCGTGGAAAAACTTGTAGTCATGAGAAATGTGCTCCAAATGAGCTCCCAACCTAGGGTAAACCGCCCCATTTATAATCAAGTTTTTTTTGGACCTACTCTAAATGAGCCAAATATTTTTTATTAATACCTATTCAATCTATATAGTGTAGATTCGAAGTATCACTATTTATTGAATTAATCTTCATATTTTTACATTTTTTTGAAAAAAATATACTTTAATAGAAAACCATTAAAAACACGTTTAAAATATGAAAATGGAAAACTAAGTTCAGATCCTTCTTATTCACTTTGAAATCAAGCTTTGGTGATTTTTTTTGATTTTTTTAAAATTTTCAAAAACCGAAGGGAACCCTACCTCCTCTCCTTGGACTCTATGAAATGTTGTACGTGATAGCTCATATGTGTGAAGGTTTTTTCATGAAAATTTCCATAGACAAAGTTTATAATTTTTGGTTGGTAACATGTCACACAAGACAACTTTGTGCGCAGGTTATATATTTTTTTGATTTTTTTAAATTAATGGTGCTCATTTGACCTCGATCGTGCCAGCTAGGTTTTTTTTTTGTAAATGTTTGTATACCAAGTTTAGTATTTTTCCTCGTTAGTGTGTCTTATAAAATGACGAACGACGAAGGTTTCATATTTTTTTGATTTTTTTAAAATTAGTTATGCTCAGTCAAAGCCTTGGAAACCCCGTTGACCAGCTCAAAACCCCTCTAAACCCCGCAGGGTTTCGCCTAACCCTAGCTCCGAACGTCAGCCGTCCGATCATACCCTAGCGCCAAGCGATAGGCCTCAGATGTGGTCTTCTAGAAGGAATTCCGAGGGCAGGCTGCGTGCAGGCTCCGCGCCGTTGGATCACATGGACGGCTCCGCATCATTGGATCGTGGGGCGATCCGCGAGAGGTGATCTGTGAGAGTTGTTGGTTGTGCTCGCCCACCCTTGCCTCCCCTTTCTTCTGCTGCTTATTCTGCGGTGACGAGAGGAGCCACTCCTCTGCTTCTTCTTCTCCGGCGACGAGAGGAGCCACTCCTCTGCTTCTTCTTCTCCGGCGACTTTGGGCGATATGTCGAGCTCCACTTCAGCCTCCCGCCCCTCGTGGACCCAGTATGGTCCACTTCCCATGGAGCGATGTCCTGACTGCCCACGCAGCGCGCCACTGATACGGTTGACTTTGAAGGAGGTCAAGAATGGCAACTATGGGCGCGAGTTCGTGAAATGCGAGAGCAAGCCAGAGGGGCAGGTTAGATCTCATGATTTTTCTCTGATATATTTTTCTATTTGCTTTTAATTCTTTTTCCTTGGATCTGGGATTTAGGGTTCATGTTTTCGTTTCAGATCATGAAGAAATGCACACATTTTTGAATGGCTGGATGACTACGTTAAGCAGATTCAATTCAATGGGGCCCCAACCCGGGAGCTCAATCTGCCGTCAGCACCAACGAATTTGGTCTCTGAAAGTGCTGCTCTGACAGTTGGGGATGCAGATGTGAAGGGGGAATTAAAGAAGATGAACAAGAAGTTGAAGCAGATGATTCAATTGAACAAGCAGGCGAATCTGATAGCTTTAGGATTTTATTTTTGTATAGTTGCTCTAGGATTTGCTTACTTGCTGGTCATCACTCGTTAGAGATGTTATTAGTGTGGTGTCATGTGCTCTAGGATTTGGTTAAATTTGTGGATCATGTGCTCTAGGATTTGCTTAAATTTGTGGATCATGTGCTCTAGGATTTGCTTAAATTTGTGGATCATGTGCTCTATGCTCTGTGTTGCTTAATTTGTGGATCATGTCAGTTTCGTCAGTTTTGTACACTTTCAGTTTCTTCAGTTTTGTCAGACAACACCGACCGTAGAAGAAAAAAACGTAATTCTAGGGCCCAAATTGAAACTAAGCTCTGGTTGGGCCGTCACATTGCGTTGAGTGTCGAAGGCCCACAAAGATAAAAGAGGCCTAGAAAATAGTGCACGCACTGGCTTTGTTTTTTTGCTTGATTATTGCCATGGTAAATCCATTTATTGCCATGCCGAACAAAAATAGTGCATGATGGTAAATCGATTTATTGTTAGTAGTACAACTTTTGTCCCATGGCATTTTTGTACAGATAATTGCCATCGCAAACTTAAGAATAACTTTTTCCATGTCATTGTTAGTGTAGATACCATGACAAATTCTTTATTGAACTTGCCCATGTCAAATTTATTTGTACATATTGTGGCAATTACCTTATGTATATAGCCTACGGCACAACACTTTGATTTTTTGACATGCGGGTATTATAAACATGTTTTTGTTGCAAGAAAAATATTGTATACACGATTTTTTGTTTTTGTTTTATACATGAGTTTTTTGTAGAACATGGCAAATTTATTATTAAGAGCATGTCAGATTTAATTATGTAGATCATGATATCCATCAGAAACCACATCTAAAATAAAGTTTGGTGGCAGCATTAGCCACCATATCCATCTAGAGAGCATGTCTAGGGCTCGGCTACGGCACCATATCCATCTACCGATATCTCACGTAGCAAGAATACATCCATAACATAGAAAGTAGCAAGAATAGCATAGTTCTTACATAAAACATAGGGTGCCCTAAAACATTTTTTTTGCGGGTGAAATAATGTATTACTCATCACGAAAGGTTCAAACAATCAATGGTAGCTAGCTCTATCGCTACCAAAGGCCCTGACCCTATCCAAGTCATAGTTCTACCTTCTAAACGAGCAAACTTAGATAATCTATCACTAACTGTATTTTGGCTACGATTGATATGAGTAATACAAGATTCACAAAGAGACATAAAGTATCTAATCTCCTTAATAAGCGATGCGTAGATAGATCTATCCACCTCTTTTGCCTGGATCAACTTCACTGCAACAAGGGAGTCCATCTGGATCATAACTGGAAGAGATAACGACAAACCCTCCATACACGCACATAGTTCAGCTTCGAGGGTAGCCAACGACATAACATAAAAACAAATAACACGTTGTACATAAAAGAGTTCATGGTACAACCAATGACATAACATAAAAATATTTAAAAAGCCCAAACGGGCAAGACAAGCTTCACGAGACCGGCCGGGCCTTCACCACCATCTTCACTGCGCCTTCTCTTCGGTGCTCCTACTCCATGCCGTCCTCGCCAAGGTAGTAGGGGAGGCTGTGCATACCGTTGCGGGTGGGGAAGATGCTATCGAAGTCCGTGAAGATGTTGTAGGTGGTGAATGCGATGAACTTGCACCCAAACCAAAACACCTTGCCGAGGAGGTAGTACGCATCGAATCTGTTGGTGAAGTAGGCGACGAGGCCTGACGGCGGAGAGCTGGCATTTGGGCACACTTCCTCCAGTCGGAACATCACCGGTGAGACCGCCGGGAGGTGGGCATAGCCCGCACGGAGGAACCACTGGGCAAACTCCCTGGCACCCCTCTAGCATGAGATCGCCCACACGCGTAGCGTCGTCTCCACGATGACGCCGGCGGGGTACCGCCTCTCCGGCGCGGTGGGTGGCACCTGGAAGGTGGGGCCATAGTACTGCATCCTCGCCTCGCTCGGAGAGTGATCTGGATTTGGGTGAAGAAGAGAAGGAGGCAGCGCAAATGGATGTGTGGAGAATAGGTGGAGCAGTGGGGTGGTTTAAATAAGGGCACCAGCCGCGCTCTGCATTTGCTACGTTCAAACGAGCCGCGTCGATCGATATGCCACTTTAATTGCCAACCGGTTTTAATTGCCACGCTAAATCGATGCGACACGCGTGCGACAAGAGATAACCAGCGACAGCGACCGTTGCTGCGTCCGTGGCGGCTCGCGTGCAGGAAAGCGGCTCGATCAGCGCATCGTGGCGGCGCGCATCAACACATGCAGGCTCGGTCGGCGCATGCAGGCTTGGTCAACGCATCGTGCCGGCGCGCATCGACGCATGCAGGCAGGCTTGCTGGGTGCATGCATAGCAGGCTTGCTGGATATGTCGTGCATGCATAACAGGCTTCTGTCGTGGCAGCGCACGTAGGCGTTTCATGCAAAGGCCCAACAGTCCAACGAAACCATGGCCCAACGGTCGAACAGTGACACCACCAAACACGGCCCCACTTGTCAGGTCCAACCCACTCTCAGGTCCAACGGGCGACACAGTCCAGCGCAGTCCCACTCGTCAGAGTTAATGGTCAAGCCATTGACCCGACGGCAACGTCCGCTGTGACCTGTTCTGAGGGTTTCGGGTAAGGGAATGGGGAAAAGTGAGCAAAAGTGAAGAGTGTGGGGATGAATGAGTACAACTAAGGAACCAGGGGCACAGATGTATTAATCCCTAATATATTCCATCATAGTTTTTTGTTCCTTAAGTTCGTTCCTAAAGAAACTATTATGCTCAAATTGTAAGGACTTAAAACTTTTTGCATTATTTTCAATTTCTTCCAACTTCCTATAGTAAGGATCAAAGCTCTTGGGTTGAGCCATGAGGAAAAGCAAGAAATCTAACACTCAAACAAACGAAAAGCAAATGAAAAGACGAACGAAAGAAGGCGAATAAAAAGGCAAATATTTTTGTATTTTTCTGAAAACATTTTAGAAGTGGGGGAGAGGAAAACGAGAGGCAAATGGCAAATAATGTAAGTGCAAGAGATGAGAGTTTATGATGGGTGTCGGTGTCAAAACTGGAAGACCTCGGGGTAGGGGGTCCCAAGCTGTGGATCTAGGATCGATGGATAACTGGGGACGATGAACACAGTGTTTACCCAGGTTCGGGCCCTCTCAAAGAGGTAAAACCCTACGTCCTGCTTGATTGTATTGAATATATGATGGAGTTTATAGAGTAGATCTACCTCAAGATCAGCATGAGCTAAACTCTAGGCTATGAAGTGATGAATATAGCTCTCCCCCTAATGACTACAACCCTTAGTTTATATAGACACCGATAGGGTTAGGGTTACCAAAGATAGATTACAACAAGAGGGAAAAGGATCTCGTTCACCCTTAACTTCGAGGGCACACCACGGCTTCACAGGTCTCCGGTCACCACACGGCTCCACCAGTCCGGCCCACGTACAATGGGCCGTTTCCCTGAGGACCCCTTAGTCCATGACTCCCTCAGTAGCCCCCGAACTTGCCTCCAACGCCGAGACTTGTATCGGGTGTCCATTCATCCGACCAATATTCGGTTTGCGGGGCGAGTTCCTCAGCTAGTCTCCCCCCTGTTCGGTACCAAGCGATGTTCGGAATCTGAAACAGTTGTTTTACTTAACACCTAAGGTAATAATAAAAATATCGCTCAAGCGCAAATAGTGCCTTTATCTGACAACTTTCCCTCCTTCAACGAAGAGTCGCTTCCGGCCATAATGCCAGGCAGTTACTATTTCTCGAAGCGTGGCTTGAGGCTGACGCCACAATTTACACGTCCTCTCAACATGGAGATCGTGTCCCGCCTTTCGGGGGATATGGTTAATGATTTCGATTCCCCTCCCCGCTCATAACGTTGCGGAGATATCGGGAAGTGGAGAGGACAACGGCGTGAAAAAGGGATCTTTGGCCTGCCCATAGTTATAAAGGGGGGAGCAATAATCTGCATCCCACGCCTTCCCCTTCCTTCCGCACTTGCCATTCTTCAGAGCTCCAACGCCCTTCTTCCCTCCATAGCGAATCCAACTCCACCTTCCTTGACCATGGCGGGATCTGGCCCCAACGGGAAGTGGGAGGCCTCCAGCATCACCAAGGGGGACATTTTGAAGCTAAAGGAGGCCGGCTACTTGCCGGCCAATGTTGCCTCTCGGGCCCCTGAAGAGGGCCAGATCATCCCTACGCCCAAGCCGGGCGAAAGGGTAGTTTTTCTCCCCCATTTCCTTAGAGGGTTAGGATTTCCTCTGCACCCCTTTATGCGGGCCGGGGTTGATGTTCTACTACGGGCTAGACTTCCATGATCTAGCCCCCAACTCCCTCCTCCACATTTCAACCTTCATCATCGTCTGTGAAGCGCTCCTCCGAGTCCAACCGCACTTCGGCTTGTGGTTGAAGGTGTTCAACGTGAAGCCCAAGGTGGTCAGCGGCGAGCAAGCGAACTACGAAGGGGCCATGATCAGCAAGCTGACACGGGTCCAGTGGCCGGACGGCCACTTTGTCGACACTGTCCGGATGTGGCAGAAGGAGTGGTTCTACATCACCTAGCCAAGGGAGGCCGCATGGGGGGCGGCCCCCGCATTCCGGTCCGGACCCCCCACCAGATTGGCCTTCTGGACCACCAAGAGTCCAGACTAGGGGCGCGTTGCCGACACCAAAGCGCTGCAGAAGCGTGTCGACAACGTGATAGAGACCGATGCTAAGCTGGTCGACGTGTTCCAAATCATGCTCCACCACGGGATCCTGCCTTGTCAGGAGAGGGCCAAGCCCATGTGGGAGCATGAGCCCGAGGATCTGGCCACTGTGCGGCACCTCTTCGGCACGACTCCGGACAAGATATGGGGCCAACTATTCCAGCCCCAGAAGGAGTGGCCGGCCGAGGAGAAGGACATCGGTCTTGACGCCGCGAATCCCCCAAGGGAGGTGAGTGGCATTTCTCTTCAAAGAGTGTTCGGATATTATGTGAGATTCAATCTAACCTTATTACGTGGATTCTGCAAGGCTGGCTTGCCAAGGCCAAGAAGATCAGCTACCCGGCGCCGCTGCCCGAGGGGCCCCGATCAGAGTAGCTCGAGAAGATGCTGGTCGTGGTGCCCTACAAGGCGCCCGCTAAGAAGGGTAAGAAACAAGAAGCACCGGAGGCCAGGGAAGGCCTCCGTCGCAGGATCCATCCGGGCAACCATTTTGGAGACGCTGCGGCCTCATCCGTATAGGATGGGGACGAAGAGGAAGAAGACGAAGAGGAGAGTGCCACTTCGCACTCCAAAAAGAGGCCGGCGTCCGAAGATGCCGAGGAGGTTCAACCTTCCCCGGCCCCAAAGAGACAACACCAGCCTAAGCTGGTTATACCTGACAGCTCGGATGATGAGAAGTCCGAGGCGTTCGAGGAGCCCCCGAAGAAGGAACCCAGGGTCAAGCCCCCTGGCAGCAGGTAAGGTGTCTGTATTTTTAGTTGTTATGCTTTCAGTAGCCTTTAGTTGAAGGTTAACCCCTCTGAATTGCAGTCCCCCACGCGAGCGCCCTGTCGACTAGGTTTCGGAGGGGACGTCTCCGCCCGCCGAACTAGTGGACAACGGGTCAATGGCACATTCCGCGCCTCCTTTGACCTTCGAAGAGGCCAAAGAGGTGCGGTCCCAAAGGACTCCTCCTCCTCCAAACACGGAGGGGGAGGTAGATGCCGTAATGTCCGAGGTCAACACCTCGGTCGCCGAAGACCAGGAGGGAGCGTCCCTCTCGGCCGACGAGGGAAAAGGGGCCGGGCCATCTGGGCCCCCTCCATCGACCGCTCCCGAGCCTTCGAGGCCCACGATGGCACAGGCACCTCCCCGCAGGGAGGGGGCCAGGGAGCCAACGCCGGCGCCGAACACCTCCGCTCAAGCGGCGGTTGGCTGGCCGACCACGCTGGAGGAGTTGGTGAGCAACTCTGCCATCGTTAAAGGACACCACACACTTATGGGTGCGGTAATGCAGAGTGTTCGGTCCGTCCAATCCGGACTGAGCGACGCTGTCCAAGGCCTTCTAACAGGCTTTGAGGTAAGTCAAGTAATGATCTCTCCTTGTAATGCGGTTTATAATTTGTTGGTTTAGGTAGGCCGCATATATAGCAGCCCCCGAGACTCTGCCAGGACCTTGAAGAGACCTGTAGAGGATCAAATTCGGTAGGTCGATTAACAATGTTGACATTTCTTTTGCTGACGCAGGCATCGTCCATGGCTGCAGCTGCTAATGTCGCGGCGTTAGAGGAGATGGATCGAAAGCTCAAGCTTTCTGATCAAGAGCTAAACCTTGTCAACAAACGGCTTGACGAGGCGCAAGGTAAGCTCCGTAAAAAGATGTGTACTTGCCGGATAGTGACTGTCCAGGCTATTTACTGATTCTTTGTCATGATGATCTTGCAGCTGCTGCCGCTGAGGTCGAGGGCTTAAAGGAGGCCTTGAAGAAGGCCGAGACCGAGGCAACCAAGAAGAAGGTGGCCGCTGAGAAGGCAGTCGCTGAGCTTGAAAAGGCCAAGCTTGCCGCCGAGCAACATGAGGCTCGGGTGACCAAAGTCCAAGTGGAGCTCCAGGATGCCGCTAAGAAGCTGGAGGTCCTTGACAAGGGGCGGGAGGAGCAATCCTCCCGGTTAACTAAGGCAGAGAAGGAGCTTCAAGAGGCGAGGAGCGATGCTCGAGGTGTCTGGGAGGAGCTTCGGCAAGCCGCGCAAATTGCCAATGGTAAGAAATATTTACTGCAGAGTGTGTTCGGAGGCAACAGATTCGCCCTGCTGACGAGGGTCTGGCGCTCCGCAGGCGTTTTCGCTGAACTCCCAAAGAATGCGGAGGCCGCGGCGAGGCACTATGCCACCCACAAGGAGGACGCCACGCAACGGCTTTTTTGGTCGCAGTTTCCAGACTCAGAGCATCCGCCCCTCCTCAGCGATCAGATGAAGCAGCTGATGGAGATGCATCAGATGTTCGAGCTGGCCTTGAAGGACCTCTGTGTCAACCTGAAGCCGGCCGAGCCCCTTCCGGACACTTACTTCGGCCTTGTGCAGAGGCTGAGGGAGGCGCCGCTCCGGATTGACGATGTGAAGAGGTCGGCTTGCCTTGAGGGGGCTCGGCTCGCCTTTGCGAAGACAATGGTTCATTAGCCAAGGATTAATCCAATGGAGATGGCCACTGGTCCTCCGCCCCAGGGGAAGGAGCATCACCGCCCTAATTTGTACTTCACGCAGGTGATGACCAGAGCGCGGGCGATAGAGGGCCAATGTTCAAAAAATGTAATGCTTGGGTAGTTGTAGTAAATTTGTATCAAGTGGAACTTATGCTTTATTATGCACCTGCCTGACTTGTGTCATGATTTAATTTTGACTCCTGTGTGGCCGTATGTTAATTCTGAATGCTACCAGTCTTCGGCTTCAGCCCCCAAGTGAATATCATGAGGGGTGTTTTGTCTCCGCACTGTAACCCTTAGCCAACGTCTTGGTGCCCGGAGGCGGTAGTGTGGGAACGAAACCAGGCAATCAGACTATTCGGTTTTATTGCCTTCACTTAGCCGTAGGAGCTTGACGGTGGGGACTAGGGACTAGCCCCCAGTGTATGTGTGATGTACTTGGGGTCGAAGCTTACCCTTTCGAATCACATGGTTTGTGTTAAGACGAACCCTTCGTGTGACACGGCTAAATCGCCAATGATTTTTAGAGTCCAACCTCGTCATCGGATCGCAGACCCGTTCACGCTTACTATGACGATCAGTTTTCGGCTTTTTGCTCCTGAGGTACTTGACCAGGCAAGCCAGTAGTACAATCGTAGGGGTTCTCCCTTTGCCCTCTTAGCCGAACTAGTGGAACATAAGGGGCAAACACAGGAGCCGGGCAACCCAACTATTGACCCAAGACATAGTTTGGAACAGATGCATATAGTGCAATATCCGAGATGTCGGACACCTAGCGGGAAGCGGTGCTGGACTTAAGGATATTGAGCTGACACACAAATCAAACTCGTGACTGATTAATATATTTTTTCATGCCGGGCTGTTCGAAGAGCGATCAAAGAGTCAGAAAGGGACAGAAAAATTGCAAGAATGCAGATATCTGAACACCATAAAAGGTATTTTATTATTTCTCGTAAGCTCAGGACGTCTAACCGTACAATTCGAACTGCGAAGGAAGCAATTGTAAGAAGGAAAAAAGAAGATTTTACAGAGGAAAGGTTGACGTAGGGCCTTGATGCGTGAGTTGAAGCCTTCACTGTGGCCTGCTGCATGTCTGTGCCTTTGCTTTTGATAGGTGGGGGCTGAGACCTTGATGGGTGAGGGCTCTGCTTGTGGTGCTTTATGCTTGGGGGTATCCGGAGTTAAACCCCGGGTCATCCGAAGACGAGGTCGCTCTGAAGTTTGGTTGAGCTGAACATGTATATCGGATTAATGAATGCCTCACGGCTGCCCATGGGATTTTAAGTGCAAAGAAGTGCTGGCGAGGCACATGGATCATGGAGGAGATAGGTGTGTCGTGGGGCGTGTATCCCTATTTGCGGCGAACACATGTGGGCTCCCATGACAGAGAACGGGTTCGAACCAGTTTACTGTTGTCGCCGTCCTTTACGGCGGGTCGGCATCCGGGCCTATATGGGCCGGTGTTATATTCGGCCGCTAGGGCCGCAGTGTGTTCTTCAGTTCAAAGTGAGCGTTCAGTGTTGCCGTTGATAGTTATGACCCCTGAAGGGCCCGACATCTTCAGCTTGAGGTACGCGTAATGCGGGACGACATTGAATTTGGCGAACGCTGTGCGGCCGAGGAGGGCGTGATAGCCACTGCGGAAAGGTGCAATATCAAAGATCAAGTCCTCGCTTCGGAAGTTGTCCGAAGATCCAAACATTACTTCAAGCATCACGGTGCCCGTGCAGCGGGCCTCCACTCCCGGAATGACCCCCTTGAAGGTGGTATTACTGGGTTTAATCCTTGATGGATCGATCCCCATTTTCTTCACTGTATCCTCGTATATCAAATTGAGGCTGCTTCCTCCGTCCATTAGGACTCTAGTGAGGTGGAATCCATCGATAATGGGATCTAGCACTAGGGTTACGGACCCCCCATGGCGTATGCTCGTGGGGTGGTCCCTGCGATCGAACGTGATTGGGCAAGCCGACCATGGATTGAACTTTGGTGCTACTGGTTCGACGGAGTATACATCCCATAGCGCTCGCGTCCTCTCCTTCTTCAGTATATGGGTTGCGTAGATCATGTTTACCGTCCTGACTTCGGAGGGGAAGGGTTTCTGGCCTCCACTATTCGGCCTACGGGGCTCATCATCGTCCTTGCTGCGTGGGCTTTTGCCCGAGTCTTTGGCGTTGAGCTTGCCGGCCTGCTTTATCACCCAACAATTATGGTTGGAGTGGTTGGCAGGCTTTTCGGATGTGCCATGGATCTGGCAGGGCCTGTCCAAAATTGTATCTAGCCTGGACGGGCCGTCGCTGTTGCCTTTTGGAGCCTTTTTGCGCTGCCCGGACTTCGAGTTTTGAAATCCGGCGTTTACTGCCGTATCCTCACCTTCGCCATCATTGTGGCGACGTTTGTTCTTGCTGCGTCGCGGCTTTCCGTTTCCGTCCCGGACTTTAGAAGTACCAGGGGTATCGGGATTGGTGCTTTTACGAGCAAGCCAACTGTCCTCGCCTGCGCAAAAGCGGGTCAAGAGAGAAGTAAGGGTTGCCATGGTTCGTGGTTTATCCTGGCCGAGCTGCCTTATGAGCCATTCATCCCTGACACTATGCTTGAAGGTGGCCAAGGCTTCGGCGTCCAGGTAGTCGACAATCTGGTTTTTCTTGGTGAGGAATCGGTTCCAGAATTATCGGGCAGATTCTCCGAGTTATTGCATAATGCGATTTAGGTCGTCGGCGTCCGGAGACCGGACATAGGTGCCCTGAAAGTTTGCTCGAAAAGCGTCCTCCAGCTCTTCCCAACAACCTATAGAGTCTTCGGGGAGGCTGTTCAACCAGTGCCGAGCTGGGCCTTTGAGCTTTAGCGGCAAATATTTAATGGCGTGGAGGTCATCTCCTCGTGCCATGTGAATGTGGAGGAGGAAATCCTCCATCCATACGGCTGGATCCGTGGTTCGATCGTATGATTCAATGTTCACAGGTTCGAAGCCTTCCGGGAATTGATGTTGCATTACCCTCTCTATGAAGCATAAGGGGTGTGCAGCGCCCCTGGCTCGGGCTATGTCGCGTCAGAGGTCTTCGGTCCTCCGAATCTGCTGCTGTTCCTGGATTCTATCATTTTGGTTTACCCGGTCATAGTATGCTTCCCGGTACGCGGTCGAGTCTTGCCTGGGTCCTTAAATGGACCTGGTGCGACCTCCCCTGGCGTCTAGGTCATGGCGAAGATCATACTCATAAGTGGGTCATGCTTGATCCTTGCCGTAAGGGCGAGGTGGGGTGGCTGGGCGTTCGGCCTCGTCAGCTTCTCTGTCCCGTCCTCTAGGGGGACGGTCCGGCTGTTCGGCTCGTGTGTATGTTGGACGTGTTGGCTCTAAGGCTTCATCGTCGAACTGGGGTAGAAATTTTCGCTTAGGATAGCTCTTAACTTGCTGTTCGTGGCCGTACCCCTCTTCGGCGGCTAGGACTTTGGTCCATCGATCATTAAGGGTGTCTTGTTCAGCCTTGATTTTGCGCTTTTGTTTCTTCAGGCTACGCGCAGTGGCTAAAAGCCTCTGTTTGAACAATTCCTGCTCTAGCGGGTATTCGGGGACGATGAAATCGTCCTCCCCGAGACTGGCCTCCTCTTCCGAGAGTGGGAGGTAATTGCTGTCTTCGGAGTCATCATGGCCTTCTGGACTGAGCGGGTCCTCCTGCCCCGCAGGGTCATCCTGGTGATGCTCGTTGGCTGCGGCTCCGGCGGGGTCATCCGTATTATTCTCGGTACCGTTCTCTGCCGAGTCTATGCTGCTCGTATGGCTTTGGCGTGGATTTGACCGGCGGCGTTGTTTTCGTCGTTTGGGTGGCTCGTCTCTGGGCTTGCCTCTGTCATGATTGGGGGTGCCGTCGCCGTCTTTGGGGGTGTCCACCATGTAAATATCGTAGGTGGACGTGGCCGTCCAGCGGCCGGTGATGGGGGGACCGACCTCAGCGTTAGCCGCGGTTATGTTCTCCTCATCCATGTATTCGGCATTCTCCGAATTGTAGTCTAACATATCGGTTAAATCATCGATAGTTGCTACCAAATGGGTGGTGGGTGGGGCGCAAAATTACCTGTCGAATGCCTCGAAGGGTTGGCTATTGAAGGCGGAGGGCAGGTTCTCCTGGATGGTCATTTTCTGAAACCGGTCCAGCGCCTTGTTCAACATATCGAGGGTTACCGGGCTTGAGGGCTCTGGGCCAGACCTTGTGGTGAAGAAGCGGAGGTCGGTCTGTGACTCAACCAATCCATGGCTCCGGACGGCCCTATCTTCAGGATTCAGGACCGAAGCGTCTAGAGGCACCGGATTGTCCTCGAAAACTGAGGGTGTACTTTGACCCTCCCGTGCACCTTCCACGCTGGTGTTTGAGGTTGGGTCGTTTTGGGCTGGGGGTGACCCCTGGCCACTGTTCGCCGACTCGGGGTGCGGGCTCAAAGCCAGCAGGGTATTGTGGGGGAGGAGCTCGACTGAGATCGAATCTTGGCCTCTGAACTCTGGTTCTGCCTCGAGGGCCGTGGATAAATCCTCCGCCGATGTAGGTTTGGTTGACAGTGGGGAGAGGTCTCCTCTCTCAAGGAGTCCTTCCTGGCTCAAAGCCATTTGGTAGACTAGGACCAATTTGCAGATCAGATCGGAGGTGTAAGCCGAAGTAGGCACAGCAAGGCCTGCGGGGATGGTGAATCCGGTGAAAACCAGATCCCCCCGCATGTCAGTGATGTACTCCAGATTGCCGAATCGAATCCGGTGTTCGGGAGCGAAGTTGTCAACCTGACCAAGACGGCCGGTCGGATCGGCGTGTAGCACGATGCTGCCAAAAGCGAAGAGTTGTCCAGGGACGAAGAGGACCATGGAACTGATGTCCTCTCCAAGGACGAAACGAGCCATCGATCCTTTCGGCGATCCAATCAGCGGAACTCTCAATGAAAGCACCAATGTCGGTGTCAAAACCGGCAGACCTTGGGGTAGGGGGTCCCAAGTTGTGGATTTAGGATCGATGGATAACAGGGGACGATGAACACAGTGTTTACCCAGGTTCGGGCCCTCTCAAAGAGGTAAAACCCTACGTCCTGCTTGATTGTATTGAATATATGATGGAGCTTACAGAGTAGATCTACCTCGAGATCAGCATGAGCTAAACCCTAGGCTATGAGGTGATGAATATAGCTCTCCCCCTAATGACTACAACCCTCGGTTTATATAGACACCGATAGGGTTAGGGTTACCGAAGATAGATTACTACAAGAATGAAAAGGATCTCGTTCACCCTTAACTTGGAGGGCACACCACGGCTTCACAGGTCTCCAGTCACCACACGGCTCCACCAGTCCGGCCCACGTACAATGGGTCGTCGCCCTGAGGACCCCTTAGTCCATGACTCCCTCAATGGGTACTTGGTAGGCTTGATGTAGAACCTCCCCGGCAACGGTGCCAGAAATTCTTCCTGCTACTTCTTGAGCTTGCGTTGATTTTCCCTTGAAGATGAAAGGGTGATGCAGCAAAGTAGGGATAAGTATTTCCCTCAGTTAAGAACCAAGGTATCAATCCAGTAGAAGGCACAAGCAAGTCTCCAATCTATGCACCTGCACAAACTAACAAACACTTGCACACAACGCGAAAAAGGAGTTGTCAATCCCTTCACGGTCACGAACAAGAGTGAGATCTAATAGAGATGGGTATAAAAGATAAATAAATGAGCAAACTAAAGTAAATATAAATAAATTGCAGCAAGGTATTTTTGGGTTTTTTGGTTTATAGATCTGAAAATATATGATGGAAAATAGACCCAGGGGCCATAGGTTTCACTAGAGGCTTCTCTCTTGAAAGAAAACATACAGTGGATAAACAAATTATTGTTGAGCAATTGATAGAAAAGCGCAAAGTTATGATGATATCTAAGGCAATGATCATGAATATAGGCATCATGTCCGTGACAAGTAGACCAAAATGATTCTGCATCTACTACTATTACTCCACACATCGACCGACTCATGCCTGCATCTAGAGTATTAAGTTCATAAGAATAGAGCAACGCTTTAAGTAAGATAACATGATGTAGAGGGATAAACTCAAGCAATATGACATAAACCCCATCTTTTTATCCTAGATGGCAACAATACAATACGTGCCTCGCTACCCCTTCTGTCACTGCGTGAGGACACCGCAAGATTGAACCCAAAACTAAGCACCTCTACCATTGCAAGAAAAACCAATCTAGTTGGCCAAACCAAACTGATAGTTCGAAGGGAAATACACTACAAAAAAAAGACACATCCGTGACATTTTGGGCCGAACGAAAAAAAAATCTGTCATGCTTATGGCACTTCTACGACGATAATTGTGACAAAAGCACATATCATCATAGATGTGGTGGGATCCTACTTATATGACAAAAAATCATGACATAAAATGGGCTTTTCATCCTAGGCGGGCCGGGGACGCACCTGCTTGACATTTTTTGGGCCGTCCATGATAGAAAAAATCATGGTATAAGCGAGGGCGAGGAAAATTTCAGGGAGTTCCCAGTTATGGTGGGTGGTCGGAGCCGAGCGATGCACGGAAGTTTGCGCGTTTCTCTCGTAGACGTACGCGCGTGTGTGCGAGGCGCTGGGCTCTAACTGAACCCGAGCGAGGCGTTGGGCTCTAATTGAACCCGAGCAATTGCACTAGCTACGTTACTGAACCCCGATCGATCCCTTGGCTGTTAACTGAACCCGAGTGATTCCTTCAAGACTACTGCTAACTGAAGCCGATCGAAGCTGCCTCTTGATGAATAGTCCCTGGCCGGTGGGGGTTGGATGAACAGTTCCTGGTGGGGTGTTGCATGAACAGGATCCCGTGGTAGTAGAGGTCGTTGCCGCTGGATGAGCAGGACCCCGATCGAGGAGGTGGGGGTGGATGAACAGTAGCCGGTGGAGGGACCCCGTGGAGGGCTGGTTGAATAATAGCCGGTGGAGGCTGGATGAACAGGACCCCGTGTAGGGTTGGTTGAACAGTAGCGGGTAGAGGCTGGATGAACAGGACCCCGTGGATGAACAGTAGCTGGTGGAGGCTGGAGGAAGTCGACGGTGGATGAACAGTAGCAGTTGAATGCTGGAGGAAGTCGAAGGTGGATGAACAGTAGCCCATGGAGGCTGGAGCGAGGCAGTAGTCGGTGGATGAACAGTAGCCCGTGGAGTCCCGTTTTGCGGTATGCCACACACCTCCCGATGAACAGGACCCCCGTTTCGGCCGTAGACGCTCCAACACAAGTTCGTTTCCTCCATTTTGCGGTACGCCACACCCCTCCCGATCAACAGCACCCCGTTTCGATCATAGGCACTCGAACACAAGTCCGTTTCCTCCGTTATGCGGTATGCCAGACCCTTCCCGATGAACAGGACCCCGTTTCGACCGTACGTGGTCGAACAGAAGGCCGTTTTCCTCCCTTTTGCGGTACGCCAGACCCCGTTCTGGTTGTTCCGTCCAAGCCAGTTGGCTCCCGTTGAACACGACCCATTCCGACCCAGTGGATTCGCTCCCAATGAACAGGATGCGTTCCGACCCAGTCACTTGGCTCCCGGTGAACACGACGTTGTTTCCTACGTTCCGACCCAGCCGGTTAGCTGTCGATGAACAGGACACCGTTGCTGCCGTCCGTTGACCCTCCATGTACACGATCCCTGGCCGTACGTATGCGCGAGTACGTGTTCGAGACCCCGCCCGTATGTACGTATGTGGCCGTATTTTTTGGCATGTGGCTGTATGTACGTGTACACGGTTTAGAAGGGACTGCCTGAACTACTACGTCGGGGCCTCTACTACTACACGTGCCGCTGCTTGCGCGGCCACGGTTCATCGTTCCAGAGAGACTGATCGACCAGTATGTACATACATGTTCGCGACTAGACAGAAAACGCTACGTACGCCTCGATCGGGTGGGTCCCAGCTGTCAGGGAGGACAAGGACGCACTTCCTTGCGTGTGAAGATACAACTGGTGGGTCCCAGCTTTCAGGGGGAAGAATCATTTTTTTGCCCGTAATATGGACGCACTTCCTTGCATGCGAAGATGTAGCTGGTGGGTCCATCTGTCAGCCTCACCGCGTAGAGTCCTCTTTCGATGGTTGTCGTTCGTTGACCACGTTGACCACGCCGCGCGGACAGCACCGGGGCGGTGGACGACGGAGAGGCCTAGGAAGGGAATGACATGGAGCCAGGGAAGACGAGGCGGGTGGATGCCCATGCGGAGGGGAGTACGAGGGTTCACCGGTTCGGCTGCGGTGTGAGGCTGCCGTCACCGGAGAATAACAGGAGGTGTTGGTGAGTAGAGGAATGGCCTGGACGGCGATGGGAGTAGGGTGGGCCGATGAGTCCTACGCGGTAGCACAGCCGGCCACGGGAGGCGGTAGCAGGCGGTACCACCGGCGGTGGTTTGGGCGGCTGTAGTCATCCGCCTCCGTTCCCTTTCTCCTGTCCACACCACTCCCACCATGGCTTCGTCGCGCTCTTCGGGATGGGCGGACGACGGACCAGAAGGAGATGGCAGCCATTGCTGCCGACTGGCTAGCCGGCAGGCAGCCGGAGGACGACGACGTCCTAATGGAGAACGTGGTAGTCGACGATCCGGCGCCAATCCCCTCCTCCGCGCCATCCTCGCTGGTGCATGGCACCATGACCATCGGCGAGGCCCGTGCCCAATACATGGACATGGTGAGGCAGAAGCGTGAGGACCAGTTCCGGGAGGCGCAGGCCGACGCCACCTACAACCACCATGTCCTCTAGGAGCACCTGCAGGCGGAGGAGCAGATCGCCGTGGAGCGGGCGGAGTAGGAGGCGTTGCTCGAGTCGTACCGCTCAGCCTGCGAGAGCTACCTCGTGTGCTGGCGGTACCGCATGCGGGTGGCGGAGGTTGCGGCCGCCTAAAAAGAGGGCGATGAAGCGGGCGAGGCGCTGTTTGGCGAGACCGATGACGAGGCGGAGGACAATGCCGGCTCCGCCGAGGCCCCGCCCCGCCGACACCGAGGCGGAGGACTTCGTCGGCTTCCGCGAGGCCCTACTCCACCGAGGCCCCGCCCCACCAACAATGAGGCAGAGGACATCGCCGACTCCGCCGAGGCCCCGCCCTGCCGGCAACGAGGGGGAGGATTTCCCCCGCTCCGCCGAGGCGCCGCCCCGCCGGCAACAAGATAGAGGCCATCACTGGCTTCGTCGAGGCCCCGCCCCACTGCCAATGAGGCCGTGCCACACAAAAAACGAGGAAGAGTAGAACACGGTAGGTCATCGCCGCTCGGGTCCAAGTAAGGCCACCGCTGCTACCCTCCGGTTGAAGCCAAGCTTGGCGGGTTGAACATTGACAACCGATTAGCTTCTTGGCGACGACGTGGAGTCGGAGAGCTGAGCTGGAGAAGAAGCTTTTGTTCAGCTCAGCCGGACACGGGAAATGGGCGCCGAAGATCATAGATTAGGTTAATTAATTATACCTCCAGCGCACCCCTTTTTAGTTGAAGAATGTATGAAATGTAATGATTATGCATCTCAATGATTCACACGTCAGAGCGAATATTTACTTCACAACTAAAGAATAAAGAAAAACCGATCGATGTTGCTGACGGCAAAGGGCGTCCCATTCCAAAATATCAAACACATGTCTTCTTGCTAACATCAATGAGCAAAATTTGAGAAGGTTGTCCATTCCAAAATATCAAGTGTGTGTCTTTTTGCGTACATCAATGAGCAAACTTTGACAAGGTTTTCCCATTCCAAAATATCAAATGCCTACGATTGTGGAATGGGCCAGGTTTGCCATTAGTTCGGACATTGACATGTCACCTCGTGCTAAATAAACCAGCTGTTCTTTTTGTGCAGTTCCACTAAAATCAACCAACTTCGCACGTAGCTTGTATGATTTCGCCTTTATATGTTGCAAGGCCTTGAACATATCGGCACCTCCTTTCTTGTAGCTAATTTTGTGGCTGGAGGTGGAAATGAATGATTCGAGAACATTTGATCTATTGTGCATGATGAAGTATAATGGAGGGCACGAACCATCAGAACATTTTGTGCAGATCCCATTGAAATCAAGCTGAGCATCCCTATTTGCATAAATACAAAAAAGTGATTAGTACAAAGCAAACTGTATTATGAATTTATAGCTTAAATAGGCAACCTACATGATCCATGCAGAGCACACATTTAAAAAAAATAGAACTCACCAAAAAGAATCCTAAAACAACATTGTATTGGCCATCACAGCAACAAAGATGAAGATTTGTGAGTCCTTTTGAGCTGAAGTTAGTTTGTTCTTGTGGGCAGAAATGTAACCATCCTTCAACTAGTCCTTCTGATAAGAAGAGAAGGGCTTGGCTTCTTCATATCCTGGCATATTCTTCTTCAGAGGAGGATGATCCTGTTGTGCAAAGACAAGAGAACAACTAAATGCTAGCATCCCTGTTTGCTCGAAAAGAAGGAAACGAAATATTTAAAACAGCCATTACATTAACAATGGGAGTAACTGATGAAATGTATAGTCACAAGGAGATGCATCCTCATTATCCTCATAGGAAATGATATGATACCAAACACAGCAGCTCAACTAGAACTGTATTATTACTTAATTTTATCAGTGGCTATAACGGTGGCAAACCGGTGCCTCAATTTATTAGCAGCCTTAGATTAACATGCGAAACAATACCACTTTCTCATGACAGTAGCTAAATAGTAGCACAACACCAATAGAGATGACAAAGCTCGATCATATGGATGAAATCCGTGGGCTGGTACCAACATTTGTCAGGAGGCTTATTGTGTAGAGCATGCAGATCAAGCACTTCTCCGGAACCATCCGTTATTATCTACTGTGGTTGCCATGCTTACTATAAACTCCTCAATTAGTTTAATGTTTCCAACATCTTCTTGTGCACTTCCACTAAAATATATGTTATCTTCAAACAAAATCCCTATTTGCACAAGTAGAGATAATTACATATTACATTAAGAGTGGCATCAAATCACAGTGGCAAAACAATTGCTTGTTCCAGCCATAGCAATAAATTAAGATGCAAAACTATATCATTACTTGTGTCATCATAGTTCCAGTGCTTCATTACAGCACCGGGAGTTGATTTTTGTTCTTCTTCCGCTTGTTCTTCCCCTTCATCACTTGGGTCAATAACAGAAAACCTTCGCCTTCAATGTAAGATTGGGCATGTCAATTAGGGAGCACAAGTATAGCACTAAACAACAACATTACTTTTCTGATGACAGTAGCAATATACAGGCCAACAGTTGCGAAATATCATTATCTTACCTCAATGGGATATTACGGTGCACATACAGATTGGAAGTCTGGTCTCCTTTTGTGCAGTTCACTAAAATCAAGCAACATTACCGTATAAGTAGTAAAACATATGAAAGCACACTGCACAATCATGTGGAAGAAGGCCAGTACTGACCTCTCATGACGCGGAATTGAAACAACTCACAAGAAGAAGATCTGAAACAAATTTGCCAACACAGATAGGAAGTCTTGTGTAGTTCCACTAAGATCAAGCAATCAAGCAACGTTGTCGGTGTGACATTTTGGTTGAACTGCACAAAACACTCTAAAAACAGAAGTGTTTTGTGCAGTGCAACAAAAGGTCGCAATAGCAACGAGCTGAGGTAGATAACCCTGTTTACACAGAGGTGCAAAGGAAACAATTAGTGGTCAATAACGGTGGATGACACATAAGCCCACAAAAAGAAGCATCTAACTTATCTAAATGGGAAAGAAAGCAAGACAGTAGCATTTCTCAAACAATGGCATTGATTCATATTAACAGAGAGATTATATTAACAATAAAATTCATTAAACATGTAATTTGCTTTTAACTATGGCATTATGTCACAACCCTAGTTAGTGCTTGCATTAGGACTAGCTAGAGTGATGCATCATGTTTAAATTCTCCTAAAATTTGAAATGGGGATCAGCAAACCCCAGCACCCCCCTGAAAATACCAGGTTCAACTAAAAATTGTTTCAATGAACCCAAAATGCCCTTCACAAAAGTTCATCATTGTTGGATTGGTCCAGAACCTCTGCCAAAAATGGTGCACACTTTCTAGGACACTCTGGATTCTTGAATTAATCCATAAGTATTTGAATTTGGACATTTAAAATTCTATAAATATTTTTTAAATGTCCAAATAATTCTGGAAATGTTTAAGGGCTGTTGGAATTAGTTTCAGAGGTGCCCATAAATATTTTCAGCATTTTATAAAATGATTTGGCATTTTTGCTAAATCAAAACAAACAACAGAAGAAGAAAAAGAAAAATAGAAAAGAGAGAGAGAGAGAGAGAGAGAGAGAAGGCCCCCATGCCACTTACCTGCACTGGGCCGGCCCACCTGGCCTGGTGCCAGTCATCCTCTACCTCTGCCAGTAGGCAGAGGAGGGAGACAGCGCACGCGCGCACGAGGTGCCACGCCACCTCCCTGCTCGCCTGCCTCACCGAGGCATCGCGACGCCTCGACCCTTCTCCTCGACGCCGCCCCGACCCCCTGGACGCCTCATTCCCTGCTGCCCCTCTCTCTCGCCCTCTCTCTGCCATGGCCGACGCAGCCGCGCCCGCGCCACCGTGAAGCCGCAGCCACCCTCGCCCCCTCGTTGCCTCGACGTGCCCACGAGCTTCCTCGCCATCCACCTGACCGAGCCAGCTGAGCCCCGAGCGCTCACACGCCCCGGAGGCGCCTCCCCGCCCCGCCTCCATCGCCCGTCGCCGGAGATCCCCTCGCCACCGCGCTCAGCTCCGGCCACCTCCGAGCTCGCCGTCCGCTCCCCTGCACCCGCCGTGAGCCACTGACCGTCCTCCCCCTCTCCGTTCTCTATGTCGCTCGTCGTAGCCGCTGCATTGCGCATGCCCGCACGCGCCGCCGCCTGCGCTTGCCGCCGACGCGCTTTCGGCCACCAAATGGCCCGGCCGTCGTGCCCAACCTGCTCGCCGCGCTGCGTAGAGCCCGTAGGTGCCATGCCCGCGCCGCCATGGCCACTGCAACCACGTCGCCACACGCACCTGAACGCCGGTCGCTGCCTCGAGCTCGTTCCCGACGAGCTCCGGCCGCCCTAGCTGCTGCCGCTTGTTGCAACGGGCGCGGGTGAACTCCAGCTCCCCGTAGTCGCTCTCCTCCGTCCATTTGGTCGCCGGAGGAGCGAGCCCGAGCCCCTCCGCCGCGTCTGCCTCCGCCGGTGGTTTAGCCCCAGTTGACCAGGGGTTTGACCTCCCCTGGGTCTATGACATGCGGCCCCCGCCCTGCTAATTAACCTAGGTTAGTGCTAATTAAATTAGGTTAGTTTAGTTAGTCACTCACACGCGGGACCCACTGGTCAGTTTAACCTGGACCGCCCCGTTGACTCGCTGACGTCATGCTGACGCAGTGCTAATGTAGTAATTCCTTTTCTGGAATTAGTTTATTTCTAATTTATCAGAAAATCTAGAAAAAGGTTTAAACTTCAAAAAATCATAAAAATTAATCTACCGCTCAGATGGAAAAGATTTATATATGAAAACTGATCAGAAAAATCCAATCTATCCATTGGTACTGGTTTCATTCATGACAAAGCAACTTAACCTTGCTGTTTAGATCAAAATATGATAATGCACTTTGTAAATGCATAGTTTGAGTTTGAATTTGAACCTTTGGTTCAAACTGACTCAAACCCCTCTGATTTTAGTTGCATTAGCTCAACACACTCATTTTACCATGTCATGTGCATGCATCATATTGTTGCATATTGCCATGTATTGATTGTGTTACCGGTGTGATCTCCGTGGTAGGTCCTACACCCGAGGATATCCGTGAATATCCAACCGAAGGGCAGTACCCTTCCACCACCCTGCTAGGCAAGCAACCCCCATTGATCATCTCGATACAATCCCATCTTCTCGCTCTTGATCTCATTTACTGCATTAAGACAACAACGTTTCAAACTGCTGTGTGCTGCGGTAGTTGAACCCTTTCCTCTGCATGACCTGTCTTTGCCACAGTAACTAGATGAAACCCACTAGCATGTGTAGGAGTTGATTGAGCCATGTTGTGTTTCCTACCATGCTATGCCTGCTATGCTTAGAGTTGTGTCAGGGCTGGTTCATCTGGGTGATGGATTGGAGTGAAATGGTTGTGTCGGTAATGAGAGTGAAGTGTGAATATGTTTTGGTAAAGGTATCGATGAGAAGCCATGTAGGAGTACATGGTGGGTTGTTTCATTGGAACCATCCTTGGGACCTGAGTTCTGTGTGTGTGATTCAAGATCAGCTACTACCACGCGTTGGGCCCAAAACCAATGGACCCTCTCGACTTATTAATTACCCTGTCCTCTGTCCAGGAGTTGCAAGTAGTTTCTGGTGTTTGTAGTATGCTGGAGGTCGTGCGCAGCGCTGACCCTAGGGGTGGGCTGTGATGCGGTAGGCACGTGGCCCGGTGTACCGAGTCGCCCGTTTGGTGACTCGGGAACCCTGCACACATCGTTCGGGGCCATAGTAGAAACCTCGGCTGGACTCCCTGCGGATGGAACCTGAATAGGCGATAAACCTGGACTAGAGACTTGTGTGGTTAGTCAGGTCGTGGCCGACACCCTTGCTGGGCTTCCGCTTGAAGGTTGCCGAGTACATGTCGTGTAAGCGGCGATAAGTGGTGAAAGCGTGTGTGAAGAAGTACACCCCTGCAGGGTTATCAAACTATTTGAATAGCCGCGTCCGCGGTAATGGACTACTTGGTTGCTTATGCAGTTCATAGACAAGTTAATGGTTACTCATAAAAGTCTCAAGACAAGTGTGAGTGCCGTGGATGGCCCTCTCGTAGGGAGACGGGAGAGGATCCACGGTGGAGTATTGTTGTGGTGATTAGTGGACTCGTGTGCGCTATCTCATTTTATTCAAACTACTGGCATACGTAGGATAGAATAGCCAAGAGTCAGAGCTGGCTTGCTGCAATAAACTCCACTACCCTTGTTGAAAATGTTGCATGTATGATAGGATCTGATGTAAGACTTGCTGAGTACCTTTGTACTCATGTTGCTTAAATAAACTGTTGCAGAGGAGAACACCACCCCCTCCGATGGGTTCTATGTAGATCTCGATGTTGATGAGTGACTTGCCACCCAGGTGGTGATCCTGAGCCGTGAAGGGCCTTGTAGATAGTCGGGCTACACCAAGCCTTCTTTCTTTCCAGTTGTCTGTACTCAGACAAGTTAGCTTCCTCATGTGCTTGTATGCTTGTATGACTTGAGTGTTGGGTCATGTGACCCCCTACCTGTATGAATATGTTATGTATGGCTCCTCGGAGCCTTTTAAATAAATACTTTGAGTCGTAGAGTTTTGTTGTGATGCCATGTTGTATTTGCACATATCGAGCACATTGTGTGTATGCTTTTGAAATGCTTGGTATGTGTGGGATCCGACAATCTAGTTGTTTATTCTTGGTAGCCTCTCTTATGGGGAAATGTCTCCTAGTGCTTCCACTAGGCCATGGTAGCTTGCTACTGCTCCAGAACACATGGGATGACTGACATGTGTCCTTCTTTGCTCCTGTGTCTGTCCCTTCGGGGAAATGTCACGTGTTGTTCCTTTAAGTCCTTGTAGCTTGCTACGACTTGGGTTCATACATTGATGACCGACACATGCATTGTTGGGTCATGTATGCCTGTCCCTGTAAGTTAGTGCCACCTTGGGTTTACGACTAGTCATGTCAGCCCGGGTTCTTTGTCATATGGATGCTAGCGACACTATCATATACGTGAGCCAAAAGGCGCAAACGGTCCTGGGCCAGGTAAGGTGGCACCCGTGGGGATACCGTGCGTGAGGCTGCAAAGTGATATGATGTGTTACATGCTAGATCGGTGTGACTTAGGATCGGGGACCTGACACATTGCTTCAATTTTCCAGCGGCATTATTAGATTAACAACAACTAAATAGTTGTATGGGACAGTGGACACACAAGCACCATGTGCATGTACCGATGTATAAAGGGGTGATGCACAGTCTGTTGCAACAAACAACCAAGGAACATATTTGTGTTGGTCCCATTTTTGTTATCTTTAGACACCTTTCCCTATGCGAGGGCAGCAAATCTAGTCCTGCTCAAACTATACAGCCTTGCCCCCCACCCACAGAAAGATCAGTTCCTTATAGATGTGTGTACTGCGTTTGTCATTGTTTTCCCTTTTCGACCAACATAGGTGTTGGATAGCCAGTCTGTACTACTTTCCCCCTTTCCTTTCCTCTTTGAACCATGTCCTAGATTCATGCTATCCAACTTTCCCCACTACTTTCCTATTTGATCCAACACCTAGATTCGAGTGCAGAAGCGAAAAAATTCCACATGTAGCTAGAGCAATGCATGTGGATTAAGAAAATTATACCTTAAGGTTCTTGGGGTGTGGATCGGTGGGCCACCGGAGGCCGATCTGCCCACACTATGTACGGCGGCGAGGTAGAAGGGGTTGGAGGCCCTCCCACGCCGCCGCTGGGTGAAAGAGAACAGCGGCGCCGGCAGTGGATTCCCTGCCTCGCCGACGGCGACAGCGTTAAGCCTCCTTGCCTTCCCCGACGGATGGGATCCTGCCGGCTCTTTGACCAGCAGTGAGGTGAGAGAAAGAGAGGAGAGGCCAACGCAGTCTTGTTTAGATCTGGATAGAGTGAGAGAGTGTGTAGGGAGCAACTACAAGCACTGAGGCTCCAGCATGTATATATATAGTGGAGAGAGAGTGTGAAGAGAGCAAACCCTAGAAAACAAGCGCTGAGGCTCCAACGTTTATATATATAGTGGAGAGAGAGTGTGAAGAGAGCAAAACCTAGAAAACAAGCGCTGAGGCTGCAGCGTATACAGTTGGAGTGGTTTTCTTTTTCTCTCCATAAAAATTGTTTTAAATTGTGCACGAAACGAAACTCTTTATTTAACATACTACTAGTGAAGAAAAATACTACTAGTAGGGCAAAGCTAATACTACTACGTGAAGAAAATTTAACGCTCCAAGGAGTCAACTCGAAATTAATGCTCCACGCCTCCTGATCACACTTACTATCATTCACATGTGGTAAAGCAACAACTGAACCACACATGGTCAAAATATCGAAAAGGTGGGCTGCACCATCCTCCAATTTTAAATATTTTGGGCACTTGTATTCGGCCTAAGTCAGTGTGCCACTGTATGTACTAAGGGTTACAGTGGGTGCTAAGAAACTAGGGTGTATTGAGAGTAATTGCCATGTTGTTTATTTGTAGGGTCTCTTGCAAACTGTCAAACTCTATTCTCCTCTTATTTAATGGATGAGGCAAATCTTTTGCTTCCGTTTAAAAAAACGAGAAATTCAATTTTAATTATTTTGTATGTACACTTTGCTCTCTTCCAATAATTTTGGGCACTTGTATATGGCCTAAGTCAGCGTGCCACCGTATCTCGTACTACTCCCTCCGTCTAGGTGTATAAAGTCACGTTAGAAGGTGCAGTGGGACCAAGGTGCAAGCAGATTGGAGGAGAAGGAGAAACTTGACCGGTCCTTCCTCCAATCAAAGCCCTGATTTCTCTCTCTAAACGCAACAATTAATCACAGCAAGTAAGAGATGCCAATTTAGCTACCATGCAGGGCCATGTATTAACTCGCATGCAAGCCGGCTTCGATTCCTTGACTAATCAATGCATAGTTGCGCTTCATGCATTGGGTTTCCGGGGGAGATAACAAGGCAGAGTAAGTAACGCTCGCTAGCAACGAGGCTAGGAGGGGATTGAGATGCGAAGTTAATGGCGATGCCCAAACATTTTGGGAATATCTGATTTTCGTAAGATGGCTTAACACCTAGACGGAGGGAGTACTACCTAAGTCCAAGTTTTTACGCCACGTCATATATTTTTTGTCAAAGTTTGACCAAAATTTTTAACTACTCACTACTTTCCAGTTAATAGGGCATAAATTTGAAATCTCATCAACCAAGGCAGATGATGAATGGAGAAATGTAGTACTCCATCTCGTAGTTTACAAAATTACTCAAACTTTAATATGCATTAATTACAATATATTCATGGACGACCACTAAATGAGTATGAATGATTACATGCACTGGTTGGTTTCTTTTAATCCTTGCATGCATCAATTTAATGCACCTTGGAATGTGAACACATTTATTTTCCAGCACATTTCTTTATTTCATCAATGACATTTTGATACAGGGAAGTACATTCACCAATTCTTTGCTAGGAGAGCAAGACCAAAGAAAACAAGAACCACAATTAGACATTTTAAAAGAAATCCAATTTCCATAACTGCTCCCACTAATTGTATTAATATCTTCTCTATGTCTTCATTGTTGATGTGTGTCTTCTCGAGCTTGCACACTTCTTTCTTCTTCGATTCTAAAGAACTAGACGTTGCTTCACATCTAATATCATCTCTAGTCTCACCTCTAGCCTCTATTCTAGCAAGGAGTGCATGAGCATCTACCAAATTTCGTGCTATCAATAGATCGATGTATTCTTCTTCCCAAAACCAAAACTTGCATCCGTCCTACACACAAGTTTGAGTATAAGCTGCCGAACATGCGCCGAATAAGGGAGCACAGCCGAATCAAAAGAAGTACTACGCACCTTATCTTTTTTGCACTTGATGAACACCCATCCGAGATGTTGTGGCGTGGTCGAAACGCGGCGCAGGACCTGCCGCGGGCAGCCATCGCACTTTATGAGCGGCAACGGTGAACCGACTAGCCGCTGGGCCAGGGCCGAGCCCGGACGGTGGCCGGCCGTGTCTTTGCCGGTGATCCGCCGACGGGATAGATCCGAGCTGCTAGAGGCGGATTCAGTACCTAGACGCGACGTGGAGGCATTGCCATTGTTGTGCGACCCGGTACCCGGACACTCCATGGCAAGGAGCAGTCGCAGGTGACCGGAATGCTCCAAATCTGGCAGCCGCGTGCGTCAAATCCCACGGCCGCAGATATAGCGGCTGACCGCCAGCGCCGGGACGAGAGGCACAGATCTGGTCGTCGTGCTGTGGTCGGCTGGGCTATAGTGCGAGGCTCCGACGGACATGCGTGTACCTCTTCTCTTCTTGTACGTACTCCATTTATCTCACTGCCTGTGGTTCCCACTCCCACGATATTCCTATTCTATGAACCTGTGTGTGCGGGTGTGTGTTAGAGAGAGCGACACATTGACCTACTCCTACAGAGAGATGGTGTGTAGTACTACGATTTAGCCGTGAGAGTCGGTGCATCCTCTCGTTTCCGAGCGTTCGGTCGGGACAGCTGCCACGCCCGCTCCTGAAAAGCCTGGCCCACCCAAAGCCCCTCCATCGCCCGCGCGTGCTTCCCGCCTGAAATGGTCAGCACCGCTCCAGAGAATCGGTGACGCATTCATGCCCGGACAGAGCGGACGCGACCTCTCACTAGCGCCTGCGTTGAAGGGAGAAGCGGATTCAAGAGTGATGGTTGGTTCGTCCGTCCAACTTACTGCCGGGTCTATGTGATTTGATGGCTCATTGTTCATTATTACTGAGGTGGTACGACCGTGCTGAGTCTCAGTTGCACTGTACACTTTACTTTGGTGCATGACACGTGCACCGGATGCTGGATGTCCCACGTTTCTGCGAAAGGAGGTAGACCATCTCCACTCTTTACAATTTTCTCCATTCTTACACCAGAGGAGTGCGAAAGTAGTGAAAACACGCAAGCTCAGTGATTACGTATTTATATGGCCCACCTCACACTATCACCATATTTTCTGGACACCGTGCGACACATAACTCTTTAGTACATAGTAGTACATACTGTAATTTCTCAGCGAGATAAATTTGTACAATGCTATGAAGCTTCCAGCTTCTGTTTCATGTATCTTGCGTCCAAGGTTGCCCCGTTGCAACATTCCATCAAATACAAAGGAGACTAACATGCATGCTATTGCATCTCAATGATTAAAAGATCATAGCCAATATGTACTCCCTCAGTTCCAAAATAAGTGTCTCAACTTTATGCAAACTTTAGTACAAAGTTGTACTACTACTAAAGTTGACACTTATTTTGGAACAGAGGCAACTAAAGAAAAAAACGATCCATGCAGTTCCTAGGCCTTGAACCCTAAACCCTAACCAGGCTTTAATTTGCTGGCGACGTTGAACCTTCCGAAGAAATGAGGTTTGCAACCCTTTGACCGTCAAATCATTTTGTGCAGTTTCACTAAAATCGAGCTGAGCATCCCCGTGGCAAAGAAATTGAAGAAGCGTGATTAGAATAAGACTAGTGGGACTAGTTGATGAGACATAAACTCATCACAAATACAGTAGAAGCCACTAGAGGTACGTGCGGGGCAAAGAAGTAGAGAAATATCCACATGGAGCGATGTGGGCAGCTGGGGCAGTGGTGCAAGCCGGCTGTAAAGGAAGTTGTACCTGAGGGATGTCGGGATGTAGCTAGCTTAGAGGAGGGCGGCAGGAGGCAGCAACTGCCCACATCGCGGTAGTGAGCAAGGGACGAAGGCAACCGCACTGGCTTTGTGAGGGAGAACGGCGGGGACACCTGATCGGGACGCGCCGACAGTGGGTTTTCGCCGTCGGCGACGGCAACCGCATGTACACAAAGCATCCACCCCTTCCCCCGGCAGATGTGATCTGCCCGGATGTTAGAGATGTGGCCACAATCATTTTGCACGAGAGAGTGTGAAGAGAGCAACCCCAGCAAGCAACCATGTAGGCTCGCCCTGGCTATGTATATAGTGGAGCGGTTTCTTTTTCTCTCCATATGAACCTATTTATATTGCGTACGTGCCACAGAAGAAAAAAAACTTTATTTATAAATGATGCGGCACCGTTCATGCGTGGTTCCCGACCCTCCATTAAGTGAGTAACTACTACTAGACGCGTCAAATTATCACGTGGGTTGCATCATCATACAGAAATGAGCTCCACCGTGTCACGTGTGTGGTTGGGGAAGACGCAAAGAGTGCTACTAGTACTACATGCGTGGGTGCGTGCACCTCTTCTCTTCGAGCATGGTTAAGTATAGCCCACTAGTACTCTACCACGCGGTTATTATATGGGCAAAGAGTATAGGCAGTAATGATGACTAATAAGCCGTCAAATCATGAGGCCCACCTTTCTCTATGTTTGACCGAGGAAGCAACCATCATTTCACTCCTCATTGAATATCCATCCACTGCTACCTCCGCAAATAAATAAAAATCCGCTTCAAACTCCGCAGCATGGTTAATAATATAGCCATGTCAATCACGACATAGAAATATCATTCACTGATACAATAGGGCTGGCTCTAAGGCTGGTGATTTCTTTTTACTTTGTCTCCTTCTCTTTTTGTCTCATTTACTCATTTTACATAGGAGCACGTGTAGAGGATGGCTATTCCTTTCGATGGGACTTCTTCATGGCGTTTAAGACTAAGTAGCTCCGAATTATTCCCGCTGCCCACCACTCTGAATCGTGCCATCTATGATAGTACTCCCATTGCAACAATGAGGTCCACTAGGTCTAGCACGTCCTGTAAGAAGAGACTGTCACACAAAACATACATTCTTGTTGCCTTCTTCCTCATACAATATGTACCACTGGTACAGTACGTACTACTAGTACTACTACTACTACTCGTTCTCCTATAAACCTTGCACTTGGCATCTCAAAAATATAAACCTTGCGCTTGGCTCTTCGCCTCTTCGGGAAGTCGAGCAATAATGGTACTACAGTATATGGTTCTAGCTATCTGAGACCGAATGAATTGCTGCATGTCCACCATGTGGGCGAGGGTCGAGGGGCAAGGGAGAGTGCGTACTACTATGTCCGTTTCATTATGGACTACATACGGAGCAAAATGAGTGAATTTACACTCTAAAATACGTCTTTATACATCAGTGTTTGGAGTATGTACTAGTAGTTCATATTGAAATCTACTAAAAGACATATATTTCAAAAAATATGATAATCTCTCTAACCAAGGTAGGCACGAGGAGTGTATATACGTCTAACGGAGGGAGTAGTAAAATTTTCTCCTCGTCCTGCGAGCCACCGCGCGCGTGGGCGAGGGAGCGGGCGTAGGCGTAGTAAGCAAAGCTTCTCCTCGTCTTGCGACTCTACGAGCCACTACGCCTGTGGGCAGGGGAGAGCGCGTACTAAGCAGGCTTCTCCTTGTTCTGCGAGTTGACGGGACACATCAAAAGTAATACAGAGCATCTCCAGTGTATAGAGCCTTGCCTCTAAGGTAGGACCCACATGGTTTGACTCTTTTTAAAAATAACGCATCAAGTCGCAATTTGTTTGTTCACCCGTGGTACATGATCCTCCATCAAGTGGACAACCAGAACACGTGTCAAATTACCACGTGGGCTGCCTTTTCATACAGAAATGAGCTCCACTGTGTACCCGCGCGGGTGTGGTTGTGAAAGAGACGGGAGTACGTGCACCGCGCGTGCACCTCTTCTCTTCGTGCACGTCCCCCACCTACGTGGGTGTGTGTGAGAGAGATACAAAGCTAGAGAGATGGCGTGTGTGTTCGTGAGTGTTTTTTGTTATGGGGGGTGATTTCGTGAATGTATTTGTGGGAATATGTGTCGATGATGTCTCAAACAAAAATTTGACACATGCAATGTGTGTGAAATAGAGGCCTATCTATGTCATATATAGAGGGGGCAATCCACTAGAAGAGAGGGAGGGGTCATAGATATCGATAGAGTCGAAGAAAGGATCAAGTGTGTGGGTGCGAGATCGATGAAGAGAGCCATCGAAATTGTGTGTGTGCACGTCAAAGATATAGGGCGACTGACCTACCGGAACGTCAGAGGGCACATGGCAAGTTTGTGTGTGGCAGGGAGACATGACTAGAGCGCTCGATGTATCGGTGTGTGTGGGGGGGGGAGGTGGGAGGCAGAGACCTAACTAGAGAGTTAGATCGACTCATATATGTGTTGAGAAGGAGAGACCTAGCTATGTCTTGAGGGCGATCGGTCGACATCCATACGCAAGTGAAGGACGGGGAATAGGTTGGGACATAGAGAGAGAGAGAGAGAGAGAGAGAGGTAGAGTGCCGAAGGGGTGGTGGAGTTGCTTCTCAGAGATGGTGGGAGAGGCCTACTAGACAAACTGTGGGTACAACTGCAATATTATCAAGAAGAGTGGGGGTGTGTTTTTGTGTGTGCGTGTGCATGATAGATGTGTCGGGAGGCATGCATGGATGATGAAGGGGGACCATGTGTTTGGTAAGTAGACCTAACTAGATCGGTAGATCAATTGTTGTGTGTCGGAGGAAGGGAGAGACATAACTGATGAGGTAGATCGATCGACGCGTGGGGAAAACGAGTTATAAACAACCTAGCTAGCTATATGTATAGCGGGAGATCGGTCGGTGTACATCCATTTGTTAGAGGCAAATAAGGCCCAGAGAGATGGATAGAGAGAGAGAGAGATGGAGCAAGGAGGTGGTGCGAGAGGCCTACTAGCTAGATAGGGGGGAGTGTGCGATTGTGAGATCGATGAAAAGAGGGGCGAGAGTTTACACGCGTGTGGGACCGTATGAGAGACACGAGGCATGGACATAGAAAGAAGGAGATGGAAAGTGCGTGTGTATGTGGTAGGCAAACATCACTGGAGAGGTTTATCGATCGGTGTGTGTCGGAAAGGAGTTGTGGAGACCGTGGGAGAACGACCTAAAGAAAAAAAATGAAAGTGCGCGATGGATAGAATGCTGAGGGAGGGGGAGGGTGAGGAGGGCGTGTGCATGCATGAGAGAAAGTAAGTGCTAGCTACAAAGGTTAGAGGATTGTGTGGGTGTAAGAGACTAACAAAGATCATAATTCAATATGAAAGTGGATTCATATATTTGAATAAGAGATCATAGTGTTATAAACCTATGCATGCATGAATATAGCTGTGATACACATGGTGTGGTTTTGGACATGTTATACCATAATGTGATAATGTGTGGCATTTGCAACTCACAGCTAAATATTGAACAATCTAAACCATACTATATATCGAACAATCTCACATTTTATTTGAATTTGTGATAATGTGTGGTGTTTGCAGCTCACAACTAAATATCAATAAATATAAACCATACTATATATCGAACAATCTCACATTTTTTTTGAATTTGTGATAATGTGTGGAGTTTGCAACTCACATCTAAATACTTGTGGGCGTAGGGGGCGGGGCACCATACATTATGTGATAAACACATTATACATATGAGACATGGTTCAGATTATGAAGATCTAGCTAGAGCTTGAAATGCACTATGATTTGAAATCAACATAAAGTGGATTCAAATAATCAAGTTCGAGTTCATATAGTACACATAGTTCATATCTAACTCGAGAGTAATCATGTGGTGTGCTGTGCAGATAATATACAAACGATGGTTTAACTTGACAATAATGATGATTGTAGATCTTATTAAAATAGAGAAACGAATTCAAATGGTTTAACTTGACAAGAATCATGATTGTAGATCTTATTCAAATAGAGAAACGAATTCAAATTTAGTTCATATTGAAGCGGTAGTATGTACATTTGGAATGCACTAAAACGTTCATTTGAGTAGCATGGATTCAAAGTTCTGAATGGCATTTGTAGTGCGAATTGATTTGGTACAGTACATGGGACTAGACTCTCTTGTGTGGTGCGAATTGCTTTATTTTTGTTTTTTCGTCGAGGGAAGTGCGAATTGACACGTTAGGCTTGTCCAGAAATTTCAACCCGCTCCTTGTTATCCCGAAATTTTAAGATATCTCTTTGTCTCGTTGTGCTCCTAAAATTCCCTCCATCTCAACCCGCGCCTTGCTATCCCAAAATTACAACGCGCGCGAAAACTCCCAACTCCTGCCAAATCCCGACACGTGAAATTCCCGTGATACCCCTGAACCGAAAGAACCACCTAGTTCAAATCGGTGGGGCTACTTTCGTAACTTGCAAGCGCGTCCCTAAGCCATGGTTCCCCCTCCCATCCCCTCCGCACCCCATTCATACACCGAGGCCGCGAAAATCCGCGAAGCCCCACACCCTCCTCCGTCCGCCCACCCAGCCGAAGCCTCTTCACCGACGACGTCATACACAGAAACACCTCAATGTCCCACATCCACCGCACCGGATGAGGATCCGTCGTCGATCTTGTCGTCCCGCCGGTTCAGCCACCCCGTCCTCCACCTCCAAGGAGCTACCCCGATGTTCCCCTTGTCTTTCGCGCCACCTCCATTCCCACACCGCCGTCTTCACCTGCACCACCGGAAGAGCAGCATCATCACCGATTCCTCGGATGAAGCTGAGGCCTAATCAGCGCCACCAAAGAGGTTCTACACTAATCGCTGCATTTTCTTCTTGATTCGATCTCACGGTGCTGCCGGCGCTCGGTCCCGAGCCGACATGGCACGGCTCCATCTACGGCGACGTCGCTGGCCACTTCCTCCACGGCGTCGCTCCCTCGGCGACGACGTCCACATCAGTAGGAGCTCCTGCTGCATTGGCTCTCGCTCGCACTGCTGCTCTGCTCTTGCTCTCGGTCCCCTGCCTGGTCTGTTCCTGCTCTTGCTCGTGCTGCTGCTCTCGCTCTTGCTCTTACTTGCGCTGCTGCTCTACTCTTGCTCACGCTGCTGCTGCACGAGCAGCAGATCCTGCTCTCGCTCGAGCCCTTGCAGCTACTACCTGAGATGCTGCTACACGACCAGCTGCCCCGGCTCTCGCACACGCTGCTACTCCGGGCGCTGTTGCTGCTACTGCTACTTTTTTGCTACTAGTGCATTCAGTTTCGACAATAAAATTCAGTTTCGACAGCAAAATTCAGTTTCGACAGTAAAATTTAGTTTCGACAGTTAAATTCAGTTTCGACAGTTAAGTTCAGAGATGAGCGGCTGATGTATTTTACATCTAGCACTTTGTGGGTATGTATTTTACATCATCTATTGGAGATGCTATTAGAATTCCACTCAGGTTAACATTCTCTCTCTTATCCTGCTTTAGCCTCGCCGTCGTACAACTCACCGGAGCTGCTCCAATGATGAAACCCTCCATCACAGCGAAGCAGTACCCTCAGCTCCATCTCCAGACGCCTAAGATCTTCATCCCCTCCTCCGACAGCCACATCAGCCGGAGCATCCTCACCGACCAACCCAATCATGCTGACATCGACATGGCTTCGCCAAAGAGGTTGTACACTTGTTGCATCACTTTTTTACTCTACATGTTATATATATTGTCCACTAAGCACATGTAGTAACGTGAAATACGATTAGTTTCTCCTACTATATGACAAGTAGTGAGGTACCAGGCAACTTAGCTATCCGTGATGGACTCTCTCGAAAGCCATCATTATTTATTTCTTTTGAGTTGTGCATGTGTAGATGGGCCTGGGAGTTGAGGTAGTAGGGTAGTGGCCTGGGTCCAAAGTAGTACAAGTAGCACAAAAACATTTATGGAGTGTAGGATTTTACCTGTTCAAGCCTGCCTACTAGAATTGCCAGTGGTTGAAAGGAAAAGTGAAGGAAAAACATAGGAATTGGAAAGTTTCCTATGGTACTACTATTAATGCATTTGGTTCAAAGGAATGGAGCAAAGGAAAACTGTAGGATTTGTTCCTTTAGTGTCCCTTTCAAAGAAAAACAGTAGGAATTTTAATATCCACTTGGCCCTCCTTTTCAAATTCCTATTCATGAAGAACAAGACTAAGTGATAGTAGCATAATAGCATTATAACTGTACATTTTCTTGTGGTTTGACTTAATTTGACCATGCTTCTTTGCATTCCTGTGACCTTCCAATTCCTGTGAACCAAACACCCAGATTGACAGAAATCCTGCGATTTTAAATTCTTTGCACATGCATTCCTATCCTATTACTATGTATTTCCTATACCTGCGTTGTTAGAATCCTCCAATTCAAACGAGCCTGTCGGATTCAGGGCTCCGCAGACCCAAAGAAGGTTCGAACTCTGGGGCGTATGCGAAGAACTCAACCTATCCAGCCAACCAAACACGTCGCCCTACAGCCTAGCTCGATGAACAAGGAAGAAGATGGACATTGCAGTTTACCCAGGTTCGGGCCACCTTGCAGTGTAATACCCTACTGCTGCTTTGTGGTGGATTTGCCTCACGAGGGGCTGAGGATGAACTAGTACAAGGGAAGAACAACCTCACGAGGTCTGCCCTAGTGTGGGTGTGAGCTGAGGATCCAATCCTCTCTCTTGGTGGTGGCTAGCCTATATTTATAGTGGCCTCGGTCCTCTTCCTCCAAAACGAAGGCGGGAAGGGATCCCACAGTGGCCAATTTGAAAGGGGACAAGTAGTACATCTTATCCTGATGAAAGGTGGTCTTCGCCTGCAAAGCCTCTGGTCGTGACGCTGCGGTGGGCTCGGAGATGACATCCGTCCTGCTGTTCTGGCGGTCTTGGTCTCGCTGCACGGGAATGGAAACCTTTGGCTGATTCCTCGAGACCCCGCGCCTGTGCTTGCCTCCTTAGCACCAAAGAGGAAACCTGCTGCTCTGCGCTCGCCTGGCCTTGGTCGTCATGGCTTGCATCACCTCAACCTCATGAGGTGGGCACCTACATAGAAATCTCCGCTCCTCAGGAGCCAGCCTGGGAAGGCTGCTCCCTCTGGAGGTCTTGATGTCGCCCCCCCTCGCGAGGCTTGGCCCCTCGCGAGGGTCTTGTCTTGAAGGTGTTGTAGATGGACCGTACTAGGCCGTCGATGGGCCACGCCGTGGGCCGCAGGCAGGCAAGTCTGGGTACCCTGGTTCCCAGAACGCCGACAGTAGCCCTCGGGCCCAAGGCGCGCTCGGACTTGGCTTCGAGGCGAAGCCAAAGGGCAAGGGCAAAGCGTCGTGGGCCCCAATTGCCTGCGGGCCAGGCTGACGCATGGCACTTGATGGGACGTGGGCATCTCCACTTCCCCACGCCGCCTTGACAAACGCGCAACTTGACAACTGCCTGGCGCACGCAGCCTAGCCATCATTGTCCGTTGTGCTTGCCTTCTGCTCCCCTTCCTTCCTGCGAACTCGCGTCTTCCTCACCAAGATCCACGCCAGCTCCCATCCACTCCGCCGCCATGGCTCCCAGGACGAAGAAGGGGAAGGCCCGAGTGGCCGTGGAGCCCTCGCCAGGGCCGAAACCGGCGCTGGACCGGTCAACGGTGATCAACCATGCGGGGGTAGACAAGGTCCGGCAAGCCCTTGCCGCCGATTCCAACGAATGGAAGGCGACGATGGTCTAGCCTGCTTCCCGGGCCTTAATTGACATGGAGGCCACCGAAATCCCCCTTCATCTCCACGCTCTCTTCGCCAGCCTTCTTCCTCCGTTCTCCGATTTCTTCAACGCTGTGCTTTCACATTACTAGATCCACGCGTTGCATCTGGATCTTGGGTCCATCATCCTCCCCTCTGCTTTTGCCTTCTTGTGTGAGGCCTTCGTGGGCATAGCCCCGTCCGTGGCCTTGTGTAACACCCTGGATTTTGCCCATTTTCTTTTTCTTTTGATTTTGGTTTGGATTTGCCCTCCAGTGGCTTTGTGGTCTTGAAACCTGGAGAGATCACCCTTGATTCCTCTCCCAAGTGGCTTGTCAATCTCAAAACCATCCCAAGACCTTGCCATTTCCATCTTGGACCAATCCCAATATTCTTTTTCTCGGGAATATTCCTTTTTCCTATTAAAGGAATAACCATGTCTGCCCTGGGTTGTGAAGCAACCCACACTTCCATCATTCCAAAGATTCCCAAATAATTCCCATAAATTGTTTGGGTCAGATCTTCCATCAATATGTCAAAATCCTTCCTTGCCATGTCCAGAAATATTTCACCAATATTTCTTTTTTGATTCCGCCCTAGCTGGCAGTTTGTGAAGCAAGTACCTTTTATATTTGCTTGCTTGCTCTCAAACTTTTTGTGCACTCTTTCCCATCCATATCGATTCCTCATGAAAAATTTCAACTCCATTTGCCTAGTAAATATTCCTGAGCAATTTTTCAAAGTTTCTGTTCAAACAGAGGCCTTGTGAAGGAAGTGCAAGCTAGGCATATCCAAATGAGTTGAAATTTTGCAAGCATCTTCATATGCTCAAATTAACACTCTCCACAAGATTTGAGCATCATCCCATCTTCTAGGTGAGCACACCTTCCAATCTTTGCTTCTGGTCATATTTTTCTGTTCTGAAGTAACTATATTTTATATTGCTTCATAATTACTGAAAAATCACCAGAGCATTCTTATACCCATATAACTCATCTCCACAAAATTTGGGCTCATTTCAACTTCCGAATAATTCCATAGAATTTTTCCAAGATTCTGTCCATTTCGAAGCTGTGTGATTGAAGTACCATTTTGGTGTGTCCAAATGGTATGAAATTTATACAGTGTATTTGTATGCCCAAATAACTCATATCCTCCAAAATTCAACTCAATCCAAGCTAGTATATGAGTGCCACATCAAAAGTTGCATTTCTGGTCAGTAGGGCCATTTGAATAGCAAGTGCTAGCTACACTCCTCCATTTGGGCTGAAACTTGTCCATAGTACTCATCTTAGTGTGTGTTCACTCCCAGCCAAATACCAGAGTCTATTTCCTGCTCAATCTCTCGCACCTCCCATCAAACACTTTGCTGTTCCTGTGGTTGCCAGCAAGCTGTGGCCACCTCAGTGGGCACTATGCCTGTTTCTTTCCTCCTTGGCTCTATCCTTTGAATGACCTATCCAGTAGACATGATTTGGCCTATCAGAGTGCACCGGATCCGCCAGTTCACGCGGTGACTACGTGGTTGGCAAGCACGTCCACGTGCTCTGGCACTCCGCGGTGCTGTGCCGTCGGTTTCCTCCTCTCCCTCGCCACCTAGCCTTGTCTAGGAGCTTTCCCTCGATGTTGTCTTCCTCCTGGATAAGTCTCCCCCTCCTCTTTCCTTCTCCTTGCTCCACGGCGATCGCCGCCACTATTCTGCCCGTGACCGCCGTCGTCGTTTTCCCCTGTCCTCTTCCGTTCCGAGCCCTCCCGAAGCCACTACCTCCTTCTCCACCTCCCTAGATCCTCTGCCGACATCGCCATCGCCTTCCGCGTGTCCCCGAGCTCCAGTAAGTGGCTAAGCTTGCCACGGCGGCAACCTCATCCGCTCGCCATCGGGCAGTTATAAAAGCCGTGGCCCGGAGCCTCCCCAAGCACCAAGCACCACTCCAGCAGCTCCGCCTCACTCCTCTGGTCCTCCCCAACCCATCCATTCAGCCGGAGATGCCCTCTTGCGGCAACCTCATCCGCTCGCCGTCGGGCAGTTATAAAAGCCGTGGCCCGGACCCTCCCCAAGCACCAAGCACCACTCCAGCAGCTCCGCCTCACTCCTCTGGTCCTCCCCAACCCATCCATTCAGCCGGAGATGCCCTCTTGCTCCACCACCGCCGCCACGGCCGCCGCTCTCTTCCACCTAAATTCGCAGAGTGCCGGCCCCCTCCCTCTGTTCTGCCATCACCAGCAGCCCCACAAGACCCCGGTGGAGCACTCCCCAACCTTCGCTTGCTCTCCCCGCCACCGAAACATCGAGGCCACCACCGCCCGTAGCCACCATCCGCCGCGGCCGTGGGCACGCGTGTTCTCGCCCTCCCCGAGCTCTGCCTTCTACCTGGGTGAATGCACCGCGTCGCGTTGATCACTGAGGTGGTCGGAGCGTCGTCGGAGGTGGCCGGTGGCGCCGGGATGGCCACCGACGCCGCGTGCCCTGCCTCTGCCTCGCGGGCGGGAGTGAGGTTGAAGACGTCGACCGGCTCAGCCCCGCTAGCGGGCCCCGCCCTCACCACGCTGGATAAGTGGTGGGGGGTACGGGTGGGCCGGCCCAGTAGCAGCGGCAGCCTCACGGCCTAGCTGGCTCGGCCGCTTTCGGCCCAGCAGCACAGTGCCATTTAATCTTTTCCGCAGAAAAACTGCTGAGGACCCGTATGCAAGTATTTATATTATAGAAAGGTCCCTGGCAGTAAAACTGCTATAACTTTTCACCCCCTACTCCGAACAAGGTGATTCCAAAGCCCACTTCTTCGTCTCGTCGAGCTCTATCTGTTGGTGTCATTTTCATAATGTGTTGACATAGTGAAAATGACCATTTTGCCCTTGCCCGTAAACATCCCCTCCGAGAGAGAGTTGTTTCCAGCAATCGTTTCCGCGGACTCTCCGCACTTCTCCTCGGTGGTTTCTTCATACCCTAGGCAAGCCACGACAGCCACTTGCATGATGGATTTGCAGTAGCTATGGTTTCCTATTTGAATAGTTATTTAATATGTGTATGTTAATATGTTTGAGGATACTGTGTATGCTCATGTTCTATGCTCATCCTTATATTCTGTCCATGTGCATCTTGCTAGTTATCAAGTACTCGTTGGTAGCATTATGCTCATGGTTAACACTGGCAGTAGTTCATGCTAAGATCATGACAAATCTGCATGTTTCTTTATTAGTTGTTATGGTTCATCCTGTTATCATGGCTCAGCACATCATCATTCAAATTTAACCGGATGTTAATCGAACTTGAACAACTGTTGGCTGAGTCATAGTGCGCCACCGAATCGAGCTCACCAGTGCAACCACACTTGCTGGGATGGGGCAGCCCTAATTCGGACTATTGTCATGCCTCTCGCCGGTACCTCTCACCAGGGAAGGTTATGAGCGCGTGCTACCCTGGCCCGGTAGGCGGCTATAACCTTGTGAACCCAGTTTTGGTATTGAGCTCAGGTCCTCGTTTGGGACAGTTTTGTTTGGCCATGACGGTGGCAGGTGTCGGAAGGACACAAGGGTCACCCATGACATAGCCCAAAGGGCAGTGTGTCGGAGTGGCCGGGAGAGTGCCATGCAATAGACAGGGTTTTGTCGGAATGTCGTTGGTCCACCCGAATGGGAGCATGAGGCCATGCATTCCGTGGTGTGGGTACAGTGTACTAACCTCTGCAGAGTGTATGATCTATCGATAGCCGCGTCCTCGGTTATGGGCACAGTTAGTAGTAGGACACACTATGGGTCAACAGAATAATAATCTTGGTTATAACAACCCAGTTCGATAAGAAAGAAGTTGGTCGATCTTTATGTGATCACGAGAGGATCACCGTGGTATCGAGGATACCGACGTTGGTTGATCGTGATCACGAGAGGATCACCGTGGTATCTTGGATGCCGGATTTGGTTGATAGTGTTATGTGGTGATCTCAGATAAAGACCAAGCTCCTTGTGATCATGTCATCACTACGGTATTGTAATACCAAGTTTGGTTGGTCCCGAGGCTATCATGTGGCACACTCGATGGTAAGTTCTTACAGGTGATGGTTACGGGGTAACCTCATGACAGAGTAAGTTGCAACCTGTTGCATGTAGTGTCATCCTATTATATATGCCATGCCATGCTTATATTGTTCTAGCATCATTAGGTTTACACCTGCTTAACCTGTAAATGCCATGCTGTCGCTTGTCTTGATTGCTTTGGTTGCTATGAGCTTGCGAGTACATTCAAAGTACTCACTTGGCGTGTCATGCCAGTTTGCAGGTCTTGCCATGATTGCTTGATTGTCGAGGAACCCAAGTTTGTGAGCTAGGATACGCGTTCCAGCCAGAGTCCCTGCGGAGTGGAGTTCATCGCTGCTGTCGTTGTTTCGCTGCCAAGGGTACTCCATTTCCTCGGGTTGTTCCGCTGCTAGCATAGAGCTATCCTGGGCAGGCGTAGTATCGTCGTGCCAATGTAATCTTTGTACCCTTGTAACCTTATCCATAGTAATAAAGAGTTGATTTGTTCTATGCCAACAGTGTCGTATTCCAGAAGACTTGTCTCTGGGCTGGAATACGGGGCGTTCCGGTTTCCTCTGAGCCGGGGTGCCACACCTTGCTCCACCATTTCTTCTCGCTCCACTTAGTCGACGGCAGGCAATGCTCAGGGTGCGTGTTGTTCCAAGCGGTGGCGGCGACTGTTGGCTCCGGCATCGACTTCACACTCCGCCCGGACACGAGGGGGTTCCGGAAGCAGTGGGTGTATGTGGACGCCACCGTGCTCAGCCCCTGCTCCTTCTTCCATCGGCACCGGCAGAACCGAGCTCCGGTTGGGGGCACGCGGAGCTTGCCGACCCATGAATTGCACGCATCTTGTCCAGGCTGGCCAAGCTAAGGCAAGAGGGGGTGACGATGGCGATGGTGGTGAAGGAATTTGCCCGACGGCGCATTGCTCCGCTCCAGCGTCATACTCGCCCAATGTGGGACTTCTCCGGCCCTGATGACCCCATAAGGCTCCAGGTGCCCTCGCTCTCCCCCATGACGTTGCACAAGGTGCTGCAGCTCCTGACTGGTGGGGAGCCCGCCGCGCTTCCTGTGGAGGGGCGCCCCTTGTACAACAGCTCGAACGGGAAGGCCTTCGCCGATAAGATGCCACGCTTTGACGAGTGGGGGTTGCTCCCCGAGGGCCATGGGGGGCCTCGTGAGAACCCCATCTTGGTGGCTCCTGTGCTCGTCAGTCCTGTGGTGCACGCTCCAGAGGTGGCCGCGGTGGAGCAAGCGCCGCCGAGCACTCCTGAGGTGGCTGCTGGAGAGCAGGCACCACCGAGCACTCCTGAGGTGACGACTTACACCCCCGCAAGCAGCATGGGAGGAGCCCCGTCCATGGGGGCAGTTGCCGCCCCTGCCGCAAAAGGCCACGCGCCGGTCTGCGGCGTGCCCTTTCCAGACCTCGGGGTGTCCCGCAAGAGGAAGGTGCTTGGGAGCCACTGCGGCCCCGCTCCCCGGGCCCTGAAGAAGAAGAAGTGGCTAGTCTTGTATGAGTAAGTACCTTGCCCTTCTTGATTTCCGCATATCGCGTCCTCTCCTGACTTTTGCCCCTCAGGATCCCTTCCATCGCGGTGGTGAGCCCGCCCGGAGCACGACCTCCGGAGGCCTCTGGTTCAATTGCGCCCCCGGGCCTCCCGAGCTGGGCGACTGCGCGTGGGGTGGTGTCCGTTCATGAGCCGGGGCCGCCGTTGGAGGGCCGCGGGCCCGCACTCCCGGCGTCCTTCTTTCGGAGAGACTTTTGGGGCACGGAGGCTGTGCCGAGGGCTCCTCCACTGGTTCTTGCCGATGGTTGGGCGATCCGCGCGACGGCTCCATCTTCAAGCAGCGGGGCTGGACCACGCCGTGCCCCGTCCATGGCCCGGGGAGGGGTCGAGGGAGCTCCAGCCACCGGTCCCCCGCCGGAGACAGGTGGGCCATCTCGTGCCCCTCTGGCATACTGGGCGTAAAGGAAGGGCCCGGCCGAGCGCTGGAGCTCGCACGCGGGCGCAGTGCCGTCCGTCACGACCTTCTTCGGGAAGCGACGAGCGCGCTAGGCCGCCTCGGGGTAGAGCTTGTCGATGTCGACAGGCGGCTCGAGGCGGAGGGCCTCCACTTGGCGCGCGAATGGCGCCAACTGAAAATCGCCATCAACTTCAGGCGCTTACGGCACGAGCGCACCCGCGCGGAGGCCGAGGAGTCCCTTGCAGCTTCTCGGGAGGCTTGCTCCCGCTCCCTGGAGGAGGCCCGAGCTGCGGATCGTCGTCGCGAGGCGGTCGAGGAGCGCGAGAGGGAGCTTCGAGCCTCGAACGCCGCTCTTGAGCGGCAGGTCCAGGCGCGTAGAGCCGCTCTTGCAGCACTGCCGGGTGGGACCCCCACGGACGAGGCGGGAGTCCGGGCGCGCGAGGACGCGCTGGCGCTCGAGGCATTGGAGCACAGCCTGGAGCGCAAGCGACTGGAGGTGATGGAGCACCAAGTAGCCACAACCAAGGATGCCCTTGCCTCTCGGGAGGCGAGGATCCAACATGAGGTCAACCGGAAGGTGGTCGGGATCCGCGAGGCCCTTATCGAGGAATATCGCCAGAAGCTGGGGCTCCAGGAGGCTCGCTTCAAGTGACGACACGCTGAACTTTAGGGCAAGGCCGATGACCTCAAAGCGAAGCTGGCCGCGGCCGTGAGAAGGCCGCCGAGGCGGCCCGGGCCACTGCTGAGGCCGAGCTGTTCTCCCTTCATCAGCAAGTCGAAGGTGTTACGTCCCTCAAGGAGAAAGCCTCGAACGAGGCGGGACATCGCTGAACGCTACAGCGCGAGCGTTCCTTGATGTTCGAGGACCTCAGGGTCAGGGCCAACCGGGCACTAAGCAACATCTGCGATGAGAGCATCTCCCGCCCGTACGAGGCTGATGATGTCGGCTACCTCCGCTTCTTCACCCATGTCGTGACCTGCCTCGAAGGCGGGGCCACGAAGGCGCGCCATCTCGTCAAAGAGAAGAGCCGCGACCTTCTCGGGCGCGTGTTCTGGCGTGTCTTCAGCCACCTTCTTAGCCTCGACCCCGACTTCGACTTCAGCGCCGCGATAGCCCCCGTGCCCGGAGTGACCCAGGGCAACCTGGCGAGCTGGGTTGACGACCACGTGGACAACCTGATCGCAGAATTCGCCCTTGCCGACGATGTTGCTGCGCTCGCAACCGAAGAGGATGAAGCCGATGGTGATGATGATGACAACGATGCCGACGGTAGCGCATCTCGCTAGGCTTGTATTTCCCTGTTTGCCTGCCAAAATTTCGGATATGGCCCTGCGGGGCATGAAAGCATTTTGGGGGGGGGGGGCTTCCCTGTAATGCATGAAACAATGATGTGCTCTCTAAATTATTTTTGAAAATATGCCATCGTGAGCCGAAGAGCTCCTGAATAGAGTAGTTGGCGTGGCTTAGCTTTTGTGCTCGCGACCTTGGATGGGTTCTTGTATCGCAGGGACGCGTTTCTCCTGAGACGGGCCCTCCAGAGCCCCCAGTCTGCGGGATCTCAGGAAGGGCTTGTGAGGGCTTAGGGCCTCCCGATGCGCCTCTGCCAGGCGTCGAGCTCCGCGGGAGTATTTGGGGGGGGGAGCACCCAACGCTGAGTGCCCCTAAGGCCCAGGGCTAAATGCCGGGCATGGTGCGTGCCTGCTGACTCGCTAGAAAGTGCCGCGCGAGTAGCCAAGTGCCAAAGTTTGGCAAGGTGTGCGCACGGGCGGACCCATGGCAGTTATGTGCTTGGCCCGGAGGGGGCCCTGATGCCGCTCGGGCTAGCTCAGATGCGCACACCACACCCAGCCCCCGCTCGCGGGGCGCTCGGTGGGAGAGCAGCAGGTGGAAGCCGTGCCTCCCAAAACACAAATCGAAGGAAAAGGAAACACCGCGAGTCGAAAAAATTCCCCCCTTTTCTTTTAATAAGTGCAAGAAGTTTCGAATTTCATTCATAAGGCAACAAATCAGATTACAAAAGAGGGCAAATAAGACGGCCGCGTCCGGCGTCTACACTGGTCTTCTAGTCTTCCCCTAGCATGGAGCATGGGGCCTCCACTGGGCGTGGGCATAGCCATTGGGGGGCATTGTCGACTGCCAGCGCGAAGCATGGTGCTTCCACTTGGACATGGGTGGGAGCCCCCGTGAGGCTCAGGGGCAGCGCTCAGGAGACTCCGGGGCATGTACAGCCCCACTCATTATTACGTGAGAGTGTCATGAGCGGAGACTTGAGGGGCGCTCCTTGCCCCCTGGGCAGGAACCCCACTCCGCGCATACCCCGGTCACCGTTGGGGCGTCTAGAAACCAGGACAGGACCTAGGGGCAAGGGGCTACGCAAGCGGTGGTGAGGGGGCCGTGGGCCTCCCCCTGGGGGGAGGGCTCGCCGGCGCCTCCCCCAAGAGAAGACCCGCTTCTGGGTGGCACATGCCACCATAGTGGTGGCGCCACACGCCCCGCGACACGGGGGGAGCCTTGGCGCCAGGCCCCCGCTGCGTATGGGGCGTGTCCCTGCGCGACCTCCTGGTGCGCCCCGCCAACTCGGGGCGAGGCCAGCCCCCGGAGGTGCGCTGTCTTGGCACGATCTACCTGCGATCTAAAGTTAGCACGACATGTCCCAAAGATATGGGTTGTAAGTGATAGTTGTTGCTGCGGGAGGCGTCGTCAGGGCGTTGGGTAAGCCCGTGGAGGGCCCCGGCCCTGCGTGGCCTTGGCGACTCTATCATCCAAGCCGATGAGGGGAACGCGCACGGGCTTCTCCTCTGCTCGCACGACGAACCCGTCGGTGGCGGCATGGAGGCTCCAGGGGCCATCATTCCAAGGCCAGCCCCTAGTCCCTCTGCTCCGCCGCCCATCATCCTTGGTGCCTGGTCATGCCGGCCAGGGGGCGATCCTTCAGCATGGCTCCAGGACGGGTCGCCTACCCCGGCCATGCTTCGGGGAAACGCATCTTGGGTTGGGTAGGCGGCGTTGCGCGCTAGACCCCTGCCGTGAGATCCTCCGGGCTCCCCTCGGAAGGGCTAGCGGACGACGCGGGGGCAGACGCGAGCTCCCGACAGCGTCCAAGATGCGGGCTGGACGCAGAAAGGCGCCGCGCCCTCACAGGCAGCGTCAAGCAGCTCGGCGACCCGGCCGAGCAAGGCGCCGTGCCCGCTCTCCGCCAGCCTGCATTGCAGTAATATGCGCGCCATGAGGAGCGCAGTGTGCATGTTTGCCTGCTCTCAGTGAGCGCGCAGGGACGACGCCACAGCGTAACCGGAAGACCGCATGGTGACACAAGTGCGGTGCTGCACGGGAAAGGGTGGAAGTAGCTCGTGCCGCCGACGGCCGGTGACACCAGTGGTCGCGCCAGTCGTGGGGAGCATGGGGTGATGGGCTCCGCGGCCTGGGGGTACCGCCTGAGTGTCTCTGGCGGCCCAATGCTCGGCGCAAGCTCAGGGAACCCCCGCCATATAAGCGACGGAGCGGGAGTGGAGCAAAAGTTGGAGAAGAGCTCCGACACGCCCATACCTGGCACACCAAATGTCGGATTCAGGGCTCCGCAGACCCAAAGAAGGTTCAAACTCTGGGGCATGTGCGAAGAACTCAACCTATCCAGCCAACCAAACGCGTCGCCCTACAGCCTAGCTCGATGAACAAGGAAGAAGATGGACATGGCAGTTTACCCAGGTTCGGGCCACCTTGCGATGTAATACCCTACTCCTGCTTTGTGGTGGATTTGCCTCACGAGGGGCTGAGGATGAACTAGTACAAGGAAAGAACAACCTCACGAGGTCTGCCCTAGTGTGGGTGTGAGCTGAGGATCCGATCCTCTCTCTTGGTGGTGGCTAGCCTATATTTATAGTGGCCTCGGTCCTCTTCCTCCAAAACGAAGGTGGGAAGGGATCCCACAGTGGCTAATTTGAAAGGGGACAAGTAGTACATCTTATCCTGACGAAAGGTGGTCTTCGCCTGCAAAGCCTCTGGTCGTGACGCTGCAGTGGGCTTGGTGATGACATCCGTCCTGCCGTTCTGGCGGTCTTGGTCTCGCTGCACGGGAATGGAAACCTTTGGGTGATTCCTCGGGACCCCGCGCCTATGCTTGCCTCCTTAGCACCAAAGAGGAAACCTGCTGCTCTGCGCCCGCTGGCGTCCGCCTGGCCTTGGTCATCATGGCTTGTGTCACCTCAACCCCATGAGGTGGGCACCTGCATAGAAATCTCAGCTCCTCGGGAGCCAGCCTGGGGAGGCCGCTCCCTCTGCAGGTCTTGATGTCGCCCCCCTCGCGAGGATTGGCCCCTCGCGAGGGTCTTGTCTTGAAGGTGTTGTAGATGTGTCGTACCAGGCCGTCGATGGAGCCACACCGTAGGCCGCAGGTAGGCAAGTTTGGGTACCCTGGTTCCCAGAACACCGACAGAGCCCTTACAGAATTACTTCTCTTACAGATAGTTGTCAAAGAAAACCTTGTGTGGTTTGTCCTGCTTCTGCTGCGCCGTCGTCCACCCCAGCTCAGCTGCTCCAATGACAGAAGGGTCCACCACAGCAGGGATCCGCCCTCCAGACTGTCTTTCGCCACCTCAGATCTTCTTCCCCGCCGCCGGCAGCCACAACAACTGCATTACCATCATCAACTGAGCAGATGACCTCGAGGACTACACGGGTCCGCAAGAGAGGTCGCACTCTTTCGTGTCTGCTTATGTTATGCATCGCTTAATATTACATGCTACTTTATTGTCCTGTTCACTGATTAGACTCTGAGTCAGCTCCAAACTAATGCTCAAACTTGAGGTTTTAAATGGTTGTGGGGTACATATCGGGGCCGCACTCAATAGTATCTGTCTACTATTTGCTTAATCCCTGGTGTCTACTATGAGTTTCATGTTGGGTGGGAAACAAACAGTAAAGAAGCCATTATTTGTATTTTTTAACTGAAGCCATTATCTACCTGCTATCATTGGTTTTGGGTCTATCCACAGGTTGCTACCATCACTCTGGATTTCTGCATGCACTCCTTACATAATCTCACTATGTTTTATTCCTATGCATGTCAGTTATTGTACACAATGGAACTGAACATGTAGAGCAAAAGAGATGAGCCTTGCGTGGCAATAAAATTTCATGCAGATGTCGCTCCATGGTGGGCGCAAAGGCAGCCCCCCTCCACCCATTTCAGATTGTAATCAAGAGGAAGATAACTATTCTGAGGGGGATTTAGAAGGAGAAGACCACTCCTATTTACCCCCTGAGGTCTTCGCTCTAACTTGGCATGCTGATGTTGGTCATATCATGCATATGGTGCCTTGCATTGCTTACTTTATACATCAAATATGTCATCTGCTTAGTTTAGACATGCTTTGTGTGAATGCCATCTGTTTAGTTTCTTTATCGTATATGTGAATTATGCACCGCCATCTTGTTTAGCCAGGCATCATATATGTGAATTTTGCAATGCCATCCTGCTTAGCCAGTCATCTTATATGAGAATTATATCATGCCATCCTTTTTTTTCATTATGTATTACATTTGTCAACAATGTTAGTACATTCAACTAATCTTTGTGTGCATCAGCCATTTGACATGGTGATGGAAAATTCTGGAGTGAAAACAAGGTCTTCAGAGCAGACTATGCTATCTAACGAAGCGCATATCTCGCTGGTTACGGATAGCTCCTCAGAGGAGGATTCAGGGATAGATGACCAGTCCTATCCCCCCCCCCCCGAGGTGTATGCTCTAACTTGGCAGGGTTATGTTGCTTATATCGTGTGTATGGTGTCTTGCATTGCTATGTCATTTGCTTAGTTTAGACATGCTTTGTGTGAATGCCACATGTTTAGTGTCTAATTACCATATATGTGAATTATGCACTGCCATCTTGTTGCAAGACATTATATATGTGAATTATGCAATGCTATCTTGTTGCAAGGCATTATATATATGAATTATGCAATGCCATGCTGTTTAGCCAATCAACATATATGTGAATTATATCATGCTATCCTTTTTTTGTATTACGTACTCCATTTGTCGACAACGTTTGTATATTCAACTACTCTTCCTGTGCATCAGCCATTTGAAGCGGTGATGGAAGTATCTGGAGTGAAAACAAGGTCTTCAGAGCAGACAATGCTACCTGTTGAAGCAGACATCTTGCTAGTTACAGATAGCTCCTCACAGGAGGATTCAGAGAAAGATGACCAGTCCTATTTCCCCGCGGAGGTCTATGCTCAAACTTGGCAGGGTTATATTACTCATATCATGCATATGTTGTCTTCAATTGCTTAGTTTTTACATCATATATGCAATTGCCATCTGCTTACTTGCTTAGTATATAAATCATATATTTGAATTATATCATGCCATCATGTTTACATAAACAACATCTATCTGAATTATGGCATGCCAACCCATTTAATAAAGACATCATATAGTTATATCATCTCATCCTGTTTAGTGTTTACAGTCATCATATTTTGAATTATATCATTCTATCCGTGAATTATATCATGCTGTCATGTTTCCATAGGCAACATGTATGTGAATTATGGCATGCCAACCTATTTAATAAACACATTGTATAGTTATATCATGTCATCCTGTTTACATAGTCATCATATTTTGATCTATGTCTTTCCATCCTGTTTAGTTAGCCATCATATATGTGAAATTGTTTCATGCTATCCTGTTTAGTTAGCCATCATATATGTCAAATTGTGTCATGCTGTCTGTTTGGTTAGACAACATAAATGTGAATTATTTTGTGCCCTCTTTTATTCCCCACTATCCATTGCACTTGTCTATCATACAATGTCTGTACATTCAATTACTTTTCTTGTTTATCAGCCATTTAAATTGGAGAGGGTGATAGCAGTATCTAAGGGAGTAACAACACGGTCTTCAGAAAAGATAGTGCTACCAGTCGATGCAGATAGAACCACAGTTGTACTTGCCCAAGAATCAGCCCCACCACACATAACCCAGACTCTCACAGATTGTACCCCTACCCAGTTGGACAGAGACCCAGCTAAACCCCTTCTAACCCCAACCCCAGCAGATAGTAACCCAGTTCCAATTGACACAGCACTGTCTCCACCACAGAGCACCCAAACATGAGCAGTTAGAAAGGCAACTGCAGTGCCCAAAGCACGAGGACCACCACTTCGAATCCCAACTCAACGCTTAAAGCAGAAGAAGAATTGTTCTCAGGTCAGGTTCTGTAGTTATGGTTCATACTCCTTTGCTCTTGCATCACTGTATTTACTCATACCAACTATTTTCAAATTTGAAGGATGGAATTGAAACTCCAATGGCGCAACAGGTATGTTTTAACCCTGTTTCTTTAACTGGTTTGCTGTTGTAACTTGCTCTATGTTGATTTCAGTTTCAATTGAATAAACAGTTATGTTCTCATGTCATGCACATTACAAGTCTTGTTATTGCTATGTAGTTTCCCACACTTATATTCTGTCTATGCTGCTTTGTCTTAAACATATATTATTTGAACTGTGTCTCTATCTTGATTTGGCAACAAAAACTAGAATGATATAGACCATACAGTGACCATGGTACATAGATATATGTTTGTTTCATGCTGTTATCCTGTCCACTTTACTACTGAACTGATTTACCAAAATGAGTTTCATATACAACATGGTAAACCTATGATGTGTCCGCTTGTTTCTCTTTTAGAATGTGGACAAAATATTGGAGAAGAGTATCCCGTTATGCAATGGTAAAGGAACTAATGCAGATAAGGTTAAAGATAGTGAGACATCCCTGTTGGTCTCCAAGAAACCTGATAAAAACTATCTTGATGACAGTGAGACAACCCAAAAGTCCTGTCTTGATGTAGTGTTCAAGTTACTGGCCACTACTGCTGGCACAAGCTCTTCGAACTCGCTGCCTAAATCAGTTCATCTTCTTGAGTCTCAACTTCAAGCCGAAGGACTGAGGAAGTACCTGCAGAATTCAGATGCATACTTTCTGGTGCAACAGCAAGAGCTGGAGGATTTAAGCACCAAACAAGAGAAAGTTGATAAGCTTGCTAAGCATCTTGCCAGCATGCTGGGTACCCAGGATATTGTTTCTTGAGCTCTTCTGAAGTGGTTTCAGTTCTGGACTTGTTTTGCTGTGGCGTTTATTTGCACTGGTCGCCAACTTTGACAACCAGTGTATGTGATATGCTGCTTTGTTCCCTATATTTGCACTGGTGGCGAACTTTGATGCCCAGTGGATGTAATATGTGTAATAGCCGTAATAGCCTAGCGTTAGTTGCTTGCTTATTTATTTCCTTATTGTCTTGTTTAGTTGTTTGCTTGTAGTCACTGTAGTTCTTTTTCCGCGTTTTTCTAGTGGCCACAATAACCTATTTTTTATAACTAGGCCACAATAACCATGGGCAACATACGGACCATTGTAACCATGGTCCTGCTACCTGCTGTAGTGACCATGGGCCTCCTACGGGCCGTAGGATCCATGGGCCCTCGATGGGCTGTATATTCAATGGGCCTTATACGGGCCGTATTATTAGTGGACCAATGATGGTCCGCAAAATGGGTCGTAAACGGGCTAGAGTGGAAATCATGTGTTTATGGCCCAACCATAACGGGCCGTTAATAGGCCAAAATGTATAACGGGCTTAATTCTATCGACAGGCATCACAGGTCGTTAATGGGCCATATTTGATGACTCTATGAAAACAGCCCAACGGGTTAACGGGCCACAAACGGGCCGACTGTAACCACGGGCTTAATTTGGCCCACAAGCAGAACAGGCCAGTAACGGGCCGTAAGTAACCGAATGCTGGAAATGAGCCCAAGAATAAATGGGCCCTTAGAAGGCCGAAAGGTAACACGGGCTGGAAACGGCCCAACGGAATAATGGGCCGTTAATGGGTGTAAAGAGTTACACTATTCATTATGGGCCAGTTTCACCACGGGCCTTTAAAGGGCCAAGAGTTACAAAGGACCTCGTATGGGCCGGAAGTTACAATGGGCTGGAATCATATTGGACGACCCAGATAACGTTACTGGGCCCAATTCGGATTGGCCATAACGGGCCGTGAGTTGGCGGGCTGTAAATCGGCTATATGTGAACAGACCATTAACAGGCTTTTCGTGGGCCGGCCCGCTACCTTTTGACCAAGTCAAATGGGCCAGCCTTTTCACCTGAATGTGCATTTGTTGGGCCGTGCCACATGTCGATGTATCATAGGCGCCTCCCGTCCAATGAGTGGATGACATCTGTCCCAACGCTGAGCCGACACGTGGTTCCTCTGGCCATTGAGAATTTTACACGTGGAAAATCCCCATTGGTCCGAGTTGTTAATGGGTTATCGGATCCAAACCGGAACCCGATAGCTTAACGGTGACCCATTACGGTGGATGCCATGTGTCGGTTACCCTTGACGAAAGCACTTCCATGACGCGCCATTTATCGTCATGGAAGTGGACACTCCCGTGATGATAATTTTGGTAATGTCATGGAACACTTGTACGACAGCACAGGTATGACTATCTTGATTCTGTCATAAAATCATCATGGATGTACATGCATGACAGAAAACGTGACCTACTGTGACAAACACGTATCATCACGGAAGTGTATTTTTTTTGTAGTGATACAAAGATATCTTAATCATGCATAAAAGAGTTCAGAAAAGACTCAAATAATATTCATAGATAATCTGATCATAAATCCACAATTCATCGGATCTCAACAAACACACCGCAAAATAAGATTACATCAGATAGAACTCCAAGAACACCAAGGAGAACATGGTATTGAAGATCAAAGAGAGAGAAGAAGCCATCCAGCTACTAGCTATGGACTCGTAGGTCTGTGGTAAACTACTCACGCATCATCGAAAGGGCAGCAAGGTTGATGTAGAGGCCCTCCATGATTGAAACCCCCTCCGGCAGGGTGCCGGAAAAGGCCCCAAGATGGGATCTCACGGGAGCATAGGCTTGCGGCGGCGGAAAAGTATTTTGGTGGACGCTTCTGATGTTGGGGGAATATTTCTGAATTTATAGAGGTGGAATTAGGGTTGGAGGACACCTGAGGGGCCCCCAAGCCCTCAGGATGCGCCCCCCCTGGGGCGCGCCCTAGAGGCTTGTGGCCTCCTCGAGACTCTTCTGGCCCTCTCTCCAAGTTACGTAGGTGTCTTCTGGTCCAAGAAAAATCATCGTAAAGTTTTATTCCGTTTGGACTCCGTTTGATATTCCTTTTCTGTAAAAGTCAAAAACAAGGAAAAAAACTGGCACTGGGCTCTAGGTTAATAGGTTAGTCCCAAAAATAATATAAAATAGCATATTAATGCATATAAAACATCCAAAACAGATAATATAATAGCATGGAACTATCAAAAATTATAGATACGTTCGAGATGTATCAAGCATCCCCAAGCTTAATTCCTGCTCGTCCTCGAGTAGGTAAATGATAAAAACAGAATTTTTGATGTGGAATGCTACCTAACATATTTGTCAATGTAATCTTCTTTATTGTGGCAAGAATGTTCAAATCCATAAGATTCAAGACAAAAGTTTAATATTGACATAAAAACAATAATACTTCAAGCATACTAATAAAGCAATCATGTCTTCTCAAAATAACATGGCCAAAGAAAGTTATCCCTACAAAATCATATAGTCTGGCTATGCTCCATCTTCATCACACAAAGTATTTCATCATGCACAGCCCCTATGACAAGCAAAGCAATTGTTTCATACTTTTGGTGTTCTCAAACTTTTTCAACTTTCACGCAATACATGAGTGTGAGCCATGGATATAGCACTATAGGTGGAATAGAATATGGTGGTTGTGGAGAAGACAAAAAGAAGGAGAAAGTCTCAAACCAACTAGGCAAATTAATGGGCTATGGAGATGCCCATCAATTGATATCGATGCAAGTGAGTAGGGATTGCCATGCAACGGATGCACTAGAGCTATAAGTGTATGAAAGCTCAAAAAGAAACTAAGTGGGTGTGCATCCAACTTGCTTGCTCATGAAGACCTAGGGCAATTTGAGGAAGCCCATCATTGGAATATACAAGCCAAGTTCTATAATGAAAAATTCCCACAAGTATATGAAAGTGACAAAATAGGAGACTCTCTATCATGAAGATCATGGTGCTACTTTGAAGCACAAGTGTGGAAAAAGGATAGTAACATTGTCCCTTCTCTCATTTCTCTCATTTTTTTCTTTTTTTTTGTTTGGGCTTCTTTGGCCTTTTTTATTTTTTTATAAAGTCCGGAGACTCATCCCAACTTGTGAGGGAATCATAGCTTCCATCATCCTTTCCTCACATGGGACAATGCTCTAATAATGATGATCATCACACTTTTATTTACTTACAGCTCAAGAATTACAACTCGATACTAGAACAAAATATGAATCTATATGAATGCCTCCGGTGGTGTACCGGGATGTGCAATGATCAAGAGTGACATGTATAAAAATATGAATGGTGGCCTTGCCACAAATACTATGCCAACTACATGATCATGCAAAGCAATATGACAATGATGGTGCGTGTCATAATAAAATGGAACGGTGGAAGTTACATGGCAATATATCTCGGAATGGCTATGGAAATGCCATAATAGGTAGGTATGGTGGCTGTTTTGAGGAAGGGTATATGGTGAGTTTAATGCACCGGCGAAAGTTGCGCGGTACTAGAGAGGCTAGCAATGGTGGAAGGGTGAGAGTGCGTATAATCCATGGACTCAACATTAGTCATAAAGAACTCACATACTTATTGCAAAAATTTATTAGCCATCGAACAAAAGTACTACACGCATGCTCCTAGGGGGATAGATTGGTAGGAAAAGACCATCGCTCGTCCCTGACCGCCACTCATAAGGAAGACAATCAAAAAAATAAATCATGCTCCGACTTCATCACATAACGGTTCACCATACGTGCATGCTACGGGAATCACAAACTTTAACACAAGTATTTCTACCAATCCACAATTACTCACTATCATGACTCTAATATCACCATCTTCATATCTCAAAACAAATGCAAGGAATCAAAAAATCTCATCTTATTCAATGCTCTTTATACGAAAGTTTTTATTATATCCCTCTTGGATGCCCATCATATTAGGACTAAATTCATAACCTAAGAAAATTACCATGCTCTTTAAGACTCTCAAAATAATATAAGTGAAGCATGAGAGTTCACCAATTTCTATAAAATAAAGCCACCGTCGTGCTCTAAAAAGATATAAGTGAAGCACTAGAGCAAACTGCCTAGCTCAAAAGATATAAGTGAAGCACATAGAGTATTCTAATAAATTCACGATTAATATGTGTCCCTCTCAAAAGGTGTGTACATGAAGGATGATTGTGGAAAACTAAAAAGCAAAGACTCATAACATACAAGACGCTCCAAGCAAAACACATATCATGTGGTGAATAAAAATATAGCCTCAAGTAAATTTAACAATGGATTGAAGACGAAAGAGGGGATGCCATCCGGGGCATACCCAAGCTTAGATGCTTGGTTGTCCTTGAATATTACCTTGGGGTGCCTTGGGCATCCCCAAGCTTAGGCTCTTTCCACTCCTTATTCCATAGTCCATCAAATCTTTACCCAAAACTTGAAAACTTCACAACACAAAACTCAACAGAAAATTCATAAGATCCATTAGTATAATAAAATAAATCACCACTTTAGGTACTGTTGTGAACTCATTATAAATTTATATTGGTGTTATATCTACTGTATTCCAACTTCTCCAGGGTTCGTACCCCCCGATACTACCCATAGATTCATCAAAATAAGCAAACAACACATAAAAACAGAATCTGTCAAAAACAGAACAGTCTGTAGTAACCAGAATATTAATAATACTCATGTAACTCCAAAAATTCTGAAAAATTAGGACAACAGAGGCAATTCATATATAAATCTTGTGTAAAAAATAAATAAAAATCCGCGCTCCAGTGAATTTAAACAATTCTGCTACTGGACGCAACAGTTTCTGTTTTTCAGCAAAACCAAATCAACGATATACCAAAGCATCCCAAAGGTCTTGCTTGGCTCAAACACTAATTAAAACACCAAAGCACAATTACTACAGAGGTAATAATGTGTATTTATTGAAAAACAGAACCAAAAACAAAAAACATAAAAATAAAATTGGGTTGCCTCCCAACAAGCGCTATTGTTTAACGCCCCTAGCTAGGCATAAAACATAGATCGAGGTATTGTCATCTTTGGTATGCAAACCATAAGTAGCCCTCATAATAGATTCATATGGCAACTTAATTTTCTTTCTTGGAAATTGTTCCATGCCCTTCCTTAACGGAAATTGAAATCTAATGTTTCCTTCTTTCATATCAATAATTGCACCAATCGTTCTAAGAAAAGGTCTACCAAGAATAATAGGACATGTAGGATTGCAATCTATATCAAGCACAATAAAATCTACGGGCACATAATTCCTATTTGCAACAATAAGAACATCATTAATCCTTCCCATAGGTTTCTTAATAGTGAAATCCGCTAGATGCAAATTCAAAGAACAATCATCAAGCTTATGGAAACCTAGCACATCACATAAAGTTTTCGGAATCGTGGAAACGCTAGCACCCAAATCACACAAAGCATTGCACTCATAATCTTTAATTTTAATCTTAATAGTAGGTTCCCACTCATCATAAAGCTTTCTAGGGATAGAAACTTCCAACTCAAGTTTTTCTTCAAAAGATTTCATCATAGCATCAACGATATGTTTAGTAAAAGCTTTATTTTGATTATAAGCATGAGGTGAATTAAGCATGGATTGCAACAAGGAAATACAATCTATCAAAGAACAATTATCATAATTAAAGTCCTTGAAATCCAAAAGAGTGGGTTCATCGCTACTTAAAGTTTTGACCTCTCCAATCCCACTTTTATCATTTTTTTTTCATTAAGATCTTTAAACTCCAAATTATTGGGATGCCCTCTAGCTAAAGTTGACTTATCTCCAGTCCCATCTTTATCAAGATTAATATTAGAAAACAAAGATTCAATAAGAGTCACACCAATCACTTTAAGATCTTCATCATTATTTCAAGACTTCGGTTTAGTGGCCATCTTATTTACTAAAGTGGTTTGCTTATCGGAAATTTGGCCTACTAAATTTTCAATATGAGCAAATTGAGATTTAAGACCATAAATTTCTTTAGTAACAACATCAAGCTCTTTATTAATATAATCCATCATAGTTTTTTGTTCCTTAAGTTCGTTCCTAAAGAAACTATTATGCTCAAATTGTAAGGACATAAAACTTTTTGCATTATTTTCAATTTCTTCCAACTTCCTATAGTAAGGATCAAAGCTCTTGGGTTGAGCCATAAGGAAAAGCAAGCAATCTAACACTCAAGCAAATGAAAAGCAAACGAAAAAGACGAACAAAAGAAGGCGAATAAAAAGGCAAATACTTTTGTATTTTTCTGAAAACGCTTTAGAAGTGGGGGAGAGGAAAACGAGAGGCAAATGGTAAATAATGTAAGTGCAAGAGATGAGAGTTTATGATGGGTACTTGGTAGGCTTGATGTAGAACCTCATTGCCAACGGTGCCAGAAATTCTTCCTACTACTTCTTGAGCTTGCGTTGATTTTTTCCTTGAAGAGGAAAAGGTGATGCAGCAAAGTAGGGATAAGTATTTCCCTCAGTTAAGAACCAAGGTATCAATCCAGTAGGAGGCACAAGCAAGTCTCCAATCTATGCACCTGCACAAACTAACAAACACTTGTACACAACACGAAAAAGGGGTTGTCAATCCCTTCACAATCATGAACAAGAGTGAGATCTAATAGAGATGGGTATAAAAGATAAATAAAAGAGCAAACTAAAGTAAATATAAATAAATTACAGCAAGGTATTTTTGGGTTTTTTGGTTTATAGATCTGAAAATATAAGATGGAAAATAGACCCGGGGGCCATAGGTTTCACTAGAGGCTTCTCTCTTGAAAGAAAACATACGGTGGGTTAACAAATTACTGTTGAGCAATTGATAGAAAAGCGCAAAGTGATGATGATATCTAAGGCAATGATCATGAATATAGGCATCACGTCCGTGACATGTAGACCGAAATGATTCTGCATCTACTACTATTACTCCACACATCTACCGACTCCTGCCTGCATCTAGAGTATTAAGTTCATAAGAACAAAGCAACGCTTTAAGTAAGATGACATGATGTAGAGGGATAAACTCAGGCAATATGACATAAACCCCATCTTTTTATCCTTGATGGCAACAATACAATACGTGCCTCGCTACCCCTTCTGTCACTGGGTGAGGACACCACAAGATTGAACCCAAAACTAATCACCTCTCCCATTGCAAGAAAAACCAATCTAGTTGGCCAAACCAAACCGATAGTTCGAAGAGAAATACAAAGATATCTTAATCATGCATAAAAGAGTTCAGAAAAAGACTCAAATAATATTCATAGATAATCTGATCATAAATCCACAATTCCTCGGATCTCAACAAACACACCGTAAAATAAGATTACATCAGATAGAACTCCAAGAACACCGAGGAGAACATGGTATTGAAGATCAAAGAGAGAGAAGAAGCCATCTCAACAATACCAAAATTATCATCACGGAAGTGTCCATTTCCATGACGATAAATGGCGCGTCATGGAAGTGCTTTCATCAAGGGTAACTGACACGTGGCATCCACCGTAACGGGTCGCTGTTAAGCTATTGGGTTCCGGTTTGGATCCGATAACCCGTTAACAACTCGGACCAATGGGGATTTTCCACGTGTAAAATTCTCAATGGCCAGAGGAACCACGTGTCGGCTCAGCGTTGGGACAGATGTCATCCACTCATTGGACGGGAGGCACCTATGATACGTCGACATGTGGCACGGCCCAACAGAGGCCCATTCAGGTGAAAAGGCCAGCCCGTTTGACTTCGTCAAAAGGTAGCGGGCCGGCCCACGAAAAGCATGTTAACGGCCTGTTCGCATATAGCCCATTTACAGCCCGCTAACTCACGGCCCGTTATGGCCTATCCGAATTGGGCCCAGTAGCGTCATCTGGGCCATCCAATATGATTCCAGCCCATTGTAACTTCCGGCCCATGTATGGCCCATGACGTCTTTCGGCCCATACAAGGCCCTTTGTAACTCTGGGCCCATTAAAGGCCCGTGGTGAAACTGGCCCATAATGAACAGTGTATCACTTTACACCCATTAGCGGCCCATTTTTCCGTTGGGCCGTTTCCAGCCCGTGTTACCTTTCGGCCTTCTAAGGGCCCATTTATTCTCGGCCTCATTTCCAGCATTCGGTTACTTACGGTCCGTTATTGGCTTGTTCCGCTTGTGGGCCAAATTCAGCCCGTGGTTACAGTCGGCCCATTTGTGGCCCGTTAACCCGTTGGGCTACTTTCATAGCATCATCAAATATGGCCCATTAATGACCCGTGATGCCTGTCGATAGAATTAAGCCCGTTATACATTTCGGCCTATTAACGGCCCGTTATGGTCGGGCCATAAACACACGATTTCCACTCTAGCCCGTTTACGGGCCATTTTGCGGACCGTTATTGGTCCACGAATAGTACGGCCCATAGAAGGCCCATTGATTATATGGCCCATCGAGGGCCCATGGATCCTACGACACATAGGAGGCCCATGGTCACTACAGCAGGTAGCAGAACCATGGTTACAACGGTCCGTATGTTGCCCATGATTATTCTGGCCTAGTTATAAAAAATAGGTTATTGTGGCCACTAGAAAAACGCGGAAAAAGAACTGCAGTGACTACAAGATAACAACTAAACAAGACAATAAGGAAATAAATAAGCGGAACTAACGCTAGGCTATTTCACATATTACATCCACTGGGCATCAAAGTTTGCCACCAGTGCAAATATAGGGAACAAAGCAGCATATCACATACACTGGTTGTCAAAGTTGGCGACCAGTGCAAATAAACACCGCAGCAAAACAAGTCCAGAACTGAAACCACTTCAGAAGAGCTCAAGAAACAATATCCTGGGTACCCAGCATGCTGGCAAGATGCTTAGCAAGCTTATTAACTTTCTCTTGTTTGGCGCTTAAATCCTCCAGTGCTAGCTGTTGCACTAGAAAGTATGCATCTGAATTCTGCAGGGACTTCCTTAGTCCTTGTGCTTCGTGTTGCAGCACATCTAATCAATGTCTTTCAACTTGAAGTTGAGACTCAAGAAGACGAACTGATTCAGGCAGCGAGTTCGAAGAGCTTGTGCCAGCAGTAGTGGCCACTAACTCAAACACTACATCAAAGATAGGACTTTGGGGTTGTCTCACTATCGTCAAGATAGTTTTTATCAGCTTTCTTGGAGACCAACAGGGATGTCTCACTATCTTGAACCTTATCTGCATTACTTCCTTTACCATTGCATAATGGGGTACTCTTCTCCAATATTTTGTCCGCATTCTAAAAGAGAAACAAGCAGACACATCACAGGTTTACCATGTTGTATATGAAACTCATTTTGGTAAATCAGTTCAGTAGTAAAGTGGACAGGATAACAGCATGAAACAAACATATATCTATGTACCATGGTCACTATATGGTCTATATCATTCTAGTTTTTGTTGCCAAATTAAGATAGAGACACAGTTCAAATAATATATGTTTAAGACAAAGCAGCATAGACAGAATATAAGTGTGGGAAACTACACAGCAATAACAACACTTGTAATGTGCATGACATGAGAACATAACTGTTTATTCAATTGAAACTGAAATCAACATAGAGCAAGTTATAACAGCAAACCAATTAAAGAAACAGATTTAAAACATACCTGTTGCGCCATTGGAGTTTCAATTCCATCCTTCAAATTAGAAAATAGTTGGTATGAGTAAATACAGTGATGCAAGAGCAAAGGAGTATGAACCATAGCTACAGAAGCTGACCTGAGAACAATTCTTCTTCTGCTTTAAGCGTTGAGTTGGGGTTCAGAGTGGTGGTCCTCGTGCTTTGGGCACTGCAGTTGCCTTACTAACTTCTCGTGTTTGGGTGCTCTGTGGTGGAGATAGTGTTGTGTCAACTGGAACTGGGTTACTATCTACTGGGGTTGGGGTTAGAAGGGGTGTAACTGGTTCTCTGTCCAACTAGGTAGGGGTACAATCTGCGAGAGTCTGGGTTATGTGTGGTGGGGCTGGTTCTTGGGCAAGTACAACCGTGGTTCTATCTTCATCAACTGGTAGCACTATCTTTTCTGAAGACCGTGTTGTTACTCCCTTAGATACTACCATCACCCCCTCCAATTCAAATGGCTGATAAACAAGAAAAGTAATTGAATGTACGACATTGTATGATAGACAGGTGCAATGGATAGTGGGGAATAAAAGAGGGCATGAAATAATTCACATTTATGTTGTCTAACCAAACATGATATCATGACACAATTTCACATATATGATGGCTAACTAAACAGGATAGCATGGCACAATTTCACGTATATGATGGCTAACTAAACAGGATAGAAAGACATAATTCAAAATATGATGACTATGTAAACAGGATGACGTGATATAACTATATGATGTGTATATTAAATAGGTTGGCATGCCATAATTCACATACATGCCGCCTATGGAAACATGATAGCATGATATAATTCACAGATAAAATGACATAATTCAAAATATGATGACTGTAAACACTAAACAGGATGAGTTGATATAACTATATGATGTCTTTATTAAATGGGTTGGCATGCCATAATTCAGATAGATGCTGTCTATGTAAACATGATGGCACGATATAATTCAAATATATGATTTATCTATATACTAAGCAAGTAAGCAGATGGCAATCACATATATGATGTAAAAACTAAGTAATGCAAGACAACATATGCATGATATGAGTAATATAACCCTGCCTAGTTTGAGCAGAGACCTCAGGGGGGAAATAGGACTAGTCATCTGTCTCTGAATCCTCCACTGAGGAGCTATCTTTAACCAGCAAGATGTCTGCTTCAGCAGGTAGCACTGTCTGCTCTGAAGACCTTGTTTTCACTCCAGATACTTCCATCATCGCTTCAAATGGCTGATGCATAGGAAGAGTAGTTGAATATACAAACGTTGTCGACAAATGGAATATGTAATACAAAAAAAGGGTAGCATGATATAATTCACATATATGATGATTGGCTAAACAGCATGGCATTGCATAATACACATATATAATGCCTTGCAACACGATAGCATTGCATAATTCACATATATAATGTCTTGCAGCAAGATGGCATTGCATAATTCACATATATGGTAATTAGACACTAAACAGGTGGCATTCACACAAAGCATGTCTAAACTAAGCAAATGACATAGCAATGCAAGACACCATACGCACGATATGAGCAACATAACCCTGCCAAGTTAGAGCATACACCTCGGGGGGGAAATAGGACTGGTCATCTGTCTCTGAATCTTCCTCTGAGGAGCTATCTATAACCAACGAGATATACGATTCGTCAAATAGCATTGTCTGCTCTGAAGACCTTGTTTTCACTCCAGATTTTTCCATCACCGTGTCAAATGGCTGATGCACACGAAGAGTAGTTGAATGTACTAACATTGTTGACAAATGTAATACGCAATGAAAAAAATGGATGGCGTGATATAATTCACATATAAAATGACTGGCTAAGCAGGATGGCATTGCAAAATTCACATATATGATGCCTGGCTAAACAAGATGGCGTTGCATAATTCACATATACGAAACATCAGCATGCCAAGTTAGAGCGAAGACCTCAGGGGGTAAATAGGAGTGGTCTGCTCCTTCTGAATCCCCCTCGGAATAGTTAACTTCCTCTTGATTACAATCTGAAATGGGTGGAGGGGGGCTGCCTTTCGCCCACCATGGAGCGACATCTGCATGAAATTTTATTGCCATGCAAGGCTCGTCTCTTTTGCTCTACATGTTCAGTTCCATTGTGTACAATAACTGACATGCATAGGAATAAAACACAGTGAGATTATGTAAGGAGTGCATGCAGAAATCCAGAGTGATGGTAGCAACCTATGGATAGACCCAAAACCAATGATAGCGGGCAGATAATGGCTTCGGTTAAAAAATACAGATAATGGCTTCTTTACTGTTTGTTTCCCACCCAACATGAAACTCATAGTAGACACTAGAGATTAACCAGATAGTAGACAGATACTATTGATTACGGCCCCGATATGTACCCCACAACCATTTAAAAACTAAAGTTTGAGCATTAGTTTGGAGCTGACTCAGAGTCTAATTGGTGAACAGGACAATAAAGTAGCATGTAGTATTAAGCGATGCATAACATAAGCAGACACGAAAGAGTGCAACCTCTCTTGTGGACCCGTGTAGTCCTCAAGGTCATCTGCTCAGTTGATGATGGTAATGCAGTTGCCGTGGCTGCCGGCGGCGGGGAAGAAGATCTGAGGCGGCAAAAGATAGTCTGGAGGGAGGATCCTGTTGTGGTGGACCCTTCTGTCGTTGGAGCAGCTGAGCTGGGGTGGACGACGGCGCGGCAGGAGCGGGACAAACCACACAAGGTTTTCTTTGACAACTATTTGTAAGAGAAGTAATTATGTAAGGGCTCGTTTGAATTGGAGGATTCTAACAACGCATGGATAGGAAATACACAGTAATAGGATAGGAATGCATGTGCAAAACAGAGAATTTAAAATCACAGGATTTCTGTCAATCTGGGTGTTTGGTTCACAGGAATTGGAAGGTCACAGGAATGCAAAGAAGCATGGTCAAATTAAGTCAAACCACAAGAAAATGTACAGTTATAATGCTATTATGCTACTATCACTTAGTCTTGTTCTTCATGAATAGGAATTTGAAAAGGAGGGTCAAGTGGATATTAAAATTCCTACGGTTTTTCTTTGAAAGAGACACTAAAGGAACAAATCCTATAGTTTTCCTTTGCTCCATTCCTTTGAACCAAATGCATTAATGGTAGTACCATAGGAAACTTTCCAATTCCTATGTTTTTCCTTCACTTTTCCTTTCAACCACTGGCAATTCTAGTAGGCAGGCTTGAACAAGCAAAAGCCTACACTCCAAAAACGTATTTGTGTTGCTTGTACTACTTTGGACCCAGGCCACTGCCCTACTAACTCAACTCCCAGGCCCATCTACACATGCACAGCTCAAACGCGTAGAAATAAATAATGATGGCTTTCGAGAGAGTCCATCACGGATAGCTAAGTTGCCTGGTACCTCACTGCTTGTTATATAGGAGAAACTAATCGTATTTCACATTACTACGTGTGCTCAGTGGACAATATATATAACATGTAGAGTAAAAAAGTGATGCAGCAAGTGTACAACCTCTTTGGTGAAGCCATGTCGATCTCAGCATCATTGGGTTGGTCGTTGAGGATGCTGCGGCTGATATGGCAGTCGGAGGAGGGGAAGAAGATCTTAGGCGCCTGGAGATGGAACCAAGGGTACTGCTCCGCTGTGATGGAGGGTTTCGTCGTTGGAGCAGCTCCGGTGAGGTGTACGACGGCGAGGCTGAAACAGGACAAGAGAGACAACGTTAACCTGAAGTGGTATTCTAATAGCATCTCCGATAAATGATGTAAAATACATAACCAAAAAGTGCTAGATGTAAAATACATCAGCCGCTCATCTCTGAACTTAACTGTCGAAACGGAAATTTAACTGTCGAAACTGAATTTTACTATCGAAACTGAATTTTGCTGTCGAAACTGAATGCACTAGTAGCAGAAAAGCAGTGAACTAATAGTTTTGGCCACTCAAGCACTAGTGGCAGAGTAGCAGTGATCTAAATCGATAGCCACTCCAGCAGGGACCGTACTACCAGAGAGCAGCCGGGGCAGAGCAGCAGCGCGTGCGAGAGCCGGGGCAGCTGGTCGTGTAGCAGCATCTCGGGTAGCAGCAGCAGGAGCTCAAGCGAGAGCCGGAGCTGCTGCTCATGCAGCAGCAGCGCGAGCAAGAGTAGAGTAGTAGCAGTGCCCAGAGCAGCAGCGCGTGTAAAAGCCGGGGCAACTGGTCATGTAGAAGCATCTCGGGTAGCAGCAGCAGGATCTCGAGCAAGAGCCGGAGCTGCTGCTCGTGTAGCAGGAGCGCGAGCAAGAGTAGAGCAACAGCGCAAGCAAGAGCAAGAGCAAGAGCAGCAGCGTGAGCAAGAGCCAGAGCAGACCAGGCAGGGGATCGAGAGCAAGAGCAAGAGCAGCAGCGCGAGCAAGAGCTAGAGCAGACCAGGCAGGGGACTGAGAGCAAGAGCAGAGCAGTTGCGTGAGCGAGAGCGAGGGCCGAAGCATCAGCAGGGCCAGCGAGAGCTGGAGCAGCAGCAGCAGCTCCGACTGATGTGGACGTCGCCGTCAAGGGAGCGACACCGTGGAGGAAGTGGCCGGCGACGCCGTCGTAGATGGAGCCGCGCCATGGCGGCTCGGTACCGAGCGCCGGCAGCACCGTGAGATCGAATCAAGAAGAAAATGCAGCGATTAGTGTAGAACCTCTTTGGTGGCGCCGATTAGGCCTCAGCTTCATCCGAGGAATCGGTGATAGTGCTGCTCTTTCGGTGGTGCAGGTGAAGACGACGTTGTGGGAATGGAGGTGACGCGAAAGACGAGGCGAATGTCGGGGCAGCTCCTTGGAGGTGGAGGACAGGGTGGCTGAACCGGCGGGTTGACGAGATCGACAACGGACCCTCATCTGGTGCGGTGGATGAGGGACATCGAGCTGTTGCGGTGGACGATGTCGTCGGGGAAGAGGCTCCGGCTGGGTGGCAGACGGGGGAGGGTGTGGGGCTTCGCGGGTTTTCGCGGCCTTGGTGTACGAATGGGGGGCAGAGGGGATGGGAGGGGGAACCATGGCTTAGGGACGCGCTTTTCCGAAATGTGGGTTAAGTTATGAAAGTAGCCCCACTTATTTGAACTAGGTGGTTCTTTCGGTTTGGGGGTATCACGGGAATTTCGCGTGTCAGGATTTCGTAGGAGGTGGGAGTTTTCGCGCGCGTTGTAATTTTGGGATAGCAAGGCGCGGGTTGAGATGGAGGGAATTTTAGGAGCACAACGAGACAAAGAGATATCTTAAAATTTCAGGATAACAAGGCGCTGGTTGAAATTTCCGGACAAGCCTAACATATACTGCACCAAATCAATTCGCACTTCCCTCGACGAAAAAACCAAAAAGAAATCAATTCGCACCACACAAGAGTCTAGTCCCGTTTTACAATATGAGTTACTACAAATGCCATTCAAAACTTTGAATCCATGTTATGTTCAATTAAAATATTTTGCTACGTGTATAATGCATGCAACCTGCTACTCAAATGAACATTTTAGTGCATTCCGAACTTATATACTACCGCTTCAATATGAACTAAATTTGAATTCGTTTCTCTATTTGAATAAGAACTACAACCATGATTGTTGTCAAGTTAAACCATTTGAATTCGTTTCTCTATTTTAATAAGATCTACAATCATCATTATTGTCAAGTTAAACCATCGTTTGTATAGTATCTTCATAGCACACCACATGATTGTTGTCGAGTTAGATATGAACTATGTGTACTATATGAACTCGAACTCGATTTTTTGAATCCACTTTATTTTGATTTCAAATCACAGTACATTTCAAGCTCTAGCTAGATCTTCATAATCTAAACCGTGTCTCATATGTATAATGTGTTTATCACATAATGTATGGTGCCCCGCCCCCTACGCCTGCAAGTATTTAGCTGTGAGTTGCAAACGCCACACATTATCACAAATTCAAATAAAATGTGAGATTGTTCGATATATAGTATGGTTTAGATTGTTCGATATTTAGTTGTGAGCTGCAAATGCCACACATTATCACAAATTCAAATAAAATGTGAGATTGTTCGATATATAGTATGGTTTAGATTGTTCGATATTTAGCTGTGAGTTGCAAACGCCACGCATTATCACATTATCGTATAACATGTCCAAAACCACACCACGCGTATCACCGCTATATTCATGCATGCATAGGTTTATAACACTATGATCTCTTATTCAAATATATGAATCCACTTTCATATCGAATTATGATCTTTGTTAGTCTCTTACACCCACACAATCCTCTAACCTTTGTAGCTGGCACTAACTTTCTCTCGTGCATGCACACGCCCTCCCCCTCCCTCAGCATTCTATCCATCACGCACATTCATTTTTTTTTCTTTAGGTCATTCTCCCACGGTCTCCACAACTCCTTATTTTGGACACACACCGATCGATAAACCTCTCTAGCGATGTCTGCCTACCACACACACATACTTTTCATCTCCTCCTTTCTCTGTCCATGCATGCCTCGTGTCTCTCATACGGTCCCACACACGTGTAAACTCTCGCCCCTCTTTTCATCGATCTCACAATCGCACACTCCTCCCCCTATCTAGTAGGCCTGTCGCACAACTCCACCACCCCTCCGGCACTCTACCTCTCTCTCTCTATCTCTATCTCTCTCTCTCTATCTCTCTCTCTCTCTCTCTCTCTCTCTCTCTCTCTCTCTCTCTCTCTCTCTCTGTCCCAACCTATTTCCCATCCTTCACTTATGTATGGATCTCGACCGATCTCCCTCAAGACATAGCTAGGTCTCTCCTTGTCAACACATATACGAGTCTATCTACCTCTATAGTTAGGCCCCACCCACACACCGATACATCGAGCGCTCTAGTCATGTCTCCCTGCCACACACAAACTTGCCCTCTGCCCTCTAACGTTCCGGTAGGTCAGTCGCCCTATATCTTTGACGTGCACACACAATTTCGATGGCTCTCTTCATCGATCTCGCACCCACACACTTTATCCTCTCTTTGACTCTATCGATATCTATGACCCCTCCCTCTCTTCTCGTGGATCGCCCCCTCTATACATGATATAGATAGGCCTCTATTTCACACACACTGCATGTGTCACATTTTTGTTTGAGATATCATCGACACATATCCTCTAACCTTTGTAGCCAACACTAACTTTCTCTCGTGCATGCACACGCCCTCCTCGCCCTCCCCCTCCCTAAGCATTCTATCCATTGCGCACATTCTTTTTTTTCTTTAGGTCGTTCTCCCACGGTCTCCACAACTCCTTCTTTCCGACACACACTGATTGATAAACCTCTCTAGCGATGTCTGCCTACCACACACACACACTTTTCATCTCCTCCTTTCTCTGTCCATGCATGCCTCGTGTCTCTCATACGGTCACACACACGTGTAAACTCTCGCCCCTTTTTTCATCGATCTCACAATCGCACACTCCTCCCCCCTATCTAGTAGGCCTCTCGCACCACCTCCTAGCTCCATCCCTCTCTCTCTATCCGTCTCTCTGGGCCTTATTTGCCTCTAACAAATGGATGTACACCGACTGATCTCCCACTATACATATAGCTAGCTAGGTCATTTATAACTCGTTTCCCCATGCGTCGATCGATCTACCTCATTAGTTATGTCTCTCCCTTCCTCCGACGAAAATAATTGATCTACCGATCTAGTTAGGTCTGCTTACCAAACACATAAGGTCCCCTTCATCATCCATGCATGCCTCCCGACACACCTATCACGCACACGTACACACAGAAACACATCCCCTCTCTTCTTGATATTGCAGTTGTACCCTCAGTTTGTCTAGTAGGCCTCTCCCACCATCTCCGAGAAGCAACTCCACCACCCCTCCGACACTCTACCTCTCTCTCTCTCTGTCTCTCTCTCTCTCTCTCTCTGTCCCAACCTATTTCCCATCCTTCACTTATGTATGGATGTCGACCAATCTCCCTCAAGACATAGCTAGGTCTCTCCTTCTCAACACATATACGAGTTGATCTACCTCTCTAGTTAGGTCTCTGCCTCCGCCCTCCCCCCCCCCCCCCCACACACACACACCGATACATCAAGTGCTCTAGTCATGTCTCCCTGCCACACACAAACTTGCCCTCTGCCCTCTGATGTTCCGGTAGGTCAGGCGCCCTATATCTTTGACTTGCACACACACAATTTCGATGGCTCTCTTCATCGATCTCGTACCCACCCACTTGATCCTCTCTTCGACTCTATTGATATCTATGACCCCTCCCTCTCTTCTCGTGGATCGCCCCCTCTATATATGACATAGATAGGCCTCTATTTCACACACATTGCATGTGTCACATTTTTGTTTGAGATATCATCGACACATATTCCCACAAATACATTCACAAAATCACCCCCCCCCCATAACAAAAAACACTCACGAATGCACACGCCATCTCTCTAGGTTTGTATCTCTCTCACACACACCCACGTAGGTGGGGGACGTGCACGAAGAGAAGAGGTGCATGCACGGCGCACGTACTCCCATCTCTTTCCCAACCACACCCGCGCGGGTACACGGTGGAGCTCATTTCTGTACGAAAAGGCAGCCCATGTAGTAATTTGACACGTGTACTGGTTGTCCACTTGATGGAGGATCGTGTACCATGGGTGAACAAACAAATTGCGACTTGACGCGTTATTTAAAAAAAGAGGCAAACCATGTGGGGGCTACCTTAGAGGCAAGGCTCTATACACTGGAGATGCTATGTACTACTTTTGATGTGTCCCATCAACTTGCAGAACGAGGAGAAGCTTGCTTAGTACGCCCTCTCCCCCTCCCACGGGTGCGGTGGCTCGCAGAGTCACAGGACGAGGAGAAGCTTGCTTACTACGCCTACGCCTGCTCCCTCGCCCACGAGCGCGGTGGCTCGCAGGACGAGGAGAAAATTTTACTGCTCCCTCCGTTAGATGTATATACTCCTCGTCCCTACCTTGGTTAGAGAGATTATCATATTGTTTGAAATATATGTCTTTCAGCAGATTTCAATATGAACTACCAGTACATACTCCAAACACTGATGTATATAGACGTATTTTAGAGTGTAGATTCACTCATTTTGCTCCGTATGTAGTCCATATTGAAATGGACGTAGTAGTACGCACAATCCCTTGCCCCTCGACCCTCGCCCATGAGGTGGGCGTGCAACAATTCATTTGGTCGCAGATAGCTAGAACCATATACTTTAGTACCATCATTGCTCGACTTCCCGAAGAGGCGAAGAGCCAAGCGCAAGGTTAATATTTTTTTGAGATGCCAAGCGCAAGGTTTATAGGAGAACGAGTACTAGTAGTACTAGTAGTATGTACTGTATGAGGAAGAAGGCAACAAGAATGTATGTTTTGCGTGACAGTCTCTTCTTACAAGACGTTCTAGACCTAGTGGACCTCATTGTTGTTGCAATGGGAGTATCATAGAGTGGCACGATTTAGAGTGGTGGGCAGCGGGAATAATATTCGGAGCTGCTTAAGAAGTCCCATCGAAAGGAATAGCCATCCTCTACATGTGCTCCTATGTAAAATGAGTAAATGAGACAAATTAAAAGAGAAAGAGACAAAGTAAAAAAATCACCAGCCTTAGAGCCAGCCCTATTGTATCAGCGAATGATATTTCTATGTCGTGATTGACATGGCTATATTATTAACCATGCTGTGGAGGTAGCAGCAGATTTTTATTTATTTGCGGAGGTAGCAGCGGATGGATATTCAACGAGGAGTGAAATGATGGCTGCTTCCTCGGTCAAACATAGAGAAAGGTGAGCCTCGTGATTTGATGGCTCATTAGTCATTATTACTGCCTATACTCTTTGCCCATATAATAACCGCGTGGTAGAGTAGTTGACTATACTTTTAATAACTATGCTTGAAGAGAAGAGGTGCACGCATCCACGTACGTAGCACTCTATGCATCTTCCCCAACCACACACGTGACACGGTGGAGCTCATTTCTGTACGATGATGCAGCCCATGTGATAATTTGACGCGTCTAGTAGTAGTTACTCACTTAATGGAGGGTCGAGAACCACGCATGAACGGTGCCATGTTATTTATAAATAAAGTTTTTTTTCTTCAGTGGCACGTACGCAATATAAATAGGTTCATATGGAGAGAAAAAGAAACTGCTCCACCATATACATAGCCAGGAGCATGGTTGCTTGCTGGGGTTCCTCTCTTCACACTCTCTCGCACAAAATGACTGTGGCCACATCTCTAACATCCGGGCGGATCACGTCCGCCGGGGGAAGGGGTGGATGCTTTGTGTAGATGCGGTCACCGTCGCCGACGGCGAAAACCCACTGTCGGCGCGTCCCGGTCACGGGTCCCCGCCGTTCTCTCTCACAAAGCCGGTGCGGTTGCCTTCGTCCCTTGCTCACTGCTGTGACATGGGTAGTTGCCGCCTCCCGCCGCCCTCCTCTAAACTAGCTACATCCCGACATCCCTCAGGTACAACTTCCTTTACAGTCGGCTTGCACCACTACCCCAGCTGCCCACATCGCTCCATGTGGATATTTCTCTATTTCTTTGCCCCGCACGTACCTCTACTGGCTTCTACTGTATTTGTGATGAGTTTATGTCTCATCAACTAGTCCCACTAGTCTTATTTTAATCACGCTTCTTCAATTTGTTTACCACAGGGATGCTCAGCTCGATTTTAGTGAAACTGCACAAAATGATCCGATGGTCAAAGGGTTGCAAACTTCATTTCTTTGAAGGTTCGTCGCCAGCAAACTAAAGCCTGGTTAGGGTTTAGGGTTCAAGGCCTAGGGACTGCATGGATCATTTTTTTCTTTAGCTGTCTCTGTTCCAAAATAAGTGTCAACTTTAATAGTACAACTTTGTACTAAAGTTGGCATAAAGTTGAGACACTTATTTTAGAACAGAGGGAGTACATATTGGCTATGATCTGTGAATCATTGAGATGCAATAGCATGCATGCTAGTCTCCTTTGTATTTGATGGAATGTTGCAACGGGGCAACCTTGGACGCAAGATACATGAAACAGAAGCTGGAAGCTTCATAGCATTGTACAAATTTATCTCGCTGAGAAATTACAGTACGTACTATGTATTAAAGAGTTAGGTGTCGCACAGTGTCCAGAAAATATGGTGATAGTATGAGGTGGGCCATGTAATCACTGAGCTGACGTGTTTTCGCTGCTTTCGCACTCCTCCGCTGTAACAGTGGAGAAAAATGTAAAAAGTGGAGACGCTCTACCTCCTTTCGCCGAAACGTGGGACATCCAGCATCCGGTGCATGTGTCATGCACCAAAGTAAAGTGTACAGTGCAACTGAGACTTAGCACGCTCGTACTACCACCTCAGTAATAATGGCCAATGAGCCATCAAATCACATAGACCCGGCAGTAAGTTGAACGGATGAAGCAACCATCACTCTTCGTTGAATCCGCTTCTCCCTTCAACGCAGGCGCTAGTGAGAGGTTGCGTCCACTCTTCATGGGCATGAATGCGGCACCGATTCTCTGGAGCGGCGCTGACCGTTTCGGGTGGGAAGCGCACACGGCCAATGGAGGGGGTTTGTGTGGGCCAGGGTGGTCAGGAACAAGCATGGCTACTGTCCCAACCGGACGCCCGAAAATGTGCACCGACTCTCGCGGCTAAATCATAGTACTACACATAATCTATCTGTAGGTCGATGTGTCGCTCTCTCTAACACACACACGCTGTTAAAAATAAACACACACACGCACACACAGGTTCATGCGCCGGCGGTCAACCGCTATATTTGCGGCCGCGGGATTTGACGCACGCAGCTGCCGGATTTGGAGCATTCCGACCGCCTGCGACTGCGCCTTGCCATGGATTGTCCGGGTACCGGGTCGCACAACAATGGCAATGCCTCCACGTCGCATGCAGTTTTCGTTGTTGTTCACTTCGGAGGGTCGTGTACCACACATGAACGATAGTTACCGGGAGGTGTGGAGCGTTAATTGTGAATTGACTCCTTCGAGCGTTAAATTTTCTTCGCGTATTAGCATTGCCCTCCGTCATAGTTTACAGGGAGCGCTTCAATTATCATGCATTTCCACCACCGGAGGGATTTTAGGCGCGTTTGGTTTAATGCCCAATTAATTAGGGCATCGTAACCACAATCAAGGCCACAATTTTCTCTCCATGCAGGTCTGTACGCGGGGTGGAATAAATGCATGCATGTGTGCACGTGGACTGAAAGCACTCCATGCATGTGTGTATGCATTTATATGAGTAGTTTATCTTGTGGGCGATAAGGATGAACGAGGGAAGGCCTTATCTGCAAATGTGGAGAGGGGTGCGGATATCATTTTGCAAAATTGTCATAGTTTTCTTCCTATCCATCAGATATAGATCGGACGGCCTATATTGCAGGATGGTAGGCACACCATCATCACCAACTCTATTTTTTATCATATATATATATATAAGATAATAGAGAGTAGAGAAGTAGAGAGTAGAGATACGCTGCAGCCTCAGCGCTTGTTTTCTAGGGTTTGCTCTCTTCACACTCTCTCCACTATATATATACACGCTGGAGCCTCAGTGGTTGTAGTTGCTCTCTTCACACTCTCACCCTCTCCAGATCTAAACAAGACTGCGTTGACCTCTCTCCCCTCACTGTTGGTCAAAGGGCCGGCAGCATCCCGTCCGCCAGGGAAGGGAAGGAGGCTTAACGCTATCGCCGTCGGCGAGGGAGGGAATCCACTACCGGCGTCGCTGTTCTCTTTCACCCAGCGGCGGCATGGGAGGGCCTCCGACCCCTTCTTCCTCGCTGCCGTACATAGTGTGGGCAGATCGGCCTCCGACCGCCCACTGAGCCACACCCCAAGAACATTAAGGTATAATTTACTTAATCCACATGCATTGCTCTAGCTGCATGTGGATTTTTTTCGCTTCTGCACTCGAATCTAGGTGTTGGATCAAACAGGAAAGTAGTGGGGAAAGTTTATAGCATGAATCTAGGGCATGGTTCAAAGAGGAAAGGAAGGGGGACAGTAGTACAGACTGGCTATCCAACGCCTACGTTGGTCGAAAAGGGAAAACAATGACAAACGCAGTACACCCATCTGTAACGAACTGATCTTTCTGTGTGTGGGGGACAAGGCTGTAGAGTTTGAGCAGGACTAGATTTGCTGCCCTCACATAGGGAAAGGTGTCTAAAGATAACAAAATGGGGACCAACACAAACATTGTCGGTGCAAAAAACCCTGGGTCTGTTGCACAGACCGTGCACAGGCCCGAGATCAAGATTGTAGCATCCAAGACAAGGCCAAGATGAAGAGATAAGCTTTTTGAGAAATCAAAGGGCAGATTGAGAAGACCAAGTCAAGCCAAGGAGCAATGCACCGCTAAGGGAAAATCTCCCTTGTCGGGCAGGAGAGCCTGGCGAGGTCAAGGTTGCCCTGGAAGCAAGCCTCAAGACCGCCCCGGAAGGCCTGCTAGGTCCTACGAAGGCAAAACACCCCGCCAAGGCTTCACCGCTCCACCTCACAGCAACGCAAGTCACCGATCGGTGCGGTGTCAAGCCCCAAGGTGACTAAGTGGCTATCTTTTGCCACATGGCAGCCATTTCCTACAGGAATCGCCTCCAAATGGCACCCGTCCAGCGACGTGTCATGCAGACAGGAGAGAAGGTGGCCAAACAGCCCGGCAAGGCATACCGGGCAGGCCATGATGTGACACTAAGCGGCGCATTTAATGCGATCTGCTCTGTCTGCAGAGTAGATATGATAGCACTGTTTGCTATCTAATCAATACATAATGACTGATTTGCCATTGTGGTGACCCTTGATCTATAAAAGGTGGCCCATGGCAACCATAGAAAGGATTCAGACTCGTGTACACTCGTACGCGTGTAGCTGCTCTCGCCCCGAGGCAACCCTGCCGGGCAAGAGCACTGCATTTCCACCACCATCCACCATCAATCCACCAAAGCAGGAGTAGGGTTTTATGCCTCGCGGCGGCCCGAACCTAGGTAAAACTGCCCGTGTGATCTCTGCCGCGCTGCTCTGCGCTCCTCCGCTCTTTGTGCAATGTGCTCCGTCCCCCTGCAGAACCAAAAGGGGCTCATGGCCCCATAGGTGGCCGTGGTTTCCCACGACATCTTTGGCGCGCCAGGTAGGGGGCTCCATCGTCCATGGCGCCTAAGAAGAAGCCCGGCACCGCAGCTCACCCATCCACCTCGAAGGCCCCGCCACACGCGACCGCCGACGCCGCGGGGACGCCTGGGTGTGTGAACGCTGCGGCATCGGAGAAGGACAGCACCAACAACATCCCAGCAGCCACGCTGCATGAGGTACGGGAGGAGAGATTATTCCATCTGCACCGCTCCGTCCGGTCGAGGGGCACAGCCACAGCGGGGGTACTCGCTCTGGGGGAATCGCAACTCTCCGGCCGCTCCCGCCGCAGGTGCAACCGCAGAGCATGCGCCAACCCAGGAACGAGCCGACCCAGCCACTACGCTAAATGGAGCTGCTGGCCCTCAAGCGCCTCCACCTCGTCACCACGCCGTCCAGGCGGCTGGCTCATGGCGATGAGAGCACGGTGCAACCGCTACTGGCACCGTCAGGAGCCGGGCGATGTTATGGTCTTCATCGACACCCATGCCAAGCACCGCTTCGGAGGCCATGGCGCGGGCCCAGCTGCTGTTGAAATTTCCGCCGGCAGCCGATCAGATGGATGAGTGAAGAGCCACCATTCAGAGTCTAATTGGCTTCGCCGAGGCGGGAGGATTGCAGCAGGCTGGCCTGCCGCGTCCTCCCCAGGCAACGACAACAGCCCTCGCTGTTGGCCGTGCGGAAGGGGCCACTCCTATGGTGCAGTCCCCTCCACAGCAGCCAGCGCGGGAGCCGCGCAACCAAGAACCTGACGATGTCTCGATGGCTTCGTCCGACCCTCGAGTGCGTCAAGGCCAACGGCGAGTCCTGGAGGACAGGCAGAGGGAAGGCACGCGTGTCACCATTGAGCGACACCGCGATGCCCACCGCCAGTCCAACAGGCGTGATGGCCGCGACATCGACGAGCCTGCACTCGCTGAAGGTGGGTACCTGCCTTTCGAGGCAGGGTAACCTGCCTTCACCCGCGAGCTGCGGCAAGTCCGTTGGCCATCCACTCGCACGTTCAAGCCGGAGATACCAGAGAAGTATGACGGGAGACTGAACCCGGCAGAGTTCTTGAGCATCTACACCATCGTTGTTCAAGCTGCCGGGGGAAGAGATGAGAAGGTATTCGACAACTACTTCCCTTTGGCACTCAAGCCAAATGTGAGGTCTTGGCTGATGCACCTGCCGGAGAACTCCATTTCGACCTGGGCTGACTTGTGCCATGAGTTCGTTGGCGCCTTCACGGGCGGCCATCAAGAACCAGGGCGGCCCAGCGACCTGCAGCTTCTCCCGCAGAAGGAAGGAGAGAGCCTGCAGAAATACATGCAGAGGTTCAGCCGAGTCCACAGGAATATTCCAGACATCCACCCAGCAGCTGTGATAGCTGCATTCCAGTCCAACGTGCGCAATCGTCGGATACGTTCCAAGATGAACGTTCGATTGCCCAAGACTGTGAAGGAGCTTTACACTCTGGTGGATAAGTGTGCTCGAATAGAGGAGGGGAGGAAGCTCCCCGGAGAAGAGGATGGCGTCGACATCGATTCAGATGATGATGACGAGGCCACCAGTCAGAAGAACAAGAACAAGAAGCGCAACAAAAGGCGCAAGGATAAGGCAGTAATGACCGTGGAGGGATCGGGCGCGCCTAGTACTAGCAAGAAAGCCAAGGCTGAGGTACCCGTCAAGGAAGTTGCCGCGTGCACTGATTGCCGGGAAGCCGCGGCTGCTGAGAAGGCTGGGAAAGGCGATGGCCCGTACTGCAAGATCCATCGGACCAAGGGCCACGATCTCCAGGAGTGTCATCAGGTTGAGCAGCTTGTCAAGAAGCAGAGGGCTGAATATGAGAAGCGAGATAAAGAGAGAGGTCAGTGCTAGCGGAAAGGGCCGGGGTGGCGGAGCAAGCCGCCCCGGCAAGGCTCCTCGGAATCAAGGGAAACCCGCCAGAGGCCGTGAGAAGGAGGATTGCAACGATGAGAGTGATGGAGGAGATGAAGAAGAAACCAGCGAGCAGGAATTCCAGAAAGCCACTGACGCCCTGTGCATTGACGGGGGTGCATCTTTGCACTCCTCCCACCACCAACTTAAACGGTGGGCGCGTGAAGTCAATGCCATGGAGCCAGCGACAGACTCTCGGAGGCCGCTCAAGTGGTCCCGCACGCCCATCATCTTCGACGAAGAGGACCACCCTGACCGCACCACCGCGGTAGGGTGCTTGCCGTTGTTGGTATCACCAACAATCCGCAACCTCAAAGTCACAAAGATGTTGGTTGACGGCAGGGCCGGGTTGAATCTGATTTCTTCAAAGGTCATCAGCAAACTCCAGATAACAGAAGAAGAGCTCAAGCTTACTGGTACATTTCAAGGAATCAACCCCGGTAGGAATCATCTTAAGGGGAAAATTACGTTGCCGGTGACATTTGGGGGAGAGTTGAATTACCGAACTGAGAAGATCGTGTTTGATGTGGTTGACCTCCCCCTGCCATACAATGGAATCCTTGGTCGCCCAGCTCTGGCCAAGTTCATGGCGGCATCCCACTATGCCTACAACACCTTGAAGATGCCAGGGTCGATAGGCGTCATTTCCATTCCATCAGACGAGAAGGATGCAATTATTTGTGTGGACAAGATGTACCGGGAAGCAGTCGCGGCAGAGGCCACTAAAGCTGCAATTCCCACCAAGGAAAGTAATGGAAAGAAGAAGGCTAACAGGGACGCCAGCAAGGAATCCGGGAAGCGTACCTCTTCAGGGTATGCTGCGCATGTTGATGACTTGCCGGAGAGTTCCAATAGCAAGAGATCCAAGGCTTCTGCACCCGATGTGAAAAAGGTCCGGGCAGGGCTGGCTGGCGCTGATGGTACTTTCACTATCAGCGCCACCCTCGATGACAAATAGGAAAGCGCGCTCGTTGCCTTCCCGCGGGCGAATGTCGATGTGTTTGCCTGGCAACCATCTGACATCCCCGGTGTTCCCAGGGATGTAATCGAGCACCACCTTGCTGTCTGCCCACATACCCGGCCCGTCAAGCAGAAGGTCCGGAAGCAAGCTTTGGAGCGGCAACAATTTATTGCCGAGGGGATCAAGAAACTTGAGGCAGCTGGTCTGGTCAGAGGAGTGTTGCATCTAACATGGTTAGCGAATCCTTTGGTGGTACGCAAGGCTAATGGAAAGTGGAGGCTGTGCATAGATTTTACGGATCTGAATAAGGCATGCCTGAAGGACCCATTTCCCTTGCCACACATCGACCAAATTGTGGATTCCACCTCTGGGTGTGACCTGCTTTCCTTCCTGGATGCCTACTCTGGATATCATCAGATCTTCATGTCCAAGGAAGATGAAGAGAAGACCGCATTCATCACCCCATGCGGCACATACTGCTTCATGCGGATGCCTTTCGGGTTGAAGAGTGCCGGGTCCACCTTCGCAAGAGCAATCCAGATTGGTTTTGAGTCACAGTTGCACAGAAACATTGAGGCTTATATGGATGATATTGTGGTCAAGACCAAGGACAGATCAAACCTCATTCAGGATTTAGAAGAGACGTTTGCTAATCTGCGCAAGATCAACTTGAAGCTAAACCCGGAGAAGTGTATGTTTGGCATTCCTTCCGGCAAGCTACTTGGCTTCTTTGTGTCCCACCAGGGGATAGAGGTGAACCCCGACAAGATCAAGGCTATCGAGCAGATTCAAGCACCCAAGACAGTCAAGGACGTGAGGCGTTTGACTGGGTGTGTTGCCGCGCTTAGCAGATTCATTTCCAAGTCTGCCGAGCATGCCTTGTCGTCTTCAAGATCTTGAAAAAGGCAGGACCCATGGAGTGGACCCCAGAGGCAGACGCTGCACTACAAGATTTGAAGGCCTACCTTTCCTCTGTGCCCACTTTGGTCACTCCAAAACCTCTAGAGACGTTGCTGCTATACTTGGCGGCAACTAATCAAGTGGTTAGCGCAGCACTGGTGGCGCAGCGGGAAGTGGATGAAGCAGCAGACATAGCTGGTGTCCCTTCTGGAGAGGAAAGTGAGCACACCCCGGCAAGGCCAGATGCAGATCAAGATGGAGAAGAGCAAAGCAGAGGAAGCAGTTCTCTGGTCGCGGCAAAGAAGAAAGTGGTGCAGCGCCCAGTATACTTCGTCAGCTCCCTGTTGCACAGGGCTAGATCTAGGTACTCTGGTATGCAAAAATTGATTTTTGGCCTTGTCATGGCCTCAAGGAAACTGCACCACTACTTCCAAGCCCACGAGATCACAGTTGTCACCCGTTTCCCTTTGCAATGGATACTCCGAAACCCTGAGGCTACCGGCAGGATAGTAGAGTGGGCTTTGGAGTTATCCAGCTTTGGTTTGAAGTTTGAGAGCACATCAACTATTTAGAGCAGAGCGTTGGCAGAGTTTATTGCAGAATGGATGCCAACTCCAGATCAAGAAGTGTTGGAGACAGTTATTCCCGGCAAGGAAGCGCCCCAAGAATGGATCATGTATTTCGATGGTGCCTTCTCCCTACAAGGTGCAGGGGCTGGCGTGCTTCTCGTTGCTCCCACTGGAGAGCACCTAAAGTACGTTGTCCAGATGCATTTTCCTCGGGAGGAGGCTACCAACAATACAGCAGAGTATGAAGGGCTCCTTGCCGGGCTCAGAGTTGCAACAGAACTAGGGATCAAGAAGCTGATTATCTATGGAGACTCACAACTTGTGGTGAGACAAGTCAACAAGGATTACCAAAGTCCATTGATGGAGGCATACGTTGAGGAAGTGAGAAAGCTGGAGGAGCGCTTTGACGGATTGCAAACAGAGCACGTACCCCGTGCAGAAAACAGCATTGCTGATCATCTGTCGAAGTGCGCTACGCAAAAGCTTCATGTGGAACCAGGAACTTTTGTTCTTCATCTGACTCAGCTCTCCGTATCCCCGGCAACAATGGCCAGAAAGAGGAGGAAACTAGACTCCGGCAAGCCTCTCCCGGTAGAACCTTCTGAGGATCCCGGCAGAAAGCTTGTCGGGAGCAACTCCCCTTCGGTCGCTAAGCTGCATCCTCCCGCCAGGCCACCGGTCCCCGCGGTCGACGATTGCACTCTCACGAATGAGGAGGTGCCGCTAGTCCTCATTGCCGAGCCACAGGCTCCGTCTTGGGCACGGCACATAGTCCTTTTCCTCCAAACTGGAGAACTTCCCGAAGAGCAAGAAGAAGCTGAAAGAGTAGCCCGGAGGGCCAGTATGTATCAGTTCGTTGATGACACGCTGTACAGAAGGAGGCCCAACGGTGTGAAATTGAAGTGCATTTGCCGGGAAGGAGGAAAGGAACTACTGGCGGAGATACACAAGGGTATGTGCGGCTCCCACATTGGATCAAGGGCGTTGGTTGGGAAAGCCTTCCGACAAGGATTCTACTGGCCCACAGTCCTCCAAGATGCGGTCGAGCTTGTCACCAAGTGTGAAGCCTGCCAGTTCCATTCCAAGAATATCCACCTGCCTGCCCAAGCTCTTCAGACAATCCCTTTATCATGGCCGTTTTTGGCCTGGGGGCTCGATATCCTCGGCCCTTTCCCCTGAGCTGTCGGGGGCTTTGAATTCTTGTTCGTTGCAATCGACAAGTTTACAAAATGGCCAGAAGTAGAGCCCGTGAGAAAGGTGACTGCTCAGGCAGCTATCAAGTTCTTGAAAGGATTGGTGTGCCGCTTTGGAGTTCCTACCCGGATCATCACTGACAACGGCACCCAGTTCACGAGTTGCACCTTCATGCAATACGTTCATGCCCTCGGAAGCAAAGTCTCATTCGCCTCTGTGGCTCATCCAAGGAGCATCAGGCAAACTGAGAGGGCGAACGCTGAAGTGTTGCGAGGACTCAAGATGAGAACCTTTGATAGGCTGCAGAAGTGCGGCAGGCGGTGGATCGACGAGCTGCCGGTGGTTCTTTGGTCCCTCAGAACGACACCAAATCGAGCTACCAAGCAGACTCCCTTCTCCCTAGTCTATGGGGCAGAAGCAGTTATCCCCACGGAACTCATTTATGGGTCACCTCGAGTGCTTGCCTACGATGAAGTAGCACAAGATCAGCACCGGCGTGACGACGCTGTGCTACTCGAGGAGAACCATCTCCGGGCTGCTACGCGTGCCGCATGCTATCAGCAAGCCCTATGTCGCTATCACAGCCGTATGGTTCATGCCCGGTGATTTGAGGAAGGCGACCTTGTCCTTATGCGTGTTTAGTCCGCCAAGGGTGCAAACAAGTTGACGCCAAAGTGGGAAGGCCCTTACCGGGTAGTACGAGTCACCAGACCTGGCGTAGTCCGTCTGGAGACCAAAGATGGCATTCAGTTGCAAAACTCATGGAACATTGAACATCTCCGCAAGTACTACCCGTAAGGCGCGGCTGTCGGGCCCTGCCCGACAGCCACCCTTTTGTACAGGCCTTGCCTTTGTTGCATGTAACCCCTTGTACAAAGCCAGGCGCAAACCCTGAGCAACGGAGAAATAAATGAAGCGCTGGGGGGCCCCGACAAATTGCATGCATGCATAAGCATATCATGAGCATTGCATGTTCATGTAGATAAGATCGCATGAGGCATCATTTTCATCTGCATCAAACTGCAGGATCCTACCGTGGATTCGTCCCAAAGAGGAGAAGAGAAGACAAGCCTACATTGCGATCCCCGGCAAGCCCAAACAGATAAGTTCTCTCTCTTATCCATACGCATTCTGTAAGTAAAAACTTGTGCATAGGAAAACCTCGCCGCTTTCAAAACTTAGGTGCTCCCGTCCCTTGACTCGAACGTTGCTTCGGTCGGGGTGGTTGTAGTGGCCTTTGGCGAGAAAGTTGGCAGGGGGGGCTGGTCCCTCTTTACGATTTGTGCCCGGCAGGCCTAGCCCCACGGCAACAAACTGAGGGTACTGGTAGGATAGCCTACCGGGGAAAAACTTGTTTACTTGAGCGTATAGAGGCATTCTCCCTCTGCATGGACATGTTACATGCACAAGTGCCCGGCAAGGTTTATCTTTTTCATTAATATGCTGATCAACAAGTACAGACCTTACAGAACACAAACATGGATAAAAGAGATTACATAATTTGAACTAAAGTTTGGTAAGTGCCTACATATTTTAGATTGAAAAAAGATAAATGCCCGTGATGCCTCTGCTCTCTCGCCTCTTCTCCTTGGAACTACAGGGGAAGGCTTGACTGGGATTCGGCGCCTCCCCAGGATCAGGGTGGTGCCGTTCACGGATTGGGAGGAAGAAACCGGAGGGCAGGTGCGAATGGTGGCGCTACCGAAGCCGGCCGGAGACGATGGTGCCGCCGGGCAATCACGCCACGTCGGAGTGGTCGTCCCCGCTCTTGACGTGTCGTGAGTTGCCGCCAACCTCCTCGTCGCTGTCGCTCGAAGAGGCGCGTCTGTCGCCGCTCGAGCCACTGCTGCGGCGGCTAAGACAAGCGCCGGGTGCTTCGGGAGATGCCACAGAGAGCATGGTCGTCTCCAACGACCCGAAGACAAGGGGCCGCCACCCTTTAAAGAAGCATGCATCGGGACAAGGAGCTCGCCCATACGCCGGACAGGCAGTACCCTAAGAGGAGGAATCCGCCATTACCAATGTCGAACCACCTTTGCGGCCTCCCTCCGGTGTCACATGAAAAGGGGGAATAGGCCACGATCGACTACCACGCCTCGTGTCCATTATGGGCCTCGGCGTGGTGTCGCTTGCGTCGCCCCTCACTAAGATTGGAGCTACGGGTGGCCCGGCGACGAGCGCACCAAAGTCGCTACCTCCGGTGCTACCACCGTGCCTCCCGCACACCCCCCCTGAGTCCTGCGCGAAGACAGGAAGAGGATCCTGCCCCAGCACTCGACACCATCAACCCCAAGCTAGGGCCCGGGGCTTGGCCCCGAGCTCTCCTCTTCGGCATACCCCAGGAGGAAGTAGAGAATGAAGGAGGAAAGGTGAGTGGACGAATACTCCCACTCCTCCCCCGTCCCTCCTTTTATAGACGGGCCGGGGTCGGGAGCCGCTCCCTCAGCGGGTAACCGCCGTCCTCCTCCACCAATCCATGAAGACCAGGCCCTTGCCTTAATGCTCTCCCGCACCATGCGCCTCTGTTACCTACCCCACTCAATGCATGTGGCGTACGTGGCTAAGGATAAGAGCGTGGTGGGAAGAGTGAATTGGCAGTTACTCACCCGTGCGTTAAAGTCATTCACGGGCCATCACAAAAGTGGCCCCACCATGATTGGCATTATGCGACGCACTGGAGAATTGGAAACTGACCTGGGCTCAGATTAATGAAGAAGCAAAGAAGATCTCAAAGGACAAGCAGCTCTTACCCTCTCGCCTGTGCACTAGTTAGGGCCTACCCCGACGATGCCCGGCAGCGCGTTCGGGCCAGGCCCGGGGGCTCCTGTCGGTGCAACAAACCCTGAGTCTATTGCCCAGACCATGCACAGGCCCGAGATCAAGATTGCAGCATCCAAGACAAGGCCAAGATGAAGAGATAAGCTTTTTGAGAAATCAAAGGGCAGATTGAGAAGACCAAGTCAAGCCAAGGAGCAAGGCACCGCTAGGGGAAAACCTCCCTTGCCGGGCAGGAGAGCCTGGCGAGGTCAAGGTTGCCCCGGAAGCAAGCCACAAGACCGCCCCGGCAGTCCTGCCTGGTCCTACGAAGGCAAAACACCCCGCCAAGGCTTCACCGCTCCACCTCACAGCAACGCAAGTCACCGATCGGTGCGGTGTCAAGCCCCAAGGTGACTAAGTGGCTGTCTTTTGCCACATGGCAGCCATTTCCTACAGGAATCGCCTCCAAATGACACCCGTCCAGCGACGTGTCATGCAGACAGGAGAGAAGGTGGCCAAATAGCCCGGCAAGGCTTGCCGGGCAGGCCATGATGTGACACTAAGCGGCGCATTTAATGCGCTCTGCTCAGTCTACAGAGTAGATATGATAGCACTATTTGCTATCTAATCAGTACACAATGACTGATTTGCCACTGTAGTGACCCCTTGATCTATAAAGGAGGCCCATGGCAACCATAGAAAGGATTCGGACTCTTGTACACTCGTACGTGCATAGCTGCTCTCGCCCCGAGGCAACCCTACCTGGCAAGAGCATTGCATTTCCAATACCATCCACCATCAATCCACCAAAGCAGGAGTAGGGTTTTATGCCTCGCGGCAGCCTGAACCTGGGTAAAACTGCCCGTGTGATCTCTGCCGTGCTGCGCTGGGCTCCTCCGCTCTTTGTGCAACGTGCTTCGTCCCCCTGCCGAACCAAAAGGGGCTCAAGGCCCCATAGGTGGTCGTGGTTTCCCACGACAAATATACTCCTTGGTTGTTTGTTCTTTGTTGCAACAGACTATGCATCACCCCTTTATACATCGGTAGATGCACATGGTGCTGGTGCGTCCACTGTCCCGTACAACTCTTTAGCTATTGTTAATCTAATAATGCCGGGAAAATTGATGCAATGCCACAGTTAAAAGCAAAATATGTTTGACGATTTTTTTGTTAATATAATCTCCCTGTTAATATGAATCAATGCCACTGTTTGAGAAATGCTACTGTCTTGCTTTCTTTTCCATTTAGATAAGTTAGATGCTTCTTTTTGTGGGCTTCTGTGTCATCCACCGTTATAGACCAGTAATTGTTTCCTTTGCACCTCTGTATAAACGGGGTTATCTACTTCACCTCATTGCTATTGCGACCTTTTGTTGCACTGCACATCACACTTTTGTTTTAAGAGTGTTTTGTGCAGTTCAACCAAAATGTCACACCGACAACGTTGCTTGATTGCTTGATCTTAGTGGAACTGCACAAGAGGAGATCTGTCTGCCTATCCATGTTGGCAAATTTGTTTCAGATCTTCTTCTTGTGAGTTGTTTGAATTCCGCATCATGAGAGGTCAATACTGGCCTTCTTCCACATGATTGTGCAGTGTGCTTTCATATGTTGTTCTACTTATACGGTAATGTTGCTTGATTTTAGTGAACTGCACAAAAGGAGACCAGACTTCCAATCTGTATGTGCACCGTAATATCCCATTGAGGTAAGATAATGATATTTTGCAATTGTTGGCCTGTATTTTGCTACTGTCATCAGAAAAATAATGTTGTTGTTTAGTGCTATACTTGTGCTCCCTAATTGACATGCCAAATCTTACATTGAAGACGAAGCTTGTCTGTTATTGAACCAAGTGATGAAGGGGAAGAACAAGCGGAAGAAGAACAAAAATCAACCCCCGGTGCTGTAATGAAGCACTGGAACTATGATGACACAAGTAATGATATAGTTTTGCATCTTAATTTATTGCTATGGCTGGAACGAGCAATTGTTTTGCCACTGTGATTTGATGCCACTCTTAATGTAATATGTAATTATCTCTACTTGTGCAAACAGGGATCTTGTTTGAAGATAACATATATTTTAGTGGAACTGCACAAGAAGATGTTGGAAACATTAATCTAATCGAGGAGTTTATAGTAAGCATGGCAACCACAGTAGATAATAACGGATGGTTCCGGAGAAGTGCTCCATCTGCATGCTCTACACAATAAGCCTCCTGACAAAGGTTGGTACCGGCCCACGGATTTCATCCATATGATTGAGCTTTGTCATCTCTATTGGTGTTGTGCTACTATTTAGCTACTGTCATGAGAAAGTGGTATTGTTTCGCATGTTAATCTAAGGTTGCTAATAAATTGAGGCACCAGTTTGCCACCGTTATAGCTACTGATAAAATTAAGTAATAATACAGTTCAAGTTGAGCTGCTGTGTTTGGTATCATATCATTTCCTATGAGGATAATGAGGATGCATCTCTTTGTGACTATACATTTCATCAGTTGCTCCCATTGTTAATGTAATGGCTGTTTTAAATAGTTCCTTTCCTTTTTTTCGAGCAAACAAGGATGCTAGCATTTAGTTGTTCTCTTGTCTTTGCACAATAGGACCATCCCCCTCTGAAGAAGAATATGGAGTACGTGAAGTGCCTAGTTCCGATTATGCCAGGATGAAGAAGCCAAGCCCTTCTCTTCTTATCAGAAGGAGCAGTTGAAGGATGGTTACATTACTGCCCAACAGAACAAACTAACTTTAGCTCAGAAGGACACACAGATCTCCATCTTTGTTGTTGTGATGGACAATACAATGTTGTTTTAGGATTCTTTCCGGTGAGTTCCATTTTTTTTAAATGTGTGCTCTGCATGGATCATGTAGGTGCATGTTTAAACTGTAGATTCACAAATGTAAATTCATAAAATAGTTTGCTTTATACTAATCACTTTTTTTGTATTTATGCAAACAGGGATGCTCAGCTTGATTTCAATGGGAACTGCACAAAATGTTCTGATGGTTCGTGCCCTCCATTATACTTCATCATGCACAATACATCGAATGTTCTCGAATCATTCATTTCCACCTCCAGCCACAAAATTAGCTACAAAAAAGGCGGTGCCGATATGTTCAAGGCATTGCAACATATAAAGGCGCACGAAGTTGGTTGATTTTAGTGGAGAATTGCACAAAAATAACTGGTTTATTTAGCACGAGGTGACATATCAATGTGCAAACTGATGGCAAACCCCGCCCATTCCACAATCGTAGGCATTTGATATTTTGGAATGGGAAAACCTTGTCAAAGTTTGTTCATTGATGTACGCAAAGACACGCATTTGATATTTTGGAATGGGACAACCTTGTCAAATTTTGCTCATTGATGTTAGCAAGAAGACATAGGTTTGATATTTTCGAATGGAACGCCCTTTGGCGTCAGCAGCATCGTTGATTTTTCTTTATTCTTTAGTTGTGAAGTAAATATTGGCTCTGACATGTGAATCATTGAGATGCATTATCATCGATCGTTTTGAATGTTCTCTATGAATTGCCATGCCTGTGAGTTTGATTGCAATGTACAGGCACGCTAAAAAAGCTGCTCAAACTTTTTGTACGTGTGAAATTGCTGCAAACGAGGTGATCACCGTGCGTCCTGAGAATAATGCTAGTACGTATTGTTTTGCATGTTCATCTAATGCCAGTGATACAAGAATTCGAACTAATCGAACTAAATTCATTCATACACGGCCGGATTTCATAACATGTCGTATTTCATTACATTTCATACATTCTTCAACTAAAAAGGGGTGCGCTGGAGGTATAATTAGTTAACCTAATCTACGATCTCCGGCACCCATTTCCCGTGTCCGGCTGAGCCAAATAGAAGCTTCTTCTCCAGCTCAGCTCTCCGGCTCCATGTTGACGCCAAGCAGCTAATCGGTCGTCAATGTTCAACCCGCCAAGCTTGGCTTCAACCGGAGGGTAGCAGCGGTGGCCTTACTTGGACCCGAGTGGCAGCGACCTACCATGTCCTACTCTTCCTCGTTTTTTGTGTGGCCCGGCCTCGTTGGTAGCAGGGCGGGGCCTCGACGGAGCCGGCGATGTCCTCTGTCTCGTCGCCGGCGGGGCGATGCCTCAGTGGAGCGGGGGAAATCCTCCCCCTCGTTGCCGGCAGGGCGGGGCCTCGATAGAGCCGGCGATGTCCTCTGCCTCATTGTTGGTAGGGCAGGGCCTCGGTGGAGTAGGGCCTCGCTGAAGCCGGTGAAGTCCTCCGCCTCGGTGCCAGCGGGGTGGGGCCTCGGCGAAGCCGACATTGTCCTTTGCCTCGTCGTCAGTCTCACCAAACAGTGCCTCACCCGCTTCAACACCCTCTTTGTAGGTGGCCGCAACCTCCGCCACCCGCATGCGGTACCGCCAGCGCACGAGGTGGCTCTCGGGGGCGAAGCGGTATGACTCGAGCAGCGCCTCCTGATCTGCCCGCTCCGCAGCGATCTGCTCCTCCGCCTGTAGGTGCTCCTGGAGGACATGGTGGTTGTAGGCGGTGTCGGCCTGCGCCTCCCGGAACTGCTCCTCACGCTTCTTCCTCACCATGTCCATGTATTGGGCACGGGCCTCGCCGATGGTCATGGTGCAATGCACCGGCGAGGATGGCGCGCAGGAGGGGGTTGATGCCGGATCTCGACTACCACATTCTCCATTGGGACGTCATCGTCCTCCGGCTGCCTGCAGCCAGCCAGTTGACAGCAATGGCTGCCATCTCCTTCTGGTCCGTCGTCCGCCCATCCCGAAGAGCGCTGGAGCGCGAGGAAGCCATGGTGGGAGTGGTGTGGACAGGAGAAAGGGAACGGTTGTGGATGACTGCGGCTATAGCCGGCGCAGCAGTTTATATAGCAATGGTGGGCGAAAGAGGGACGGACGGGTGGCGCCGGAGTAGCCACCTCGGCAACTGCGTATCATTAATGTGGGCGCTAGCCGGACGGACAGACAGCACTTGTGTGGTTTGAACACGAAGCAATCGCCTCCACCGAGAAGCAGCGCGGGCGGCGCTGACCATTTCAGGCGGAAAGCGCGCGTGGGCGAGGGAGGGGGTCTGGGTGGGCCAGGGTGGTCAGACTCGTGCTTGGCAGCGGTCCGGTCCTGTAGCCGGACATGCTGGCTCACCAGCGAGCTCACCGAGCTCAACGACGACAATCAGATGATGGACGTGGCTTCCGACCAGGAGCCGGCGCCACCGCCAAAGCCGGTTCATGCCGTGTTGACCATAGAGAAGGTGCGGCCGCACTTCAACGCATTAATGGCGGAAGAGCTACCAGCGCAGGAGGGCCTGTGCTACAACCTCCGTCTCCTCAACGAGGACTAGCTCGCGGAAGGACGAATTGCCGGTGAACAAGCGAACGACAATGCCGTCGTGGACATGTGGCCCTATGATCTTGGCTTCCTGAATGAGCAGCGGGCGCTGTATCAGACCATCCTTAGGGCCCGCGAGGCCCTCTCTGTCATCCTTCAAGTTGTTGAGCTCGCCGTGCGCCGCCGTCTCGCGTTGTCAACATGGTCAACGAACATGAGGAATCAGGAGATGACTTTACTTGGAGAGGATGAAAGTGGGGACCCACCAGGGCCATAGCCGCATGTACGCAAGTGCCTACTTATTATATACAACTATATTTTTTTTGCTTCCTCCTGGTTTCCTAACATCACGGTCCCACACCATTGTCAACCTATATAGTCAATAAACAAGAGAATTGCACAAGGAGCGGCGACAGTTGGGACCCAGCAGCTCCAGCAGTATTTGTGTTTTTTAGGTGTGAGCAGAGTTTTTCTTAAGCGATGTTTTTGTTGTTGTTCAGAGGAGCGGGGTATCAACTGGGCGGGCTGTGGCCCGTCTAGCCCAGGCTATTATTTTATGTCAATCAAATATCCAGCCCAGATATTAATTTTTTTCAAGGTGAAAATGGCTAGCCCAGCTATACTTTTTTTTGAGGAATACCCAGCCTAGGTCAACTTGTTATACTCCGCCCCGCTGGGCTGCAAATCTTTCCTAGGAGGGATGCATTAGGCTTAACAAGAAAATGGGCTTTAAGAAATAATAAATGGGATGTAATTATAAAAACTGGGCTATAACTATAAAAAATGCATCAAACAGGTAATTAGTTAAAAAAATATTATTATTGGATTTTGAAAATTTTAATTACATTACTTGTTGTGCGCGCAATATTTCATTGGATTTTTACCTAATAAAAATTTATTTTGAAATTATATTTAATCTAACTCAAAATTTTGGGATAAAAATATTTCGGATCCCATCAAAATATGGGAAATTTTATTGAATTCTGTTTTGAGTGGTTGGTTGAAATTATTAATTGTTGTCCTGGCTAGAAAATGGGCTGTAATTTTAAGAAATTGTAAATGGGCTGTAGTAAATTCCATTAGAATTCAAAAATGGGTTGCACATTATTACAAATCACAAATAGGTTATATGTTCTCTGCCACACACTTGTGGGCCTACTAAGTTGATGCGTATGCAAGGCTTTGTCAACTTATAGTCAACACACGATTCTAGCAGCAGTGGCCGTTGGATGTCCATCCAACGGATGTCGTGCTTCTTCAATCTCGGATATTCTTGCATCAGCCGCCCAAACCACCGCCGGCGATACCGCCTGCTGCCGCCTCCTGTGGCCGGTTGTGCTACCACGCAGGACTCACCGGCTCACCCTACTCACATCGCCGTCCAGGCCATTCCTCTACTCACCAACACCTCCTGTTATTCTCCGGCGATGGCAGCCTCACACCGCAGCCGAACCAGTGAACCCTCGAACTCCCCTCCATGTGGGCATCCACCTGCCTCGTCTTCCCTGGCTCCGCGTCGTTCCCTTCCTAGGCCTCGCCGTCGTCCACCGCCTAGGTGCTGTCCGCGTGGCGTGGTCAACATGGTCAACGAACAACAGCCATCGAAAGAGGACTCTACGAGGTGAGGCTGACAGATAGACCTACCGGCTACATCTTCGCACGCAAGGATGTGCGTCCATATTACAGGACCCACCAGCTATATCTTTGCATGCAAGGAAGTGCGTCCTTATCCTCCCTGACAGTTGGGACCCACCCGGTCGAAGCGTACGTAGCGTTTTCTGCCTGGTCACGAACGTGTACGTACATACTGGTCGATCGGTCTCTCTGCAACGATGAACCTTGGCCGAGCAAGCAGCGGCATGTGTAGTAGTAGAGCCCCCGACGTAGTAGTTCAGGTAGTCCCTTCTAAACCGTGTACACGTACGTACAGCCACATGCCAAAAAATACGGCCACGTACGTACATACGGGCGGGGTCTCGAATGCCTAGCTACTCGCGCATACGTACGGCCAGGGCACGTGTACATGGAGAGGCAACGGACGGCAGCAACGGCGTCCTGTTCATCGGAAGCCAACCGGCAGGGTCGGAACGGAGAAACTGCATCGTGGTCATCGGGAGGCAACGGAATGCGTCGTGTTCATCGGGAGCCAGCCGGCTTGGACGGAACAGCCGAAACGAGGTATGGCATACCACAGAATGGAGGAAACGGCCTTCTGTTCGACCGCGTACGGTCGAAACGGGGTCATGTTCATCGGGAAGGGTCTGGCATACCACAAAATGGAGGAAACGGACTAATGTTGGAGCGCCTACTGTCAAAACGGGATCCTGTTCATCCACCGTCTACTGCCTCGCTCCATCCTCCACGAGCTACTATTCATCCACCATCGACTTCCTTCAGCCTCCTCCAGCTACTGTTCATCCGCGGGCTACTATTCATCCACACTAGTAGAAAAACGACTTTACGTGAGCCCCATTAGTCTCGGTTTGGAAACGGACCGGTACTAATGTGACCATTAGTCCCGGTTCCAACGGCTAGGGGGGCGGGCATCATTAGTCCCGGTTTGTGTTGAACCTCTAGTACCGGTTCGTGACACGAACCGGGACTAAAGGGGTGGTGGCAGGCTGGGGCCCCACGAGCACATTTAGTCCCGGTTCGTGTCACAAACCGGGACTAGAGGTGCACCTTTAGTCCCGGTTGGTATAACCAACCGGGACTAAAGAGATCACTATATATAGTGCTTCGTCCAGCCCGAGCCGAAGCTCTCTGTTTTTTCCCTCCTCTCTGTTTTCTTCCCCTCATGCTAGCTCGAGCTCACCTCCATTTTTGCCAAAATTTGTCAAGATTTGAAGGCACCCCATCCATCCAAGTGTTCACAAAGGTTAGCAACTTTGTCCTTTCATCCCCCATTGCTAGATTAGCTCTTGCAATGCTCTATAAGTATAGTGATTTGTGGGTTTTAGTTTGGGAGTAATTATATGTGGTAGTTTATTTGATTTATATGCAATTTGAGCTCAAATTAACTTCTTAGTTTGCATATGTAGGTGTGTTTTGCTTAGTGCCTTCCCGTCCCCGACCTAACCACCGTCGATCGCCCGCACCGTCCCGTCGCCGGCACCACCTTGGTGAGCCTCTTGTTCTTATCCTTTTTATAAAAAGAAAATCATGTTTGTGTGATTTAGATAGTTACTTCTATAATTTTCTTACACGTCCGTTGTTTGTTATACATAGTGGCATGGTTTTGATATCCGTCCCCGTCGGCCCTCATTCGGTTTATGATTCGGATGTGGTATATTCTCTTTTATAACTATTTGTTGCATTTCATGTTTATAACAATTATGCCCATCAAGTTGACATAGATATTTTTATCTAGGAGGTATGTGAACCGGAAATTGCAACCGACTCTCTTGTTGGGAAGTTAAATTTAGTTGAAAAAGAAAATGAGTATTTGAAAGAAAAATTGAAAAGAATTGAAGAAGAGAAGATGAAACTGGAGTTGTATGTTGCCGATGTCATCAATGATCACAAGATCAAGATGGATGCAATGCGCTTGAAGATTAGAAAGATTAGAAAATATGCCGTTGATAGTGAGGCTTGGTATCATTATGATGTTGGATCAATTGTTACCTTAGTTGCGATCTTGATCGCATTTGTTGTTGCATTTAAATGCTTTAGCTAGAGAGTTTGTATGTTGTTTTATGAGAATAAGTGTGTATGAACTTGTATTAATTTGGTCTTTTTGGTGTTATGATGACCGATGCTCTCCCCAGTTCATTAATGGCATGCATACTTTTCTGCTTGCGGCTGAGGCAAACAAGCGGCCGGATGGTTTTATGTATTGTCCATGTGTTGTCTGTAAGAATGATCAAAATTACTCTAACTCAAGAACCATTCAAGTCCACATGTTTACGTCCGGTTTCATGTCCGGCTATAACTGTTGGACCAAGCACGGAGAAAGAGGGGTTCTAATGGAAGAGAATGAAGAAGAAGAGGATGATGACAGCTATCCTAGCCATGGGTACCCTGAATACGATGGTACTACAATGGGGGAAGAAGCTGAGCCGGCAATGCGGGAAGAAGCTGAAGAAGAGGCATCAGATGAGCCCGCTGATGATCTTGGTCGGGCCATTGCCGATGCAAAGAGAAACTGCGCAAGTGAAAAGGAGAAGCTGAAGTTGCAGCGCATGTTAGAGGATCACAAGAAATTGTTGTACCCAAATTGCGAAGATGACAAGAAAAAGCTGGGCACCACACTGGAATTGCTGCAATGGAAGGCAGAGAATGGTGTCTCTGACAAGGGATTTGAAAAGTTGCTGATAATGTTAAAGAAGATGCTTCCAAAGGACAAGAATTGCCCGACAGTATGTACGAAGCAAAGAAGGCTGTCTGCCCTCTAGGATTAGAGGTGCAGAAGATACATGCATGCCCTAATGACTACATCCTCTACCGCGGTGAGTACGCGGATTTGAATGCATGCCCGGTATGCGGTGCATTGCGCTATAAGATTAGCCGCGATGACCCTGGTGATGTTGAGGGCGAGCGCCCCAGGAAGAAGATTCCTGCCGAGGTGATGTGGTATGCTCCTATAATACCACCGTTGAAACGTTTGTTCCAAAACAAAGAGCATGCCAAGTTGATGCGATGGCACAAAGAAGACCGTAAGAAAGACGGGAAGTTGAGAGTACCCGCTGACAGGTCGCAGTGGAGAAAAATCGAGAGAAAGTGGGAGGACTTTGTAGATGACGCAAGGAATGTATGGTTTGGTTTAAGTGCAGATGGCATTAATCCTTTTGGGGAGCAGAGCAGCAATCATAGCACCTGGCATGTGACTCTATGTATCTATAACCTTCCTCCTTGGTTGTGCATGAAGCGAAAGTTCATTATGATGCCAGTGCTCATCCAAGGCCCTAAGCAACCCAGCAACGACATTGATGTGTACCTAAGGCCATTAGTTGAAGAACTCTTACAGCTGTGGAATGAAAAAGGTGTATGTGCGTGGGATGAGCACAAACAGGAGGAATTTGACCTACATGCGTTGCTGTTTGTAACCATCAATGATTGGCCTGCTCTCAGTAACCTTTCAGGACAGACAAACAAGGGATACCATGCATGCACGAACTATTTAGATGATACCGACAGTATATATTTGGATAAATGTAAGAAGAATGTGTACCTAGGACGTCGTCGATTTCTTCCGAGCAGGCATACCTTAAGAAAGAAAGGCAAGCATTTCAAAGGTGACGCAGATCACCAGAAGAAGCCTCGCCACCGTACTGGTGATGATATACTTGATATGGTCAAGGATTTAAAAGTAATCTTTGGAAAGGGTCTTGGCGGACAATCTGTTCCGAATGACGCTGACGGACGCGCACCCATGTGGAAGAAGAAATCTATATTTTGGGACCTACCCTATTGGAAAGACTTAGAGGTCCGCTCTACAATCGACGTGATGCACGTGACGAAGAATCTTTGTGTGAACCTGCTAGGCTTCTTGTGCGTGTATGGGAAGACAAAAGATACACCGGAGGCACGGGAGGACCAGCAACGTATGCACGAAAAAGACGGCATGCATCCAAAGCAGTATCAGGGTCATGCCAGCTACGCTCTTACCAAAGAACAGAAGGAAATCTTCTTTGAATACCTGCTCAGTATGAAGGTCCCGTCTGGATTCTCGTCGAATATAAAGGGAATAATAAATATGGCAGAGAAAAAGTTCCAGAACCTAAAGTCTCATGACTACCACGTGATTATGACGCAACTACTTCCGGTTGCATTGAGGGGGCTTCTACCGGAAAATGTTCGATTAGCCATTGTGAAGCTATGTGCATTCCTCAATGCAATCTCTCAGAAGGTAATCGATCCAGAAATCATACCAAGGTTAGAGAATGATTTGGTGCAATGTCTTGTCAGTTTTGAGTTGGTGTTCCCACCATCCTTCTTTAATATCATGACGCACGTCCTAGTTCACCTAGTCGAAGAGATTGCCATTCTGGGTCCTGTATTTCTACACAATATGTTCCCCTTTGAGAGGTTCATGGGAGTCTTAAAGAAATATGTTCATAACCATGCTAGGCCAGAAGGAAGCATCTCCAAAGGCCATGAAACAGAGGAGGTCATTTAGTTTTGTGTTGACTTTATTCCTGACCTTAAGCCCATTGGTGTTCCTGAATCGCGGCATGAGGGCAGACTGGGTGGAAAATGCACGCTAGGAAGGGACCAAGTAATATGTATGGACGGGCATTCTTGGGCGCAAGCACACTACACAGTTCTACAAAATTCCGCCTTGGTGGCTCCGTATATCGAGGAACACAAGAATATTCTATGCTCCAAACACCTGGAGCAGTCTGACAACTGGATTACACATGAACAAACGGGGACTTTCATTGGTTGGTTGCAGACATGTCTCATGCATGACGACACTGTTGCAGATGAGCTGTACTTGCTATCCAAGTTACCATCTTCGAATATATTGACTTTCAAAGGGTACGAGATAAATGGGAATACATTTTACACGATGGCCCAAGATAAAAAGAGCCCCAACCAAAAATGTGGTGTCCGCTTTGATGCAGCAAACACCAATAGGCCAAAGGACACATATTATGGTTACATACAGGAGATATGGGAAGTTGACTATGGACGTGGTTTGAAGGTCCCTTTGTTTCGGTGCAAATGGGTCAATCTGACAGGAGGCGGGGTAAAGGAAGACCCGCAGTACGGAATGACAATAGTGGATCTCAACAATCTTGGGTATGCAGACGAACCATTCGTCCTAGCCAATGATGTGGTGCCGGTTTTCTATGTGAAGGACATGTCTACCAAGCCGAGAAAAATAAAAGATAAGGAAGCGAATACATCATACGATGAGCCAAAGCGCCACATAGTTCTTTCAGGGAAAAGAAACATCGTGGGAGTGGAGGACAAGACAGACATGTCAGAAGATTATGAAAAGTTTCATGAAATTGCTCCCTTCATAGTGAATATTGACCCGAGCATCCTGTTAAATGATGAAGATTGTCCATGGTTACGGAGCAAAGGGACACACACGAAGAAAAAGTTTTATACCCAAAGATCCCACTCTGGGATGTGACCGGCTTCACCGTCATCACTTTCTTCTCTAGTGAGTTTCCGGACTTATATATTTGGAAAGTCCCACTTCGGACAAACCGCGCGGAGGGAATCTTTGTAATAGTTAGGGTACTTATGTGTTTTGGCATTTGAAACGCGAAGAAATATAATGTACAAAATGACCCTGAAATTGAAAAGCGCTACAAATGAACTCTGAAAAGGTTGAAAGTTGGCATGGTATCATCATTTCACCCACATAGCATGTGCTAAAACGTTCAGAGGGTTACGGCAAAAACTGGATGCACTTCGTGTACGAAATGGACAATCACTTTCGAAGTATCGGGGTTTCGGACGAAAACTCATCTGTTACAAAGGCATTTCATTTTTTTAAACTTATTTCAACTCCAGACTTTTTGTGCATTTAGTATGCACCATTCAAAGCCATGTCATCAATTTTCAACCCTTTCTGACTTCATTTGCTATTTTTCATGCATTTACTGATTTTTTTTGAGCTAAATGACCCTGAAATTGAAAAGCACTACAAATGAACTCTGAAAAGGTTGAAAGTTGGCATGGTATCATCATTTCACCCACATAGCATGTGCTAAAAAGTTGAGAGGGTTACAGCAAAAACTGGATGCACTTCGTGTACAAAATGGACAATCTCTTTCGAAGTATCAGGGTTTCGGACAAAAACTCATCTGTTACAAAAGCATTTCATTTTTTTAAACTTATTTCAACTCCAGACTTTTTGTGCGTTCAGTATGCACCATTCAAAGCCACGTCATCAATTTTCAACCCTTTCTGACTTCATTTGCTATTTTTCATGCATTTACTGATTTTTTTGAGCTAAATGACCCTGAAATTGAGAAGCACTACAAATGAACTCTGAAAAGGTTGAAAGTTGGCATGGTATCATCATTTCACCAACATAGCATGTGCTAAAAAGTTCAGAGGGTTACGGCAAAAACTGGATGCACTTCGTGTACAAAATGGACAATCTCTTTCGAAGTATCAGGGTTTCGAACAAAAACTCATCTGTTACAAAGGCATTTCATTTTTTTAAATAACCTAAGAATTACCAAATTGAATATAATGATAAAACATACTAATATTAAATAGCAAAAAAAAGAATCACTGAAAAAACTATTTTTAAAGTAAAGTTATTCACAAACTAGTGATTCACACAAATTTTAAATAATTCAAATTTAAACTATTCAAATTCAAAAAGTACTCGCACTAACAGAAAGTTTGTAAGTTTTTTTACCTAAAGCAAAAAGATTCACTCAGAAACTCTAAATAAAGCAAAAAACAACTCAGAAACAAAAGAAAATAAATAAAGCAGAAAACAAAAAAAACTGAAAAATAAATAAATTAAAAAAAGCCCGCCTACTGGGCCGCCACGGCCTGCATACGACTAGAAACCCAACCTCTAGTTGGGCCAGGATGCAGGCCCGCAAGGCCTAGTAGGCCCAACAGGGCAGCACAGGTTCAATAGGCCCACAAAGGCCTGCTTAGAGAGGAGCTTGAGGGTGATGCCGCGGCGGGGCTTATATGCTGGTGCGGGCGCCTCTCACCAAGCGAGGTGGGACTAAACTTGCCCTGCACCGCGCCTGCGCGAGCACCAGCCTTTAGTCTTGTTTGGTGGCTCCAACCGCGACTAAAAGGGGGCACCTTTAGTCGCGGTTCGAGCCACCAACCGCGACTAAAGGCCTGGCTTCCCGTCGCTTGGCCTGGCCAAAATTCACATTAAGTCCCGGTTGGTGGCTTCAACCAGGACTAAAGGTGCCTCGTATATAAGAAACACTTACGAATTTTCCCTTCCTCACTCTCCATTCCCATCGACGCCGAACCAGGACGCCGCCAGGCTGCCGCCGCCGTCTCGCCTCTCCCCCGACATTGTCTCGCCTCTCCCCTGACGCCGGAGCTCGTCGCCGCCCCCGATGCCGGCGCCTCCTCCTCGATCCTAGACGCCGGACGCGCCCTCCTCCCCGAGCCCCGATGTAACACCCCCAGTGGTTAGCTACAGTAATCCCCTTTTGATAATGCCATGTCATCATGATTATCAGTGCCTAATCATCATTTGTATCATATTGCATTCAGCTCCTAACTCAAAATTCAAATTAAAATTAAAGTGAAAATAAAAGTTGTCCAAACCCAGAAACTAAAATGTTCATTAAATAGCAAATAATTTGGAGGCAATGATAAAATTGTAACCAACCTTATTGAAATTGGATAAGTGACTTAAACATCCTCAAAAGTGGCTGAAAACATTATTTAATAACCTATTAATTAATATAATATAAATATGAAATGATAAATACCCCAAACTAATTTTTGGTGATAGGGTATGTTGCACTGTGAATTATGGACCAGTTCATATATTTTACAAAAACCATTTAGTGCCAAAATAATTTACAAAACAGTAAAGAAAAGAAAATAGAAAAAGAGAAAAGGCCTAAAACTACTGTGCACTTAGGCCTACTATCTACAGTGGCGGCCCAGCCCAACTAGCCCCCTTCCCCTACCTCCTGACGTCGCAGGCGCGCTGTCGAGCAGAGGTGAGCGAGCGTGCGTCCAGGCCCCCCTCGCGCCAGATCTTTTGCCCTGCCACCGTGGATGGATAAGAGGGAGGCCCCTCTCCCCCTGGACGCTCCTGCTTCGCCTCCTCCCCTTCCCATCGCTCACCCCCTTCCTTCCCGAACGCCATCGCCGCCATGAACGCCGGCTAGCCGCGGCCACAGCTCACCTCTCGCCTCCATAGCTTGTCCAGCAGCTCCGCCGCGATGAGCCCGTCCTCCTCGACCACAAGCCCGAGCCCCGGGAGCCCTGCATCGCCCCACGCCACCGTCTTCTTCCTCGGATCGCCGCCGCACATCATCGCCGATTTCGTCACCGTCAAGCCGTCCTCACGCACGCTTTGCTCGGCTACACCTCGCTGTGAGCCTCTCCTCCCTCCCCTGGGCCTTCTCTTGCTCGCTAGCTTACCATAGCCGTCGTGCCATGGTTGCCCGAACAAAGCTCCGCCGCCGTTGGCATTGCCATCGCTGTGGCCGCTGTCGAGCTCGCCTGAGCTCGCAGTAGTGCTCACTGTCGCCGTAGGAGTCGAACGCGCCCGTTGCCGCTGCCTGCTGTGCCCGGAATCGCCGTATCCAAGTTTGCCCGCGGACCACCGCCACCACGGCTCAACGCCGGCGGCCCTGCCGGCCTCCCCTGCTCGTTTTGGTGCCGTAGATCAACGCGGGATGGAACGGCCGTTCGAACGCGCCCGAAAACGTGCGATTTGGTCGCCTGTGCTCGATTTCCGCCGCTGGCCGAGCCCCTCCGCCGTGTCGGGAGCTCACCGGAGCAACTCCGATCGCCGGAGCTGACCTGGCCGGCTGGGGCCACAGTCAGGGTCACTGGCCAGTGGGCCAGGGCGACCCCATTGACCTGTTGACCAGGTCAACGTGCTGACTGGCGCTGACCAGTCACTGACATATGGGCCCCACCTTGTCAGTTGCTAATTAACTAATTAGATTAGTGAAAATAATTAATTTAACTCTAATGTGACACTGACATGTGGACCCCACTCTCTAATTAACTTTGTTTAGTTTAATTAAAAACCTGAAATAGAGCTGAGTCTATGACATGTAGGACCCACTGGTCAGGTTTGACCTGGTCAGCCCTACTGTTGACTGCTGACATCACCTCTACGTCATGCTGACATCACCCCCGTACTGTTCTGGATAATGTTGTTTTATATAATTAAATAATTCTAGAAAATCATTAAAACTTTAGAAAAATCATATAAAATAAACCATAGCTCAGATCGAAAAACTTTGTACATGAAAGTTGCTCAGAATTTCGAGACGAATCCAAACACGCGGTCCGTTCGTCCGTCACACGACCCTAACTATCCGAACATGGAACTGTTCCCCTCCGGTCATCTGTCTGACAAATGTCCGGAACCGGGAAAACATTCCCGGATGGATTCCCCCTTCCTCGGTGACGTGCAACCATACGTTAGGACACACCCGGCACTGCATATTGTCATGTCGTACATTGTGTTGCTCATGTTTGCTATGTATTTATACTGTTTCCTCCCCCTCTTCTCTCTCATTAGACCCCGACGCAGTTCCTGGTACCGACGCAGCTCCGGAGCCCGACGCCACCGTTGACGACCTTGCCCTTGCCGCCGAGCAACCAGGCAAGCACCCCCCCCCCCCTTGAGCATACCGATATCGCCTATTCTTTCTCTCTCATGCTTACATTAGAATTGCTGCTACTACTGCTTTACCTATTCTGATGCATAGCATGTTTATTGTAACCTGCTATTGAAACCTTACCTGCTTATCCTAAACTGTCTAGTATAGGCTGGGTAGAGACCTATCAGTGACCCCACTTGTTCTGATTGCCCCACTGGATTATCAGAAGACCCGATCGACGGGATTGAAGACCAGGCCCCGGCACAGCACATCGCCCCCCCCCCCCTTAGTTGTAACAACACTGCAGCGTTACTATCAAGTGCCGAGGGTGAAACCTCCTGTAGCACTTCTGATGTTAACTCTGTAGAGTAGCTATTCGGTCATGGTCATCGAGGGTGATTCCTCCTTCACCGCTTCCGATAACGACGCCGTCATACGACACCTCAACTGTGAACCCAGTGAGGGTGATTCCTCCGAGTTCACCTTGACGGATATATCGGGTAGGAATCCAACGAGGGTGATACCTCGGATTCCCCCTGATGTTATGGACACACGGATACTTGGACTGTACTATTGTTACTTGGAAAGGCGGGTCGACCCTGAGGGGTACCCACGTGTGATGTGAAGACGAGTTGCCTGGATGGTGCCCGAGTGATGAATACGAGGCGTGGCCGGGCATTCTTGGCCCTTGCCGCAAGTCCTCGAGACGGGGCGATGGGGTCACATCGATCGTGAGTCTCTGCTCATTACCGCACCCCCAAGGTACTAACAATTTGGATATTTGATTCGAGTGGGCCTCTGGCCCGATATCACTAACCATCATGTGGGCATAGTATGGGCGTTCTGCATCGTATGCATCAGCCGAAAGCTTTGTCAGACATCCAGTTCAGCAGTGCGGCATGGAGTGATTGGCGCCATTCATGACAGAGGTGGTGCTTGGATCTGAGCCATGTGCGCAACGACCCGGAGGGCGAGGAGCGATGGCCCAAGACCCCCTCGCGCTTAGGATGTAGACCAGCGGGGACCTGTCTGCTGAGCTCTAGGTAGGGCTACGGTGTGTCGTTTGGCTGAGGTCAGGCATGACCCGGAAAAGTGTGTCCGGCCGGAGTTAAGCGAGCGTGGTGGGTAAGTTGGTGCACCCCTGCAGGGAAGAACTAATCTATGCATAGCCGGATCCTCGGTAACGGACACTCGGAGTTGTATCCCGATCGATACAACTAGAACTTGAGATGAGACCTGGATATATGGCTCTGGGATTGCTTCTCGCAGGGAGTCGAGAAGGGATCTCCGGACGAGGTTGATGACTGTATGGCTCTAGGATTGCTTTCTCGCAGGGAGTCGAGAAAGGATCTCTGGGTGAGGTTGATGACACTACTACTAAGATTATACTGTGCTGATCTACTCTCTTCTATTGCTGCAAGACCGCTGAAGATGCTAGTCTTCGATAGGACTAGGCCTCCTCTCTATTCTGGCGTTTCTGCAGCCCAGTCCACCTATACAGCCTTCCTTTGATAATGTTGCATATGTAGTGTAGATCCTTGCTTGCTGAGTACTTCAGATGAGTACTCACGGTTGCTTTGCTTTCTTTTTCTCCCCATATCCATTTTGATGCAACCAGATGACGGAGCCCCGGATACAGCTGCCCACGCCGACGATCGCTACTACTACTACCCCGAGGGTGGATACTACCACGAGTTGGCCGACGACCAGGAGTGGGATCGGAGGGTCCCAGGCAGGAGGCCTGCGCCTTTCGATCGTAGTGTTTTCTTTTGCCCCGCCTTTTAAGGGCCTAGCTGTGTTTTCTTTTATATCTGTACTCAGATATCTGATGCTTCCGCTGACGCTTGTATGCAAGCTTATGTATTCGAGCCCTCGAGGCCCCTGGCTTGTAATATAAAGCTTGTATGACTTTATTTATGTTTTAGAGTTGTGTTGTGATATCTTCCCGTGAGTCCTTAGGCTTGATCGTGTGCATCTGCGTGTATGATTAGTGCACGATTGAGCCGGGGGCGTCACAAGTTGGTATCAGAGCCGACTGCCTGTAGGAATCCCCCTTTCCAACTCCTTGGCCGAAGTTGAGTCTAGTGGTCCAAAACTATTTTACTAACTTGGCTGTGTGGCTTACGGGCCTACGTCACCAACTGGGTGGTATTAGAATCTTTTATTCCTCGTCTTTACTCTGGGACTCTGATCTCTCTTCTATTCGGGTTAAATAATTTTACTAACGCCGACACTTAGGATCTCGTCAATCTTGTCTACCCGGAGAGCTGGATATCTGTGCTTAATTCCTTACCATTGATCTGATTAGTCTGATAATCATTTTCCTTTCCATTGTTTTGTTTAACCTTTCTCTCCGAGTTGTATTATACTTCTCATTGAATTTTGACAACCCTAAATTTACTCTATTTTAGATGGATCGTTTGTTTCCACCACGCCCTACGACGTAGCTTGTGCTTCGCACTTGGGCTCGTGGTGCCCCTGGTTTTCCAGCTGTCCTGATCGCCCTCCTGACCAGGCTGGGCTACCGCTGGTACCCCGAGTACATGGTCTACGAGGATTACCATGAGTTCAACCAGGAGCAGTACCATGCTGATGTTCGTATCTATGATCAGCGAGATGACTCAGACACTGAGCTGCACCATTTCCACAGTATCGGCGTGACGATTGAGATGGCAGTACATGATGCCGCCTACTCTGCTGTCGCACGTCTCCGAGGAGAGTTCAGCGATAGCTTGGATGCTTCTGAGTTCCGATACATTCCGTATGCCCCTACTGGAGATACTACTGGATATTACACAGCTATCTGTGCCTCGTACAAGCGTCATCGATACGAACCGCGCGTTCTGGTTCAGTGCACTCAGGCTCTGGATCGCACTGTTCGGGCTCTTGCCGTCGAGTTGGTTGCCACTCGAGCACGCCTCTACGATTCTATGACGCAGTTGCTACCAGCTGTTCGTGCAGGGATACATCCAGAGTACATCCTTTACCCGAGCAGGACTCAGATGTATGCTGGTATTGATTGGCCTGTTGTTGGAGGTCACGCACCTCCACGTGGACCTCTTCTTTCAGCTCGAGACCGGGTTCTGCATCAGAGTGCACATGGAGCACAGGATCCTTCCACGACGAACACTCGTCGTCCACACTTGCAGCTACCCCGTTACAGTGGATCTTCCTGACGTTGATGTAGCCTTTGCTATATCTCGTGGTGTACCTCCTTACCACGTGCCTGCGCGCCGCCTACCTTATCTAGCTTTTGAGTTTGCGCCATTATGCTATTCGCATGTACCCGACTCTATGTATGGATCTGTATGTCTTAATTGACTACTATTAAGTATCTAGTACACTACTTAATTATTGTCGTGTTACATCATGCTTGTCGCTAAACACCCGCAACTGCTTTTACTGAACTACCCCTGTTGAAACTTAGCAGGATGGTTAGACCAGGTGGTCGTGGTCGTGGTCGTGCCCCTGAACGCCCAATACCGCCAGATTATATGGCAGCTATGATGCAACAATTCGAGCTCAACCGTCAGTTCATGACTGGGATTATGACTCAGTTCCCGCATCTGAACAACCAGAACCAGAACCCTCCTTCAATAACTCTGCCGGAATTTATGCGTCTTAACCCCACTCAGTTCCGCAACTCTGAGAAGCCACTGGATGCTGATGACTGGATTCGCGATATCACTCACGAGATGGAGTCTGCAAATGTCTCCCCTGCCAACTTTGTCGCCTTCGCGTCCTTCTTCTTAAAGGGTCCCGCTGCTCAATGGTGGGACACCCACAAACATACACTGCCTGCTGGAACAGCCGTTACTTGGCCTGAGTTCCAGGCTGCTTTCCGTGCCCGATATATTCCTCAAGGAATCATGGACCGGATGAAAATCCAGTTCCGCAACCTCACCCAGGGCAATAAGACCATCGAAGCTTATCAGCGGGAATTCCTTGACCTGTCCCGCTATGCTGAAGAAGACATCACCACGGATGCCCGTAGACAAGAGAAGTTCCGTAATGGACTCCACGCAGACATCGAGCTTGCACTCGCTGCTCAAGATTTCACCGACTTTACTACTCTTGTGAACAAGGCTATTCTGCTTGAGACTGCTCAAATGAAGCATAAGGAGTCGCAGAAGCGCTATCATGATGTTGGCTCATCTTCGGGCTCAACACAGAAGCAAAAAACATATGGTCGTGGACACGCTTGCAACATTGATATTAAACAAGTCCAGGATCAACCTGCCACCGAAATGGGTACCCTTCTTGTTAACTCAGTACCTGCTTCTGTTTTATTTAATTCAGCAGCATCACATTCATTCATCTTTGAAAAATTTGCATTCATGCATGACCTTCATTATGAGTAAATGAATACTCCGTTAGTCATCCGGGCTAGTAAATTGCCGTGCCCAGACAACTCAAAATGCTGAGGCTAAAATATACACCTTGAATGCGTTGACGCTTCTCCGCTTGAGATGATCGAAAACATTCTAGTCGTTCGAGATTTTCTGGACGTTTCTTCGGAAGAACTTCCAAGAATACCCCGCTTTCTTTCAGTCTTCCTCTTAATTCTCGGGACGAGAATTCTTATTAGTGGAGGAGATTTGTAACACCCCCAGTGGTTAGCTACAGTAATCCCCTTTTGATAATGCCATGTCATCATGATTATCAGTGCCTAATCATCATTTGTATCATATTGCATTCAGCTCCTAACTCAAAATTCAAATTAAAATTAAAGTGAAAATAAAAGTTGTCCAAACCCAGAAACTAAAATGTTCATTAAATAGCAAATAATTTGGAGGCAATGATAAAATTGTAACCAACCTTATTGAAATTGGATAAGTGACTTAAACATCCTCAAACCATGGCTGAAAACATTATTTAATAACCTATTAATTAATATAATATAAATATGAAATGATAAATACCCCAAACTAATTTTTGGTGATAGGGTATGTTGCACTGTGAATTATGGACCAGTTCATATATTTTACAAAAACCATTTAGTGCCCAAATAATTTACAAAACAGTAAAGAAAAGAAAATAGAAAAAGAGAAAAGGCCTAAAACTACTGTGCACTTAGGCCTACTATCTACAGTGGCGGCCCAGCCCAACTAGCCCCCTTCCCCTACCTCCTGACGCCGCAGGTGCGCTGTCGAGCAGAGGTGAGCGCGCGTGCGTCCAGGCCCCCCCTCGCGCCAGATCTTTTGCCCTGCCGCCGTGGATGGATAAGAGGGAGGGCCTCTCCCCCTGGACGCTCCTGCTTCGCCTCCTCCCCTCCCCATCGCTCGCCCCCTTCCTTCTCGAACGCCGCCGCCGCCATGGACGCCGGCTAGCCGCGGCCACAGCCCACCTCTCGCCTCCGTAGCCTGTCCAGCAGCTCCACCGCGATGAGCCCGTCCTCCTCGACCACAAGCCCGAGCCCCGGGAGCCCTGCATCGCCCCATGCCGCTGTCTTCTTCCTCGAATCGCCGTCGCACGTCGTCGCCGATTTCGTCACCGTCAAGCCGTCCTCACGCACGCTTTGCTCGGCTACACCTCGCTGTGAGCCTCTCCTCCCTCCCCTGGCCCTTCTCTTGCTCTCTAGCTTACCGTAGCCGCCGTGCCATGGTTGCCCAAACGAAGCTCCACTGCCGTTGGCATTGCCATCGGTGTGGCCGCTGTCGAGCTCGCCTGAGCTCACAGTAGTGCTCACCGTCGCCGTAGGAGTCGAACGGGCCCGTTGCCGCTACCTGCTGTACCCGGAATCGCCGTATCCAAGTTCGCCCGAGGACCGCCGCCGCCACGGCTCAACGCCAGCGGCCCTGCCGGCCTCCCCTGCTCGTTTTGGTGCCGTAGATCGACGTGGATGGAACGGCCGTTCGAACGCGCCCGAAAACGCGCGATTTGGTCGCCTGTGCGCGATTTCCGCCTCTGGCCGAGCCCCTCCGCCGCGTCGGGAGCTCACCAGAGCAACTCCGGTCGCCGGAGCTGACCTGGCCGGCTGGGGCCACAGTCAGGGTCACTGGCCAGTGGGCCAGGGCGACCCCGTTGACCTGTTGACCAGGTCAACGTGCTGACTGGCGCTAACCAGTCACTGACATATGGGCCCCACCTTGTCAGTTGCTAATTAACTAATTAGATTAGTGAAAATAATTAATTTAACTCTAATGTGACACTGACATGTGGACCCCATTCTCTAATTAACTCTGTTTAGTTTAATTAAAAACCTGAAATAGAGCTGAGTCTATGACATGTAGGACCCACTGGTCAGGTTTGACCTGGTCAGCCCTATTGTTGACTGCTGACGTCACCTCTACGTCATGCTGACGTCACCCCCGTACTGTTCTGGATAATGTTGTTTTAAATAATTAAATAATTCCAGAAAATCATTAAAACTTTAGAAAAATCATATAAAATAAACCGTAGCTCAGATCAAAAAACTTTGTACATGAAAGTTGCTCAGAATTTCGAGATGAATTCGAATACGCGGTCCGTTCGTTCGTCACACGACCCTAACTATCCGAACATGGAACCGTTTCCCTCCGGTCATCTGTCTGACAAATGTCCGGAACTGGGAAAACATTCCTGGATGGATTCCCCCTTCCTCGGTGACGTGCAACCATACGTTAGGACACACCCGGCACTGCATATTGTCATGTCGTACATTGTGTTGCTCATGTTTGCTGTGTATTTATACTGTTTCCTCCCCCTCTTATCTCTCGTTAGACCCCGACGCAGTTCCCGGTACCGACGCAGCTCCGGAGCCCAACGCCACCGTTGACGACCTTGCCCTTGCCGCCGAGCAACCAGGCAAGCACCCCCCCCCCTTGAGCATACCGATATCGCCTATTCTTTCTCTCTCATGCTTGCATTAGAATTGCTGCTGCTACTGCTTTACCTATTCTGATGCATAGCCTATTTATTGTAACCTGCTATTGAAACCTTACCTGCTTATCCTAAACTGTCTAGTATAGGCTGGGTAGAGACCTATCAGTGACCCCACTTGTTCCGATTGCCCCACTGGATTATCAGAAGACCCGATCGACGGGATTGAAGACCAGGCCCCGGCACCGCACATCGCCCCCCCCCCCCCCCCCCCCTTAGTTGTAACGACACTGCAGCGTTACTATCAAGTGCCGAGGGTGAAACCTCCTATAGCACTTCTGATGTTAACTCTGTAGAGTAGCTATTCGGTCGTGGTCATCGAGGGTGATTCCTCCTTCACCGCTTTCGATAACGACACCGTCGTACAACACCTCAAGTGTGAACCCAGCTAGGGTGATTCCTCCGAGTTCACCTTGACGGATATATTGGGTAGGAATCCAACGAGGGTGATACCTCGGATTCCCCCTGATGTTATGGACACACGGATACTTGGGCTATACTATAGTTACTTGGAAAGGCGGGTTGACCCTGAGGGGTACCCGCGTGTGATGTGAAGACGGGTTGCCTAGATGGTGCCCGAGTGATGAATACGAGGCGTGGTCGGGCATTCTTGGCCCTTGCCGCAAGTCCTCGAGACGGGGCGACGGGGTCACATCGATCGTGAGTCTCTGCTCATTACCGCACCCCCAAGGTACTAACAATTTGGATATTTGATTCGAGTGGGCCTCTAGCCCAATAGCACTAACCATCACATGGGCATAGTCTGGGCGTTCTGCATCGTATGCATCAGCCGAAAGCTCTGTCAGACGTCCAGTTCAGTAGTGCGGCATGGAGTGATTGGCGCCATTCACGACAGAGGTGGTGCTTGGATCTGAGCCATGTGCGCAACGACCCGGAGGGCGAGGGGCGATGGCCCAGGACCCCCTCGCGCTTAGGATGTAGACCGGCGGGGACCTCTCTACTGAGCTCTAGGTAGGGCTACAGTGTGTCGTTTGGCCGAGCTCGGGCATGACCCGAAAAAGTGTGTCCGACCAGAGTTAAGTGAGCATGGTGGGTAAGTTGGTGCACCCCTGCAGGGAAGAACTAATCTATGCATAGCCGGATCCTCGGTAACGGACACTCGGAGTTGTATCCCGATTGATACAACTAGAACTTGAGATGAGACCTGGATATATGGCTCTGGGATTGCTTCTCGCAGGGAGTCGAGAAGGGATCTCCGGACGAGGTTGATGACTGTATGGCTCTGGGATTGCTTTCTCGCAGGGAGTCGAGAAAGGATCTCTGGGTGAGGTTGATGGCACTACTACTACATTATACTGTGCTGATCTACTCTCTTCTATTGCTGCAAGACCGCTGAAGATGCTAGTCTTCGATAGGACTGGGCCTCCTCTCTATTCTGGCATTTCTGCAGCCCAGTCCACCTATACAGCCTTCCTTTGATAATGTTGCATATGTAGTGTAGATCCTTGCTTGCTGAGTACTTCGGATGAGTACTCACGGTTGCTTTGCTTTCTTTTTCTCCCCATATCCATTTTGATGCAACCAGATGACGGAGCCCCGGATACAGCTGCCCACGCCGACGATCGCTACTACTACCCCGAGGGTGGATACTACTACGAGTTGGCCGACGACCAGGAGTAGGATCGGAGGGTCCCAGGCAGGAGGCCTGCGCCTTTCGATCGTAGTGTTTTCTTTTGCCCCGCCTTTTAAGGGCCTAGCTGTGTTTTCTTTTATATCTGTACTCAGATATCTGATGCTTCCGCTGACGCTTGTATGCGAGCTTATGTATTCGAGCCCTCGAGGCCCCTGGCTTGTAATATAAAGCTTGGATGACTTTATTTATGTTTTAGAGTTGTGTTGTGATATCTTCCCGTGAGTCCTTAGGCTTGATCGTGTGCATTTGCGTGTATGATTAGTGCATGATTGAGCCGGGGGTGTCACACCCGACGCCGCCCACGCCCTCCTCCCCGAGCTCCTTGCCACGCCGCCTGCCCCGACGCCGTCGCCGCCCCGACGCGCCGCCTAGGACGCCCGTGCCCGCCGGCCTTGACCTCGCCCGCTGTGAGCTCGCGCCCCCCCTCCGGCGATTTTTTTTTTCACTAGTTTTTTTATACAATGTATGCATGAATGTTTTGATGTTCTATTTAGATGTTTTAGATTATTTTTAGTTAGTATACAATGTATGTATCTAAATTTAGATGTTTTAGATGATTATTTTTTCACTATATGTATGTATGTTTTAGTTATTTTTTCACTAGTTTTTTTTTATACAATGTATGTATATATATATATGTATTGTAGATGAACGGTGGAATTTGCATAGATTTTCTTTTTTTAGGTTTTTATACTTACAGAAAAAAGTTGCATAGGAAAAAGTTGACCATGTATTAATAATATTTTAATGTTAATATATATCTCAATGTTGTATTTGCAAAAGTTTTTCATGTATTTGCAAAATCAAGTGAAAAAGAATTATAAAAATCACAATCAAGCATTTAAAAAATGTTAAATTTGCATAGAATTTGTTCTCGACGTCTACGATGCCCGGCCCGCATCCTCGTCGTCGACTCGTTCGCGACGACGTCCTGCTTCAAAGGCGCCATGTCCAGGACTGGGTTCCGCCAGGCTGGCACTGGGACATGCTACCGTCCGGGGCGCGCAGCTTGGTGAGGAACTGGGCTCCCGTCGTCGACCCGGAGCTTCTTTGGTGGGGGTCGCGTGGGCCACTTTCATTGCGGAGGCAGCCGGCCCCCGCAGAGGTGGTACGTCGCCGTGTCAGGGAGGAGGACGAGCACGTCCGTCGCTACATGGTTGCGTTGGACGTCAGGTTCTCCAATACCTGGCAGGTTCTTCAGGGATCTCACCCGAGCTATGATCCTGTGATGGTTCCTTCTCTTTGGGTGTCCACCGCCCGCGCCTCAGGAACCGCGAATGAACTAGATTATTCGATAATATTCGATCGGTATTAGCTAGTGATGTATTCGAGATAATATTCGAGACGATGTATTCGAGAATATATTATTCGATAATATTCGAGACGATGTATTCGAGATTATATTCGATGATGCATATTATCTGGATTATTCGAGATGTATATATTAGTGATATTATTCGAGATGCATATTATCTACTATGATTCAGTTTTTCCTTATTGATTGCATGCATTCTAATTTGAATACTAAATTGTTTTATCTTTCTTCTGGATTAGTTAAATAAAAGCTATGGACAATACCGGCAGAGAAGGAGAAGAGACTCTGTTCGACATCATACGCTCCCCGAGCCTAGATGAGAATGAACCTGAAGATGACGGCTCGCAATATCTGAACAATTCTGGTGAGGGTATGATATTTGATGAAGACGAACGAATAGATGAAGGCCACAACAATGATGACGAAGGAAATGTTCTTCAAATAACAAAGACCGACGAGGTATATTTATTATATAAGACATCCGATGATCATTACATGTATTAATTGATTTGTATGTATATATATATATATATATATATATATATATATATATATATATATTAACGAATCGATCTTTCTTCTTTTAGCCCTCCGGATCGAGCAAATCTTCTACAAGCAGCAGGGCAGTTCGAGGCCCGGCCAAAAGGTTGCAGGCTGGCGTAAAGTACAACATCAATGCCATCAAACCAAATGGCGAACCGCTTGAACCTAAGAAGAATGCGAACAAGTTCACTCGTCAATGCGAAGTTATTGTCAGGGACCAAATCCCGATCTCCGTTCAAGAATGGAAAAAGCCAGCAAAGGGAGATCCAAGAGTTACTTTTGTCTCCGAAAGAGCAAAAGATCTGCTTTGCAAATCGCTCATGTCACATTTCACCCTACCAGGTCATTTGATAGATGCAGATCTGGAGAAAGTCAAGAAGAGTGCTCTTAAGAAGATGGCGATAGCATTCAACAACCACAAGAAAAATATATGGGCCGGGTACGTCAAAGCAGGAAAGCAGACTCCAGAATTCAAGGGAACACTGGAGAAGGCAAGAGAACACTGGGACGCTTTCATGAAGTTCAAGGAATCAGAAACAGCTCAGGAACGGTCGAGAATAAATAAGATTAATGCTGCGAAAAAGAAGTGGCACCATATTCTGGGGCCAGGTGGCTACCAGGTGGCCCGGCCTAAGTGGGATATCGCTGAGCAAGAGACGATTGCTGCAGGGGTCACTCCAGTTACATTGAGCTGGCCTAACAGGTGCAGGACTTGGTTTTATGCGCATGGGGGGAAGTTGGACCCAAAGACAGGGCTGGTTTTGGAGCGGGCAAGTCTTAAAGAAACCTCCGACGGTTTACTTGTTGCAATAGAAGAGGCTCGAACGGGGGCGTTCATGCCCAACAGAGAGAACGACGAGCTTACGCGCACCCTGAAGAATCCTGAACACCCGGGAAGAACACGAGGCAAAGGCATTATTCCGTGGTTTGAGGGGTTTGCGAATTGGAACGCCGACTACAGAAGCCGTGCGAGAAAGAAGCAGCAAGAGGAGTAGAAGAGGAAGCTGGAGGAGGAGCACAGGAAGGAGGAAGCAGTCCGCCTTCAAGGCCTAGAATCAAAGCACGCGGAGTTGGAACGCGCTTTCGGGCGGCAGCAGGAGTAGATTGACTCACTTAGCCAGGAAAGGGGGTCTCAGCAGTGGCAGCAGCTAGCGGATCCAGCATTGGATAACACCATCTCATCTTTGCCGAGAAGCAGCGTGGGTTCCACCCCGGCCGATGATGCACTGCTAGCTAGCTACCCCGTGGATGATATCCAATGTGCGACACCTTGTGAGCTACACATTAAGGTGAAGAACATGTCAATGAAGGTGGCGGATGGCTATGCTTTAACAAATCCCCCTAAAACAACCTTCCATGGCAATCTGATTCCAGCTGGCTATGCTCGTGTCGGGGTGGATGTAGTGATGTCGAGATATAACGATCTAGAGCTTGACATTCATGGAGGTGACGAGGAGAGCACACTGCGAGAGGCCATACATCGTATCATTCTATGGAGAAAGGATTGCATCGTCTTTCCAAGGCCACCGACTCCTCCTCCAAGTCCGCCGCGTCAGCCGACTCCTGCTCCTCCAAGTCTGCCACCGCGTCAGCCGACTCCTCCTCCTCCAAGTCTGCCACCGCGTCAGTCGACTCCTCCTCCTCCAAGTCCGGCACCGCGTCAGCCGACTCCTCCTCCTCCAAGTCCGGCACCGCATCAGCCGACTCCTCCTCCAAGTTCGGCACCGTGTTAGCCGTCTCCGCCACCTCAGCGGGCTCCGCCACCTTAGCAACAGCGGAAGAGAGGCGCCGCAGCTACGGCGGCTAGCGGTACAACAGGAAAGAAATTCAGATATGGTCCAAGCCTCAAGGCTCCTCCAAAGTTGCCTTATGAGTTGTCTGAGGAGGAAACCAACGCCGTAGTGGATGCCGAAGTTCAGGCCCATTTTGCAAAGAAACCGCCCCCGCCAAAGGAGATCATACCTGAGGAAGTGATACAACACTTTATTGATAATGCTCAACCGGCTTTGAAGAGACCGGCCTCAGACTATGAGCGCTCTATTAGGAAGTTATATAATGCACAAAAATAGAAGGAGTCGAGCTTGAGCTCGAGCCAAGCAGTTGGCAAAAAAAGCGGGAAAACTGTTCCCCAGCTGGGAGAACAGGCAGTGCAATCGATCCCCCCGCTCATTGTACAACCACATGTGATTACCGCCGATCAGCTGGTAATAACCGACGATCATAGAAGGCAGGCTGAAGAGGCCGGTGTCACTGTTGAACAACTCCTAGGCATCGAGGAACTCCCCGGGTTTACAGAGGAGGAACTATCATGGAAATATGTCCCCGGCCAACCTCTAGTCAAGCCTGATGAGATCCCGCTTCTATCAATGAGAATGCGCATATTGCATGAGTGGTACCTAAGAGAAGTAAACAACGGTCGAGAGTCCCCCATGGTGAAAGTCAAGAAAGAGCATTACTTCCATGCAAAAGATTTGTGGGTTGAGTTTCAAGAAATGTTTTAGTTATTCAATCAAGACGCACTCGACAAATCTATCATCAGTTGCTATTGTCTGTAAGTGATTTCTTTCTGTAATTTAAGTCTCTAGCTAGCTGTGCTCGTTCATTACCTGTAATTATCCTCACTATATTCTTTTCTGTGGTATTATGCAGAATGAAGATGTATGAAATGAAAAGAGAAGGACGCTATGGCATTGGGTTCATTGACCCAAATACCATTAATGAAAAGACATGGTTACTTGAGGCGTATAGAAAAGACACAGAGAGAAGCTTGCTAGAGTTTTTGAAGCGACTAAATACCCAACCAAAAATACTACTTCCTTACAACTTCGGGTGAGTGTTATTGTCTTGTACTATGAATTCTGTTTTTGCTTACTAGATGTTAATAAGTGTAGTTGATGAGTTATGCACATGCCCACTTAATTATACAAATTTGAGCGCATGCAGTTTCCACTGGATCCTGCTAATCATTGAAGTTGACGAGGGAAAAGTTCAAGTATTGGACTCACTACTTAAAGACACTAATGAATACGCAATCGTGACGGGGATGATCGACAGGTAATTTCAATCATTATCGCACTATGTCGGCCTCTTTAGTTCATTTCCTGATATCAACTAATTAATAACTTCTTTATTCATTTTCTTTGCCGGCGGGCAGGGCTTGGCAAAAGTTCATCAAACAGGTTAAAGGCGAATGGAAACAACAGCTGAAATGGGTGCGACCCAAGGTAATTAAGTAGTACTAGCTATGTCTGTGCATCTCTTTAATTCTAGTTTCAATACCATTATCATGCTTGATTAATTATTATCTGATTGAATTCTATTCTCGTAAAGTGCATGAGCCAGGCGCCGGGGAATAATTTATGTGCGTACTACGTTTGCGAGAACATTCGCATTATGACGTCCGAAAGGAACACAACTTCAAGACAACTTTGGGTACGCAAACACAATTCAAAGTTCTTTTTATCAATGATCTAATATATATACACACAACTAATATATTCATATTGATCTCCTTCTTTAATAAAGATGTCGGAGATGCGGGGTAAGCTCCTACCAACGGACCGCGTACGAGCAATTCAAGAGGAAATTGCGGGATTTTTGCTTGACCAGGTCATAGATCCCAAAGGAGAATACCATTACACCTAATACCTGCATGTAATGATCTGCAAATTGTAGGAGAAATTGTATGTACCAAATTGTATATATATATATATGTGTGTGTGTGTGTGTGTGTGTGTATGCATGGTCGTACGAGAAATTCTATGATATATGATTGGTCGTACGTGAAATTCTATTATATATGACGTGTACAGTATGTGGTAGCAGTGGCACTTGACGTACGACTGCAGTAGCGTAAAATATGTTTGAAATGAAAAAAAAATGGAAAACACAAAACAAAAAGGAAAAATAAACCATAATTCATAAATCCTAAACCCCTAAACCTCTAGTCCTAGTTGGTGTCACCAACCGGGACTAAAGGTCCCCCAACCCCCAGAGCTGGCTCGTGCCACGTGGTGGGCCTTTGGTCCCGGGCCGTGACGAACCGGGACTAAAGGGGGGCCTTTAGTCCCCACCCTTTAGTCCCGATTCGAGAACCGGGACTAAAGGCCCTTACGAACCGGGTCTAAAGGCCGATTCTGCACTAGAGCCAGCCTCCACCGACTACTGTTCATAGAGCCTCCATGGGGGTCCTGTTCATCCACCCCCAATCGGCTGGGGTGTGATGGCCTCCTCGGGGGTCCTGTTCATCCAGCGGCAACGGCCTACTACCACGGGGGTCCTGTTCATCCAACCCCCACCGGGAACTGTTCATCCACAAACAACCAACCGGCTCGACTCACCACGTCTCGACTCGTTCTACGTACCACGCTCACGGTAGCAATGGTCATTGTTCATCGAGAGGCAACCCAACACCGGCTGGCTACGTCTCGCACGAGGGCTCGGTCGGCTTCAGTAAGCAGCAGCAATGATTGATCGCTCGGGTTCAGTTAGCAGCAGCAGCAACGAAGGAATCGCTCGGGTTCAGTCAGCAGCGAATGAATCGCTCGGGTTCAGTTAACAGCCAAGGGATCGATTGCTCGGGTTCAGTAAGCGAACGTCTCACTCGGGTTCAGTTAGAGCCCAACGCCGCACACACACGCGCGTACGTGTACGAGAGAAACGCGCAATCCCTCCGTGCATCGCTCAGCCCTGACCACCCACCGTAATCGGGAACTCCCCAAAATTTTCCTCGCCCTCGCTTCTACCATGATTTTTTCCGTCATGGACGGCCCAAAGAATGGCATGCAGGTGCGTCCCCGGCCCGCCCAGGACGAAAATCCCATTTTTTGTCATAGAAGTAGGAGCCCACCACATCTATGATGATACGTGCTTTTGTCACAATTATCGTCATAGAAGTGTCATAAGCATGACAGAAAAAAATTCGTATGGCCCAAAATGTCACGGATGTGTCTTTTTTTGTAGTGTAGCCGCCTCTCTCCTCGGCTACAACCTCCCTTGGTGATCTTCATCTTCCTCCTGCTCCTCTGCTTCGACTAATGTATGGGACATGGTCGTGGCTATGTTGATGTGGTGCTCGTCTGGTTGATGCTCTGTGCCCTACTCATGCATCGGTTCCTACTTGAGCTTTGTAGTTGTGGATCCATGCTATTCTAGGGTTTGCAGGCTATTGTTCATGTTCAGTTGCTATCATATGAGCTCCTGTGATGCTCTGGCTTACATGTGGGTACCCTGGTCCTATAGCTATGCTCCTGGATTTGCTAAATTGATCAGTGGCGTTCGTGCTAGGGCGATGATGATTAACCGTGGCTGAAATAAGTGTGCCTTTGAGCAATCGAGGCACCTATGGGTATCAAGTTGGATCCTCCCTCTTGTCTCTAGAATCCTTTTTGATCCTATGATACCTATTCATCTGTCCTTGGATGGTCATTCTTGTTGAGTGATAACCAGGGCAGCTCCATTGTATAAGCAGATTGATCTGGTGATAAGAGATGACGGGGGTAGGTTATATGATCGAGGAAAGGCGAATCTAAGCCCACTATGCAATGAACCCTGAACCCTTTTTATTTGTATTTAAAGGTGTTGCTTATTTATGCTCCAGTGTTTATAGACGTCTTGTGTAAAGATTTCTTCTCTCTCATACCTTTATTGCATATGAGTTGTTCTTGATCTTTTATTGTCTGTTTTTGGTCCTTGATTTAATCTGGTTAAGAGTAAGTTGCACTTTGTTATGCTAGAAAGACTCGCTCCCAGCAAGTTGTCGGTTGAATGGCTTGTTTTAATTTGTTGATAAACCAGCAGAAACCACAGTGTCATGTTTCTAATAACAACGTCTTTAGGCTGGTTAATGTTTGTATTGGAGCTGAAGTCTTTTTTTTATATTTGCTGTTTATATCCAATATTGTTCCGTTTCATTTAGGACATGCCTGATGAACACATCTATCTATATGCCCCTGATAAACACATTATGTGTCCGGGCAAACAGATGCAAAGCATGTGGCTCTATGTAGTGACTCTATCCGTCGATTTACTTACCATAGAAAAAGTTGATATACATGTTGATCTGTAGGTTTATTGGTACAGGGTACTCTTGTCTTGGCAATTCACAGCAATCTGGGTGCTGCTATTTTGAGTTTGTAAAACTGGAGTATTTTCCATTTTGAAATTGAAAATAAGCTGTCAAAACTGAAAGAAATTGGAGTACTGAAGATCTGCTTGTACTTTTTTTTTAACTGTGCACCAAAAGAAATTGTTGCCAATTAGTTAGTGGCATAATTATTGACAAGGAATGTTTAGGACAACCTGTGAGGTATACTAAGATGCAAAAAAATTCTGTTAGAAGTTGTTCTTTTTTTCTGTTTGCAACTTAGGTATATGGGGTTCAGGAATATCATCTGTACTGAATTTTACTGTCTAGAATTTAGCTTGTACTATCATTTCTGAAAGACAGTAACATAAAAAGGTCTGATCCGGCTCCATAATTTTACTGTATGAGACAACCTGTATAATTTTCGGTTTGTAGAGCTCTGTGGTGTCCTGTTGTTCTGTTGTTCTATTTTTCTGTTGTTGATCAGATCCATGTTGTCATAAATTGTAAAGTACAACTACATGTCCAAACCTGAACATTTTCAGAAACCGGACATTTGTAGTACCTGAATATTTTCAGTTAGTGGCTCAAAACTGCTCCATTAGAGGAGTAGACAATTAACTTAATCAATTTACCATCTAAACAAATACTCCTACTAATTCCAGTAGAGGAGTAGACATTTAACATAAGGTAGTCCCATTTTAATTTAAATGTAGTCTATTTTTGGTGCAATAGCCCATTAGAGTAACTTTTCATTCATGAGCGGATCCTTTTTTTATTTATTTTTATTTGAGGCGCTTCCTCCCTACGGCCTCGGCGCCTCCTGCCGGATTCTCTCAGAGGTGAACTGCGGCGACAGCGTGAACTCGGCAGTGACACCCTGCGCCATGCCGCCCGCGCCGCGTCCGCTGCACCGCCACCTTTGCCTTGCCAGGGTAGGTGTTGGGGATATAGCTCCGAGGTGTGACCCGCCCAGGAGGGGCCGGGTTACACCATTGGCAGTTTTATATGAAGAAGGTCCAAGGAGGCCCAAGGTGTGAAGATGGCGGCTAATAGGGGCAGGCCTGGAGAAAGCCCAAGACCCGGGCCTATGAACCGCCGTATGATGACTTGCCCTGTAAGGCATGACTAGTTAGAAACCGAGCCGGCCACGTCGTGTGAGCCGGCCGGGACTCTGTAAGCCTCCGGGTCTCGACCTGTGTATATAAAGGTGAGACCCGGTGGCGGGTTAACTCAAGAAATAACCGATCGAGAACTAGGTTAAGCGTATTCGCTCCCTTGTAATCGAAACTCAAGTAATACAACTAGAAGCAGGACGTAGGCTTTTACCTCGTTGAGAGGGGCCGAACCTGGGTAAGCTCTTTGTCTCCTTTGTCCCGTTCAACCCCTTTAAGCTAACCTACATGTGATGGCTCCACACCTAAGTCCTTTCACGAGGGCATCTGCCGTGTTAAATCCACGACAGTTGGCGCCCACCGTGGGGCCTGAGCACGGTGGTTTTGAGTTCTTGAAGGGCAGCTTCTCAGGGATCAAGGGATACGCCGTGGGCCGGAAGACCAAGAACCGCTGTGGCAAGATCTACATCGATGATGCTGGCTGGGGTCCCAAGGCCGATTCAATTGAGTATGGGTACCGGGTCCCCTTCGGCGGAATTCACATCTTCATCGGCAAGATTTGCGAGTCAGAGCCCGAGCCGGACGCCTGCGCCGACACCATTGAGACGGCTCGGCGCGCACGACCCGCCAAGGTCCAACCCACCCGGAAGTGTGCTTTTGTTGGCTTTGTTCATGGGGCAGATCTTGAGGAAGGTTATGCGTCTGGTGGAGAGACAGCCATCTATTCAGGTGATGAGTCTTCAACCGGTGAAACCGAGTCTATCTATCAACTTCAAGATGGCGGGCTTGGGGGCTACTCCGATGGTGACAATATTCCGGACCCCTATGAGCCGCCGAGCAGGGCTGCTATCTTCATGGCCGGAACATAGCAGATGGTGAATTCATCAACCGCCGCAGCTATGACCTCCGGTTCAACGGCTGCTGCAACTGCTGGGGCGAGCGGCTCTGCACCCCCGCCGGCTCAAGTCTTATCCGAGCTTTTGGATGCTTTGGCGACGCTGTTAGCCACAGAGGTGACTCCGGTGAATCAAACACAGCATAATGCGGAGGTCGCGAAGTTGCGAGATGAGGTGGCCAAGGCCCGAGAGGATCTCAAAGCAGAGAACGTCAGGATGGCCGCATAACGGACTGCCCTAGAAGCTCAGACACAGCGGGTAAGGGCCGAGGCTTTTCGCTAAAGTCTGGACCAGAACGCATGAAACGTTGTCATGCGAAGGAGGCACCAGAGCCATTTGCCACCGCAGTTTGAGGGGAGGGATCTTTTTACCACACCCGGAGCAGGGCCGAGTAACCCGCCCGGTGAGACCCGGGCTACTGAGGCGCCTGCGACCGGGGCGGCGGCTCAGCCTCGTATAGTGGACCCGCCTCGTGTGAACTTGACCCCGCCTCAGCGAGTGCCGACACCTCCGGGTCATTACTCCAACCCACCGGATAATATGATTGCTGCAGCCTCACGGCTGGCGGCCCTTCCAATTGAAGGTGAGTCGCTAGCTGCGATGGAGGCCCGGAACGCCGTGGAACTCCTTAAGATGGCCGTGACCCAGCAAGCAGCTTACTCATATAGCCGTGAGCGGATTCATTCAACTCCGTGCCACAGCCGAAGCTACAGCCGGCGCGTTGAGTCACCGGCGGTTTCCAGCAGTGAGCGGCGTCGTAACCCGCCCCATGGGCATGACCCGCCCCGCGATGATAACAATGTTCAAGCCATCAGGGATCAGGTGAGAGCACGCCAAGAGGCAGAACTGGCAGCTCAGTTAGCGGCGCATCAGCAGCTTCAACAAAACCCTTCAACGTCTGTGGAGGCCGGGATGACTTCCAGGACGGTAGGTGTGCCATGTCTAGTGCCGGCTCTATGTAATGAGCATCTGCCCAAGGATTTTAAGGGTCCTCGCAAGGTACCTAATTATACAGCTGATCTTCCGCCCGAGGCCTGGATCGAGAGCTACGAGCTGGCCATGGAGATGCTGGATGTTAACGACTATGTATGTGCCAAATACTTCATAATGATGCTGGATGGGCCTGCTCGAACTTGGCTGAAAGGGTTGCCTGCCAATTCCATCAACTCGTGGGCTGAGTTGAAGGCGCGTTTTATTCAGAATTTCAAAGACACGTGTAAACAGCCTCTGTCGATCATCGATTTAGACGCTTGTGTCCAGCGCGAGGATGAGTCGGCCCACCACTGGGTGCGCCGGGTCTCAGCCGTTATCCACTCATCATACAGCATCATGCCCGGCTCCGCTGTTCTGATCTTAGAGAAGAATTGCCACTTCGCACCCCTCAAACAGAAGCTGGGGCGGCTTAAACGTCACTGCAATGACATGGGAGAGCTCATGGCGGCTCTCATCAAATACGCCGACTCAGACAATACTAAAGACCCTGGGTCTGATGAAGAGAAGTCCAGCAAAGGGAAGAAGAATGGCAATGGGAAAGGTCAGCAGCAAAATATGACAGGGCATAACCAGGGCAACAACGATAAGCGCAAGCAAGCCGACGGCGGGTCAGACTTTGTAGCCAATGCCAATACACAACATAATAATCAGCGTCGTAGGAGTATGCCGAAATTTGGTGGACCGAAATTCAACCTGGAGGCGATGTTGAATGAACCTTGCCCGAAACATAGTCTCCCGAATAAACCATCGACTCACTTGTGGAAAGATTGTTTTATCATGAAGGAATATAAGAGTTCCGGCTCTCATCAGGACCACAATAACAATAATGGCCCGCACGGCGGGTCAGGATCCGGTTCACACGGGCCTGGCTTGGGGGTTGGCGGCTCAAAGTTCTGGATATCAAGGACAAGGCAACCACGGCGGCTTTAATCAGCAGCCCGGTCAGGGTAACCAGCAATAGCAGTCAGGGTATCAGAGTAATCCAAAGCAGCTTAACAGTGGCCAATATCATGTTTTCACCACAAGCCTTTGCAAGCGAGATCAGAAGATTCATAAGCGTGCGGTTAATATAGTCGAGCTGGCGGTACCTTGATATTTACGATGGTCAGAGCAGCCAATTGTATGGAGCCGTGAGGATCACCCGCCCCGGGTTGACAATCCAGGTCAACTGGCATTGGTGGTAGCCCCTCAAGTTGGGGGTTATAAATTTACTAAGGTGCTCATGGATGGAGGCAGCAGCATCAATATTCTTTATTATGATACTTTCCGCCGTATGAATCTAACTGACAAAAGCCTTAAGCCGTCTTCTACAGTCTTTCACGGCGTGGTACCTGGTAAGTCGGCATACCCGGTTGGTAAGATTTCCTTGGAGGTGGCTTTTGGTGATGACCATGATTATAGGACAGAGACGTTGTGGTTTGAGGTGGTTAAGATCAAAAGCCCCTATAACGCTCTGTTTGGACGGCCGGCTTACGCAAAGTTTATGGCACGACCATGTTATGTGTATCTACAACTCAAGATGCCAGGACATAAGGGTACCATTACGGTCCATGGTAATAGAAAGATTGCTTTGGAATGCAAGGAAGGTGATGCTGCTTACGCTGAGTCTGCCTGTGCTATAGAGGAACTTAAGTTTTATAAGGATAATGTTGACCTGGCTGACATGACTCCGTTAAAGAAGCCAACCACAGAGCAAGACCCTTTATTGAAGTTTAAATCGGCGGATGATACCAAACAGGTCGACTTTGTTCCTGGCGACTCATCTCAACAGTTCACTATCAGTGCTAATATGAATCCGAAATAGGAAAGCGCGCTCATCGAGTTCATCCGTGAGAACCGGGACATCTTTGCATGGAAACCTTCAGACATGCCAAGTGTACTGAGAGAACTCGCTGAGCACACTCTCAATATTGATCCTAAATTTAAGCCGGTCAAGCAATTCCTTCGTCGTTTTAATGAGGAGAGACGTAAGGCCATTGGTGAAGAGGTGGCCCGGCTCTTAGCGGCCGGGTTCATCGTTGAAGTTTTTCACCCTGAGTGGTTGGCTAACCCGGTGCTGGTACTTAAGAAGAATGGCACTTGGCGTATGTGTGTGGATTATACAGACCTCAATAAAGCTTGCCCAACTGATCCTTTTGCTCTTCCCCGTATCGATCAGATTATAGATGCTACGGCGGCTTGTGAGCGTTTGTGTTTCTTGGATGCTTATTCTGGTTACCATCAGATCAAGATGGCAGTTAAAGACCAAGAGAAGACGGCTTTTATCACACCTTTTGGAGCTTTCTGCTATGTGTCTATGCCTTTTGGGCTCAAGAGTGCCTAGGCGACTTATCAGTGTTGTGTTCAGAATTGTTTTCATAGTCAGATTGGACGTAATGTTCATGCTTATGTGGATGATATTGTTGTGAAATCTAGAAAGAAGGAGACTCTGTTGGATGACCTGAAAGAGACCTTTGATAATCTCCGGGTCTACAAAATGATGCTTAACCCGGCCAAATGCGTTTTTGGTGTGCCTGCAGGCAAGCTCTTGGGTTTTCTAGTCTCTGAGAGAGGTATTGAAGCTAACCCGGAGAAAATCAAAGCTATCACTTCGTTGGCTAAGCCGGCGTGCGTCAATGATGTCCAGCATTTGGCGGGTCATATTGCAGCTTTAAGCCGGTTTATAAGCCGCCTAGGAGAGAAGGCTATTCCTCTGTACCAGATGATGAAGAAAACATACTATTTTGTTTGGAGTGACACGGCTAATGAGGCATTTGAGGCGCTTAAAAAGCAGTTGGCTGAGCCGCCGGTTCTCGCAGCTCCTGTTGAGAAGGAGCCTTTGCTCTTATATGTCGCTGCTAATAGTAAGGTTGTCAGTGTGGCGATTGTTGTGGAGCGTAAAGAAGCGGGCAAGGAATACCCAGTCCAGCGGCCGGCTTATTATGTCAGTGAGGTGTTAATTGAGTCTAAGCAGCGATACCCACATTGGCAGAAGCTAGTGTATGGGGTGTTCATGGCCAGTCGTAAGCTGAAGCATTATTTCTTTGGTCATCCCATTACTGTGGTCAGCTCTGCTCCATTAGGGGATATTATTCAGAACAAAGAGGCAACGGGCCGAGTGGCCAAGTGGGCCATTGAGCTCAGGCCCCATGGTTTAAAATATATGCCAAGGACAGCTATCAAGTCTCAAGCTCTTGTGGATTTCATCAATGACTGGACAGAATTGCAGATGCCTGAGGAGAAGCCAGATAATACTTATTGGACAATTCACTTTGACGGGTCTAGACAGCTGGAGGGCTCGGGGGCTGGAGTTATTTTGACTTCCCCACGAGGTGACAAGTTTTGTTATGTTTTAAGGCTAATGTTTCCTTGTACTAATAATGCGGCTGAGTATGAGGCTCTGCTCCATGGCCTTCGGGTAGCCAAAGAGATGAATTTAAGCCGGGTCAGGTGCTTTGGTGACTCAGATTTGGTGGCTCAGCAAGTTTCAGGCACTTGGGATTCTAAAGACCCGCTCATGGCGGCTTATCGCAGGGCGGTTGATAATATTGCTAGTCACTTCAAAGGCTATCAAGTGGAGCATGTCGATCGCAGAATGAATGAGGCGGCTGATGCTTTAAGCCGACTGGGGTCTCAGCGTAAGCCGGTGCCCCCTAATGTTTTTCTTGATGTATTGAATAGTCCTTCCGTTAAGTTGCCGACAGAGGAGAATCTTGCTATTCCTGACCCAGAGGCACAGTTGGTGGCGGCTCTCCATGCTATTCCTGATTGGACAATTCCATATTTAGCTTATATGACCCGGGGCGAGTTGCCTGAGGACGAAACTTTGGCCAGGCAGATAACCTGGCGGTCTAATTCTATGACCATTGTCAATGGCGAGTTACACCGATGCAGTGTCACAGGCGTGTTCCAGCGTTGTGTTTCTCCGGAGGAGGGCCGTGAGATCCTAAGGGAAATCCATGAAGGCGATTGTGGTCATCACACCGGCTCTAAATCTCTGGTGGCTAAAGCTTTCTGTCATGGATTTTATTGGTTGACGGCTCATGCTGATGCAGAGGACCTTGTTAGTAAGTGTGATGGCTATCAGAAATTTTCTCGACGGGCTCATGTGCCGGCTCAAGAATTAAGGATGATTCCAATCACTTGGCCGTTTGCAGTCTAGGGGCTTGATATGGTTGGACCTTTCAAGAGATCTAAGGATAAGAAGACCCTCTTTTTGGTGGCGGTTGACAAATTTACCAAGTGGGTGGAGGCAGAGCCGGTCAGCAAGTGTGATGCGGCAACGGCAGTTCAATTCATAAAGAAAATCATCTTCCGTTTTGGCTACCCTCACAGTATCATAACTGATAATGGCACTAATCTGTCTAAAGGTGCTATGAGAGAGTTCTGTCAACGGGAGCATATTCGTCTTGATGTTTCATCAGTGGCTCACCCACAGTCTAACGGTCAGGCTGAGAGGGCCAATCAGGAAATTTTGAAAGGCATAAAGCCCCGGCTTATGGTTCCTTTATAGCGAACGCTGGGTTGTTGGGTTGAGGAGTTACCCTCTATAATTTGGAGCATCAATACTACTCCCAACAGGTCAACAGGTTATACGCCTTTCTTCATGGTTTACGGGGCAGAGGCTGTTCTTCCAAGTGATATCCGTCATGACTCGCCTCGTGTGGAGGCTTATGTTGAAGCTGTCAATGAAAAAGCACGTCAGGATGCACTTGATGGGTTGGATGAGGAGCGTGACCTTGCGGCGGCTCGTTCGGCGATATACCAGCAAGATCTGCGTCGCTATCATAGCCGCCGGGTTAAGACCCGGACCTTTCAAGAAGGCGATTTGGTGCTCCGGTTAATCCAAGATCAAACAGATATGCATAAGTTATCCCCACCTTGGGAAGGACCTTTTGTGGTCAGCAAGAACCTGAACAACGGGTCATACTACCTCATTGATATTTGAGAACACAAGGATTCACGCACATTGGAGGAGGAGACCCGCCGGCCTTGGAACATCGTTCATCTTCGGCCTTATTACACTTGAGCCTCCGGCTCTTGTGATGTACATACTTTCATCAATGTATATATTATGATCAATATAGTAAAGCCGGCATCCCTGATAATTCGGGGCCTCTGTCGTTTCATTTCTAAGTATCTGAGTATTTATTGTTTGTTCATAAGGTCACTTGGGGGCTTCCTGCTCAATGAGCATAGCTCTGCTTACCCTCTTGATCGGCTTACATGCCATATTATATGTCACTTGGGGGCTTCCTGCTCAATGAGCATAGCTATGCTTACCCTCTTGACTGGCTTCCATGCCGAATTCTGGGTTATCCTGCCTGTCTATCGATGCTACTCCGCCAGGTAATCCTGAATGACCCGTTGTACTCTTGACAGTCAATCTTTTAAATAAGACCCTGAACTCGTTAAGGTTAAAACGGTGGTCTGTCATGTGAGGGCCGGCCTATAGTGTGCAAGGATTAACTCAGTGGCTGTGCGGCCCATGAAAGCACTTGAGTTTTAGGCTTGGCGGCCTATGAAAGCCTCGATCTTTTCTAGATTTCTTTTTCTGAATATTCTTGAATTTGGGTCCCTTGAAGAATTTTTATGTTCCAGTACGTTTGGTACAATTCCGGCCATGTAGCCTTGATTATATGACTCATAATTGAGCATATTGGGTTTGGTAACCCGCACTGATAGCGGACTTTAAGTCGCCAGGATATTTTGCTTGAGCAATCAAAATCATGATATTTCATGCCTACGGGCCAATACCCGCTCTGGATTATAATCATCAAGGTATCGCCATGGTGTCAATCTACAGGTATGTCTTTCAATAATGGTATGAATATTTGAGGTTTGGTAACCTGCCCTGGCTATGGACTTTAAGTCGCCAGCAGGCTTTATTGGAGTCAGGCGCTTGCAAACCTTTGGGTTGTCACCTGCACTGGATATGGTGATGTAAGCCGGCAGTATGAGCCAATTTTGCAGGTATGTTTTTAATTATTATACGAACACGCGATGTTTGATAACCCGCCCTGGTTTTCGACTTTAAGTCGCCAGCATATTTCCGGCTTAGATGGCCTTTCTTCTAGTCTTTCATTGCAATATTTCAAAGCCTATTATATCAAGATTTGTTACCCGCCTTGGCTTAAACCGCCAGGGCACATACTGTTTACCTTGTGTGCAAAAACTATGAAAACATTGATCTGCCCCACATGGATGGTGATACTATGAAAAGGGACAGCGGCGAATCACAAAACGATTTCACTGGCGGGTTAACAGTTAAACGGCTAGATATGCACGATGGCATAACAGATCATTGTCTAACTAGGCTATTACAAGGCCGCAGTGGACCTGCCAAATAGAAAGTGTTTTTGAGCACATTGTGCTTATGTCCTGGTTTAAGAGCCGCCTGGACTCAATTGCCTTCATCGCGGTGGGTTGATGATTCCGGGTCATCCTGCTCCGGCTCTCCCTCTTCGCCCATCTGGAGGTCAGGTGACGTCCAGTCGATGCCGGTTAAGGCTTCGAATACAGCTTCATCATTCATAATGGGGGACGGATCAACATCAGGAGCAAAAGTATGCTTACGCGTTGGAAGGGTGAGATCGACGACGTCATAAGCCGGTGCTTTTACTTTGGTATTCTCCATGGTGTAAGCCGCCTAATATATGGATAAATCAGCTTCCTCGGCCAGCTTAAATGCCAGGGGACGCATCTCCTTTACGCACTTTGCAAAGTCTGTCTGATCAAAAGGAGATCCATCTTCTTTAAGGCTTGGACAACCGGTGGCCATCTCCTCCGGGTCAAGTTCTGCTTGCCATGCTTTGGCTCGGGTAAGAGCTGTAATGGCACCAGCACGGGCGGCTGAGCATTTGATCTCTTCGAGTTTTTGGGGCATGACAGACAGTTTATCTAGTACTTCCCTGAGAAGGGTCGGCGGCTCTTTACCATTGGAGATAGCCACAAGAGTCCGTTGGGTGCATGTGTATAGTTGTTCCACCAGAGCGTACACGGCTTTGAGCTTTAGCAGCATGTCTTGGCCAAGATTGGCGCTCCTGGGGCCTATTGGGTAAACATGCCGATGAGTCGCCAGGCGAGTTACAAATTGAAGAAAATTTTGGAAAAGTTGAAGCAGTCCGAATTACTTACCAAAGATAGCGGATGTCATCTGTGAGATATGGCGTTTTAAGCCGGTCAGCTCCGCTGTGGTCTCCTTCAAAGATGATTCAGCAGCTTCTGCCCTCTGTAATAAGGTGGCCTTCTCTTTCTCCCAGCCGGCTCTCTCTACGGTAAATCCGGCTTTGAGCTTCTCGTTTTCATCCAGGCTAAATTTAAACTTGGAGTCAGATTTGCGTGTCTCAGCTTCTTGGTATTCAAGTCTGTTCTTCAATTCTACCAATTGGGATTCGTTCAGGCTCAAGACATCCTGCAAATAAAAGTCAAAGGATATAAGTATGTTAGTCAGGGCATGGTCTTCATACAAGTCCCAAGTACATTGCAAGCAATACACTTGGCACTTGGGGGCTAATGTACGAGGAAATTCTTTTCAAATTATATTGCTGAAGAACCGGCTCATCTTTCTCAGATAAGCCGGCCCTTGAGGGCTAGGAATTGAAGCTATTCTTTTGACTAAAACAAAAATGATCCGGCTCATCTTTTTCAAGATAAGTCGGCCCATGAGGGCTAGGAATTGAAGCTATTCTTTTGACTAAAACAAAAATGATCCGGTTCATCTTTTTCAAGATAAGCCGGCCCATAAGGGCTATGACTTGAACTTTGCAATGGCATATTGACAAGTCTTACACCATACTCAACATATTCTTTCCTATGGATAAGACTTGGGGGCTGGATGACTGTATATACAGGGAAGCTGATGTTCATACCTCGTATTTTTGTCGCATTCTCTTAACCAAATCAGCTTCTAAGTCATGACTGGTATGCAGACGGCTCAGATAGCTGGAATATAATTCATTGACGTCCAAGTTTGCAGAACTCGCAATGTCAGATTTGGCCTTGCTCTTCTCAGAAGCAAGAAGTTCATCCTTGGCAGAATGCTTAGCCAAGACTGTGGGGTTTCCCGGTTCTGTATAACCAGTGCCAGTAACCACGACGTCCGCAGTGTCTTCTTCGGCAGGCTTGATAGGGCTTGGCGGCTTAGCACTGGACGGGTCAACACCCATGGGATCCACTGGAGTGTCATGAGCTTCTGGTGGCGGGTCATTGCCAGTGGCTTCGGGATTCTGATGGGAAACTTCTGAGGCTGGCGTCTCTTTCTCCGGCTCATTGACCTTAGGATCTTCGGCCGGTTTACCTATCTTCAACTTCTTGCTTGGTTTGGCTATACCACTGAAAATGAGACATATGAGGATGTGAGTATTTCAGTTTAATAAAAGTATTAAAACAAAGAGGCCAAATGTTCTTACCCAGGGGCAATCTTGAAGGGGGGCATCTAAGTCCCGGTAGAGTCGCCAGAGGATGAGTGAGAAGTTCCCTGATAATTTGAGTCGGAAGGGTTAAGTGGCTGACGAATAAGACCCGCCTTTGGAAAGGACAGGATTGAGCTCTGAGGCACCTCTTTTTGGCGTTTACGAGGCGCCGACGTGTTGGGTAAGCCGGTAGCAAGATCTCTGCCTCCGCTGTTCCGGGTTCTGCGCCGAGCTTCATGCTATTGTTTTTCAAAATAAAGTTTCGATCCAAGTAAGCTAAAGGGTGAGAAAACCTTACTTTCCGGGTCACCTGCCGAACTTTCTGTCTTGGCAAAGGCTCTGAGTCGGAGGAAATAATAGTTACCTCTTCAACGTCTGAGAGTAGTCAGCATCAATAAGATGTACAAAAAAGGAGCCAAGAGAATCAAGTTCTACCTCCGACTCATCATCCAGTGTAAATAGGTCTGTGTTGTCCATTTTCTTCTTGGGTTTCTTCGAGGCTTTGGTTTATGCCCTGGCCTTTTTGGTCGGCTTGTCTTGCAGTTTCTTGCTCCAGAAAGAAGAGTCAGCCTGAAGAAAGCAAGTGATGATAAGGAGTGTGCAGTTTATGCAAATACTGAATAAAGTAAATTGGCTTAAAGCACTTACATCTGGAGCCGGGTTAAGAGCGCAGAAGGGATTCAACCCGGTTTTGCTACAGCTTTCTAAGCTTTCCCCGAGCAGTGTCTTAGTCATCTCATTGATCTCTTTATCTTCCAGGTGTACTTGACAGTGACGCTGTGGATCTTTGACATCACAAGTGTATTCATACATTAAGCCGGACCGGCGGCTCAAAGGTATGATCCTCCAGGCGACCCAGCATCAGACCAAGTCAACTCCGGTTAATCCATTAGCCAGCAAGGCTCTTACCTTCGAAAAGGTAGGCATATACTTAGCTCGTTTAGCAGTGCTGATCCGGTCCGGAAGTGGGTGCTTTGGGCTAAGCCGACAGTTGCGGAAACCTGGCAAAGGATTTTCGCCAGATGGAGATGTGTCTTGGCAATAAAACCAGGTCTGGTTCCAGTCTTTAGGATGACTGGGAAGTGCGACTGCAGGGAAGACAGCATCTCTTCGCCTTTGAATGGAGATTCCACCGAGTTCTACGCAGGGTCCGTCTGTAAACTCGGTATGGCGGTTCAAGTAAAAGTACTCTTTGAAAAGGTCAACATTGGGCTCTTCTTGAAGATATACTTCGGAAAAGACTTGAAAGTTGCAGATGTTGGGAATGGAATTGGGTCCAATATCTTGAGGATGAAGCTGAAAGAACTGCAGTACATCACGAAAGAATTTTGAGCCGGGCGGTGAGAAGCCACGGATCATATGGTCGGCAAAAACTATGACTTCGCCTTCCTTTGGCTGAGGTCTCACTTCTGTCCCTGGAACTCGCCAGTGGATAATGTCTTTGGGAGCCAGGATGCCCACTTGAACATATTCGTTAAGGGTTTGCGCCGTAATAGTGGAAGCAACCCAGTCGCATGAAGTGATAGTCTTAGTCATTTTTGTCGCAAAAAGCCTAGAGAGGAAGTATTGGCGGGTCAAATTCATGATGGTAAGCCGCCCAATGGTTAGAGAAAGCAAGTTTATTATGCAAAATTGGTTATGTGCAGAGATTGATTGCTATTAAAGAAGAAAATGAATGGCATGGCTAATTGGCAGAGCACAGACGGATAATATTAACATTGGATAAATACTGGCGGTTTAAAAATTCATAAGTAAGCCGGTTGGAGTTTGGCAGGTTACAAAGTGTCGTTTGAGCTTCTTATACAGTAATGGTCAAGCAGGCATTTATGGATCTGGATTGGAGTGAAATTTCACCAAGTGCTGAACAAACAGGTTTCACAGGTTCTGCCTATAATTTTGGATCTACGGCAGTTCAAAAATAGGTGGAAATTGTTAAACCTAAAAACATGGAGGACGAGCTGCTGCATTGGGGAACGAATCTCAACAAGAGGAAATAGATCTGTGGTTAATGGCGGATACTAAAATAACCAAAGCATGACTTTGGCATCGCGTGTGGGCTTGACTAAGCAACATGGCAGATGAGCTACGTGCATGCGTGATGAACCTCGATGAACACTGAAGAACTGGGGAACCCTAATGCAGATTGGAAGTGAAAGGGGAAAGGTACCTGGAGATGCTAATGAACAGCGGAGGGGCGCCGCAGTTTTCTGGTCGAAATCAGGTTGATGCAGCGGCCAGGACGAAGCTGTCGACTGGGGCGGCGGTGCTCTGGTGGCGTCGGTCGTCGCGAGGTAGCAGAAGAAGAGGCAGAGGCAGGGGTAAAAGTGAGAAGGAGGGCCCCCTGTCCCTATTTATAAGGAGGTGATAAGATGGCATGCGTGGAAAATCGAGGAGGTAAAATGATTATGTTAACGTTTCGGGTGCCTCAATTTTCAGGAAGCCCATTGATGACAAAGATCCGTTGAGATATTCTGGGGCCTGTGCGACATTAATGCTCATGAGATCATGGCGGGTTACAATGATTCTAAGTATATGATGTCATGGCGGTTTACAGAGGACTGTGTAATTGATGCACGGTCTGGATAAGGTAAACAGTGAAGATTGACATGAACAGGTTCAAATCAATCTGGGGCCTAATGTTGGGGATATAGCTCCGAGGTGTGACCCGCCCAGGAGGGGCCTGGTTACATCGTTGGCAGTTTTATATGAAGAAGGTCCAACGAGGCCCAAAGTGTGAAGACGGCGGCTGATAGGGGCAGGCCTGGAGAAAGCCCAAGACCCGGGCCTATGAACCGTCGTATGATGACTTGCCCTGTAAGGCATGACTAGTTAGAAACCGAGCCGGCCACGTTGTGTGAGCCGGCCGGGACTCTGTAAGCCTCCGGGTCTCGACCTGTGTATATAAAGGTGAGACCCGGTGGCGGGTTAACTCAAGAAACAACCGATCGAGAACTAGGTTAAGCGTATTCGCTCCCTTGTAATCGAAACTCAAGTAATACAACTAGAAGCAGGACGTAGGCTTTTACCTCGTTGAGAGGGGCCGAACCTGGGTAAGCTCTTTGTGTCCTTTGTCCCGTTCAACCCCTTTAAGCTAACCTACGTGCGATGGCTCCACACCTAAGTCCTTTCACGAGGGCATCTGTCGTGTTAAATCCACGATAGTAGGTCTTTGTGCATATGCATTTGAATATGATATGTCTCAAGATTGTTGGTCTACTTCTTTTGGTCTTATACTGACTATGTCTTTGGTCAGGACAACTTGGAACAACTGTTGGAAATATGCCCTAGAGGCAATAATAAAATGGTTATTATTATATTTCCTTGTTCATGATAATTGTCTGTTATTCATGCTATAATTGTGTTATCCGGAAATCGTAATACATGTGTGAATACATAGACCACAACATGTCCCTAGTAAGCCTCTAGTTGACTAGCTCGTTGATCAATAGATGGTTACGGTTTCCTGACCATGGACATTGGATGTCATTGATAACGGGATCACATCATTAGGAGAATGATGTGATGGACAAGACCCAATCCTAAGCCTAGCACTAGATCGTGTAGTTCGTTTGCTAAAGCTTTTCCAATGTCAAGTAACTTTTCCTTAGACCATGAGATTGTGCAACTCCCGGATACCGTAGGAGTGCTTTGGGTGTACCAAACGTCACAACGTAACTGGGTGGCTATAAAGGTGCACTACGGGTATCTCCGAAAGTGTCTGTTGTGTTGGCACGAATCGAGAATGGGATTTGTCACTCCGTGTGACGGAGAGGTACCTCTGGGCCCACTCGGTAGGACATCATCATAATGAGCTCAATGTGATCAAGGAGTTGTTCACAGGATGATGTGTTACGGAAACGAGTAAAGAGACTTGCCGGTAACGAGATTGAACAAGGTATCGGTATACCGACGATCGAATCTCGGGCAAGTATCGTACCGATAGACAAAGGGAATTGCGTACGGGATTGATTGAATCCTCGACATCGTGGTTCATCCGATGAGATCATCGAGGAGCATGTGGGAGCCAACATGGGTATCCAGATCCCGCTGTTGGTTATTGATCGGAGAGTCGTCTCGGTCATGTCTGCGTGTCTCCCGAACCCGTAGGGTCTACACACTTAAGGTTCGGTGACGCTAGGGTTGTAGAGATATTAGTATGCGGTAACCCGAAAGTTGTTCGGAGTCCCGGATGAGATCCCGGACGTCACGAGGAGTTCCGGAATGGTCCGGAGGTAAAGAATTGTATATAGGAAGTCCAGTTTCGGCCACCGGGAAGGTTTCGGGGGTAATCGGTATTGTACCGGGACCACCGGAAGGGTCCCGGGGGTCCACCGGGTGGGGCCACCTATCCCGGAGGGCCCCATGGGCTGAAGTGGGAAGGGAACCAGCCCCTGGTGGGCTGGTGCGCCCCCCTATGGGCCTCCCCTGCGCCTAGGGTTGGGAACCCTAGGGGTGGGGGGCGCCTCCACCTGGCTTGGGGGGCAAGCCACCCCCTTGGCCGCCGCCCCTCCCCTCAGATTGGATCTGAGGGGGCCGGCCCCTCTCCCCTTCCCCCTATAAATAGTGGAGGGGTGGGAGGGAGGACACACCCCAGCCCCTGGCGCCTCCCTCTCCTCCCGTGACACCTCTCCCTCTCGTTGGTGCTTGGTGAAGCCCTGCCGAGATCCCGCTGCTTCCACCACCACGCCGTCGTGCTGCTGGATCCTCATCAACCTCTCCTTCCCCCTTGCTGGATCAAGAAGGAGGAGACGTCTCTCCCAACCGTACGTGTGTTGAACACGGAGGTGCCGTCCGTTCGGCGCTCGGTCATCGGTGATTTGGATCACGACGAGTACGACTCCATCAACCCCGTTCTCTTGAACGCTTCCGCTCGCGATCTACAAAGGTATGTAGATGCACTCCCCTCTCTCTCGTTGCTAGATGACTCCATAGATTGATCTTGGTGATGCGTAGAAAATTTTAAAATTCTGCTACGATCCCCAACAACAACTTGTGTGTGCCTCTCAGATTCCTACAGAAGAAAGGAAACCTTTTCTTTTCTATTGGATGGACAACAACATAACCACAACAACAGGTCTATCAGGTAATTGGCCATCTGTCTTTATCCATGTGTAGTTATAACTTATATGTCAGATTGTGCTATGAAGTCAAGTTTATATATGGGCTCAGGCTCATGGCCATCTGTTGCATGTGTTAGATTCTTAGTTGTTTTTTTGTTTATATCTTGGTTATTGCTTTTTACTCATTTATTCTCATTCATACTTCCTATGTACAGGTGAACTCAAGGTGGCTTGATACTGTCTTTGGCACTCATTGTTCTCCTGCAAATTAGCGACTAGATATTAACAGGTCCATGATGCTATGAGCACACCTTTTTTGTACAAATGTCATATTTGTTGAAATATTATGTGATGGAGTATCGGTTGGCCTGCCTTTGGTAGTAGCACCCATTGGATAGTTTTCTATTTGTGAGCTTTTATTGCCTCTTGATCCATGGCACTCGATGTTAACATGTATACGACATACTCGTAAACTGAGAAGGTTTATTTTATTTTAGAACCGAAGGGATTATGTTACCTAGCCCAAAGGGAATTTTCTTTGTAGATTTTATTTTATTTACATGTATATGAGATACACATTTATGGCTCATACCTGATCCATATGAACTCAGAAGCTTTCTTTTCTTCTTAGGCATGTTGATATCTATCTCCATTGATATGTCATCTCCTTTTTCATGTTACTTAACAATATGTTTTCCGCGTAGTTAAAATATCCAAAACAATCTGGAACACATAGGTTGAATGGACATGTATTATTTTGATGAAGAGTTCAATCCATGCATGTTTTTGTCATCTAATTTTGTATTCTCAGCTCCATGGAAGTGACAAATTTTAGTTTTCTGTTCAGGGAGATCTGGCCGCCGGCTGGGGGTGGAGGGATGGAGAAGCTCTCATCGGCGGCAGCTTTCGTGGAGGGGTGGTGCATACGACGCCTGCGACCACGCCTGCAGCATCTGCCTCGAGGCCTTCTGTGACAGTGACTCCTGCACGGTAGCTACCTCTGTCTTGCGGATGTAATGGTGATTGGCGATGGAAATCTTTTGATTCGGTGGTAGACGTGTCTGAAGTTGAATCTGTTCTGTTTTTATTTAATTGTCACAGGTTACAAGCTGCAAGCATGATTTGCATCTCAAGTGCATCCTTGAGTGGTGAGGACCATGCTTTCTTGCCTTTGCAATTTCCCCACAAGTTCTGTAACCATTCGACAAGGTGAGATCTCCTAATCTCCCCCTTACTGTTTTCTCTGTTGGCTGATGTGATTTTACTCTGTTTGTGGGAGTGGGAGTGGTGTTCCTTTGCAACCATGAATAGTGAAGTACATGGCTTCATGGCTTGGATAGTTTCCACTTTAGATTTAGATGGCATTGGTTGTGTCTTGTGTGCGATAATGTTGTCACTTGGTGGTCTTGATAGGATAGTGCCTCATCCTATAGGGCATGCTTAGACCATCTGAATCTTTTTTTGCGGACAACACACTTGCACCATGATTTATAAGATTTTCTTTATCTCACATGTTGGCCTGAGGGATTCACTATCTTCATTGAGGCCAATCGTTTTGTCTAAATGGTGGTGTTACATCAAAATTTACATGGACTGCATCACACTGTAGTGTCTTTTTTAGCCTTTTAGGTATATTAGATAAGTATATCTAAGAAATGGTTGATGTTTTATGATGATCGAGAAACGTAATGGTTTGTGCTGTGGAGCTACTGTCAATGATCACACGAACCAAGTTAACCATAATTTTTATTTTGTTTTTGTTCTAGTTCAGATACTAAAGGTTGTTTATATATGAACAGAAAATATGCTTGCAGGAATGTATACACTAACTGCAGCTTAGGATTCTAAATGTAAATCCTCCACACACAAACATGTTGCCAGGATTCCATTCATCCAAATTCCAAATGATAAAATATTATATAGTTATTTAAATTCAAAATTTTGTTGGTGGCTTACCAAGCTGACCGCTTGGTTAAATTCAAGTGGAACAAAGTTTGTGTCATTTCGTGCCGATTTTATTGTTAACACCAATTACGTAATAAACTATCTGTGAATAAGACAGTGGTAAGAGATGCAGCGGAGCCTAAATAATTTGGTATCTCTGCACCTTTAGTACTCCTACTTCTTTTCAAGGGATGCTTACTAAATGACTCCACACAAGCGAAACCAGCTGAAACTACGCATGCTGAGAAGACAAGCTCAAGTAGAAAAGTAACATGGATATGCACTTTTACATTCTCTACTTCCTATGTAAAGAAATATAAGAGCGTTTAGATCACTAAAATTTAGTGATCTAAACGCTCTTATATTTCTTTACGGTGGGAGTAACATCTATTTGTTCTAAGCATTTTGCTAAATGACTGCATGGAATTAATTGCAATGTTTATTTAGGCATCTCGGCTTTTGCGGGTAAAAGGATCCACGTACCGGTTGACATTGGGGATCATCTGCATGTACATCAACTATCCCATGATTTATTTTACCGCTGACTACCATGACATGGTCTAAAGACTAAACTTCGAGGATTTTGTAGAATTGCCTTGTGCTAAGCATTTGTAATGTGATTTTAACCTGTTAATGTGGTTCATACTGAAACATTAATACCATGTACCATTTAGTTCTCTGTTTTGTACTGAACCATTACTATTATATGTGTTCTGCTTCCTCCTGCTTTTCTTTTGAAAAGTATTATTTTCATTTTGATATAGGGCCTTTAAGATACGATTCCATAATTGTTCATGTTCATACCATATACTAATATATGATGTTGTTTTATATTCTGTACTGCATTTTGAACTTGCTATAGCTGGAACGGAACTGAAACGGATGGAATGTTTCTACTTTACTTTATTCTTATCCATGCTAAGCCTCATCTGCTTGACCAAAATGTTGGAACCGGCACCCTCGCGCCAAGGCGCGATGCCGATCTAGTATTCATGATTTCATGGTGAATTTCTCTCTTTCCAGGTACTTCATTTTCGTGGGGCGCCCACACGGCCACACCTATGCACACAATGTGCATAGGAATTTATCTGTGGTGTACGCTCACTTCTAAGTTCGAACATGTGGTAATATGTGTTCATGGGTGTCGTCCTTGCAGAAAAAGTTTAAGCTTTTCTTTTTCCAACACACATATAATTTCCTTACGGGAGTTAACCCCATGCATAGATTATCTTCATAACTTTCCAACAGTATCTCCCGTATTATTTCAGTGCATACGCACGCGGACGCCGAAACTTTATATTCTTATACTTTCCACCGAAAGATGGATTTTCCACAAACGATGCAAATCCCTTCCTGCTAAACTAGGTCATCACAGTACAGCAGAATCAGAAAGAATCCGAATTGCGCACCCATCAACATCCTACCAGCAGCAGCAAAGCAGGACTAGAATATGCAAAGCCTTGCCCCTTTCCGGCCAATCAGACTTGGTCGATATGAAAGAAACGCACAGCATATGCATATGCTAATAGAGTACGTCATTGGAGATTTGAAATGGACCGGTTAGCAGTCAACTTGTGTTAGATAGACATCTTGAAGGGCCGTCCAACTCCAACCGCTGCTGGCGATCGCAGCATAGGCATGCAGGGTGATGCCCGTACGTACCGGCCGAACTGGCCGACAAATCTGCTCGCCGATAGGCCGCCCCGGAAAGGCCCCTGGAGAAAACGAATTAAATGGATGGATAGTCGTGATGGCACCAGCTCCGGCCGATCTTAATTTGATTAAGACCATCTCCAGCCGCGCCCCCAACAGGCCCCCCAAAGCCATCTTTTAGCGTCGGCGCCTAAAAATCGATCCAGTCGCATTCTAAGGAGTCCAATTTTCGCCGGTTAGGGCCAAAACTGACGCCGGTGGACCCAGGCCGAACCCGACGCGCTGGGGGGCGCCCGGGGGCGCCGGGCAATCGTTTTTTGGCGCAAAAGAACGGCAGGCCCGCCGAGTCAGCGACCCCCGCGCCTCGTCGTCCTCATCGCCTCGGTTTCCCGCGGGAATCAATGCCAAGGCTGCCACCGGTCAGCCTTCCATTGATTCCTCACAGGCGGCGCGGTGAGGCGACGCGCCCCCTCCCGCCATGCGTACACACGACGCCGTCCCCCCGGCCGCTATATAAGCCGCCCCTGCCTCGCCGGTGAACGCACCCCGCCCGCAGCCCTCCTCTCTCCCCGTGCACGCACAGCCGCCGCAGCCGAACTTTCTTTCCCCCTCTCTCCATGCACGCACAGACGATGGGCGAAAGGTTCCCCGGCGACGGGGCGGCGGCCAATGGCTTCGGCCGCCGCTCTCTGCACGAGTGGGAAGCCCATCTCCTCCACGAAGCGAACTACCCGGCGCCTCCCGACATGCGCGCGCCGGGGCGGTGGAGGCTCAACGCCGGGGGCGGCGTCCCCGTCCCCCCGCTGCCCGACGTCGAGCACACCCACTACTTCCAGGCCGAGATCGACCGTGTGCGGGCGTCTCTGTCGGAGGAGGAGCGAGCCCTCCCGGAGTACGACGCCGGCAACCACGAGGCGTGGGCGGCGTACTTCGAACACCGGCAGGCGGAGCGGCTGGCCTCCATCAACAACGCGCCACTGGTGAGGGGGGCGCAACAACAGCAACGGTCGCCGCCTGTGGTGGGGCGCCCCCGGCCGCACGCTACACGCCGTCCTCGAGTACCTCGTGGGCGGCAATGATCCGCCGCTGACGTACCCGGCCGCCCCGGTCCCCTGCCGGAGTTGCGGTCCATGGCTGCCGAGGAGGATGCTGGGCGGGTCCTCCTCCTCCTCCTCCTCCTCCCGCTCCTCCGGGTCGCCGGCGCTCTTAAGCGTCAAGGCCGAGCCCGTGGAAACGCCGCTCGGCCGGCGCAACCGCGGCGTCATCATCAACGAGGGCGGCAGCGGTTCCTCGGGTCCAGCCTCCCGCCTCGTCAGGCCGAAGACGGAGCCGGGGCTCGGCCCCGTGAAGCGCGAGCACAACGACGAGGCCGCCTTCGACGACGAGGCCGCCATGAAGTGGGCGCGGAAGGACTGGGCGCGGACGGAAATGGAGCGCCAACGCTGCACCCTGGAGGAGATCGCCGCTCGGCGCCGTGGCCGCGACGAGGGAGGCATCGTCGTTCTCGACGACAGCAACGATGAGGTGCCGCCGCCGGTCAAACCAGTCCGCCAGGGGGGCCCGGGCAGGGGTCCAGCAGGGACGGCCGCGTGAAGGAGGAGAAGGAGGACGACGACAGCGGCGACTTCGGCGTGTTCAGCGAGTTCTTCGGCCTATAGGCGCGGCCGTTTTTTTTCTTTTTAGTAGACTTATTATTATGTTTCTATATGTAAAAAAACTGTGAACCGGCTAAATATCGCCGAATGTATGTCGTGTTTGCCGAAATTTGCTCAATTATGTTTTAAAAAAAAATAAAAAAGAGCGTCTGGGCCGACCTGGGGGCGGCGGCTGGGAAGCCGATCGCCCCCACGCTGAAAATATCGATGGTTCGCTGCAAGCGACGCTTTTTCCTAGCCTCTGGGAGGACGAACGGCTGGTGGAGATGCTCTGAGACTTTGGAAAGCAAAGCGATCCACGGCCTGAACGAAGAGCCGCCGGCACCAATTGGCCGGAGTACTTTTCCTGAGTAGCTTTCCATCTCACTTTTACTTTTTCGTTGAGAACCTGTAGCGTATAGAGATCGTGACGACGCACGTCGCGAGGCTGTGGCATAGCGGATAAAAATGTAGTGGTGCCCGCGGGGTCGACTGGCACTTGCGGATTTCGTTAACCGAAGAAAACTAACGATAGCCTAGTAGGATAAGAATTTGTGACCGGAAGCAGCTCATCCTCCCTCCCGGGCTCAAATAGTTTGCTACTCCCTCCTTCCCATAATCTAAGATGTTTTTTGACACTAATGTAGTGTCAAAAAACGTCTTACATTATGGAACAAATGAAGTAACAGATAGCGCTAAATCGTGTTTGTCTAGATTACTTTGCAATTGGATGGCAGGGAGTGGCTCAGGATGGAAGAGCCGGACAGGCCATAGCAGGGTCTGAACCTCAGATCTGATGGCATGGCTAGAGACATTTTCGACTGCCTCATCCAGATACGTTTAGGAGATGGGAAAAGAGTGCTTTTTTGGCGAGATAGAAAGATAAACGGCTTTTCGGTTCGCGACCTTGCACCCCTGGTTGCCCAGAAGGCGAGTAAAACGATCATCAACAAGCGCTCGATATGTCTAACAACCAGAGGTGGATCGCTGACATCGCCGAAGATTTTCGGGACAGGGGCAGATTCAGTTGGTTCGGCTTTGGACTATAATGAGCATTATCCCGCTAAGCATGTAGGAGGACAATGGTGGCATATGAATACAGATGTCCCATGACAAAAGGTAGTTTGAGACGCCTATATTTATTTTTTTTCTCCCCAATGCAAGTTACTATAGTGGGCATTATTAAGAAATAGAAAATAAAGACTCTAGTACACATGCATATCTGCTTTTCACTCCAATCTGTTCAGCTTTTAACATCGGACCATACTTTTTCTCTCCAAGCACCCGCCTCCTGTAGAGGATCCCGCTTCCCTATCCGAACCTATTTTATCAGATATCCGATCCTACATGGCATGCGAGGCATCATCCTAGAGCTATGCATTGTACATGCCCTAAACCCTGATGCGTCGGATGCTTTTACTTCGAGATGAACGCGAACATCCAGTCAAATCCGTTTACAGACTGATGTGCCAAGGAGCTATTAGGTTCTTGGGAGCATCTCGCATATAGAAGTGTTGGGCACCACTCAAATGCAAGATCTTTGCATGGTTGGCCTTCCAACATATACTATGGGCCTCTGACCAGCAAGTTCGATGTGATCTGCAACTTCAAATGAGATTCTGATAGATATCCAGCGTGATGAGAATGTGATGCGCCCGTTTCTCTTTCTCCCGCCAGCTGCATTTGAGCAGTCTCATGCATCCCCTTCTTACGCAAGATATCACCATCTCCACGTCGTATCGTCGCCGCCACAAGCCAGCCACCTCGGTCTTCTCCTTCCCCATCCATCAGATATCACCATCTCCAGCTTCAGCTCGAGGCACGAGGGATTCACCCCCCTTTGCTTCACTCGCCACGCTTTGCGAAGCTGTGTCGATCAAGTCATCATGCCGTTTCCTCTTTGGCCGGTGCGAGCTCCGGAGCTAGGCATGGCCAGATCTTGGGGTCAGATCATAGCTGCCGCCCCAGCAGACACGCCTTGATCAATCTCATCTCGGCTGGTATTTCCATGCATGTGATAGCTCAACTCTTGGAGCAGAGTGTGCTGGAAGTTTACACTGGTAAGTTGATGTTTTCGGTGCATGCAGAGCAGCCGCTAGATGCACTACAGGCTATATGAGGCCTGCCTTACAGCAAATACAGTACATCGCATGGAATTAGAGAACAGAGGTTGGTACGCAGTGGATGACTGTGTGTATTAGCTAGCGTAGCGTTAGCCTATTATGCCAAATAGTGGGCATGAGTCGGCTACTTAAGCCCATGCTGCTATAGCAACTAAAGTACCAGACACTCCCTTTCCGCGGTTGCTAGAAAGCAAGTTCCGTTGGCAATGCAGAGGTTAGTTAATTGGACAGCAGATCGGAAAGGATGCACACCAAACGTGCATGGTCCAATATATTTCTGTGGGCATGATGATATTATAAAACACACATATACGGAGTATAATGTATACGTAGTAGGAAAGCGCCCTCACCTAAGAGGCAAAAGTGACAGAGAAAGCACACAGTAACAGCACTGAACGAATGGGCAGTAAGAAAACATTATCCTCGTCAACCTTAATTATTCGTGTCGCAAAAACAACCTCGTCATCCTCTGTTTCTTCCTACTACGGCGTTCGTTCGACGCGGCGAGCATGGAAGAGCTCGGCACAATGGCCACCTAATGGTGCTGAGGGTCCGATCCTCCGGGGCTCAGGCGCTTGGACTCCGCCGCCCCGACCTGCATCTGCCCCTCGCCGGGCACCTTCACGGATACCTCGGTGACGCCAGCGCCACCAGTGGTGGACGGAGCTTCTCTCAAGACCCGAGCCGACTCCGAGGGCACGGCGGCAGAGAGCAGCAGCACGGCGCAGATGAAGAGCCCGAGGCCGGTGGTGCGTGCCATCGATTGCTTCGGAGAGGCGGGCGCTTGATCAGAGACCGCGGTGAGCTGCAGCGACAATGTATGCCCCTATCTTTCGTGCAAAGATGAGCTAACCGATGCACGCAGGGTCGTCGATGCAACGGCACTGCAAGGCAATGGGTTCTGGAGCTAGCTAGGAAGTACGAATCATGCCTAAGCTATCGACCGACTTATATACACGGTGGCGTTATGGACTCCACGTAAGAGGTTTTGAATCACTCCACCGGTGGGACAGACCGGTTAGACGGTTGCATCGGCGGCCCGTTTTCATTTAGCAAAAAGTTCACTAAAAAAATGCCTCCATTGGGGCACCCGGCCAATAGCCAGGCCGATCTCCTGAGTGCATGCATCCGTTTCAACTCCTCGACCACACATGCGCTTCAACCACTCGCACATTGTCTTCTCGATCAATCAGGGGCGACCAATGTGTGTGTATGCCCGACGATAGTACGTGGGCGGAGCAAAGGCGCAACCACAACCGGCCGGCTTGGACGCATGCGCCTCCCCTCTCCCTATCAGATATCACCTGCCTAAAGCCCGGCTTGGACGGTTATCGGTGTTTTTTGGTTCAGGCGCCTTTGCAGCTCCATAGGTCGGATACGGCGATCGAACTCAGCAAATTACTCCCAACTTTTGAGTAGATATATATCAATCTCCTTCTGGATGCTAGTTATCTCGTCCATGATTCGATACAGCATTCAACCTTTTGGTGATGATCCAACGAATGGAAGAAAAGGGGAGTCCAACATTGGAGGAGAAAGGTAGGCTAGGCCTCGTTTGTCACAACGAAGCGAAGGGACGTAGGTGTGTGGTTGAGCCAATAGGACTGGCAAACCATGTGAAAAGCCATTGCTGCTCGAGATTGCTTTGGCTTTTGTGACTCACAAGTAAACCAACGGGGTCAGCTATCAAGCCGTAAATAGCGATAACCTCTTTTAATTCCAGCAATAACCTTCCACTCAATGGGTTCCTCCACACCCTCCACACCAGCACCACCTTCGACTACTTGGGGTCCTACCCTACCCTCCTTAGCCAAGCAACTGGATCGTAAAACGATGTAAAGCACATTGGCTTTTGGCGTTATATCACCCATTTTAAGTGGAGACCGTCACAATTGCTTTGATCCTTGGGAAGACCACGCATATTGTGATGTGCACTCAAAATCGTCTAGTAAAAAGGTAATCAATCAAAGATCGCTAGGGCCCTCTTCCCAGGTGAAACAAAATTAAGAAAACGCAACAGGTATTACTGACACCCACCCACTATGTTTTACGTTGGTAATCACCCAAGCCTGCCTGCCAGTGCTACCAAGTGTACTGCAACTAGACAACCAACATACTACCAAGTGTACTAGAAATGCCAAAAATTACCACTTGTAACACACTAACTTACAAAAAGGTCGAGGTACCAAAGTTAACCAGCTTTTAACCTACGAATCGAGATTAAGAAGGAATGGGATGCCTAGTCACCCACCATAATTATTCCATGCTTAATTGTTATCGTTAACTTTACCCTCAGATATAGGTTGATCCAATGTGAAACTAGGCTTCTTTTCAATTGCATTTGATACAGGATTTAACCACAGATGGCACCCGGGATTGACTAGTCACCTCAACACCTGAACTAAACTTTGTACACATGCCCTCTTGGATTGTCATCCATTCGAGTACTCAGGTCTTGTCCTAGTGGAATCGACCCAACTACTAATTCCAGCACTCTCCAAACAACTGCTAGCTATAACATGCAAGCAAAGTACCTCTACAGGAGCAAGTAATGTGACTACATTTGCTACTCAGTAGGTGTTTGAACTTCGTCTCAGTATTAAGTACATGCTGAATCCTATATATGTCCTTTCGTTGCATTTACATTACCCGTGTTCCTCCAGGGTGAAGCATCTTCTTTCCCTCAGTACTCCCGCATCAATGCTGCCAGAACAAAATATTACTGGGTTACTATAAACTAGGAAGCTTCATATTGGCAGAATATGAAGATGCTTTACTTCAAGGGTTAATTAGATAAATGCCACTCCAATTATACTTCAACTGCTAACAAAACTGAACTGCCTGTAAACAGAAGGCAACTTCTCAAGGTAGTCCGTGAATAAAATTTATCACAAGCTATGCATCCTTTTAAACTGCAACTGAAAGTACTGAACCAATGCAAGTATACTGTATAAAAGAACAAATAACCTACTTCAAAGCTATCTTTAGGAATCAAAAATGCTACACATACAGCCTTTTACGGGGCTGCTACAAACCCTTCCATAAATTCTCTTCAGTCCCCCCCTGATTTTCACCCGTGTGGGGCCCATCCTCACCCTTCGTCCAATTAAAACACGCCAGTTCAGGAATCAGCCCGTATACTTTTGTAAAGCTCCGTACGTCTAGCAAAACTCTTTAGGAATATACGCCACTAGTAACCACTTAAGTGGTAACTCCGGTGCTATGAGAGACCCCGGTAAACATATATGATTGGCAATTGAAACAATAGAACATTGGTTGATATGGCTGATGGAAACCACAGGGTTGCCCAGCCAATTGATATTAGCCCTAAACAACAAGATGAAGTCATCTGACAAGGATGCATGCAATGCAAGGCATGCTGTACAACATGCGTAAATAAGTGATTCAGAACCCACACTTCTACTAAATAACATAATGATATTATGCGCTAATGCCAGCCTAAACAAGAAGATAGAAGTCATCTGACAAGGATGCATGCAAAAGGTAAGCTGTCCAATATGTGCAAGTAAGCAATCTGGAACCACGGTTCTACTAAATAACATAATGCTAAACTGTTAAACAAAAAGAATAAAACCAGATAGAAGTACTACATAATGGTATAAACTAAAGCACCAAACATCCCTACAAGTGACCAGAAATGGGTTATACAGGTGGGAAAACAAAACATAGTATGCCAAGCAGTTGCTACTCACACCATAATCTGTATAGTTGATAATACTTCAGGAAAGTCTGGAAGTGTGGTGTGTTTCATGCTTCCAACAGCCAAATTCTAAATTCAACATATCAGTAGGTAACTTTGCATACCAAATCATTAAAGAAGGTCAAACTAGCATAGAAAAAGCAATATAGATATCCCACGCACTCTTGTGACTGGTTCTCACTTCCAAGTAATTACAGTGTCTAGCACTTTTTAAGGTACTTTAGAAAAACAAAAGGAGACTGAAACTAGGATCGCGTATAGCAATTGCACATATTCTGATGCATGGAGTTGCAGTATATTGAGCTTCCATAACTTTGTTTATTAAGTTCATAGTTCTACAGCAAACCATCATGTAGGAATAAACCAGTATTCGCTAATCGAACTAATAGAGCACCAATGTGTGGAAATGAACATCTCCAAGTTGTGTTGCAAAGGTAACTATCAATTATTTTGAAGATATACTCCATGCTGGTAATGATCCGAGGCTACTATAGAACAACATAAATGCAGCATGCAGGTACCTCCACTCCAAGATCTCTAGACTTCTTTGTATAGTTCTATTACTTTCTGGCATCTACTATCCCATAATGGATTGCTGGTAAACAAGTAATTTTAAGCCATAACTGTTAAGTAAAACAAAGAACAAGATGGTAGGATCAGAAATCCAAAGGGTTCAAAAACGAAGAACTACAAGAAAATATAGAAAGCTAAGCTCAAGATAACTCAGACTAGGAGCTAAGCATGTATTGGCCATGTCCAGTTTTGCATTGGAACCAGTCTGCATTCAATGTCATGATGTTCGGGAAAACAAGTAAACAACAACGGTTATTTAGGGCAAAAGGGGGGGAATGGCACTTGAAAAATATGGTTTCGGCCCAAGGGCAAACATAGTGAAAAGGAGTTTCCGAGGCCAGGGACACATTAGTGAAATGAAGGAGCATACCAAATCAGAAGCATATAAATGGAATAGGGTGTTAACTTACAGTATCCATTGTGACAATTTCCTCAAATAAGTGCTTGGATCTCATGCTGTCGGCATATTTCTGAAGAGCAGAAAGGTTCTTCTGGTGAAGGAATCCCAAGTTTACATCCATGTATGTGAATATACAGTAGTAACATGTGAATTAGTTAGAAGTAGGAAAGGATATTTTCTCCTCAAACATTGGGTGGTTTAGCATCAACAGCATATTGTTGTTAACAATAGCCCGAACTGCTAGTTCTTTAGCTTCCGTGTGTTTCTTTTTCATCAAAATGCACATCTGCATGATACGACATGAAAACGTAAATATCTCAACTGTTAATTCAGATCCTCTACACGTCAACACGTGTATTCATGTAGAGTAAGAAAATACCAGCTGCATCGAGGATAAAATTACTGGTACCGCACTATCAATAAGGAAACCAATAACCATCTTAGTCACTACTGAATACTGATGATATTCATTTATCTGCATGAAACCGTGACATTAATGATCTGGAGAAGATGCATTCTGCACCTTTTGCAAGTTGTACCATCTACAATTTTATTTCTCATGTGATCAAAAGGGGAGCAAGAGTCTTCTTAAATATTAACGTTAAAATACAAGTAAAGTGACACGAAATATAATAAATTTGGGAAAGCAGCCCCTGATATGTTCCGAAGTCCAACCATGCAGTTCCAAAGCTATATCGGTTTTAAGGTGGGTAAGGCTCAGTCAAACACAAACCGAGAACCCCAACTGCTAGTTTGCATTCTAGTAACAGATTTTAAGACAAGGATAATAAAGCATTCGTTAGCAGATTTACTCACATCTTCAAGCTGTTTTCTACAAGCCTCAGCTTTCTCTACATTTCCATCATCTTCTAACAGCGCAGGCAACTCTAGATCTGAAATGTCACCCATCTCCCGTATTGTGGAAGAAACTGCATTATCCATACGAGTTTTCGGAGTTCCACTTTGAATCTAAGCAGTGAAATTAAGAAAAATGAGGGAACGTGAATAACTGAATACTACCTCCAGCTCCAAGCATAAGTCACTTTTGTCTTTTTCACAATCTCAAGATGTGCTTATATCTGCTACTTTCGTCTTGTAGAATTGCTACTCTTAGTTTCTAGTTATCAAAACATGAAAGCGGCAAACCTCTTGCTCAATATAGTCGACAAACATGAGACTACAAACTTATTGACGTAATGATATAAAATATTGTGTGGCGGAAGGTTTTCATAACTATACCTTTTGATATTATTTTTCTATCAGATTTAGAAACTTAATATAAATTAATGGTCGTTTTTATAAATGTTTGACTGTGTACCAAGGCAACCTTTGGAACTGGAGGTAATAATAGAACAGCTAAGGAATATTCAATACACTTACTGTTTGATTCCCCAACTCTGGAACAGTTTGCGGTGATATTCTACACGATAAATTGCAAACTTGTTATTTCCAATAAAAAAAGCTACTCTAGAGGTACATTGAATCTACTAGATGTTGTCGGACCAACAACCTCACAGCTGGAGATCTCACGACGCGTTTCAGCACAGCAGGGGCTTTTGGATCTGGGATTGATTCCTGAGAAGGGAAGTTGACAGCATGAACAGAAGTACCAAAAATTATACTCCTATACTATAGAACACAGATAACAAAACTATATATGTTCTTTCCATTGTAGCTTGGGTAATACTACTACAGAAAAAAGATATTAATTTGTCCAGGTCTAAATGATTGATAATCTACACAATATGATCATGTTAATTGGTTGAAATCCCAAGTCTAAGCTTGAAGATCGACCATGACAAAATAGCACATAATACTAAATTCAAAACATAGTGCAATTTAAATTTTACATATCTAGATTAAAGAATTGCATGCACTGATTGATCATATAGTTGAAGAGACAGGCCAATAGGCACTCTCTGTAGTTGCATCATAGATCTCTTAGATCTGGCACATGATCTAATCAGTTTGCAGTATCAAGATACGGCAATCTCTACGTTGATATATTATTTAACACTTGTAACTCCAGGGTAAAATTTTATGCGGATACAACAAACACTTCAGCACATTGCGAAATAAGCGAGTACAAACACTAAACACAATGTGGAAATGAACAATGCAATGTTTGCATTTAGAGAATGTAACTCTTTGCAATGATATGAATCACAACCTTCAGAAGAAGGCAATTAGGATAAAGCAAAGGAAACAAGCTTAAGCATAAAAGAAAATGTGTTTGATGATATAAAACTGCACAGAACGAAAAGAACCTCGGGCATCTTTTGCCTAATGGACGGGCTAAGCAATGCAGCTTTTCCTTCAACAAAGGAGTTTGGGATCTTGTGTGTCCTTACAGGGGAACCCTTGCTCCCGCTCAATTTTACCGAATCTTTATCCAGAAGCAAGCCAGACTTTGGACTTCTGGTGCCTACTTTTGAAACTCTACATTCAGGAAAATAATTCAGTCCCCTTTCACGTAACGTTTCTAGAACAATAAACATGAGATATTGGAGTAGAGATAACCTTGATCCGGCCAGTTGGAAAGTTGTTGGTCTTTTATCATCTTTGGAAGGAGTGCCTTGTATCATATCAGAGGTGTTGCTGCCTTTTAGGAGCATCTGACTTTTTAGTGAGTTATTTCCAGTGGTATGTGCTGTACTGCTTGGAGCATTCTTAATGGATGAGTTGCCTGCACTAAGTGGCTCAAGTCTGAAAAAGATGCGTATATATTTATCAGCGTTGACAATATCTCACAACAAGATTTGTAGACTGTCTTAACAATAACAAGAGAAGCGGATACATCCAGAAATAGATGGGCATACAAACTTACGATGACTGACTGTTCAAGATTCAAGTGGTCCGGTCCGGTATGGACCAGTTATTGCACACCTCTAAACCTCTTGCAAAACCACAGGTCCACTGTTCGGCCCGCACCTCGTCTAAGAGGGCCACGGGTAAACCTAGTGTTGAACCGGTATGGGCCCTAGCCCATCTGTACCTGTCACTTTAGCCCAAGCCCATGAGATATGTTGACCTAGAAGAGGAGCCCCTCCAGCTCGGTTCTGTGTGAGCCGCCACACACAAAGAAAGACACAGCAGCAGCTGCTCCTGGTACGCTCCTCCTCCAAGCTCAACATGGTATCAGACCAGGCTGCAGAGGCAGCGGCGGCGCCGGTGGTGTAGTCCGGCGAAGAGGAGCTGCGGGGGCGAGCGGCGGCGAGCTGGGCGCAGCGGCTGCGGCTGGAGGCGGAGTGCAGCGAGGCGGCGAGGCCGGCTCGGGCGAGGAGGTTGCTGTGCGCGCGTGCTGCTGGAGCTGCTGCGCGCTGGAGGTGCGGCTGCTGCTGCTGCTGCTGCGTGAGGCAGCGAGAGAGAGAGATTGAGGGGAAGAGAGAAAAGGAAGGAGAGGTGACGAACTGCTGCTGGGTGAGAAGAGGAGTGCTACTGCTGCTTGCAGGTGCTGAAGGTCCTGCTGTTTTTGGTCTGCCGCTGACTGAAAAGGAAAATGGCGGAGGAAGCACTAGCGGCTGAAATGGACAAGCTTGCGGACGTCATGGTCGCGAAGCTGCTGGCTGCCGGTGAGAAGGCACCTGCTGATGTGGGCTTGAGCGCTGTGCAGGCAGAGATGGTGCAGAAGATTGAGCTGGCTCCAAACGAGGTGAAGTTAGAAGGTGTAGAGAACTACCTGAGGTGGTCGAGGAGAGGTAAACTCATCCTCAGAACTAAGTCACTGGAGGACTATGCTCTTGGTGAGGTGAAGGAACCAGAAGACAAGAGGGGAGCTTCATGGAAGAAATGGAATGCCACGGACAGTTTGGTGTTGAATTGGCTGCTGAGTTCTCTATCCCCTTCTGTTGCTGCTTCGGTGGAGGACCTCCCTACTGCTGCTGAGGTATGGGCAGCGTTAGCTAGTATGTACTCAGGGAAGGGAAATGTCATGTTGGTCTCCAAAATTGAAGACACTGTGCATGATCTCACTCAAGGTGATAGGACTGTAATGATGTATGTTGAAGAGCTGAAACATCTTTGGGCTGATTTAGACTATCTTGCACCTCTTGTGTTGCCACATGCTGAGTGTGCAGTGATAGCTAGAAAGTGGGTTGAGGATAGGCGTGTCCTCAAGTTTCTGAGGGGACTGGACTCCATGTTTGAGAATAGAAGGGCTATCTTAATGCAACAAGCTGAGCTGTCATCACTAAGAGATGCCATTGCTGCTATAGCACAGGAGGAGACTAGACTGAAAGCTGTGGAGCGGTCAAAGGTGGCTTCCAGACCTGCTTATCACATAATGAATAGGCCTGAGACAAGAGACTGCCACAATTGTGGGCTGAAAGGGCATCTCAGTTACCAGTGCACAACCCCACTGAAGAGAGATAACAGAGGCAGAGGAGGTTACAGAGGTAGCTACAGAGGAGATGGCAGGGGATACTATCGTGGAAGCAACAACAGGGGCAGAAGAGCTCCAAGTAACTATAACAGCTACAATCGCTACCAAGGGGAGGCCAGAGCGAATGTATCTATCACGAGTGAGGGTCAGTCCAGCTCTTCTCATAGCCAAGACATGAGAAATGAGCAGCAGGGTCAGGACAAGAGGAACGAACAGCAGGCAGAGACAGCGTTTGGTGACTTTGCTCATTTTGTGTACTCTGATGAAGGTAATGAAACTGCATCTGTTGCTGTTCATAGGGCTGGTGTAGATTGGGTTTTAGACTCAGGGGCATCGAAACATGTAACCGGCAACGTTAGAGAGTTTGAATGCTATCAACAGTACTCCCAATCGTACAATGGAACTATTCAAACTGCAGATGGTACCGCACAACCTACTAAGGGGGTTGGGGCAGTGCAATGTACTCCAAGTATTAAGTTGGAATCAGTTTTGCATGTTCCAGCTTTCCCAGTTAGTCTAGTGTCATTGAGTGCTTTGATTGATCAGATAGATTGTGACGTAACTCTTAACAAGTACCGCTGTTTGATTCAGGAGACGGGAACTGGGAGGAGGCTTGGGGCAGGAACCAGGCATAGAGGACTATGGTACATGGATCGCCAGGAGGATGTGAAGACTGCTGGCATGGCTCTTGCTGCGGCTGCGACAGAGAAGGAAGCATTAGCTATGATCCACCATTGTAGGTTTGGACATGCTTCTTTTGAGAAAATGAAGAAAGCTTTCCCTGATGTAATGAATGGTTTAGATAAAACCAAGTTAAGGTGTGAGGCATGTGAGTATGCTAAACACACTCGGACATCGTATGTGAGTAAGGGGCTCAGGAGTATAGTCCCATTTGTGCTTGTTCATTAAGATGTTTGGACATGTCCATCAACCTCGATAAATGGAATGAAATATTTTGTCACCTTCATTGATTGCAATACTCGCATGACATGGATGTATTTAATGCGACATAACGATGAGGTGTTTGAGTGTTTCAAGGACTTCTGTGCGTATGTTAAAACTCAATTCAAAGTGCAGGTTCAAATGATAAGGACTGACAATGGGACAGAATATGTCAACAGAAGGCTTGGAGGGTTCCTATCAGACCAAGGTATTCTGCATCAGACATCTTGCCCGGACACTCCTCCCCAAAATGGTGTGGCAGAGCGGAAAAATCGGCATATCCTTGAGGTGGCGCGCTCAATCATGTACACTATGAATGTGCCAAAGTGTCTATGGGGCGAAGCCATTCTGACTGCAACCTATCTTATCAATCGCACACCATCCATGATACTGGGTCTGAAATCTCCTTGTGAACTCTTATTAGGAGAAAATAAATTTAGTGTGCCACCAAAGGTGTTTGGATGTACTTGTTTTGTCAGGGATCATAGACCTGCTGTGAACAAGCTGGATCCTCGGGCGGTGAAGTGTATCTTTATTGGCTATCCTTCTCGACAGAAAGGGTATAAGTGTTGGAGTCCTCCTGATAGGCGCACTTTCGTGAGCATGGATGTGACATTCTGGGAATCTAATCCTTACTGTGGTGAAAAAACTGACTTGAGCTCGGTGTTTGAATGTCTGGACCAGCCTGTGGTTGGTCCAGAGGGGGAGAGTGTGTTGCAACCTCAAGTATATGAAGCAAGAGGGAGAGAACAAGGAAGAGGTGATGCAGCAGGCAAGACCGCTAATGGTGGGCACTATACCCATGTTGCCGCTGTCTAGTGGAGAAGGTGAAACAGAAACGCATCAGGTTCAACAGCAACCTCAGCAGCAGCAGGGCATAGAGCAACCTGAGCAGCAGCAGGGCATAGCACAGAAGCCACTTAAAGTCTACACCCGTCGAGTCAAGGCAAATGAACCCCAGGGGAGCAAGCAGGAAATGAGAATGTGATGCATGGGGAGTCACACATAGAACAGGAGGACTCATCCATGGAGATGCCAATTGCGTTGAGAAAGGGAACTAGGGCTGCGGCTGCCAAACCTGTGGAAAGATATGGGTTTGAACATAATATTGGGAATTATGTGAATTATGATGCTCTGTCGGCATCATATAAAGTGTTCATTGCTTCTCTTCAAGCGGTGGTTATTCCTTCAGATTGGAAAAATGCAAAGAAGGACCCTAAGTGGTGTGCTGCTATGCGAGAAGAACTAGAAGCATTGAGAAAACAGAGGACTTGGGAGTTAGCTAAGCTGCCAGCAGGAAAGAAAACAGTGGGCTGCAAATGGGTTTATTCTGTCAAACAGAATCCTGAAGTTAAGATTGAGAGATACAAAGCCAGACTAGTTGCAAGAGGATATAGTCAAACCTATGGGATAGACTATGACGAAACATTTGCTCCAGTAGCAAAAATGAACACTGTGAGGATATTGGTATCAAGTGCAGCCAACTTTGGATGGCCTTTGCATCAATTAGATGTGAAAAATGCTTTCTTGCATGGAGAACTAAAAGAGAAGTGTATATGGAAGTCCCCCCTGGATTGGACTCATCTAAAACTGAAGGCAAGGTGTGTAGATTGAAAAAGTCTTTGTATGGTCTGAAACAATCACCGAGGGCTTGGTTCGATAGATTCCGAAGGGCTGTGTGTGAAATGGGATACAAACAATGCAATAAGGATCACACTGTCTTCTACCGGCATCAGAATAGGAAGATTGTCATCCTTGCAGTCTATGTAGATGATATAATCATAACTGGAGATGATGGGACGGAGATAGCAAGGTTAAAGGAGTGTCTTGGAAGGGCATTTGAAGTGAAGGATCTTGGACAGATGAAGTATTTTCTGGGTATTGAGATTGCAAGATTTGCCAAAGGGATGGCCTTGTCCCAGCGCAAGTACACCTTGGATCTCCTCAGTGATATGGGAATGTTAGAGTGTCGAGCTGCTACTACCCCAATTGACCAAAACCATAAGGTAACAGCACAATCTGGAGATCTAGTGGATAAGGAGAAATACCAAACACTGGTGGGGCGTTTACTATACTTGTGTCACACAAGGCCAGACATTGCCTATGCTGTGAGCATAGTGAGTAGGTATATGCATGAGCCCAGAAGTGGACATGTGGAGGCAGCACACAGAATTCTGAAGTATTTGAAGGGAACACCGGGAAGAGGACTGTGGTTCGAAGGGAATGGCCACTTGGTAGTTGATGGGTATAGTGATGCAGACTGGGCAAGTTGCCTGGATGATCGTCGATCAACATCTGGGTATTGTGTGTTTGTGGGAGGTAACTTAGTTTCATGGAGAAGCAAGAAGCAGCCAGTTGTATCAAAATCAACAGCAGAAGCAGAATATAGAGCCATGTCTCAGGGGTTAAGTGAGATGTTGTGGGTGAGAAATCTCCTAAGTGAATTGAAATTGCTAAGAGAAGGACCTCTGAATGTCTGGTGTGACAATAGGTCTGCTATATGCATAGCTAACAATCCAGTGCAACATGACAGAACTAAGCATGTAGAGATTGATCGATTCTTCATCAAAGAGAAGCTTGATGCTGGGGTTATAAAGATCGAGTATGTGCACACAGGCCAACAGATAGCAGACTGCTTGACAAAAGGTTTGGCAGCAAAGGAATGCAACCTAGCTTGTGACAAGATGGGAATGATAGATATCTACCACCCATCTTGAGGGGGAGTGTTGAACCGGTATGGGCCCTAGCCCATCTGTACCTGTCACTTTAGCCCAAGCTCATGAGATATGTTGACCTAGAAGAGGAGCCCCTCCAGCTCGGTTCTGTGTGAGCCGCCACACACAAAGAAAGACACAGCAGCAGCTGCTCCTGGTACGCTCCTCCTCCAAGCTCAACACCTAGGTTAGACCATAATAATTAGTAAACGGGCGCACGCCAGTGAGGATGACCCGGCGCCGTACGCGCATGTCGTGTTCCCACCAGCGTCGGGATAGAGCAGGGTGAGTGCCCCCAGTCTGGCAGCAGCAAGACGTCCATTTTTGGCTCTGTGGGGCGGTCGCGGGCTGTGGACGTGGTGGTGACCATAGCATCGTGCACGACGCGAGACGGACGTGTGGCCGGCGCGGCAGCACGAGCTGCAGGACGTGTGCACGTGCGTATACTGGTCGCGGCCAACAGTGTGGCGGTGACTGTGGTGCCACAAACGACGCCGAGACAGGCGTGCGGCCGGCGCAGCGGCATGAGCTGCAGGGCGAGCGCTCCGTCGAGCCGTCGCGGGCAACGGGCGTGGCTGTGGCTGTGGTGCGGCGGACCATGCCGATACGAACGTACAGCCGACCCAGCGGTACAAGCTGCAAGGCGTGCGCGGGCGTCGGCGGAAGCAACCACTCGTGTTGGAGCATGGCCGGCGGCGCCTCGCAAAGCACGAAGGAGCGGTTCGACCCTAGGGTCAAAAGGATATGGCCCTGTTGGACCCTAAAGGTTATATGGGCCGTCAGGTTACCCTATTGGTGCCAAAAGCCAGGTCCGGTCCACCGGGCCAAGGGGTCGCACCGGACCACCTGAATCATGACTGACTGTTACAGAGAACTCGAAATACTAATTAAGAACTGGAAAAGGTCGTACTTTATTCTAGAGACATGGTAAACCATGAGTACGTCAAATATCAAGAATTCTGCCATGTAGGATTGTCAGGAAGTAAATCCAAAGTACAGTTGTTAGTTACAATTCAAATACAATGGGGGTCCTTTTCCACGAGGATCACATTCACTGCGGTAAGTGACTTCCTATTACTACATTGCTACCGTGTAAACTATACTATGATTTTTAAAAAGGGCAGCGCGGTGCACATAGCTCCCGCTTGCGCAGGGTCCGACCACTTTGGGTTTTTCGTACGCAGTTTTTCCCGACATTTCTGCAAGAGGCTATTTCCAGGACTCGAACACGTGACCACATGGTCCTGGTCACAAGGCAACAGCTTTACAGCTGCACCCTTCTATACTATGATTCTAAAAATGGCGTAAATGACATGCGGAACTTATTAGCTACCAATGCTGTCGAAAGTTGAGAATGATACATATTACTGCAACAAAGAGCACTATGTCATAGTGTAAACTCGAAAGGTAGAAAAATGCATGTGATGCAAGTCCACTCTATTCAATGCATCAGTTGCTTCTCTGCCACCACATTTTTTTCTATATGATCCAGAAATGGACTGGGTTCCACTATCAAGAGATAACGAAACCTCTGCCACCACATCTATGAAAGATACTTCGAAAATCAAAATATTTAAGGTAGTCACACTTTTGATGTATAAGGACACACATACCGCATAAACCATAGCGCTGCATAAAGCCATAAACTCAATAAAAGTTTGTTGAAAGACCAAGATCAATAGGAGTGAAACTTTAGGCCTCTACTTTGGTTCATAGGATAGGTAAATCATAGGAATAGGGAAGTCATAGGAAATGAGATGACATGTACTATCTCAGTTCCTATAGGAGAAGAGATGTCATTTGGTTCATAGGATAGGAATTTTTCCATTAGGTCTATAGCTAATGTTTTTTTTTTCTTTGAAATGTGAAGGATAGGAACCAATCCTACATAAAAATAGGAATCCATTCCTACAAACCAAATGGCTCTATAGGAAAAAAAACATTTAGAAATCCTATCCTATGAAATTCCAACAAACCAAAGGAGGCCTTAGAATGATATTTCTGTCGGTTCAATGTTAGGTAAGTTCATACACGTCAGAAAAAATCTTATGAAAACTGTATCATGTCATCATCATAATATGGAGAAAATACAGCAGCGTTGAGCATACCCAGGTAAACATGTGCATATATTTCAACTCAGCACATTGTTGTACTTTGAAGGGTGAATAATTACGTACCCATGTTTGGCATTCATGGAGGTGGTTGACAGCCCCTGTAATCCTGGCTTGCAGTATGTTTTTGCCGGCGTGATTTTATGTTTATCAGGCTCTGCATGCTTGTGTTCCCTGCATTGGAAAACACTCATTAGTGATACAGTTTTATCATTTTATAAGTACATGCTAGCATGCCAACCTATCTATTACCTGTTCAGGTCTGTAGGATGTGTATTTGTCTTTTTGATCATGTTATTGGCACCACTTAGTTGATTTAAGGTAGTCTCTGAAGTTATTTGGGGAGGCCTGCTTGCTTTCGTATTTGCAGACTTGGACAGGAGAGAAAAGGTTCCTGCTTCATTCACTAGTGTAGGTTTAACATTTCTGACTTCCCTGCATAAATGTATCAGAACACATTCGCCTAGTAAGAGATCAACACGCAAAACTAGAAGTTAGGTCACAAACAAGTAAATCAAAATATGATACTCAACACAACCATGGGTTCCATGAAGCATTTGTTGTGCATAATGATGTATGTGCAATGTACTTAATCCAACATTAATGATGTTCTAATTTAAGATAAGACTTTTCTTGTCAAACAAACAGCAGTCAACACTAGGTTGAAGGTTTTATTTTGCTGAGAAAGAAACTTTTGTCAAAGATAAACCTCTGCATTGTTGAAGATAGATTCTTTGGGCCTGAAGTCCCTTTCTCAACATTCTTTGTCCCGCATGATGTCTTCCTTAGAGGCTTCATTGAAGTGCCTCTATAACATTGGTTACCATGACTTCCTTCATTAAGAGATGTACTTTCCTCCACAGGCTCATTCTGGTTATTTTGAGAATCTGATTGGCCCCCTGATCTTCTTGAGATGGGGACATTCTCAGTGCTGTTGTTTCTGGATTGTGAACTAACTGATTGCTCACTGCTATTATTCTCCCTTGATGTTATATTAACTTTACTAGGGTCCACTGGAGGAGCTTCCTTGCTGCTCTCAGGAACTGCTACCGCTTTCGAATGTGTTGGATCTTCACCAGATACAGCAGTGGAAGGAAAACTATGAGAAGAATTGTTGACAACTGGTTTTGTTGGATATGTCTCATTAGAGTGCTCTTCAAGCACATCATTTGACACCATATCTACTTCAAGTTGGTCCACACTTGCAGGATTGATGCTGAAAAAATGATGCATTTTTCGTTAGATGACTCAGAAGTGTTAATACTTAAAGTTAGACAACTGCCGTTCGTTAGATTCGCCTACCTTGTCAAATGAGCAGGCATCAAAGTGCAAGCATTCTGTGTTTGTATTTGTTCCTTACTCTTACTATCTTCAGGAACATCAGTGCCCTTCCCTGAAATACCACTTTCTGGATCCTTGTTACCCTCTGAAGAGATAGGGTCAGTTTTTTCTTTAGGTCTGCCCATACCATTTTCCTCAAAGCCCAACTTTGTGTCAAGATTGAAGTTGCCCAGCCTTTAAGGAAACAAAATAAACGAAATGAACAGCTAATTGCATGAACTTTATGAGAAGAACAGTCTTCATCAGCCAGAATAACTTACTCATTCAAATCAAAGGAAAAGGAGAAGTTGTCTTTTTCAGTTACTTTTCTCCCTTCAGAAAGCTCATTGCCGTTTGAACTGTTGTTCTTCGCTTTTTTCTTGAGAGGACTAGAGAAATCTAAATCAGACATGCCCATTTTAAATGATGATAATTTGTCAAAGGCTCCATCAAGTCCAAAATCATCACTGGACAAAGAAAGAGATTGTCAGCACCATATGAACGGTAGATAGTAACTAATTTCCACTTGTTTGCACCAAATGTTAAGGAAACTTTGAAGCGCAATACTCACAGATTCTCAAAGCTAAACTTCTTGCTACTCTTTGGAGCTAACTCGACATCAAAGTCAATTGTATCTTTTCCTGATTTTGGTAACTTCCAAGATGAAAGAAAATCATTGCCAAAGTCTTCATCTGCCAATAAATAACATGAATACACCAGGTTAAATCATTACAATCTTTAAAATGCATTTTCCAAGTCTACCGCACAGCTCATGTAGTAGATTTAGTTTCTCAAGGGTAAGCAGGAAACAAATACAATGGGCATGACTCATACACAGCATCAATCAGAAATCTTCAATATAGCAGTCTAAGATTAGTTTGACTATGGTGCAGCATAATAAGGAAACAAGGTGCCCGGATGACCTAGTATCATAACACAATAATAACAAGATACATACCAAGGGATGAACTTGTATTTTTAGCATTCACATTAGAGGCAGCTCTTTTTCGTGATTCATCCATGGTTCCCACAAACGTGGACTGCATGCCAAAGGAAAAGGAAAATACATTAGGAACCACTAAAGACACAGAGTGGAAGAGGAACCATGTATGCCAGTATTATTAATATTCTTAATAACCAGATACAGGAAATATCCAAATACATTTGCAAATGCTGGTGATGTTTTAATTATGCTGGTGACACATTAGGAATAGGTCAATTCAGATTTGTTTTTTCCCACCACTATGCTTAATAGGAAACAAAGCACATGTGAAATATAGAGAGACATTAAATAATAGAATAAAAAACATTGAAGGGTCTATTGACTGACTACTAGATTTTCAATGACCCTATCTCTCTCTGAGATCATACCTCTATTCAGCTTACATTACCAAGATTTAAACAATAAAACCTATCTGCTCATGTTTTCAGAGACAATAGGCAATCTCATCAAGGTGCTTAATGGGTAGGACCTCACCAAAGTCCAGAAAACAGCAACAATGGGGAACGTGAAAATCTGACAGGCGACAAATAATATGAGCACATTCCATTCAGAGCACCAGCTCATTTCTTGAAACTTGAAAGTAGAAAGTTACTATGACCGATAAAAACATCAAGTGGGCCATAGAAGTGAACGCTTGAACTAACTAGAACTAAACTGAAAACAATTTTGATTTGCAATGTCATACTAGATACCAGTAAATGGTTGCAGAAGAATGACAATAATTTTAAACAACAAACTACAAGTTAACTTTGACTTTGACAGTCAGAACATATTTCTTTATCAGTGGAATAATTAACATTACTGGAGAAACTTTGGAGCAAGGGAGCTCTATTTGAGATTTTGACAATAGACTTAAGATCAAATGAAGTTTGGTAAAGCAAGTCTATGCGAATCAGAGTTTGACAGCAGGCTACACGGTTAAACATTGAGAACTTATAGAACACTTAATGCGCCATTTTAACCATGAAATGCACGAAAATAAGGAGAGCAGTATTGAAGATCCCTCCAATAAGATTTGAAAACCAGGAGTACTAATGTACTTTAGAGGTTTGTAGTATTGTCAGCTACAGTGATATCTTTTGTAGGCGGTCTTCGGTTTTTTCAGTTTCCGTGTTGCTCATCCATACATTAAATGAACATGGAATTCGAAGAAATGCCCTAATTATATTTCGTTGACAGGAAAACCACTTTGCTGAGTCGAATCGAAACAGCAAAATGGCAACGGGCAGGGGTTGAAAAACAGCATGACTCCAATGACACTAGCTACTGCTCATAAGAGCCCATGAGGCAATCAAACAAGATCATGAAACTTGTCGGAATGCTAAAGCCACGCGAACACGCAGGAAACTATCACAATTATGCCACTGCTTGCTGGTTGCGGTACACCGTAATCAAAACGAAGGAAACATTTGATCAAACAGCGTGCGCGCGCAAACACGCACGGAACGGGTGGTGTGGAAGACCTAGAGGTGGCGTGGAGAGTAGAGACCTCCGTTAATCCTGCACCAAACCTTCGGAAAATCAACGCAAAAAGTATTGAGCAGAAATCGCCCTAGATTAACAGCAAAAACGCACCAATCAGGGGCGGATCTAGAAGGTGTCGTGGGTGCTCGGTTTCGCACAGCGGGAAGGGAAGGGAAGGGGTGGGCACACCTGGTGGGTGCTCGTCGCCGGCGAACGGCCCGACGAATACCTAGGCACCTGGCGTAGGGCGGCGGCGGTCGGCCAGTCGTTGCCACGAGAGAGGAGAACGAGAGCGAGCGAGCGCGCGCCTACACGCGAGGTGAGGTGAACGAAAGAAGAAAAGACTGGGGTGAAGTGGGTGAACACACACACAGTCCGGGGCTGGAGCAGACCTGGGCCCAGTTCTTTTGGGCGAAGAATCGCCCCCCTCCCCAGCTTCTCCCAGGATCGTTAAAAAAATATGAAGTGACGATTCTGAGAGAATCGCCCAAAAGAACTGGCCCCTGATCAATCAACGCAGCGAGTAGGCGGCGTCTAGGCCGGCATACGCTCTGGCCCATTTAGTTTTTTTCTGGTTCTATCTTTTCTTGTTTTCCCTTTTTTCTCTCTTCTGTTTTTACCTAGTTAGACTAAAAAAACATAGTTTTTATTTTTCCCTTTTTAATTTTTTGATTTAACCTTTTCTTTTCAAAAAATTCCTTTTTCGGAGGCAGATATGTAAACATTTTTTCAATCTATATATGTGAGCATTCTTTTGTAGTAGTGTATGAACATTTTCTTTCGTATAAACTAATTTTAAAAATATACAAACAGTTTTTGAAAACACATCAGCATTTTTTAATAAACATGAAGTTTTTCTAACAAATGAATATGAATATTTTTATCTTTTGCTTTTAACTTCCTTAAATATTTAAAAATGCTAAGCTGAAAGCATTTTTATAGAAAAATAAAAAATAATTAAAAAAGTCATATTAGATTGTGCATGTGGACTATTCCACGCTTAGAGTCTCTTTGATTCATAGGATTTGTAAAATGTAGGAAAGAAAAAACGCATTGGAGTGGCATGTCATCTTCAATACTACAATGTTAGTAGAGGCATTTGATTGTACGCAAGAAAAATGTAGTATTCTTTACATGAGATTAGAGTGGATGAGATTTTATCTATGAAAACTACAAATGAATCCTAAGAAAAAAATATGTATTTTAATACTACGGATCAAACAAGAAACAACCCACATAGGAAAAAAATACTATTAAGGATTAGAATCCTCCAAAATTTCTTTGGAAATCCTTTGCATCCAACGTGTCGAATAAGAGAGCAATGGCGCATGGAGCATGCAAATGGGCCAGGGCCATTCTTAGTTTCAGCGGGCTTTTACCCTGTTTTGTTTTCCATTGGGGTTTCATTCGTTTTTCAGCTTCTTCACGTTTTCAGTTGTTTTTCATTTTCTTCATTTTTGTATTTATTTTTAAATCGTTTCCTATATTTTACATGTCATTTTATATATTCCTTTAGACAAAACCATGAAGTTTAGTAAAAATACGTAAACTTAATGGTAACACATGAGTTTATTATTTGTATAAATAAATACATTTAATTATGCAATGAATATCCATCCATATATATATATACATATTTAAGTACAGTATGAATATTTTATTTCATATATATGAACAATTTTAATCCATGGTTATTTTGAGAAATACATAAGCTTTTTAAAATACATGAATAAAATTATTTTGGTGAATGTATATTTTTTAATATGCATTGAAATTTTTATTTCATACATATGAATGTTTTTACTTGTGTAAACATCGACAGAGGGATGTTCGAGGTCGACAGCTGCCTCGTCAAATGAAAGGCCGGAGCTGCTACTGCCACGCACGCAGTGCCGAGTACAAAGGCGACACCCGAGTAGGGGCAAATGCAGTGGTTTGTAGTAAGTGTCAAGTTTTTTTTCTCTTGGAAGAACCAAGGGATACTTAGAGCATCTTCAATAGATGATGTAAAATAGGCCGGAACCACTTTTTACATCAAGAGAGGGCGAAAACGCTGCTCCAATACATGATATAGATGCAAAAAAAATCACTCAAGATTTGTTCTATATGTGCTCTTCTACTTCCCACTATCTCCCCACCATAAACACACAAGAAACGGATGGTGGCATGCGAGCAATCATCCATCTTCAACACCCGTCGAGGGATTTTATTGCCCATCTCCTTCCGGTGACGGGACGAATTGGAGCCGCTCGGGATTTGGTGTCTCCTCGTCACTACCTCCGCCGATCTGCGCCACCGCGGACACTTGCTGGCGAATCTGAATCCCTCTATTGGTACGCCTTCATCCACCTGAGTTGAAACTCTCGCCGTGACTCGTCTGAATCCCCATGTGGGCTGAACGGGACAGATCTGCAGCGATCGGCGCCGTCGTTGCGCTGCTCTGCGACTGCATCTTCTTCTTCCTTAGTCTGGTGACGTGCTCGAACAACACCTTACCGAGCACCACGGGTGGCATCTCCAGTTCTCCACCACCTCTCCTATGGTGGGTGAGGCACTGGTCGTGGATGTCGACTTGCAGGAGCTCCTTCTCGCCGAAGACAGTGAACTATTCCTCCGCAACAAAGCGGAGACGGAGCCTCCAGCACCGTGCTATCCGTCATCGGCATCCGACCGTAAGGTAGAATATGAGACCCCATTTGCAAGAAAAAAACCATGGTGCGTGTTCTTACTTACTCTCCATGCTTGCTCCTACCCGGGATTGTTCAGTATGCAATTAGTTCATTGACTGTACGCTAGGTTATCGTCTGTATTAACCCTGTTCTGTTTTGCAGTTGAGAATCATATGGTGACGCTTTGGAACATTTAGCCCTCGGCAGGAGCCTTTATACACTTATAAGGCTGAAGAATATACCACTCCAAGTGTTACTTTTGCAATCGGTCCTGTTCTGCCAAATAAAGGATAAGAATGCCATCTGAATACATTAAAAAGTTTCTACAAGGAAATAGTGTGCAGTTATTTTGTTCCAGTGAATCTTTCTTATGCCAGAGTATGTATGTGTGAATTTTGTTTACAGTTTATTGGATGATGATGGGAAAGTACACGGGTACTGCTTTGAAATTAGGAAGGACTGAGGAGGAGTGACTGATGTCTACTACGCAACCTTCTTCTTGTAGACTCGTGTTGGGCCTCCAAGCATAGAGTTTTGTAGGACAGTAGCAAATTTCCCTCAAGTGGATGACCTAAGGTTTATCAATCCGTGGGAGGCGTAGGATGAAGATGGTCTCTCTCAAACAACCCTGCAACCAAATAACAAAGAGTCTCTTGTGTCCCCAACACACCCAATACAATGGTAAATTGTATAGGTGCACTAGTTCGGCGAAGAGATGGTGATACAAGTGTAATATGGATGGTAGAAATATATTTTTATAATATGAATAAATAAAAACAGCAAGGTAGTAAGTAACAAAAGTGAGCGAAAACGGTATTGCAATGCTTCGAAACAAGGCCTAGGGTTCATACTTTCACTAGTGCAAGTTCTCTCAACAATGATAACATAATTAGATCATATAACAATCCCTCAACATGCAACGAAGAGTCACTCTAAAGTCACTAATAGCGGAGAACAAACGAAGAGATTATTGTAGGGTACGAAACCACCTCAAAGTTATTCTTGCTGATCGATCTATTGGGCTATTCCTATAAGTGTCACAAACAGCCCTAGAGTTCGTACTAAAATAACACCTTAAGACACACATCAACCAAAACCCTAATGTCACCTAGATACTCCAATGTCACCACAAGTATCCACGGGTTTGATTATACGATATGCATCACACAATCTCGGATTCATCTATTCAAACCAACACAAAGAACTTCAAAGAGTGCCCCAAAGTTTCTACCGGAGAGTCAAGACGAAAACATGTGCCAACCCCTATGCATAAGTTCACAAGGTCACAGAACCCGCAAGTTGATCACCAAAACATACATCAAGTGGATCACGTGAATATCCCATTGTCACCACAGATAAGCACATGCAAGTCATACATCAAGTGTTCTCAAATCCTTAAAGACTCAATCCGATAAGATAACTTCAAAGGGAAAACTCAACCATTACAAGAAGGTAGAGGGGAGAAACATCATAAGATCCAACTATAATAGCAAAGCTCGCGGTACATCAAGATCGTGCCAAATCAAGAACACGAGAGAGAGAGAGAGATCAAACACATAGCTACTGGTACATACCCTCAGCCCCGAGGGTGAACTACTCCCTCCTCGTCATGGAGAGCGTCGGGATGATGAAGATGGCCACCGGTGATGGTTTCCCCCTCCGGCAGGGTGCCGGAACGGGCTCCCGATTGGTTTTTCGTGGCTACAGAGGCTTGCGGCGGCGGAACTCCCGATCTAGGTTTATTTCTGGAGTTTCTGTATTTATAGGAATTTTTGGCGTCAAGAACAAGTCAGGGGGGGTCCACGAGGAGCCCACAAGACCGGAGGGCGCGCCCTCCACCCTTGTGGAGGCCTCGTGGCTCTTCTGGCCCAACTCTTTTGCTTCGGGGGCTTCTTCTGGTCCATAAAAAATCACCGTAAATTTTCAGGTCATTTGGACTCCGTTTGATATTCCTTTTCTGTAAAACTCAAAAACAAGGAAAAAACATAAACTGGCACTGGGCTCTAGGTTAATAGGTTAGTCCCAAAAATAATATAAAATAGCATATAAATGCATATAAAACATCCAAGATGGATAATATAATAGCATGGAACAATAAAAAATTATAGATACGTTGAAGACGTATCAAGCATCCCCAAGCTTAATTCCTGCTTGTCCTCGAGTAGGTAAATGATAAAAACAGAATTTTTGATGTGGAATGCTACCTAACATATTTATCCATGTAATTTTCTTTATTATGGCATGAATGTTCAGATCCATAAGATTCAAAACAAAAGTTTAATATTGACATAAAAACAATAATACTTCAAGCATACTAATAAAGCAATCATGTCTTCTCAAAATAACATGGCCAAAGAAAGTTATCCCTACAAAAATCATATAGTCTGGCTATGCTCCATCTTCATCACACAAAATATTCAAATCATACACAACCCCGATGACAAGCTAAGCAATTGTTTCATACTTTTGATGTTCTCAAACCTTTTCAACTTTCACGCAATACATGAGCGTGAGCCACGGACATAGCACTATAGGTGGAATAGAATATGGTGGTTGTGGAGAAGACAAAAAGAAGGAGATAGTCTCACATCAACTAGGCGTATCAACGGGCTATGGAGATGCCCATCAATAGATATCAATGTGAGTGAGTAGGGATTGCCATGCAACGGATGCACTAGAGCTATAAGTTTATGAAAGCTCAAAAAAGAAACTAAGTGGGTGTGCATCCAACTTGCTTGCTCATGAAGACCTAGGGCATTTGAGGAAGCCCGTCGTTGGAATATACAAGCCAAGTTCTATAATAAAAAATTCCCACTAGTATATGAAAGTGACAAAATAGGAGACTCTCTATCATGAAGATCATGGTGCTACTTTGAAGCACAAGTGTGGAAAAAGGATAGTAACATTGCCCCTTCTCTCTTTTCTCTCATTTTTTTCTTTTTTTCTCCTTTTTTTTCTTTTCTCTTTTTTTTTATTGGCCCTTTTTTTGCCTTTTTTTCCTCACATGGGGCAATGCTCTAATAATGAAGATCATCACACTTTTATTTACTTACAACTCGATACTAGAACAAAATATGACTCTATATGAATGCCTCCGGCGGTGTACCGGGATGTGCAATGACTCAAGAGTGACATGTATGAAAATTATGAACGGTGGCTTTGCCACAAATACTATGTCAACTACATGATCATGCAAAGCAATATGACAATGATGAAGCGTGTCATAATAAACAGAACAGTGGAAAGTTGCATGACAATATATCTCAGAATGGCTATGGAAATGCCATAATAGGTAGGTATGGTGGCCGTTTTGAGGAAGGTATATGGTGGGTGTATGGTACCGGCGAAAGTTGCGCGGTACTGGAGAGGCTAGCAATAGTGGAAGGGTGAGAGTGCGTATAATCCATGGACTCAACATTAGTCATAAAGAACTCACATACTTATTGCAAAAGTCTATTAGCTATCGAAACAAAGTACTACGCGCATGCTCCTAGGGGGATAGATTGGTAGGAAAATACCATCGCTCGTCCCCGACCGCCACTCATAAGGAAGAAAATCAATAAATAAATCATGCTCCAACTTCGGTACATAACGGTTCACCAAACATGCATGCTACGGGAATCACAAACCTCAACACAAGTATTTCTACAATCCACAATTACTCACTAGCATGACTCTAATATCACCATCCTCATATCTCAAAACAATCATAAGGAATCAAACTTCTCATAGTATTCAATGCACTTTATATGAAAGTTTTTATTATATCCCTCTTGGATGCCCATCATATTAGGACTAAATTCATAACCTAAGCAAATTACCATGCTGTTTAAGACTCTCAAAATAATATAAGTGAAGCATGAGATTTCATCAATTTCTTCAAAATAAAACCATCGCCGTGCTCTAAAAAGATATAAGTGAAGCACTAGAGCAACTGACAAACTACTCCAAAAGATATAAGTGAAGATCAATGAGTAGTCGAATAATTATGTAACTATGTGAAGACTCTCTAACATTTAAGAATTTCATATCTTGGGATACTATTCAAACAGCAAGCAAAACAAAATAAAATGACTTTCTAAAAATAGCACACATCATGTGAAGAAGTAAAAACTTAGGCTCAACCGATACTAACCGATCATTGTTGAAGAAGAAAGGTGGGATACCAACCGGGGCATCCCCAAGCTTAGATGCTTGAGACTTCTTGAAATATTAACTAGGGATGCCTTGGGAATCCCCAAGCTTCAGCTTTTGTGTCTCCTTAATTCCTTTTATATCACGATTTTCCTAAATCTTAAAAACTTCATCCACACAAAACTCAACAAGAACTCGTGAGATAAGTTAGTATAAATCAAATGCAAAACCTTATCATTCTCTACTATAGCAAATCACTAAAATTATTATTTAACATTGCATACTAAATGCCTCTGCATATTTAATACTCCTATCCTCAAATAGAATCATTAAACAAGCAAACATATGCAAACAATGCAAACATAACAGCAATCTGTCAAAACAGGACAGTCTGTAAAGAGTGCAATTGTACTCATACTTCCCTAACTCCAAAAAATTTGAAAAATTACCACACTGTAGAAAATTTGTTGTATCTTATTGTGAAAAACTTTTACGATTTTACCACGTTCTGACTTTCCATAAGAATTCAGACAACGACAGAAAACTTTCTGTTTTCAAAACAGCAACATATAGACTTGTAAAATAAGCATGGTAAAGGCTAAACTTGACACTTTTATTGAAATAAAAGATGCAAAACATTATCCTAAATAACAGCAAGCAAATACTACTAAAATAAAATGACGCTCCAAGCAAAACTCATATCATGTGACGAATAAAAATATAGCTCCAAGTAAGGTTACCGATAATATTGGAGACGAAAGAGGGGATGCCTTCCGGGGCATCCCCAAGCTTAGTTGCTTGGGTGTTCCTTGAATATTACCTTGGGGTGCCTTGGGCATCCCCAAGCTTAGGGTCTTTACACTCCTTATTCTCCTCATATCAATATCTCACCCAAAACTTGAAAACTTCAATCACACAAAACTTAACGGAACTTCGTGAGATGGGTTAGTATGATAAAACAAATCATTCACTTTGGTACTGTCAAGACAAGATTCAAATTTTTTCTCACATTATGCCTACTGTACCCTATCATTTCTACAATTTATATTAAGCAATATAAGCCATAGAAACTAGAAAACAAGCAAACTATGCATCAAAAACAGAATCTGTCAAAAACAGAACAGTACGTAAAGATCTGAATTAAGGTCATACTTCTGTAACTCCTATAATTCTGAAAAATTAGTAAAACGTAGAAAATTTGTATATCAATCAACTGTAAAAATTTCAGAATTTTTCCCCGTCCCAGTAAAATATAGGAATTTCTGTACTGGACACAAAAGTTTCTGTTTTTGCACAGAATCAAATCAACTATCAACCACACTATCCCAAAGGCTTTACTTGGCACTTTATTGAAACAAAACCTATAAAACATGATTACTACAGTAGCCTAATCATGTGAACACACAAAAACAGTAGGTATAAATATTGGGTTGTCTCCCAACAAGCGCTTTTCTTTAATGCCTTTTTAGCTAGGCACGATGATTTCAATGATGCTCACATAAAAGATAAGAATTGAAACATAACGGGAGCATCATGGAGCATATGACTAGCACATTTAAGTCTAACCCATTTCCTATGCATAGGGATTTTGTGAGCAAACAAATTATGGGAATATGAATCAACTAGCATAGGAAGGCAAAATAAGCATAACTTCAAGATTTTCAACACATAGAGAGGAAACTTGATATTATTGCAATTCCTACAAGCATATATTCCTCCCTCATAATAATTTTCAGTAGCATCATGAATGAATTCAAAAATATAACTATCACACAAAGCATTCTTTTCATGATCCACAACCATAGAAATTTTATTACTCTCCACATAAGCAAATTTATTCTCATGAATAGTAGTGGGAGCAAACTCAACAAAATAACTATCATTTGAGGCATAATCCAATTGAAAATTAAAATCATGATGACAAGTTTCATGGTTATAATTATTCTTTATAGCATACATGTCATCACAATAATCATCATAGATAGCAACTTTGTTCTCATAATCAATTGGAACCTCTTCCGAAATAGTGGATTCATCACTAAATAAAGTCATGACCTATCCAAATCCACTTTTATCAATATTGTGAAAAGATTCAACACCCTCCAAAATAGTGGGATCAATACTACCTAGAGTTGGCACTCTTCCAAACCCACTTTCATCAATATAATCATCATAAATAGGAGGCATACTATCATCATAATAAATATTCTCATCAAAACTTGGGGGACAAAAAATATCATCTTCATCAAACATAGCATCCCCAAGCTTATGGCTTTGCATATCATTAGCATCATGGATATTCAAAGAATTCATACTAACAAACATTGCAATCATGCTCTTCATTCAAATATTTAGTGCCAAACATTTTATAGACTTCTTCTTCTAACACTTGAGCACAATTTTCCTTTCCATCATTTTCACGAAAGACATTAAAAAGATGAAGCATATGAGGCAACCTCAATTCCATTTTTTTGTAGTTTTCTTTTATAGACTAAACTAGTGATAAAACAAGAAACTAAAAGATTCAATTGCAAGATCTAAAGATATACCTTCAAGCACTAACCTCCCCGGCAACGGTGCCAGAAAAGAGCTTGATGTCTACTACGCAACCTTCTTCTTGTAGACTCGTGTTGGGCCTCCAAGCGCAGAGTTTTGTAGGATAGTAGCAAATTTCCCTCAAGTTGATGACCTAAGGTTTATCAATCCATGGGAGGCGTAGGATGAAGATGGTCTCTCTCAAACAACCCTGCAACCAAATAACAAAGAGTCTCTTGTGTCCCCAACACACCCAATATAATGGTAAATTATATAGGTGCACTAGTTCGGCGAAGAGATGGTGATACAAGTGTAATATGGATGGTAGAAATATATTTTTATAATCTGAATAAATAAAAACAGCAAGATAGCAAGTAACAAAAGTGAGCGAAAACGGTATTGCAATGCTTTGAAACAAGGCCTAGGGTTCATACTTTCACTAGTGCAAGTTCTCTCAACAATGATAACATAATTAGATCATATAACAATCCCTCAACGTGCAACGAAGAGTCACTCCAAAGTCACTAATAGCGGAGAACAAACGAAGATATTATTGTAGGGTACGAAACCACCTCAAAGTTATTCTTGCTGATCGATATATTGGGCTATTCCTATAAGTGTCACAAACAGCCCTAGAGTTCGTACTAAAATAACACCTTAAGACACACATCAACCAAAACCCTAATGTCACCTAGATACTCCAATGTCACCACAAGTATCCACGGGTTTGATTATACGATATGCATCACACAATCTCAAATTCATCTATTCAAACCAACACAAAGAACTTCAAAGAGTGCCCCAAAGTTTCTACCGGAGAGTCAAGACGAAAACGTGTGCCAACCCCTATGCATAAGTTCACAAGGTCACAGAACCCACAAGTTGATCACCAAAACATACATCAAGTGGATCACGTGAATATCCCATTGTCACCACAGATAAGCACATGCAAGACATACATCAAGTGTTCTCAAATCCTTAAAGACTCAATCCGATAAGATAACTTCAAAGGGAAAACTCAACCATTACAAGAAGGTAGAGGGGAAAAACATCATAAGATCCAACTATAATAGCAAAGCTCGCGGTACATCAAGATCGTGCCAAATCAAGAACACGAGAGAGAGAGAGAGAGAGTGAGATCAAACACATAGCTACTGGTACATACCCTCAGCCCCGAGGGTGAACTACTCCCTCCTCGTCATGGAGAGCGCCGGGATGATGAAGATGGCCACCGGTGATGGTTTCCCCCTCCGGCAGGGTGCCGGAACGGGCTCCCGGTTGGTTTTTCGTGGCTACAGAGGCTTGCGGCGGCGGAACTCCCGATCTAGGTTTATTTCTGGGGGTTTCTATATTTATAGGAATTTTTGGCGTCGAGAACAAGTCAGGGGGATCCACGAGGAGCCCACAAGACCAGAGGGCGCGCCCTCCACCCTTGTGGAGGCCTCGTGGCTCTTCTGGCCCAACTCTTTTGCTTCGGGGGCTTCTTCTGGTCCATAAAAAATCACCGTAAATTTTCAGGTCATTTGGACTCCGTTTGATATTCCTTTTCTGTAAAACTCAAAAACAAGGAAAAAACAGAAATTGGCACTGGGTTCTAGGTTAATAGGTTAGTCCCAAAAATATTATAAAATAGCATATAAATGCATATAAAACATCCAAGATGGATAATATAATAGCATGGAACAATAAAAAATTATAGATACGTTGGAGACATATCAATGACCTAGTTAACAAGAGTTAGTAAAACTTTAGGTTCTGTAGTGTGTGTTAGGACCGAGAGTATATCGACCAGAGGGGGTGAATGGGAGATTCAAAATTCTTGGGAATGTTTTGAACTGATCCCAAACACAGCAGCGGAAATAAGGTTCAGTAGAAAAGAAATTAATCAAGCACGTTGTTCAGGAACATATCTATCGAAGTAGGAAGCAACAATAGTTCGAGCATAGGATATCACAGGTTTGACAATAATGATGGTAATGCAATATGCGAACAGATGCAGTAGCATGAGAGAAACCAGGTATGAACTACGAGGGAAACCCACAAGTAAGAACTGTGACGAGGTGAATGAAAGTGACACAATGAAATCACGTCAGTCTTAACAAGTGCGAATAAAAATGTATACGACTAGAATGACTACACTAAATGATGAGAATGCAAGATGGTGAACAACGAACGATAACGGATGGGAACGACAAAGATGATAGAAACGAATGATATGCAACAGTCAATGAATGATCAGATAAACTATCGTCACAGAGCACGAAAGTAAATTGCTGAAGGTAATGCAGTAAAGTAAAGTGAACAGTGGTGCTCAATGGTGACAAGTGGATTTGGTAGACCAGTTCGCCCTTCTACCAAAGGACTACGTCTGGTTGGAGGGGTTCTGATTTAACACAGAAGATAAACTCTCTTCGCCATATTCTCCTTCAACTAGGAGCTGACCAGACTCTAGTTGATTTCACTCGTGGTAGATACTTGTCGGCGATCTCCAAACCTTTGACAGACCTCTTCACAAACCACAATGACTCTTGGTTGCTGAAGATATTGCTCGGTGAATACAACAACTCTTCAACACTCGAGCCAACACCTATCCGTCTAGAGAGTGTGTAGCTCTCAAGAGTAATAGGTACAAGAACTCTAGACTCAAAACTACTGTGATGCTCAACCACTGTCTAAGTTTAGGCTCTTGATTTTTCTCTCGGTGGATCTTAAACTCAAATCACTCGGAGAGAGGATGCTCAATCAATCTTCTCAGAAATCTTAAGCGGAGCAGCCAATGGGCAACATTGGAGCGGGGTGGCTGTTTATAGCCGCAGCCTTCCCTGAAGGGAAAAGACCAAATTGGACATGTGGAGCAGCCAATGGCCAAACGACATGAGTCCAACGGTCGGAAATTGAGCACAACGGTAACATTCCTTGTGGAGCAAGTAATGCTAACTCCTTAGTTTGAAAGATATCTCCTGCATCACGAAGAACAACGTCTACTGCTGCCAGGTAATCATTCGAAACAAAAAGAGATTTCTCTCAGTCTCGCATAGGTTTTGGGCTAAGCATCACAGCGGATATAAGCCTCGAGAACCTATACCCCTCTTAATAGTACGAAGTTCCTATGACTCAAATGAACGAAAGAAGAACAATGAAATGAATACTACTTCTTCACTTTGTCTTCGACTTCCATTCGCTGCAGTCAATTTTCTTCGGACAGAATCTCCGAACCAATTGTTTTACATCAGCAATAAATTTTTGAGGGGTTAACTCCTTCACATCAATCTTCTCGCCTACATGTCTTCAACAGATGTAGCTCATTCTTCTCTGCAATGCAGATATTCTTCGGTGAAGTTCCTCAAACTTGACACCGGAGACAACATTCTCTTCGGTTCTGCATGGACTATTTCTCTTTGTGTGCACTAGCAAACAAATCAGTCCATGGTTGTTTCTGTCAACAATCTCCAAAACACAGGAGGGAAAATATTGCACCAATAATCTCCCCCTTTTTGGACGATTGTTGACAAAACAGAACACATCGAAAGATAGATAATGGAATGAAATGGAATGCGAAAGATAACGAAAGATGAGAGATAATTACGAAGATAAAACACGCTCCCCCTGAAGATATGCATCACATACATAGAAGATAAATTGGAAGGTAGCGAGATGAATCTTCGTATGAGTGATATTGACATATAATCTCATTCGTGATCTCTTTCAATACACTCGACAGTATCTGAGGTATTTCTTGTCACACACAATCTGGAAAAAGATTTGTTAGATAGAGTGAATACTTTGAAATGATTTGTGATGAAGAATAAGCCATGAAGGTTTTCTCAGAACATGGTTTGAATCCACACGAGATATAAGTTCCCTGCAAGTTAGATACTCAAGGAGAATCAGAGCAAGGGAATTATAGGGATATTGCTCGGAGTAGATATGCTTCAGACGAGGTTTTCCTGCAACAAAGATGATACAAAGGAGATATGCTAGGAAAAACAGCTTATGAAACAGAAAGAGAGATTTTGCTTTCGAATCTCAAGAAGTTTAATCTGAAGCTAACTTTCTTTTCCTACAAAGTTAGATAGCGAAAGATAATCATTATAGAATATCTAACCATAAGACACATATAATTTCAAGGAGTGAAATGTCTCTTCTAGAGAAGCATGATTTCCAATCCTCCTTGAAATGCTTTTACTTTCCCTGCACGATAGATAAGTATCGAGGGTAATTATTTCAAGGAAGTAAGCTTTCGATTGCACCTGCAAACAGATAATTGGAAGCAAATAGCATTGCAGGGGGGTTATTAACGGTACATGACGACCAAGTATTTCAACACCACAGGCGGTGCTCCAAGTTCCAAAAGCAAATAGTTCGACAAAAAAGCAAATGGCGAATGGAAACACCCTGCAAATAACCCGCTGATACGTCCCAAACGCATCTATAATTTTTGCTTGTTCCGTGCTGTTATATTATCATTCTTGGATGTTTTACAATCATTTTATAGCAACTTTATATCATTTTTTGGAACTAACCTATTGACATAGTGCCCAGTGCCAGTTGCTGTTTTTTTTGCTTGTTTTTAACTTCGCAGAAAATCAATACCAAACGGAGTCCAAACGCAACAAAACTTTTTGGAGATTTTTTCTGGACCAGAAGACACCTGTTGGGCCAAAGAAGTACCAGAGGGGGGCTCCGAGGGGAGCACAACCCACCTGGGCGCGCCTGGGGGCCCAGGCGCGCCCTGGTGGGTTGTGCCCACCTCGGCCGCCTCCCGCACCGCATCTTTGCTCTATAAATACCCCGAAAATCCAAAAACCCTAGGGGAGTCGACGAAACACAATTCCAACTGCCGCAAGTTCCAGAACCAACAGATCCAATCTAGACACCATCACGGAGGGGTTCATCATCCTCATTGGTGCCTCTCTGATGATGCGTGAGTAGTTCATTGTAGACCTACGGGTTCATAGTTAGTAGCTAGATGGCTTCCTCTCTCTCTTTTGATTCTCAATACAATGGTCTCTTGGAGATCTATTTGATGTAACTCTTTTTGCGGTGTGTTTGTTGGGATCCGATGAACTTTGAGTTTATGATCAGATCTATTTATCTATGAAAGTTATTTGAGTTTCTTTGATCTCTTATATGCATGATTACTTATAGCCTCGTATTTCTTCTTCGAATGTTTGGTTTAGTTAGGCCAACTAGATTGATTTTTCTTGCCATGGGAAGAGGTGCTTTGTGATGGGTTCGGTCGTGCGGTGTTCTTTCCCAGTGACAGAAGGGCAGCAAGACACGTATTGATCGTTGCTATTAAGGATAACAAGATGGGTTCTATTCCTACATGAATAGATCTTGTCTACATCATGTGATCATTCTTATTGCATTACTCCATTTTCCCATGAACTTAATACACTAGATGCATGCTGGATAGCGGTTGATGTGTGGAGTAATAGTAGTAGATGCAGGCAGGAGTCGGTCTACTAATCTTGGACATGATGCCTATATAATGATCATTGCCTGGATATCGTCATAATTATTTGAAGTTCTATCGATTGCCCAATAGTAATTTGTTTACCCGCTGTATGCTATTTTCTCGAGAGAAGCCACTAGTGAAATCTACGACCCCCGGGTCTATTCTTTATCATATTTTCCTTGAGATCTATTTTTATTTGCTTTTGTTTTCAGATCTATTATTCTAAAAACCCAAAAATACCTTGCTGCACTTTTTCTTTATTTATTTTATTTTGTTCTACCACGAGATCTATTTATCCAAAATCATACAAACCAATCTATCTTTTACACGAGAGGGATTGACAATCCCTCTTACGCGTCGGGTTGCGAGTATTTGTTCTTTGTGTGCAGGTACCATTTACATAGTGTTGCTTGGTTCTCCTACTGGTTCGATAACCTTGGTTTCATCACTGAGGGAAATACCTACCGTAGTTGTGCTGCATCATCCCTTCCTCTTCGGGGAAAAACTAACGCGGACACGAGCCATCAAGAAAGGATTTCTGGCACCGTTGCCGGGGAGACATCATCAACATCTATCAGGTTCCTAATCACAAATCTCATCTCCTTGTGTCGGATTCAGGGTTCCGCGGACCCAAGAAGGTTCGAACTCTGGGGCATGTACGAAGAACTCAACCTATCTAGCCAACCAACTCGTCGCCCTACGGCCTAGCTCGAGGAATAAGGAAAAAGATGAACACGGCAGTTTACCCAGGTTTGGGCCACCTTGCGGCGTAATACCCTAGTCCTGCTTTGTGGTGGATTGGCCTCACGAGGGGCTGAGGATGAACAAGTACAGAGGATGAACAACCTCGTGAGGGCTCGGGGGTGAGAGTGAGTCGACCTCTTCTACGGTGGTGGCTAACCTATATTTGTAGTGGCCTTGGTCCTCTTCCCTCGAAACTTAGGCGGGAAGGGATCCCACAACGGCCAATTTGAAAGGGGACAAGTAGTACATCTTATCCTGACGAAAGGTGGTCTTCGCCTGCAAAGCTTCTGGCGTGACGCTGCGGTGGGCTCGGTGATGACATCCGTCCTGCCGTCCTGGTGGTCTTGGTCTCGTTGCACAGGAATGGAAACCTTTGCCTGAGTCCTCGGTAATCCACGCCTGCGCTTGCCTCTTTAGCACCAAAGAGGAAACTGTCTCCTTTGCGCCCCGCTGGCGCCCGCCTGGCCTTGGTCATCATGGCTTGCGTCACCGCAACCTCATGAGGTTTGGGCACCTGCATAGGAATCTCCGCTCCTTAGGAGGCAGCCTGGGGAGGCCGCTTCCTCGGGAGGTCTTGGCGTCGTCTGCCTCGCGAGGCTTGGCCCCTCGCGAGGGTCTTATCTTGGTAGTCTTGTAGATAGGCCGTACCAGGCCGTCGATGAAGCCACGCCATGGGCTGTAGGCAGGCAAGTCTGGGTACCCTGGTTCCCAGAACGCCGACAGTAGCCCCCGGTGTCGGATTTCGGGTTCCGCAAATCCTTGAGAGGTTCGAACTCTGGGGTGCGTGCGAAGAACTCGTCCTCCCCAGTCTGCCTACTCGCTAATCTCACATCCTAGCTTGATGAACTGCAAGGAAAAGAGACACAGCAGCTTACCCAGGTTCGGGCCACCTTGCGGTGTAAAACCCTACTCCTGCTTTGTGGTGGATTGGCCTCGAGGGGCTGAGGATGAACTAGTACAGTGGCGAACAGCCTCAGGAGGAGAGGTGTTCTTGAGCTCGAGTGAGCTGGTGGAGTGGGGGTGATCTGAATGATCCGTCTGAACTTGTCCCCGTCTACGGTGGTGGCTAGGTCCTATTTATAGTGGCCTTGGTCCTCTTCCCAAATGAAAGGCGGGAAGGGATCCCACAACGGCCAAATTCAAAGGGGGACAACTAGTACATGCTATCCTGACAAAAGTAGTCTTCGCCTGCGAAAGCCTCTGGTTGTGACTCCGTGGTGGGCTCGGTGATGACTTCCGTCCTGCCGTCCTTGTGGTCTTTGTCTTGTTGCACGGGAATGGAAACCTTTGGCTGATTCCTCGGGACTCCGCACCTGCGCTTGCCTCTTTAGCACCGAAGAGGAAACTGGTACACTGCGCCCGCTGGCGCCCGCCTGGCTTTGGTCGTCATGGCTCACGTCATCCGGACCTCATGAGGTGAAGCTTGCATAGAGATCTCCGCTCCTCGGGAGCCAGCCTGAGGAGGCCGCTCCTCGTGGAGGTCTTGGTGTCGTCCGCCTCGCGAGGCTTGGCCCCTTGCGAGGGTCTTGAGTTGTTGTTGCTGAAGCTGGGCCGTACCAGGCTGTCGATGGAGCCACGCCGTGGGCCGCAGGCAGGCAAGTCTGGGTACCCCCGTTCCCAGAACGCCGACACCCGGGCCCAAGGCGCACTCGGACTTGGCTTCGAGGCGAAGCCAAAGGGCAAGGGCGAAGCGCCATGGCCCCAATCACCTGCGGACCAGGCTGACGAGTGGCACTTGATGGGACGTGCGCCTCTCCACTTCCCCACGCTGCCTCGGCAACTGCTCGACTTGACAACTGCCTGGTGCATGCAAAAAGGCCATCATTGCTTGGAGCGCGAGAGGCCAGTGGTTAGCCTTCCTTCGCCTATAAATGGGAGAGGGGGGCGGAGCCCCCAGCTCGTCTTCATCTTCTCGCCACTCGCTCCTTCTTCTTCTTCGTTCCGCCATCTTGCCAGAGCATCGATGGCGCCAGTGAGGAGGTTCTCGGCCGCCGAGAAGGGAAAGGCCCCGCAGGCAGAACCGGTGCTACTCCTGCCGAAGAAGAAGCATGACCGCCCCCGCGAGCCCTCTGTAGGGCCCATGGAAGCGCGGCCCTGGCACAAACGCGCACCGCCGGGTTTCCCCGTTAGCGCGCATGCTCGCATGCGCAGCCTTGTCCGTGGGAGCAGCCGTGGAAGTCGCGGAAGACGGAGTCGTAGGGAAGAGCAAGCGATGGTCGTGTGGCCACCCTGCCCGCAGGCCCACGCCCATGGCACGGTCTGCGAGTTTGTGGTGTGGGCGGCAATGCCGCCGCACACGTGGATCCGGGTCCCACGGTCCCTAGCGAGGGAGATACCGCCGAGGGGGCCCGTCAAGCTGTGGTTGCAACACAACGGCTGCTGCAGCCAAGCCTCAGAGGTGGAGGTCGAGGTCGTCGACTCCGGCGACGCCTTCATGACCCGGGGATGGGGCGCAATTGCCCGCGCCTGCAGCTCGGAGGGGAGGCACGCCATCCACTTCGAGTACGACGGGGCGTCAACAATCTTCTTCAAGGTCTTCAGGAAGGATGGCCGACGCCTGGAGTGCTGCCCCAGGGGAGACGAACAAGACGGCGGCCCCCTTTCAGGCCAGCGAGGCGGCGAGGCCTCTGGTGGAGAACTTGCCCTTGGCCTTGTCCACGATTCCTCCGACAGTAGCAATGCTTCCTCCAAACCAAGCTCGAGCGATGATGATAGCTACGAGCCGCCACGTCGCCGCGCCCGGGCCTAGGGGAGGAGCGGTGCTAGCCCGACGTCGTGGGCGGCGCTGCCCAAGCCACGATCCCTGGGAGGCTTTTTTCCCTTTTGTTCATTCCTGCGCAGAGATTACGAAAGGCCCCGAGGGGGTGTATAAAAACCGTGACACCTTTGCCTTAGTGCTTGTGCCCCCAACTTATGTTGTGCTTGCGTCTCTCGCTCGGGCTAGGTTCCCCCCTTTTACTCTCGCGGTCGCTTAGTGCTCTACGCCGACAGGACCCAGTCCCCAGGCAAGCTTCGGCCATCGCTGGTATGCGAGGTCGCGATGTCGTGGTCAAGGCCAGGAGGTGAGCGGCCCGAGGTCCGGTAAGAGCCCCCGAGGCGCGATGCTTAGGAGGTCCCCTTTGGCGCGCAAGCGGCTCCCGAAGGACTGAAAGGGGAGTTCCCTTGCCCGAGCAAAATCACGAGAGATGAAACGCCGATTATGAGGTTCGCGCCTGGGTGTGCGAAGCGACTTATCTTGGCGAGCCTGCGGTGGTTTCCTTATCGCGAGGGCGAGCTTCTTGTGTGACATTAGGTTGCGCCCTTCTCCTGATGCCCCCCCCGCGGGGCTCCTACTGACTCCATCGCTCCCGCTCATCAGGATGCTCTACGTCCTCGGGACCCGGCTCTCAAGCGAGGCTCGGCCACCGCTGGTATGCCAGGTCGCGATGCCGTGGTCAAGGCCAGGGGTGAGGGCTCGAGGGCCGGTAGGATCCCCTGAGGCGCGGTGCTCAAGGGCCCCCCCTTTAACGTGCAAGCGACTTGCGCGAGAAAAGAGTGGCTGGCTCCGAGAGGGTACCTAGGAGGGGTTGCGCCCCATGGCACGTAGCGCGGTATCCGTTCGCGGTGGCGATGTGTTGGCGAAGCTGCTCATGATCCTACCTCCGGAGGTTCCCATCTCTGAGGCTCCAGCAGCAGAAGTCGAAAGCGGTGAGGACGGTGGCAGCGTTGTTGACGAGGGGATTCCAACGAGCGGGGCAGGTGGCGGCAGTGGCGTTCCTTCTTAGTTTTACCCTGCAACATTTACCGTGCCTCGTGGAGGCGTAAGACTTCTGTTTAAGCTTGTGGAACAATCTATGCTTGTAATAATTATTAGGACCCCGTGGTTTCCTTATTGCGCCAAGTTTCCTTCGTGCTTGCTTTTGTGTTCTGCGTCGGTAGGGCCCAGCCCCGCGCATACCTCGACCGCCGTTGGGGCGTCCAGATACCAGGACGACACCAAGGGGTGAGGGGCTACGTGACTAGTGAGGCCCCTGAGTCGCGATGCTCAGGAGGTCCCCCTTGACATGCGAGCAGCCCTCATGAAGGAAACGTGGACGCCGGGGTGTAGGACTTCGCGCTCTGCGTCGGCAGGGCCCAGCCCCGTGCATACCTCGACTGCCGTTGGGGCGTCCGGATCACCAGGACGACACCAAGGGGCGAGGGGCTACGTGACTAGTGAGGGCCCTGAGTCGCGATGCTCAGGAGGTCCCCCTTGACGTGCGAGCAGCCCTCATACCTTTGACCACCAGCTTTCACCTGGGGGGGAATGCGAGAAGACCAGGTACCCGGACCTGGTAGGGTAGCGTGTGCCAGGCGGGGCCTGAGCACAGCCCCCGTGTCCAGCCCCCTCGCGCGATTCTCCAGAGGGGGAAGCTGTGGGGTGTTGCCGGTCATAGAGCCGAGAGGCTATCTTGAGGTTGGTGCGGCCGCGAGGGCGCCCTCAGTTGTTTATTCACCAGCGCGGAGCATGGTGCTTCCACTTTATGGTGGGCATAGCCGCTCCTCGACCATGTCGTCCGCCAGCGCGGAGCATGGGGCTTCCACTGGTACGTGGGTGGGGTGGGAGTTCCCGCTGGGGGAGACTCCAGGGCGTGTACAGCCCCGTTCGTACACGTGGCTAGCACGGCAGAACTGGAGGAGGTGTATCTCGGCACTCGTGAGCCAGCGCGGGACTCATGAGGCCCTACCTCAAGGCGGGTTGCGCCGGATTTTTGCAGTGCGGGGCGCGCGTAAGAAACCTGCGGGGCGATGGGGGGTCCTGCGCCGAATGCCCCTCCGGAGGTTATCGCATGAGAAGGCCGGACACCAATGACCCTAGGAGGTGACGTGAACGGGGCCGGCCCACCAGACAGAGCTCAGCCATTGCTTTTATCGACGCTGCAGGGACAGACCCGAGCACAAACGCCGTGCCAAGTCTTCTCATGCAATGATCACATGGAAAAACAGCTGGCGCACGGCTCTCGCTGCGGCGAAGCGCCGAACTGCGGTTGTATGAACCGGGTCATGCGCCTGCACTTGCCCACACGCGATTAGCTCATGTGAGAACAAGGCACCAAGGACCACGGGAGGTGACGCGCACGGGAGCTGGCCCGCGGGATAGAGCTCGGTCGCTTGGGTTTGTCGATGCTGCAGGGACGAACCCGAGCACAGACGCCGTGCCAGTCCTTAATCATGAGGCAGTCGCGGGCAGATTCGCTAGGGCGCAGCGACATCATAGTGATGAAGCACCGGACAGGCAGTTGAGATACTTAGGAAACTCATGAAGGCAAAGCCAGTTCTGCCTGAGGATGATGCAGCCCGAGGGGCACCCTCAGTTGAACAAACCAAAAAGTCACCTGGCACCATCATTGTAGAAGCGTTGAAGTAGCTGAAGATGCGTACTGTAGAGATTGCTCCTCACGGGCCGACCGGCTCCTGAGCCCCGGGAGGCTCCGGAGGTCCGGGGGGCTCGTGAGGGTCCGTCACCTCCTCGGTCAGGACCACCTGGCGCCTGGCCTCATGAGCCGCCAAGGCTCCCTGCATGAGGCGCTGGTACGAGGCGGCCATGTTCAGCAGACCGAACGGCATGCGGACGTAGCTGTAGGGGTAGCCCCCGCTCCGGCCGATGCGGGACGGCCAGAAGAGGTCCTGCGAAGCAGCCCTGTTGAGGCTTGGGATGTTGACGCAGACACGCAGTTCGCCACCCATATCAGGGGCGGCAGCCGCATTGGATGACGCGGGGCGACGCTCGCCACGCATGGCTCACGCCTCCTGAAGCTCCTCGATTGCCTTGGTGATGAACTCCTGAGCGCCCGGCGCCTCGCGCCTTGCGCCTTGCTCACCGGGGCGCGCGTCGAAGCACGCCCCCACGTGGTGCCCGAATGCCTCCCTCATGACGCTGGTCAGGTCAGAGGCCCTACAAACGAGAGCCCTCGAGCCCGACCTGAGAGGGGCGCAGGGCGCGCCTTCCTATGCGAGAGGGAAAGGCGCCCCAGCAGTGGGCGCGGGGCCTGAGGCATGATTGCCAGGCGCCCCAGCCTCCTGACGGCCCTTTGGGAGGAGCTGCTTCTTCTTGGGGATGGCCTCAGGAGGCAGGATGGCACCCTCGCCATCTGAGTTCTCGACCGCCGCAGCTTGGTTGGCGCACTCGAGGGAGCACACTGCATCCTTTTCGTCTTAAGCGACTGTGATGACTCCACCACTTCCTGGCATCTTGAGGACGTTATAGCCATGGTGAGTTGCTGCCATGAACTTGGTGAGGGCCGAATACCCAAGGATGGCATTGTACGGGAGGTGAATGTGGGTGACGTCGAAGTCGATGAGCTCGGTGTGATAGTTGTCGCGCTTGCCGAAGGTGACAGGGAGGCGAATCTGCCCTATGGGGACGGTGGAGCCATCGGTCACCCCTGAGAAGGGCTTGGTGGGCAGAAGCTGATCGTAGGGCACTTGGAGCGTCTCGAATGTCTCGATGGAAAGAACATTGAGCCCCGCGCCACCGTCGATGAGGGTTTTGGTGACGAGGACGTTGCTAATGGTCGGCGCGCAGAGCATCGGGAGTGCGCCAGCGGCGGCTGAGCACTTGAGCTGGTTCGTAGAGTCGAAGGTGATGGCGTACTTGGACCACCTGAGGGGACGCGACGCCTCAAGCTTGGGAAGGGCCGCGTTCACCTCGCGAGCGAACTGCTTGAAGATGCGATGAGAGGCGGGGGCCTGAGCACCACCCAGGATGCAAGCGATCGCGCGTGGCTCCTGGAAGCCCCCAGCCCCATCATCTTGGCAGTTGTCGTTGTTTCTCCTTGGAGGCGACGGCAGCGGAGGAAGGCCAACATTGCCCTGAGGACGGTCCTCGCGGGGCTGGTCACGCCAGGGGCCGTCGCGAGGCTGGCCCTGCCAGTGGTCCTCACGAGGCTGAGCGCGCCAGTCCTGGCGGGGGTCGCGGTTGTCCCAGCGGCCTCCACCGTGGCCTCCTCCGCAGCCATAGCGACGGTCGTTGCGCTCAGGACGGTGGCCAAGGCGCCCATCGCGGATTGCCCTGAGCTCCTGGCAGTCATTGGTGTTGTGGCTGTGGATGTTGTGGAAGACACAAAATGGGCGGCTGCCCCTAGAGGATTCGGCGCGGTCGCAGCCGTGCTTCATCTCAGGTTCAGCCGCGAGAACAGCGGGGCCCTTGCGCTTTACCTCCTTAGCCTTGCCCTTCTTGTCTTCAGGATCGACCTCCGGAAGCTCCAGCAGGGAGAGGCGACCTTCCTCTGCCCTCGCGCACCTGGCAGCCATGTTGAACATCTCCATAGCCGAGCACAAGTCCTCGTGTATGGTGAGCTCCTCCTTCATCTTGACATCCCGGACGCCCTTGAAGAACGCCGAAATGATGGCCTCGTCCGACACCTTCGGGATCTTGAGGCGAACGTTTGTGAAGCACTGTATGTACTTGTGCAAGATCTCGCCCGGCTGCTGCTTTATGCGCCGCAGGTCGCCTGCTGCAGGAGCGCGGCCGCGAGTGCCCTGGAAGTTGGCGATGAAGCGCTCGCGGAGCTCGTCCCAGGAGGAGATCAAGCCCATCGGGAGGTTCAGGAGCCAAGAGCGCGCCGTCCTTGAGGGCCATGGGGAACCAGTTCGCCATGACCTTCTCGTTGCCGTTTGCCGCCTCGATGCTCAACTCATAGAGCTGGAGGAACTCAGCAGGGTCGGGGGGGCCGTCGTAGCGTGGAGGCAGATCCGGCTTCAACTTGCCGGGCCAAATGACGCGGCGCAGCTCCGGGGTGAAAGCACGGCAGCCTGCCGCACTCACAAGGGCCGGTCGCATGGGAGGAGCTTGGTCTTGTCGCCCACGCGCCATCGCCTCTAGTGGCGCGCGGTCTTGACGCGGCGGTGCTGGGAGCGCACGCGCCTCACCTTGGGGCCGCTGGACCACCTGGCAACTTTCTTCATCATGCGCCGGCGCTCTACGCGGCGGGTCGCGCTGGGGTGCCTCACGCCTCGGCTCGGGGTCCGCGCCATGCAGAGGAGGAGGGGGAGACGCGCCATGAGCCACGTCGCCCGCCAGGGACGGCGGAGGATGAGGCAAACAAGACGGTGCAGGGGCCTCACCGGCGGCGTTGACGAGCTCGGCGATGCGGGCGAGCCAGTCATCGAAGAGGTCATTGGTCGGACGATAGCGCATAAGCTCCCGCGCCATGAGCAACGCAGCCTCCACGTTCGCCGGCCCGCGACGAACATGAGAAGACAATGCCGCGGCCAGAGTTGGTGATGGGGTCGCGGTGCGACCGTCGCGCCGCACGGACGGTGGCAGCGATGAGTCCTGCTGTTCGCGAGCAGCAGGGTCGGTGGCGGCGTTAGCCACCGGGGAGGCAGAGCGGCGAGGAGCGACGTTGCTCGCGGGAGCCGTCAGGGCGACGCGAGCGGCCCGACGCTCGGTACGGACACGGCGAGCGTCGGCCATAGGAACAACGGAACGGCGGCGGAGCGAATGGTGGAGGATAGGCTTCGTCACGCCCCTACCTGGCGCGCCAAATGTCGGATTCAGGGCTCCGCAGACCCAAGAAGGTTCGAACTCTGGGGCGTGTGCGAAGAACTCAACCTATCTAGCCAACCAGCTCGTCGCCCTATGGCCTAGCTCGAGGAACAAGGAAGAAGATGAACACGGAAGTTTACCCAGGTTTGGGCCACCTTGCGGTGTAATACCCTACTCCTGCTTTGTGGTGGATTGGCCTCACGAGGGGCTGAGGATGAACAAGTACAGAGGATGAGCAACCTCGTGAGGGCTTGGGGGTGAGAATGAGTCGACCTCTTCTACGGTGATGGCTAACCTGTATTTATAGTGGCCTTGGTCCTCTTCCCTCGAAACTTAGGCGGGAAGGGATCCCACAACGGCCAATTTGAAAGGGGACAAGTAGTACATCTTATCCTGACGAAAGGTGGTCTTCGCCTGCAAAGCTTCTGGCGTGACGCTGCGGTGGGCTCGGTGATGACATCCGTCCTGTCGTCTTGGTGGTCTTGGTCTCGTTGCACAGGAATGGAAACCTTTGCCTGAGTCCTCGGGAACCCACGCCTGCGCTTGCCTCTTTAGCACCAAAGAGGAAACTGTCTCCTTTGCGCCCGCTGGCGCCCGCCTGGCCTTGGTCGTCATGAGGTTTGGGCACCTGCATAGGAATCTCTGCTCCTCAGGAGGCAGCCTGGGGAGGCCGCTCCCTCGGGAGGTCTTGCCGTCGTCTGCCTCGCGAGGTTTGGCCCCTCGCAAGGGTCTTGTCTTGGTAGTCTTGTAGATGGGTCGTACCATGCCGTCGATGAAGCCACGCCATGGGCCGCAGGCAGGCAAGTCTGGGTACCCTGGTTCCCAGAACGCCGACACCTTGCAATTTACATTATTTGCCATTTGCCTCTCGTTTTCATCTCCCCCACTTCACAAAAAATTTCCTTTTTATTCGCCTTTTTTTCATTTGCCTTTTTCTCGTTCGATCTTTTATTTGCTTGTGTTGTCATGTGCCTTCTATATGCTTGCACCTTCACTTGCTAAAAATCTATTGATATGGATCCCCATCCACTTGCTAATCTTTTTAAAAGATCCAATCATGATGAACCAATTTCTAGTGAGTTGAGTGCACTAGATTATCTTTATGAAGTTTTGCTTGAGATTCGTGAATCTGAAAATTGTGATGAAGACATTTGTAAAGTGATCATGATAGCTCCTTGAATGAAAAGCATGATTGCAATGATTTTACTATAAATTCTATTAATGACAATTGTGCTAATGATATGCAAAACCCCAAGCTTGGGGATGCTAATTTTGATATGTCCACTACTTATTGCAATGATCATGATTGGGGTGATAATGTTTCTTATGATGTTGAAAATTTATTTAAGCCTCATGATGAATATGAAGTTGATAATAATGTTTGCAATATTATTGAAAGTGGATTTGGAAGAGTGTCAACTCTAGGTATATAATGATCCCACTACTTTGGAGAATGATCAACCCTATGAAATTTTTGATAAAAGTGGGCTTGGAGAGGTCATGACTTTATTTGATGATCCCACTATTTTGGAAGAGTGTCAACTTTGCATGCATGTGGATCATAAAAAGAAAATTTTATTTGATAGCTATATTGTTGAATTTGATTATGATCCTACATGTAATTATTATGAGAGAGGAAAATATGGTTGTAGAAATTTTCATGTTACTAAATTACCTCTCTTCATGTTGAGATTGCTATCGTTTCTTTCTCCTTCCTTGCATATGCTAGATTCTTCTTGTCTTGATAATTTGGTCTCTTATAAAATGCCTATGCATAGGAAGTATGTTAGACTTAAATGTCTTTGTCACATGATTCATGATGCTCTCTTTGTGTTTCAATTATTATCTTTTATGTGAGCATCATTGAAATCGTATGCCTAGCTAGGGGCGTAAAACGATAGTGCTTGTTGGGAGGCAACCCAATGAATAAAATTTATTTTTACCTTTTTCTTTCTGTTCTTGAGTGTTTGCACAATTATGCCTCTGTTATGATTGTGTTTTTTATGTTTTAGTTAGTGTTTGTGCCAAGTAAAGCCTTTGGGATAGCTTTGGTGATAGTTGATTTGATCTTGTTGAAAAACAGAAACTTTTGCGTCCAGTAAAATAATTGTCTAGATTCAGAGAAGCAACAAAAAATTATGAATTTTTACACAAGATTGATATACAAATTGCCTCTGCTGTCCTAATTGTTCAGAATTTTTGGAGTTACAGAAGTATGAGAACAATTCACATCTTTACAGACTGTTCTGTTTTTGACAGATTCTGTTTTCTTTGCATTGCGTGCTTATTTTGATGATTCTATGGATTGTATTGGGGGCTATAAGCCATGGAAAAGTTAGAATATAGTAGATATAATGCAGTAACAAAATTTGAATGGGTTTTCTGCAGTACTTAAAGTAAAGATTGGTTTTCTTATACTAACGGATCTCACGAAGGTTTTGTTAAGTTTTGTGTGATTGAAGTTTTCAAGTTTTGGGTGAGATCACGATGGATGAAGGAATAAGGAGTAAGAAGAGCCTAAGCTTGGGGATGCCCCATGGCACCCCAAGGCAATATTCAATGAGAAACAAGCAACTAAGCTTGGGGATGCCCCGAGCGGCATCCCCTCTTTCTTCTAAAGACCATCGGTATTTTACTTGGAGCTATATTTTTATTCGTCACATATCATGAGTTTTGCTTGGAGCGTCTTGTATTATATGAGTCTTTGATTGTTTTGCTTTTTAGTTTGCCACAAGTATCCTTGCTGGACACACCTATTTGAGAGAGCCAAAATTATACTATGATTTGTTAGAATTGCTCTTTATGCTTCACTTAATTTTTTTAGCTATGGAATTGCTCTAGTGCTTCACTTATATCTTCTTGAGCATGGTGTGCTTTAATAATTTTGAAGAAATTCTCTCATGCTTCACTTATATTATTTTGAGAGATGAAAAATTTTATGCTCATGTTCTTCACTTAAATTTGTTTGAGCTTGCCAAAAGAAATTGCAATATATGAAATTAGTCCCAAAGTGATAGATATTCAAGAGGGATATAATAAAAACTTTCATGAAGATCATTGGACAAAGTAAACTTGATTATTTGTAATAGTTTTGAGATATAATGATAGTGATATGTGAGTCATGTTGGTGAGTAATTGTGCTTTAGTAAGAATATTGGTGTTAAGGTTTGTGATTCCATATGCAAGCACGAAAATCAATAGTTATGCAATGAAATTACATCCTACTTGTGGTGCATTATTCGGTGTTAGGTATGCTCAATGCTCGCTTATGTGATTTTTCGTTTCTTGGTTGGATGCTTCTCAATCTTTTTGCTAGCCTTCACTTGTACTAAGTAGGAATACTACTTGTGCATCCAAAATCCTTAAACCCAGTTTTGCCATATGAGTCCACCATACCTACCTATATGCGGTATTCCCATGCCGTTCTAAGCAAATTTGTATGTGCCATCTCTAATTTTCAAAATAATTTCCTTTTTGTGTGCTCGCACCGCTCATGAAACGGTAGGGGGTGGCTGATATTTTTCCATGCTAGATGTGTTATTCTCAAGATGAGTGTTTATTCACTTGTCATTGCACGAGAGTACGGCAAAGGTATTAGGGATGCCCAGTCCTGAAATGAAAAATGAATTTACTTTATGTTGTCAAATAATAAATTCCTTGGAAAGTGTTGGTATGGACGGCACCCGTGGATACGGCTAGTCGTGGAATGTGAAAGTACGGTGGAAAAAGGAAAAAACTTTATTTTCTGTTTGGGAACCGCCTATGATATATCTAGCATGGAAAGTATTGGGAACTACTCGATCATTTTCGTTGACAGTAAAAGCATGCCACCCAAAATGTTTTATCTCTATTTTTTCGCTTTGAGCTCTGGCACCTCTACAAATCCCTACTTCCCTCTGCGAAGGGCCTTTCTATTTACTTTATGCAATTTTTATTTTTATTTGAGTCTCCATCTTCTCTTATAAAGCACCAACTAAGGAGCATTATGATCGTACTTGAGCATTGGATGTAGCTAATATGCGAGTGTGTTTCATGAATGGATCAATGATTGAGCATGATGGGCTAGGGATAACTTGCTTTAGTGTTGATATTTTGAAAGACGTGGTTGCTTGTTGATATGCTTGAGTATTGAAATCTTCATGTCAAAACTAGACTATTGCTTTGAACCATATAAAAGTCCAAATGTCCATGCTACAAAAGAAAAGAATATGTGATGAACATGTTAGGCAGCATTCCACATCAAAAATTCTGTTTTTATCATTTACCTACTCGAGGACGACTGGACGAGTAGGAATTAAGCTTGGGGATGCTGATACGTCTCCAACGTATCTATAATTTTTGCTTGTTCCATGCTGTTATATTATCATTCTTGGATGTTTTATAATCATTTTATAGCAACTTTATATCATTTTTTGGGACTAACCTATTGACATAGTGCCCAGTGCCAGTTGCTGTTTTTTGCTTGTTTTTTACTTCGCAGAAAATCAATACCAAACGGAGTCCCAACGCAGCAAAACTTTTTGGAGATTTTTTCTAGACCAGAAGACACATGTTGGGCCAAAGAAGTACCAGAGAGGGATCCGAGGGGAGCACAACTCACCTGGGCGCGCCTAGGGGCCCAGGCGCGCCCTGGTGGGTTGTGCCCACCTCGGCCGCCTGCCGCACTGCCTCTTTGCTCTATAAATACCCCAAAAATCCAAAAACCCTAGGGGAGTCGACGAACACAATTCCAGCCGCCGCAAGTTCCAGAACCACCAGATCCAATCTAGACACCATCACGGAGGGGTTCATCATCCTCATTGATGCCTCTCCGATGATGTGTGAGTAGTTCATTGTAGACCTACGGGTCCGTAGTTAGTAGCTAGATGGATTTCTCTCTCTCTTTTGATTCTCAATACAATGGTCTCTTGGAGATCTATTTGATGTAACGCTTTTTGCGGTGTGTTTGTTGGGATCCGATGAACTTTGAGTTTATGATCAGATCTATTTATCCATGAAAGTTATTTGAGTTTCTTTGATCTCTTATATGCATGATTACTTATAGCCTCGTATTTCTTCTTCGAATCTTTGGTTTAGTTAGGCCAACTAGATCGATTTTTCTTGCCATGGGAAGAGGTGCTTTGTGATGGGGTTCGGTCGTGCGCTGTTCTTTCCCAGTGACAGAAGGGGCAGCAAAACACGTATTGATCGTTGCTATTAAGGATAACAAGATGGGGTACATTCCTACATGAATAAATCTTGTCTACATCATGTCATCGTTCTTATTACATTACTCTGTTTTTCCATGAACTTAATACACTAGATGCATGCTGGATAGCGGTCGATGTGTGGAGTAATAGTAGTAGATGCGGGTAGGAGTCGGTCTACTAATCTTGGACGTGATGCCTATATAATGATCATTGCCTGGATATCATCATAATTATTTGAAGTTCTATCAATTGCCCAACAATAATTTGTTTACCCGCCGTATGCTATTTTCTCGAGAGAAGCCACTAGTGAAATCTACGACCCCCGGGTCTATTCTTTATCATATTTGCCTTGAGATCTATTTTTGTTTGCTTTTGTTTTCAGATCTATTATTCTAAAAACCCAAAAATACCTTGCTGCACTTTATTTTATTTTATTTTGTTCTACCGCGAGATCTATTTATCCAAAATCATACAAACCAATCTATCTTTTACCCGAGAGGGATTGACAACCCCTCTTACACGTCGGGTTGCAAGTATTTGTTCTTTGTGTGCAGGTACTGTTTACATAGTGTTGCTTGGTTCTCCTACTGGTTCGATAACCTTGGTTTCATCACTGAGGGAAATACCTACCGTAGCTGTGCTGCATCATCCCTTCCTCTTCGGGGAAATACTGACATGGACACGAGCCATCACCCACTTATCTATCTCTCGATGTTCTTCTACCCCTTTTTGTCAACAATTGTCAAAAAGGAAAGAGAATGCATGCGAGAAACTACTAGTCCAAAGAATCCTCGGAATCAGAACTCGAACTGTTCGGAGAGGCAGAGCGAGCGATGGTCGAGGCTGAAGCAGGAGTTGGAGACGCAGCATGGGCTTCGGGGTCAGCTTCGGAAGTAGCAGCGCGAGGTGCATCTGGCTTGTAGATAAATGTTCCTGATGTGTCTTTGAAAACATCATCTGGTTCAACAAACAGTAGGTCGGTGGAGGCGGAACGCTGAGGAAGCACTGGGGTTTGCCTTCAGATGCGAGGAACTTCAAACAGCTCCAGATGATCGTATTCTTTCTCGATACCCCTGGCAGATAGTTGTTTGCGAGAATAATGCTTGCGCAGAAGGGTCCAGGAGTGCTTCTTTCATTCCTTCTCGTACAGGAGAGCTTGGCGAGCATAATTGTGAAGCAAATTTATCTAAGTCATCATTTCAACCTTCACTTTTTGATCGAGCTTGATATGACTTTCCAGGGCTTGCTGAGTGCGAAGACAAATCTCATACAGTGAAGGATTCTCTTCACGAGGGATTTCAACTTTTGCCTTCTTGACCTTCGGAGTTTTAGCAGAAGCAGACATTAAAGCAGAAGCAGTAGCATCAATTTGCATCTTCCCTTTGCCGATGTCCTTTACAATCCTGAGTGTGTCGTGGACTGGTGGCATAAAAACTTTCGGGACATATGGGTAGAAAAACGTTTCTTCAATGAGCTGCTCAATGGCAAACATGACCCAAGGTGCATATGGTTTCAAGGCCTGAGGGCTATCAGCCGCGCAGGCCATGTTGCGAATGAAAAAAATCTAGAATGTCAAAACGAATACCCTGAGCAGTGGCTAGAAGAGCATTTCCCACGATGCCATTGATGGTTTCTGGCCTGTTTGTTGGCGTGAGGGAATTGCAAAGGATATAGAACAACACTTTGTTCTCGTACACCAGGTTCTTTGGATTCGTCTTCTATACATTCATCACCAACAATTTCGGGGTCCATCAGCAGATGAAGTTGAGCTTCGGATACTTCCCAATAGCGTAGTATGTGTTCACGATTAGCATCAAATTTGCACCGAGGAAGATTCAACAATGCTAAGAATTGGTCAGCCGAACACTTGATCTTTTCTTCTCCTGTCATCCATTCGAGGATCTAGGTACTGCTATATGTGAGGTCTTCTGAGATATAAAGAGTGGCATAGAACCGATGGACCACTTCACGATTCCAGCCATGGTTGAAACAAAGGAAGCTCTTCAGGAAGACTAGTTCAATCTGCTCGATGGTGTGATGGAAGCAGGGTAAACTTTCGAGCTCTGCGAAAGCCAAAATCTTGTGCTTGAAAATGCGATTCTTTTCATATAGGATTCAAGCATAATAAATGGCCTATTCATTTGTCCAAAATCTTGGTGAAAAGGAAGTTCTTTCTCCATCATATGGGCTGGTTCCAAAGAATGCAAGTTTCGAAAGATGAAACTGCTTGTTAAATGCAGGAACATTTGGGCCATCTTCGACAGGAAAGAAAGGGAAGATTTCTAGTGGGTTTGTTAGATGTTCCTCTTCACCCATATTCCAGGTCCGAATGTCATCAGGTGCAGCCACACCTTCCTCAATAGGCTTGAGAGGAGCACGAGGCTTCCTAGGTTTCTCTTGTGCAGATTTCTTTGAGGAACTTGACTACCTATCAATTTTGCTCGCTGGAACTCCTTCAGCGGCTTTTTGACTTTCGGGCACTGGGGCCTTTTCTTTCGCTATATTTCCTTCAGCTGCAGGCACAACAACTTCTTTCTTAGAAGCTTGGGGCACAACTGGTGGAGGAATTACTTCTTGAGCCATCGGCTCATCAGGTTTTCTTTCTTCCTCTTCCATCTGTGGTGCTGTGGAATGAGGAGCAGGATCAACATCCATCTGGGTAGGGGCACCAGATGATGCGACCAGGGTGGATTTGTATCGGGAAGCATTTAGCTCCCCCTCATTCTTGTCAATCTCTTCCTTGTTTGATTCAGAGGGCTCAGCTTGCAATTTCCTCAGAGGCGATGGATCTGCCTTCTCAACTTCAATTTCCTCATCAACATCATCAACTGGTGCTTGCTGCTTAGGTGAAGCATTTTCTTCATCTATCTTTTTGAGGAAGATATTAACAACATCAGGTTGTTCTTGGGCTGCTGGAGTAGGAATGATAACTTCCACATGGCCAACTTGTTGCATGGGTCCATCCTCGTGAGGTGGAGATGGTGGAATCTGTTGCAAAGGAGTACTGGAGTCAAGTGGAGCATCAGCTACTTTCTGAAGGCGGCGATCTTTGATTCCTTCCGGTTTGCTAGCTCTTGCTTTAGCCTTCTGACGTTTTTCTTCTTTGATTCTTCTTCGAGCAAGATCTGCCTTGCGGTCAATCTCATCGTTTCTTCTATCACACAACTGAGATACTTCCATTTTCCACCGCGAGTGCTAATCAATTTTCTCATTCCGCATGAGACTAAGAGCCTTGGTGAGTTCAACAAGGCTCTTTGTTTAGATTCTTCCTTTCAGATTCAGTGTTGGCCTCTCTCCTCATCTGCTCGAGGACTTGCTTGTCCTTGACAGCCTGATTCAGCCTCTTGGTAATTTTCTTCAGTTCGATGAAATGTTTTGTTATCATTTTGGTAACATCATCAGGAAGTCCCAGACTGCTTATATCATCAGATTTTGCATCGTAAGCAACACTCTCAATCACATCAATCATGAGATTGAAATCATACTTCTGTTCCTCTGTGGAAGCAGGAACACTGGGTTTGGCCTTCTTAGCAGATGTATCAACTTTTCCTTCAGGCTGCAGCTTTCTCTTTGCTGTAGGAGCAGCAGAACCCGAAGGTTTGTCAGTGAGGGGAATGGATGCATTCCTTGGTGATCTCCTTGGAGAGGGCAAAACTTTCACTGGTGAAGGAGTCTTGTATGGCTTGTTAAGAATGGCACATTGATCATACATTAGAATTTCATCAGGAGCATCTTCGCTGGATGACTCATCAGACGAGTTAGAAGCGGCCTTCTTTGATTTCTTGGCAACAGATTTCTATCGGGGAGCACAAGGGGAAACAGATTTCCTGGACTTGCTTCCCTTGGAGGCAGAAGCACGATCCTTCTTCTTCTGAATGTCTTGCTGTGTCAGGACGACATTTTTCGCTTAAACTTGGTTTTTCTTCGCTTCCCTAGCATCACGCTTGGCTTTGGCCTTCACCCTCTTAGCCACTTCATCGGGAAAATTAGCGATGGTTTTGAGGGAGTCAGGATGAGCATTTGAAGGCTGAGGTGGTCTAACTTTTTCATCATTGGGGCCAATGCAGTTTTCAACAATGCAGTCATTCCACGGTGGTGTGAAGGCAAAAAGAATCTGATACTTCTCGCAAACATTTTCATAATTGTACCATTTCTTCGTCCAGTGGCGGCGAATCCTTTGAAGCCTGTTGTTGCGATCAGTCGTTGATTCAACCCCAGGTGGAGTTTTGTAACCGTTTGGATTAGACATTTCAGCTGTGGTATTCTTTTCTCTGCCACGACCACCCTTTTTAGGATTACCATCCGAGAACATGGTTAGGGCATCTGTGACCAATTCATCTTCGGGCTGACTGTGAGCAAGGGGAATCTCTTCATCATCTTCTTCGGATTCAGACTCAGATTTCTTCTTCGGTGCTCTGGGAGGCTTTAAAGATTTTCCTCCTCCTGTCAATCTCATTCGATCAGACTTTGGTGGAAGCTGAGGCAATTCTCCTTCAGAATTTGAGTACTCTTCCGAACTCTGTGCCATTACCAACCTATGAAAGGAATAGATACGAGGGAAAATGGGGTAGGGTCATAAACATTCACAGAAGGTATTTTGAGCAAAAATAAATGTTTTCGGAAGAAACATAGGAATTCATGGTAGTCTCAGAGAAGATATCTTTGATAGATTTTAACCTAGCCATAGAGATTTCAAGACTAGTCAAAAACTATCTAATCTTTCAGATAAGTACACATGAACCCTAGATCAAGGAGAACTAGTACGAGGAAAAATCTACAAACCGTACTAGTCATAACCTAGAGATTCCTAAAGATCTACCGCAGTAAAATAAATCAATGAAAATAGCCTCGATAAGAACTGCCCTAAGAACAGAGATGAGGACATGAGCAGTTCCAGATCCAAGCGCCCTAACTTGGCAACTTGGATCAACTACGGCAATGCGGGAGGGAAGATTACCGCACCGGTGTGATCAACTGCGATGAGATTTCACCGAAGTTGCACGACGAGGCTCCTCGCTGGAGTTGCTTCGAGCACGGGCTCGGGAGGAGGTGGACGAGGATTTGAGGAACAGGGAAGGAAGAAGACACCGGGAGGGGTATTTATAGCTGGCGAGCCAAACCACCTCTTCGAAATCTACGGCCCTCAGTTGCGTGACGTTCCGCATTCGACGAACACGATCACAATCATGGGGATCGTGGGTACATGGCAACCGTTTTCTGCGAGAAACTCGGGAAGTGAGCGGGAGACCGAAAGGTTTGAAGAAGAGCAAACGCCAAAAAATGAATAAAAGTTTGAAGTTGATTTCTTTCGCGACCAAGGACGTCGGACAAAATTTTTCTTCAGATCAAATTGCATGCTTATGACAGACAACATAGATTGGATGAGAAAGAATAGAGGGATAAAGGGTCCGAAACAAAACACTCAGCCAGATGAGAGGAAACAAAAAAAAATACGGAGCTATGAGTGAGTTGTTCATCGGACGAAACACAAACAAAGTGAAATGAAGACAAACAAACGAACGAGAGCGAATACACACAAGAACGAGCACCAACAATATAGATCTCAGGGTTAAGAATAAATGAGTAGAATCCATGAGAGAGTTCCTGCAAGAAGGGTTAGTTCTTTTTCGCAACCCACACTTGTGTGGGCAGCGAGACTTTCATTTGTCTTGACTGAGCAGGAAAATTCCTGCGATGAGCTCTGTAGTTCTCTGATATGTCTCCAACGTATCTATAATTTTTTATTGTTCCATGCTGTTATATTATCATTCTTGGATGTTTTATATTCATTTTATAGCAACTTTATATCATTTTTTGGGACTAACCTATTGACATAGTGCCGAGTGCCAGTTGCTGTTTTTTTGCTTGTTTTTTACTTCGCAGAATATCAGTACCAAACGAAGTCCAAGTGCCACAAAACTTTTTGGAGATTTTTCCTGGACCAGAAGACATCTTGTGGGCCAAGAAAGCACCAGAGGGGAGGCCCGTGGGGGGCACAACCCACCAAGGCGCGCTAGAGGCCCCTGGCGCGCCCAGGGGGGTTGTGGGCCCCATGCAGGTCTCATGCACCGCCTCTTCGCCCTATAAATTCCCAAATATTCCAGAAACCCTAGGGGAGTCGATGAAACACAGTTCCAGCCGCCATAAGTTCCAGAACCACGAGATCCAATCTAACACCATCACTGAGGGGTTCATCATCCTCATTGGTGCCTCTCCGATGATGCGTGAGTAGTCCACCATAGACCTAAGGGTCCGTAGGCAGTAGCTAGATGGCTTCCTCTCTCTATTTTCATTCGCAATACAATGGTCTCTTGGAGATCTATTTGATGTAACTTTTTTTGCGGTGTGTTTGTTGGGGTCCGATGAACTTTGAGTTTATGATCAGATCTATATCCATGAATATTATTTGAGTCTTCTTTGATCTCTTATATGCATGATTATTTATAGCCTCGTATTTCTTCTTCGAATCTTTGGTTTAGTTAGGCCAACTAGATCGATTTTTCTTGCCATGGGAATAGGTGCTTTGTGATGGGTTTGATCTTGCGGTGTTCTTTCCCAGTGACAGAAGGGTCAGCAAGACACGTATTGATCGTTGCTATTAAGGATAACAAGATGGAGGCTATTCCTACATGAATAGATCTCGTCTACATCATGTCATCGTTCTTATTGCATTACTCCATTTCTCCATGAACTTAATACACTAGATGCATGCTGGATAGCGGTCGATGTGTGGAGTAATAGTAGTAGATGCAGAATCATTTCGGTCTACTAATCTTGGACGTGATGCCTATATATTGATCATTGCCTTGGATATCGTCATAATTATTCGATCTTCTATCAATTGCCCAACAGTAATTTGTTTACCCACCGTGTGCTATTTCTTGAGAGAAGCCACTAGTGAAATCTACGGGTCTATTCTTTATCATATTTGCTTTGAGATCTATTTTTATTCGCTTTTATTTTCAGATCTGTTATTCCAAAAACCCAAAAATACCTTGCTGCACTTTTTTTACTTATTTTATTTCGTGTTTTATCGAGAGCTATTTATCCAATCTACCACAAATTTATCTATCTTTTTACCGTGGAGGGATTGACAACCCCTCTTACGCGTCGGGTTGCAAGTATTTGTTCTTTGTGTGCAGGTACCATTTACATAGTGTTGCTTGGTTCTCCCACTGGATTGATACGTTGGTTTCGCAAATGAGGGAAATACCTACCGTAGATGTACTGCATCATCCCTTCCTCTTTGGGGAAATACCGACGCAGTTTCAAGCGACATCATTCGCGTGTGCATTTTGAGAGTAATCATATGAATATGCATTGAAATTGTTTCCAGAGACATGAGCATAATGATTCGAGGAGGTACGCATGTACTCCTTCTATCGAAGATTTGACCGATATCCATTCGAGGAAGATTCAACACTTATCTGCGAATGATAATCATTTCCTCGAAGGGAATCACTCTGCATATTCAAGTTAGTAGTGATAGATAAATTTTCAATAATGCACTTCTTCACCCAGATTTGCTTCTTGGGTGAACCAGACCTGCAATTAGTTCCAACATACCGAGCAAAAACCTTACCATTTTGTTGTTTGAAGAATTTGTAGTTTGAGTCATCAGAGTCATCAGAAATAACAGAAATGGGAGAGTCATATCCAGACAGAATAGTAGGTTCGAGAGTTTTACTCTTAGGAAGAACCCAACTTGTCTGAAGATATTGCTCGGGAGTCCAGTAAGCTCCATCAACGTTGAGTTTTCTTTCGAAACCCAGTCCTTCCTTTCGGGTTTTTTGTGCGACATTGACTTCTTGAGCACATCACAGAGAGTTTGATGCCCTTTGAGGCTCTTTAGCATTCTTGTCTCAAGCAAGTTCTTTAATCTGCAATTTTCATCAGAGAGAGCAACAAATTCCTCGGAAGAGGGGTCAGAGATATCATTCGTAGTTGTTGCAATATTCTTGATGACAACATTAGATGTTTCAGTATTAGAATCAGCATTACAACGTTCTAGGCATTGAGAACAAGGAGGCACAAAATCATCAGGAAGTCGTTTAGATTGCTCGGTGAAGAAAGAAGCCTTTTCTTTTGCAAGCTTGTTATGAGACTCTTTCAGTGACTCGAGTTCTTGATTCCTGTTAAGGAGTTCATCCGATAAACTCCCGTAGTCGACTGTAAGGGAATCATATCGGTTGGAAAGATCATCAATAGTTGAAGAAAAAGCATCATGCTTTTCGATCAACTTTTGATTCTTCTCCATCTCTTCAACCAGTAATCCTTCGGTTTTCCTAAGATTGTTCTCAAGTTTTTCAAACTCATCTTGTTGAGATTTTGCAATCTTAACCAGTTTAGCATAGACAATGTATTCAGGAGAATATTCAGTCATAGATTTTTGATGTTTTGCTGATACCTGATCCTTAGAGGTCTTTGCCATGAGTCAGAATGCAATAGGTTCATCATCACTTGAAGCATTGTCATCAGTGTCCGATTCGAGTGATTTCTCAGATGATTCATAGGCAATGAAAGCATTGCTTCTTCCTAGCCTTCTGTGAAGCTCTTCATCTTCAGATTCTGATTCGGATGTCTCATCTTCAGATTCCAAGTTCATATCAGCACATGCTCTATTCAGCTATGATATTCTCTTCATATTAGATTCGATGGTTGCTCTGACTTTCATGTCAGTGACTGGTCTCGTCGAAGAGGATGAGGAAGATTCATTTTTCTTCGAGAGCTTAGTGTGATGATCCATTAGAGTGAATCAATTGCCGTGAAGATACATCCGTCTGTTGCTTGGTTTTCTATCTCAGCAAGCACAGTCTGCTATGAGGTGACCAAATTGTTTGCACTTGAAGCACTTCATTTCTTTTGGAGGTAACTTTCTTGAAGATTCAGGCAAGTCAAATTCGTCATCATTTGTGAGACACAGATTCTGTCTTCTGAGATCACTTAGCCTTTCTGTGAGCATTTCCTGTTCCCTTGTGATAGTGTGTTGATTCTCGACATCTTCTTCGTGTGAACTGCCATAGTGTGAAAGAATTTCCCCTTCACTTTCCAAAGAAGATTCTTGATCTCCATTTTCAAGTTCCATCTTTTCTTCGTGAATAGACAACAGCGTCATGACCTCGATGTAGTGAAGTTCTTCATAGTCTGGTCTTTGCTTGATTTCAGCTACGATTGGATCAAAGGTTGCATCAAGAGCACTTAGTAGCTTGTTGACCACATCTCTATCAGTGATATCTGTTACTCCTCGTTGATGAAGTCTTTCAACAATATTGATCAGCCGATCAGTGAGTTCCATAGCACTTTCCTTATGAAGACTTCTGAAACCAGCAAACATGGCACGAAGCATTTGAGTGTGAGGATCTGTTATGGTAATGAATTCTTCATGAGCATTTTTGATGGCATCCCAGAGTTGCTTTGCTGTGTCAAGCTTTTGGAACCGAATGAAAATGTCTTTCGAGATACTTTCACAGGGTGCTGAATGGTGTATCCATTTTCCACAATCTGCCAAGTTCTATGTTGATGGCTTGAAGTCTAATTCTCATTCTCTCTTTCCAGTAGACATAGTCATTTCCATCAAAGATCGGAAACCTTTTAGAGTGCGAGGATCTAGCTACATACGACATACTCAAAACTCCATGGTGGTTAAACCTTTAATAAATAGAGACAGGGAGAACCTAGCTCTGATACCAATTGTTAGGACCGAGAGTATATCGACCAGAGGGGGGTGAATGGGAGATTCAAAATTCTTGCAAATGTTTTGAACTGATCCCAAACACAACAGCAGAAATAAGGTTTGGTAGAAAATAAATTAATCAAGCACGTTGTTCAGGAACATATCTATCGAAGTAGGAAGCAACAATAGTTCGAGCATAGGATATCACAGGTTTGACAATAATGATGGTAATGCAATATGCGAACAGATGGAGTAGCATGAGAAACCAGGGTATGAACTACGAGGGAAACCCACGAGTAAGAACTGTGATGAGGTGAATGAAAGTGACACAGTGAAATCACATCAGTCTTAACAAGTGCAAATAGAAATGTATACGAGTAGAATGACTACACTGAATGATGAGAATGCAAGATGGTGAACAATGAACGATAACGGATGGGAATGACAGAGATGATAGAAATGAATGATATGCAACAATCAATGATTGATCAGATAAACTATCATCACAGAGCATGAAAGTAAACTGCTAAAGATAATGCAGTAAAGTAAAGTGAACCACTGGTGCTCGATGGCGACAGGTGGATTTGGTATAGACCAGTTCGCCCTTCTGCCAAAGGACTACGTCTGGTTGGAGGGGTTGTGATTTAACAGAGAACATAAACTCTCTTCGCCCTATTCTCCTTCAACTAGGAGCTGGTCAGACTCCAGTTGATTTCACTCGTGGTAGATACTTGTCGGCGATCTCCAAACCTTTGACAGACCTCTTCGCGAACCACAATGACTCTTGGTTGCTGAAGATCTTGCTCAGTGAAGACAACAACTCTTCAACACTCGAGCCGACACCTATCCATCCAGAGAGTGCGTAGCTCTCAAGAGTAATAGGTACAAGAACTCTAGACCCAGAACTACTGTGATGCTCAACCACTATCTAAGTTTAGGCTCTTGATTTTTCTCTCGGTGGATCTTAAACTCAAAACACTCAGAGAGGGGATGCTCAATCAATCTTCTCAGAAATCTTAAGTGGAGCAGCCAACGGGCAACGTTGGAGCGGGGTGGCTATTTATATCCACAGCCTTCCCTGAAGGGAAAAGACTAAATTGGACATGTGGAGCAGCCAATGGCCGAACGACACGAGTCCAACGGTAACATTCCTTGTGGAGCAAGTAATGCTAACTCCTTAGTTCAAAAGATATCTCCTGCAGCACGAAGAACAATGTCTACTGCTGCCAGGTAATCATTCAAAACAAAAAGAGATTTCTCTCAGTCTCGCATAGGTTTGGGGCTAAGCATCACAGCGGATCTAAGCTTCGAGAACCTATACCCCTCTTAATAGTACGGTGGTCCTATGACTCAAATGAACGAAAGAAGAACTTCGAAATGAATACTATGTCTTCACTTTGTCTTCGACTTCCATTTGCTGTAGTCAATTTTCTTCGGACAGAATCTCGGAACCAATTGCTTTACATCAGCAATAAATTTTTGAGGAGTTAACTCCTTCACATCAATCTTCTCGACTACATGTCTTCAATAGATGTAGCTCATTCTTCTCTGCAACACAGATATTCTTCGGTGAAGTTCCTCGAACTTGACACCAGAGACAACATTCTCTTTGGTTATGCATGGACTATTTCTCTCTGTGTGCACTAGCAAACAAATTAGTCCATGCCTGTTTTTGTCAACAATCTCCAAAACACAGGAGGGCAAATATTGCACCAACAGTGTGCGAATGTTGATAGCTTCTAGGTACGGCTAGCTGGTTGTAAGGATGGTCCTCGTATGCAATGATCTGATGATCTTGAGTGAAGTGGATCTCTTAATCCTATTTACTTGGACTATTTGAATTTGCATCTTCCTTATTAGTTATTACACGTTGCGCTCTGTCCTCTTCGTTGCACCGGCGAGTGAGCAAGTCGTCATCCATACGCAAGATTCAGCCATCGTCTGTGTCTGTAAGGATGGTCCTGGTATGCAATGATCTGATGATCTTGAGGGAAGTGGATCTCTTAATCCTATTTATTTGGACTATCTGAATTTGCATCTTCCTTATCAGTTATTACACGTTGCACTCTTGTCCTCTCCATTGCACTGGCAAGTGAGCAAGTCGCTGTCCGTACACAAGATTCAACCATCGTCTGCGTCTGTAAGGATGGTCCTGGTATGCAATGATCTAATGATCTTGAGTGAAGTGGATCTCTTAATCCTATTTACTTGGACTATCTGAATTTGCATCTTCCTTATCAGTTATTACACATTGTGCTCTGTCCTCTCCGTTGCACTGACGAGTGAGCAAGTCACCGTCCGTACACAAGATTCAACCATCGTCTGCGTCGTAGGGTTGTCACACACTAATATTTTTGCTGGCTGGATATATAGATTTGTTTGGATAAATTGTGTTGTTGTTGCTTATTTTAAATTTGATTATTCTTTGACTATTTGTTTTGATTTGAGTAGTTATACCAACACCATGAGGCAGCAGCATTCATCATATTCCCGTACCCCAAATTAATTGCGAGCAGCCGCGTCGAGAGGAAGAGCGGGCGAGAAAAAAAGCTCCCGCGATTAAGCGGCGACGGAGAGGAAGAGCGGGCAAGATGGCGGCGGTGATCCCGGCGGCGAGTCCAGTGGGGGGGCGACTTCCGCGGCTTCTACGATGGGGGAAGGCGCCCGCACGGGAGTGGGTGCTCACGGAGAGGCCATCTGCGCCCGAGAAAGGAGTGAACTCAAGGCCAATGCATGGCAACAGAGAGGAAAAAGGGGGGAGATGGCAGCGCCGATTCCGACGGCTTCTCCGGTAGGGGAAGACACCCGTACAGGGGTGGGTACCCATGGAGGGGCCCTTCAGCGCTCAGGAGTGGGACAATTTCAAGGCCAAATCGTGAGAAATCCTCTGGCGATCCGCAAATCGAAAGCGATGCTGGGAGAGGATGAAGAGGCATGCAGAGGGGTTGATTAGCGGGCATCCAGGTGAGATCGTATCCGATCTGGTGGGGGAGGGGTCGGCCCAAGCCAACTTGGGTAAGGATTTGCCCTTGTTGATAGATTTTAGGGAAATTAATAGGCAAAAATTGCCCTCTTTTGTCGATGGGGTATCGAATTCGATTTCAGCCGGTTTGGAAAGAAATCCCCATCGTTCAGGGAGCATGCAGAGTAATCCTTGGTGTGCGTTTAAGTAAGGAGAGGTGAATTGGGATACTGATAGCCTCTGTAGAATTAGGGACAAGGAAAAATAAACGTGATTTTAATTTGGACACGGCCTTTTCAAGATCATTAATTCTTTGATATTGTCGTGGTGATCTCACGGCAGATGCCATGGGATGGCTAAAAGAGGGGACAAACACAAGGGCACCGGTGGGCTCCAGAGGCGAGGTTGACACGAGCAAGTGCGTGACACGAGACGTACCCAGGTTCGGGGCTCTCCGGAGAGATAACACCCCTAGTCCTACCGAGTGTGGTTTATATGAAGTGGATATAGGCTTGCTCCTAGAGCTGTTCTAGGGAGGAGGGAAGACAGGCCAGTGCATAGGTTGCTCCCTCTCCGTGTGTGTGTGTGTGTGTGTGAGTTCTACTGATGATCGCCTGTTGGTTGCCCGTGTACATGGAGGGCTCCTGGGGGGTCTTATAGGCTGACCCCCAGGGTTACAATGGTAATGTTACATGGGCGCGGGGCCCTGGTGTCACTGTCTAGGAGCCGGCAGTGGGGGCCATCGGGTCTGCCGGGTGCGGGTGTCGCCGGGTCCACCGGCCGCGGGTACGGCTGGCTACTGGGTACTGTGGCACGCCTCGCCAGGCATCATGGGACGGTCAGTGCCGCCCTGCTACAGGGTCGTGCCCCAAGGACACCGCCCGCCCCGGGCGGGGGCGTGGGAGCGCCGCTGCCGCGCCCGCCGGGGCCAGTGTAAAGGAGGGAGCACTGTAGCCATGCTTGCTTGTCGTCGGGGTTGACTTATCGTGGACGGCCGGCATGCACTAGCCGGCTGGTCGGGTCGCGGCACCCGGCCGGCTCACGCTGGTGAGCCGGCCAGGGGCAAGCTGGATTGAGGGGCTGTGCCAGCCCCGAAGTTTTTGAAAGAGATCCGGGTTCCGTTGCCTGCCCGAGGGCCATCCCCCCGACAGTAGTCCCCGAAGTTGTGAAGGCTCGCCGGCTCCAAGTAGGAGGGCCTTCGCAGTTTTACCCCCTGAGGAGGCGGCTGGGTTAATGAAGCTTGCGGCCGCCGAGTCCAGGCAACACCCACTGTGTGCCGGCTTCCGGAAGCCGGATCGCGGCACCTTGGTATGGGCGGGAAACCGAGACGCCAGCCGAGTCTCGAAGTGAAAGGATGCGCCTTCCGCGGCCCAAGGCGCCGCCATGTGGTGAACAGCGACCGGCGAGGCCCTGCCAGGCCACACGCGTGAGGGGACGCAACGGCGGGCTGTGCCCCGCCACGCCTCACCCTCGGCCCGCGCGTGGGGGATTTATTGTGGCCGCCGCGGGCCTTTGCGCTTCTCCATGTAGTTAAGTTGTGGGGGAAAATGTGCCCGCACAATGTGGGGTAGTGTAGTTGTGGGCACAACCGATCCCACTTCCCCATGTCTCGTCGTGGTTATAAAGCGGAGGGAGGGGTGCGGCAGAGACGTCCTCGCACGCTCCCCTCGCACTCCCCTTGTCTTCCTTCTCTTCCAAACCTCGAGCACGCCCTTGCTGTAGCAACCAAAGACCGCTCCAGTCTGCTCCTTGCCGCCGTGTCTCGTACCTCCGTAGAGCTCTACTGATGGTGCAGCCAAAGGGATCCTGGGAGGGGTCCGTGACCAGCGAGGACGATCTTCAGTATCTTCGCGACACCAGGCGGCTGCCGCCGGCGACGGAGGTGGCCGCGCGCGTGGTGGGCGATGAGACGGAGCCGCACCCGTAGGAGTGCGAGCGCGTGGTCTTCCTCAGCCACTTCAAGCGTGGGTTTGGCCTCCCCACGAGAGATTTCTTCCGCGCCTTCCTCAGCTTCTTCGGGCTGCAACCGCACCATCTAGGTGCCAACACCGTGCTACAGATCGCCGGCTTCACTATGCTCTGTGAGGGCTACTTGGGCGTGGAGCAGGACATAGATCTGTGGGCCCACCTGTTCTTCCTCAAGCAGTAGGGGCCAACGGCCAGCACCATGTCCGACTGCGGAGCCGCCGTCATCCCGAGCCGACCGCACGGGCCGTTCCCCAAGATGCCCTTAGAGGATTCTGCCAAGAAATGGCAGAACTCGTTCTTCTACATGAGCATGTTGGCGAGGACCGCATCAACTTGCCGCCATTCGTCGATGAGCCACCGCTTGCCAAGATGAATTGGAGCTACCACCCCAAGAACCCGCCGCAGGCAGTGCTGAACCAGTGCAGCCGGATCACCGAGATGACGGCGCGCGAGGGGCTCACTGGGACAGACCTTATCACCGCCTTCATCGCACGCCGGGTGCTGCCGCTGCAGCGCTGGATTCACCTCCTCGCCGAGATGGGGGACCAGCAGGACCCCTGCCGGATGTCAGCCCGGGAGCTGATGTCGGTGCAAGTCACCGACCGGGTGAACGCCATCTCCAAGGCCTTGATGGCCACCGGGTAGCGCTTCGGGAAGTCGCCCCCTCAACAAGGAGTGCCCGGCGCCAGCGGTGAGTCCCTGGTCTCCATTTTTTGCTATGTCCCATCTTTTCTTCCACCCTGATTCGACGAGAGAGAGGTTGCTACTCGCGGTCCAACAAATCCATGACGGGCCGAAGACGCAGGTCTTGGCGGTTGAGAACGCCAGCTCGGATGGGGGCGAGTCCATCACCGAGAACCTGGAGCCGGCCGAAGCACAGCCGGCCGGCGCGGCACGCCATGCGGGTAAGTCTTCGCACCCAGAACTCCTGCGAGACTGGTCGGATGATGACGAGGAGTCCCTGACGGTTGTTGGCGGTGCAACACTGACGATGGGAGGAGATGGCAGTTCGACCCTTCGAGATGACCGAAGAAGACAGCTGAGGCCGGGTCGTCCCGCGAGCCGGAGGCGGCGCGCCAGCCGCACGGGAAGGACACGGCAGCGCCGAAGTCAGCCCCAAAGCGCGCGGCGGAGGCGCCGCCGGTGCGCGGCAAGACGGTCGCCAAGAAGGTGTGCCAAGCCACCCCGGTCGCGCCGCCGAGACGGGCCATCCCGACGGTGATCGGTTAAGTATCCTTTGCTGATTTCTGTTTGCTACTTGGTTGCATTCTTCTCATGTTATCTTCTCAACGCGGAGGACGCCCCTTGATTTGGCGCTGGCGGCAACGGCGGCCGCGTCCAGGAGCGACTTCATGTTTCGGAAGACCCAGAGCAGCGCCATCGACCGAGTGGAGAGCTCGCCTGAGGAGGACCTTGGCTTGGACCCGACAGACACAGAGCGTCTCGCCTGGCGGGACCAAAACAAGGCCGAGGAGGAGTTGGCGGCGGTCGCCGAGGCGGCGAGGAAAGCCTCGGCCCAAGTGTGGGTGAGGGCCGCCGAGGCGGGGGAGCAGGCCGCCACGGACCCGGCCTGGCCGGAGTGGGCGAAGGGCGCGGCGCCGACCGACACCATCTTCGAGCCGCAGACGAATGAGGGGCGCGACCTGGACGAGCGGGTGGAGGTGGCCGCCGGCGGCCCAGAGGTCGAGGAGATGGTCATGGACACCCTGCCCCGGAATGACATGGTCAAGCGGGTGGAGGGCGCCGCCCCGGACGGAGCGCCGCATGCGACGCCGGCTGGAGCATTGGGATCGACGCCTGCTGCGGAGGAGCCGATGGGAGGCGAGCACGCCTTGGTGATCATGCCGCCGCAGGTTGCCGTGAACCCGGAGCAGGTGCCGGGGAGCGGCCCTGCCGCCGGGTCGCAGCAGCCCCGAGCCGGATCCGGCGAAGTCGCATTCGGACTGCGTGCCCAGGAGGAAGCGGCGATGGACGCCGTGCACCAGCAGCTTCGGGGGCGCGAGGGCCGTCTGCAGGCCTTCGTCCAAGGCAAGCTGGAGCGGACGCGGAACTTGGAGCGCGCCGTTGTGGTAAGGCTTTTTCTTTGTCTTGATTTTGCGGCTGGTCAGTGGGGGCGCGCCAGCGCACCCACTGGGTGTAGCCCCCGAGGCCCGGGCCGGCTGCGAAGCAGTCGGTTTGGGTCTTATATGCGTTTTGTGACTTTTTATAACACTTGTTTCTTGCTGCATCTAGACGGCCTGCGAGTCGGCATGCACAACCAGCTTCTGGAGAAGTACCCCGCGGCCAAGGCGCAGCTTGCCGATAAGGAGGAGGCACTCCGCTTGGCCCGAGGTACGATCTGCGTGCTTTCAGTGGTGGCGCGCCAGCGCACCCACTGGGTTTAGCCCCCGAGATTCGGGCCAACTGCGAAGCAGTTGGGTCAAATCTTAAAGTATTTTTCTCTTTCTTTCAGTATCAGACTTGGTGCTCTGCCCTGCAGACACCGCGGCCGAGGTGCTGGATCTTCGAACCCAACTGTCTGAAGCCGGCCAGCTGCGCGACCAAGCAGCCGCCGACAACACCCAGCTCCGGGCCGAGGTGGGGCAGGTGAAGGCGGAAGCCGCCAAGGCAATGGAAGCCCACCAGGCGGAGCTCGTCCGGCTGAGGGGCGAGGACGAGAAGGCGGCCGTCGTGAAGGACGATGAGCTGAAGGTGGCTGTCGAGAAGCGCACCGAGCTCGAGAAGGCCTTGTTTGACCCGTGGATGCGGGGGCCATGTTTGACCCGTACGCCGCTTGGACCTTCTCGGAGCTATGCTTGCTGCCAAGGCCCGTCTGAAGGCCCTCGACAAGCAGATGGTGAGGCTGTTCAAAGCCGGGTTGGGGATGACGGCCGCCCTTTGGCCGGAGGCGATGGCGCCCAACAGCGTCACGAGGCTGGCGCGCTGGCTGGAGGCCGGCGTGGCGCGACTCCATGCATGGTGAATCTCCGCAGCCCGTGCTAGCACGGATCTGGCATTGCACGTCGCCATGTCCTGGTATCCGGACCTAAGTCTAGACCACTCGGAGGCCCAATGAGCCGGCGCGGAGGCCCATCTGGAGGCGCAGGCACGCAGGATCACCGGGCGGGCCAGCTATCTCGCCTAGTTCACCGCGCACGACGAGTTCAATGCGGAGCCGACAACTTCGGCCTGGCGCTCGATGACCTGGCTGGCAGCTCCGATGAGACGGGTGCCTACGCGGACGATGAGGCCGCGCTGGACGACACCAGCGTCTCGATGGACCCGGACGCCGATGCGGAGGAGCCGGCGCAAACCGATGCCGGTGCGGCGGCCGAAGCCAACATGGAGGAGCCGGTGGTCATGAGGGCCGACGCGTGATGCCGGCCTGTCTTTTATTTCTTTGAATTTCGTTAAGTAGCAAGTCCACCCACTGGGGGTGTAGTGAAATGTAATGAACTCCGGCCATGGGTGTTTTGCTATGTAAATATTTTGTGGATGTTCATGCTTTTGCTTTCCGTCCTTAGGCTTTTTCTCGCTTGTCCCCTCTTTGGGCTTCCCTCCGGTAGTCGAACAGCCGGGTTCCGGTCTGTGACATGGAGTTCAGCCTTGGGAAGGGACGCGCAATACTAAGGCTTTTTTAGACATTGAGCGCGAGCGAAACACCCACTGGGCCGGCTGGCGCACAGCCGGTCGTATGACACTTAGTGAGAGGGAGCCGGATGGACCAACCTGGACGATCCAACTTAGCCGAGCTCTGCGTGCCGGCGCGTTTTGGCCCTTTGTTCTTGTCGGCCAAACAACCGGAGCAGGACTGTGGCTTAGGGCGAAGGGGAGGGCCTTGGCGACTCGAACACACCGAAATGGACTAAGGGGGACGACGGGGTGCGGTCGGGCCGGCTAGCCCCCGAGCCCCCAAGCCAGATGATCCGACCCGGAGGGAGAGGATAAAACCACAAAGGTGTGCGAGACGCCACATTTGATAGAAAAGGTAGCCCCTGAGTGTCGTTCGGGGGTCCTGCTGCTTTCATTAAACTTCAAAAGGTAGGGATACATACGTGCATACAACTAACTGTAAAACAGGCGGAGGAGTGATACGTCTCCATCGTATCTACCTTTCCAAACTCTTTTGCCCTTGTTTTGGACTCTAACTTGCATGATTTGAATGGAACTAACCCGGACTGACGCTATTTTCAGTAGAATTTCCATGGTGTTATTTTTGTGCAGAAATCAAAGTTCTCGGATTAACCTGAAAATTTATGGAGAATTTTGGTGGAATATATAAAAAATACTGGCGCAAGAATTAACCAGAGGGGGGCCACCCAGAGGCCACAGGCTCTGGGGGGCGCCCTGCAGGCTTGTGGGCCCCCTGGACCTCCTCCGACCCTAATTCCAACTCTATAAGTACCTATTCACGGAGAAAAAAACAGAGAGAAGGATTCATCGCGTTTTATGATACGGAGCCGCCGCCGCCTCCTGTTCTTCATCGGGAGGGCTGATCTGGAGTTCGTTCGGGGCTCCGGAGAGGGGGGATTCGTCGCCATCATCATCATCAACCTTCCTCCATCGCCAATTTCATGATACTCACCGCCGTGAGTGAGTAATTCCATCGTAGGCTTGCTGGACGGTGATGGGTTGGATAGGATTTATCATATAATCGAGTTAGTTTTGTTAGGGTTCGATCCCTAGTATCCACTATGTTCTGAGATTGATGTTGCTATGACTTTGCTATGCTTAATACTTGTCACTAGGGCCCGAGTGCCATGATTTCAGATCTAAACCCATTATGTTTTCATGAATATATGTGTGTTCTTGATCCTATCTTGCAAGTTGTAGACACCTATTACGAGTTATGATCAGCATACCCCAAGGTGACAATAATTGGGATTCTTTCCGGTGATTACCGTAGTTTGAGGAGTTCATGTATTCACTAAGCGCTAATGCTTTGGTCCGGTTCTCTATTAAAAGGAGGCCTTAATATCCCTTAGTTTCCATTAGGACCCCGCTGCCATGGGAGGGTGGGATAAAAGATGTCGTGCAAGCTCTTTTCCATAGGCACGTATGATTATATATGGAATACATGCCTACATTATATTGATGAATTGGAGCTAGTTCTGTGTCACCCTAGGTTATGACTGCTACATGATGAATATTATCCAACACAATTATCATTGCCGATCCAATGCCAACGAGCTTTTCACATATTGATCTTTGCTAAGTTACTTTCGTTGCTACTGCTGTTACAATCACTACAAAACTGCTACTGTTACTTTTGCCACCGTTACTGTTACTTCCATACTACTTTGCTACTAAACACTTTGCTGCAGATATTAAGTCTTGCATGTGTGGTTAAATTGACAACTCAACTGCTAATACTCATGAATATTCTTTGGCTCCCCTTGTGTCGAATCAATAAATTTGGGTTGAATACTCTACCCTCGAAAACTGTTGCGATCCCCTATACTTGTGGGTTATCAAGACCTTTTTCTGGCGCTGTTGCCGGGGAGCATAACTCTATTTGCTGAGTCACTTGGGATTTATATCTGTTGATCACTATGAAGAATTTGAAAGATACCAAAACCAAGATTTTTTCCTCTAGGACGAGGGGAGATAAGGAACTGCCATCTAGCTCTCCACTTGATTCACCTTCTGTTTTAAGTAAGTTTGCGACAACTACAGTTGCTATTGATTCTGATATGTCGCAAGTAATTGATGCTGCTACTTCTACTATGCATGATGCCTATGATGAAACTACTACTTTGCTTGATAATACTGTGCCACTGGGTGAATTTCTTGATGAACAACTTGCTCGAGCTAAAGATATTGAGAATGCTGAGACTGATGATATTTCTGAAACTGATGAAATTATTGAAACTAAATTTTTTGAAACACCCATTAGACCTAGCTCTCCTAGATATGAATTACCTATTATACCTGAGGGTTATGTTATGGATGGAGAGGTAGCTAGGGACTTTCTTGCTTGTAAGGATAGAGATGACCTTAAGAAATTACTATGCAAGTGGAAAGAAAAATCTTTGAATGCTAGAATGCAATATGATCCTAAGTTTGCTACTTCACCTATCTTTGTTACTGATAAGGATTATGAATTCTCTATCGATCCTGAGTTAATTACTTTGGTTGAATCTGATCCTTTCCATGGTTATGAATCTGAAACTGTTGTGGCACATCTTACTAAATTGAATAATATAGCCACCCTATTTGCTCATGAGGAAAAAATTCGTTAGTACTATATTCTTAAGTTGTTTCCTTTCTCATTAAAGGGTGATGCTAAGTTATGGTTTAATTCTCTTGCTCCTGGTTGTGTGCGTAGTCCCCAGGATATGATATATTACTTCTCTGGAAAATATTTTCCTGCTCATAAGAAACAAGCTGCTTTAAAGGAAATATTTAACTTTGTGCAAATTGAAGAAGAGAGTCTCCCACAAGCTTGGGGGAGGCTTCTCCAATTACTTAATGCTTTGCCTGATCATCCTCTCAAGGAAAATGAAATACTTGATATCATTTATAATGGACTAACCGATGCTTCTAGGGACCACCTAGATAGTTGTGCTGGTTGTGTTTTCAGGAAACGAACTGTTGAACAAGCTGAAGTACTATTGAATAATATATTGAGTAATGATAATGATTGGACTCTTCCTAAACCACCTCCTAAGCCAACTCCAAAGAATAGGGGTATTCTATTTCTTAGTCCTGAAGATATGCAAGAGGCAAAGAAATCTATGAAAGAAAAAGGTATTAAAGCTGAAGATGTTAAGAATTTACCACCTATTGAAGAAATACATGGTCTTGATAACCCGACACAGGTAGTAGAGGTAAATTCTCTCTATAGATTTGATGAAGGTGATATTCCTTATAATAAGTCTGCTAGTCAATGCTTGGATGAATTTGATAACTTTATTGTTAAACAAGAAAACTTCAATGCATATGTTAGTAGACAATTGAAACGTAATGCTTGTATGCTTGAGCACTTGAGTGACTATATGTGTAGAACTGTTAATGATCTCAAGTTTGTTAGTAAACATGCTTCCACGATACAACTCAAGTAGAACAATTTCTTAAGGAACAAAATGATTTGCTTAATGAGATGAATAATAAAAACAATGATCATGCTATTAGAGTTATTACTAGAGGTGGTAAAATGACTCAGGAACCTTTGTATCCTGAGGGCCATCCTAAGAGAGTTGAGCAAGATTCTCAGAGAATTAATATTGATGCACTTAGTCCTTCTAGAAAGAAAAAGAATGATGATAGGACCTTGCATGCTTCTAGTGAACCTGTTATAGACACACCTGAGAACCCAAATGATATTTCTATTTCTGATGCTGAAACACAATAAGGTGATGAACATGAACCTAGTGATAATGATGTGGAGATAGAACCTATTGTTGATCTTGATAACCCACAACCTAAGAATAAAAGATATGATAAGAGAGATTTCATTGCTAGGAAACATGGTAAAGAAAAGAACCATGGGTTCAGAAACCCATGCCCTTTCCTCCTAAACCATCCAAGAAAAAGGATGACGAGGACTTTGAGCACTTTGTTGAAATGCTTAGACCTGTCTTTTTGCGTATGTGTTTGACTGATATTCTGTAAATGTCTCCTTATGCTAAGTATATGAAAGATATTGTTACTAATAAGAGAAAGATACCGGAAGCTGAAATATCCACCATGCTTGCTAATTATACATTTAAGGGTGGAATACCAAAGAAACTAGGAGATCCTGGAATACCAACTATACCATGCTCCATTAAAAGAAACTATGTTAAAACTGCTTTATGTGATCTTGGAGCCGGTGTTAGTGTTATGCCTTTCTCTTTATATCGTAGACTTGAATTGAATAAGTTGACACCAACTAAAATCTCTTTACAAATGGCTGATAAATCAACTGCTATACCCATCGGTATTTGTGAGGATGTGCCTGTCGTAGTTGCAAATGTTACTATTTTAACGGACTTTGTTATTCTTGATATACCCGAGGACGACAGTATGTCGATCATCCTTGGTAGACCCTTTTTGAATACTGCAGGGGCTGTTATTGATTGCAATAAAGGCAATGTCACTTTTCATGTTAATGGTAATGAGCATATGGTACACTTTCCGAAGAAACAACCTCAAGTGAATAGTATCAATTCTATTGGAAAAATTTCAACAATTACTATTGGAGGTTTTGAATTCCCTCTTCCTACTGTCAAAAAGAAATATGGTATTCTTATTGTTGGGGACATGCATATCCCCGTTGAGGTAACCTAGTGTTATACGAAGATTCTCCAGTTTCATGTCATTCAGAAGAAGTTTGTTAATAAGACTTGATCAACCTTGTTAATGGATTCCTTTTGACGGGTATGAGATGGATGAATTTAGTAAACACAACTCTCTGTACCCACTTTTTACTTTCTATTATTTAGAATAAATAAAGCAAAAATACTATTATTTTTCTATTTTCTGAATTATCCGTGCAATAAAAAATGACCAGAAAATAAAAGTTCTCCAAATGCCCTGAAAATTTAGTATGATTTTTTTGTAATATTTAAGAATTTTTGGCACTGAACACACCTCAGGGGGTGCACCAGTGGGCCACAAGCCCACAGGGCGCGCCCACCCCCCAGGGCGCGCCTACAGGGCTTGTGGGTCCCCTCACTTATTCCAGCCACCCGTCCACTTCATCTTCCTCCAGAAAAAATCCCACCATTGCTCAAACCCGTGTTCTTGCTCATTTTGCTGCCATTTTCGATCTCCTTGCTCGGAACTCCGTTTCCGAAACTGTTTCGGGCAATTGTTCATCGGTATGTGACTCGTCCGTTGGTCCAATTAGTTTTTGTTCTAGTGCTTTATTTAGTGCAAATTTTTGCTGTTGTGCTGACCATGTTCTTGAGCTTGCTTGTCAAATTTATATGGTCCAAAGTAGTTTTGTTGCATGATATAGCCTCTAGACACTTGTGGGAGTAGTTGCTATTAGTTTTGTTGAGTTTGGTTCACTTTTATTTTGAGTCACTAAAAATTTCAGAAATTTTCAGAGAAAAGACAAACCATGCATGAGGAGGTGGTTAAGGGGTTTTTTGAGCCGGAATTCCGAGGGAAATGAAAATAAGGAAAAGAACAAGCCCAAGTACAACCTTCCTCGCGTTGTGGAGGTTCGGCTGTGTGAGTGGCCAAGCGATACATTCTTAAGGGAGGCAGGAATTTACAATGACTTCTATTATTTGGCGGAGAATGCCGGCATCACTGCTTCCTCCAAGATAAGTGTGACCAATACCTCCTACTCACTAATACCTTCATGCAAAATTTTCACTTTCATTCTAGGAAGGATGCTCCCATGGTAGGATTTCACTTGTATGATGTGCCTAAGCGAATGACACTTTATGATTTTTTGTGATGTATGCAAAATACCTTATGAGGGCGGCATCAGTGAGCCACGTCCTAGGGATGTGGAGGATTTCATTGTTGATGTTACTGTGGGGGAAGAGAGAGGAGTGTTAGAGGCGAGAGTGGCTAGTTTACATTTTCCTGTTTTACGCTATTATTCATTATTTGTCGGGAGATGTTTGATTGGTCGATGGGAGAGTGGAGGCCTCAGTGCCCCTGACCTTGCCATTTTGCGCCATGCTTTATATGCTAAAAGAACTTTTAGTTTGGGCTCTATTGTTGCTCGGCGGTTAAACACAAACCGTTCGAAGGATACTATTTTTGGAGGTATCTATGCCTCCCGTGTTGCTAAACATTTTGAGATACCCATTAGGCATGATGAGGAGGAGGAGATGTTGTTACCCACTAGATATTTAAACTATGCTAGTATGGTAGCACACGATTTTATTAAAAAAGACGATGAGTCGATGACAAGCGGCTCCTCTACAACCTAGTATTTAGTCAAGGCACTTGTGAGATTATTACCTTGCATGCACCTTCTTTGTTCGATATTCGTTTAGGCAGGTACACCATTATGCCCGAGGACATTTAGACATACTGGAGGCTGACACAACCTCCAGCACCTGAGCCAGCACCAGCTCCTTATCCTTATCAGGAGCCTGATTATCAGTGGGAGCCACAGGAGCTCGCCGACCAGTGGAACCCTCAGGACCCTCCGCAGTATCGAGGAGCGGGTTATTTCGAGCCGTGGCCATAGACCAACATAGGCCTGATATGTCTCCAACATATCTATAATTTCTGCTTGTTCCATGCTGTTATATTATCATTCTTGGATGTTTTACAATCATTTTATAGCAACTTTATATCATTTTTTGGGACTAACCTATTGACATAGTGCCCAGTGCCAGTTGTTGTTTTTTGCTTGTTTTTTACTTCACGAAAAATCAATACCAAACTGAGACCAAACGCAGCAAAACTTCTTGGAGATTTTTTCTGGACCAGAAGACACCTGTTGGGCCAAATAAGTACCAGAGGGGGGCTCCGAGGGGAGCACAACCCACCTGGGTGCGCCTGGGGGCCCAGGCGCGCCCTGGTGGGTTGTGGCCACCTCGGCCGCCTCCCGCACCACCTCTTTGCTCTATAAATACCCCAAAAATCCAAAAGCCCTAGGAGAGTCGAAGAAACACAATTCCAGCCGCCGCAAGTTCTAGAACCACCAGATCCAATCTAGACACCATCACGGAGGGGTCCATCATCCTCATAGGTGCCTCTCCGATGATGCGTGAGTAGTTCATTGTAGACCTACGGGTCCGTAGTTAGTAGCTAGATGGCTTCCTCTCTCTCTCTCTTTTGATTCTCAATACAATGGTCTCTTGGAGATCTATTTGATGTAACTCTTTTTGCGGTGTGTTTGTTGGGATCCGATGAACTTTGAGTTTATGATCAGATCTATTTATCCATGAAAGTTATTTGAGTTTCTTTGATCTCTTATATGCATGATTACTTATAGCCTCGTATTTCTTCTTCAAATCTTTGGTTTAGTTAGGCCGACTAGATCGAATTTTCTTGCCATCAGAAGAGGTGCTTTGTGATGGGTTCGGTCGTGCGGTGTTCTTTCCCAGTGATAGAAGGGGCAGCAAGACACGTATTGATCGTTGCTATTAAGGATAATAAGATGGAGGCTATTCCTACATGAATAGATCTCGTCTACATCATGTCATCATTCTTATTGCATTACTCCATTTCTCCATGAGCTTAATACACTAGATGCATGCTGGATAGCGGTCGATGTGTGGAGTAATAGTAAAAGATGCAGGCAGGAGTCGGTCTACTAATCTTGGACGTGATGCCTATATAATGATCATTGCCTGGATATCGTCATAATTATTTGAAGTTCTATCAATTGCCCAACAGTAATTTGTTTACCTGCCATATGCTATTTTTCTCGAGAGAAGCCACTAGTGAAATCTACGGCCCCCGGGTCTATTCTTTATCGTATTTGCTTTGAGATCTATTTTTATTTGCTTTTCTTTTCAGATCTATTGTTCTAAAAACCCAAAAATACCTTGCTGCACCTTTTCTTTATTTATTTTATTTTGTTCTTTCGCGAGATCTATTTATCCAAAATCATACAAACCAATCTAACTTTTACCCGAGAGGGATTGACAACCCCTCTTACGCGTCGAGTTGCAAGTATTTGTTCTTTGTGTGCAGGTACCTTTTACATAGTGTTGCTTGGTTCTCCTACTGGTTCGATAACCTTGGTTTCATAACTGAGGGAATACCTACCGTAGCTGTGCTGCATCATCCCTTCCTCTTCGGGGAAAAACTGACGCGGACACGAGCCATCAAGGCCAAAAGCCTAAGCTTGGGGGAGTACGTATTTCTCACCGACTTTACATTCATGTTCACACACTCATTCCAGTTGTCAGTGTTCATACTTTTTCATTGTATTATCCATGTTAGTTTATTTTTCTTGCTTTATTCTTGTGTGTTTGAAAAACTTTGAGAAAATCCAAAAAATTAGTTCTCGCTTCTTTTTAGTTTTTCTTTCTAGTTTATTTGGTTGTAGTATTAAAAGAAACCCCAAAAATATTTCTCGTTCTTCTTTTGCTTGTTGGGAGCTTTCCCGTGTAAATATTTTTTCTCGTTTTCGTTTTACTTTCTTCAGAAAAACAAAAACTCCAAAAATATTTCAGTGTGTTTCTTTGAAATTCTTTTTCTTTTTCTTTGGGTCATAAGGAGAAGACCACGATGAAAATGTTGAGTGGCTCTCATATGCATTATTGTTGATCTAATAAAGAGCCCATATTACCTTGTCTTCTCCTTTGAATAAATGTTTGCAGATTCCAGCTTAGTCCAATGCACGTGCACTCTTATTTTTATTCACCTCGTTCGGTCGTGCAAGTGAAAGGCAATAATGACGATATATGATGAAATGATTGAGATGAGGAAAAGCTGGTATGAACTCAACCTACTTTGTTTTTGTAAATATGATTAGCTCATCGTTTCTGATTCAACCCATTATGAATGGAACATGTTTGCAATGACAATTAGAGATTACGGTTACTCATGCCATGCTTAATTAGCTAGGAGTGGATAATGGTTTGTCTAGTATGCCAACATGCATTTTAAACTGGTTATGATGTAGTATGATAGGATTGTATCTTCCTTTGAATGATTCAAGTGGCTTGACTTGGCACATGTTCACACATGTAACTGAATCAAAAATAACATAGCCTCCACGATATTTATGTTCATGGTGATTTATATCATACTCATGCTTGCATTGAATGTTGATTAATCTCAATGCATGTTTATGACCGTTGTCGCTCTCTAGTTGGTCGCTCCTCAATCTTTTGCTAGCCTTCACTTGCACTAAGCGGGAATACTGCTTGTGCATCCATTTCCTTAAACCCAAAGTTGTTCCACATGAGTCCACCATACCTACCTATATGCGGTATTTACCTACCGTTCCAAGTAAATTTGCATGTGCCAAACTCTAAACCTTCAAATAATAATCTGTTTTGTATGCCCGAATCGCTCATGTAGCGACTGGGGGCTATCAATATCTTCCATGCTAGGCGGGTTATTCTCACGATGAGTGTTTATTCACTTGTCATTCACGAGAAAGTGGCTAGTAATCGGGATGCCCAGTTCCATGCTCAAAATCAAATCAAAATATAATAATGAAACAAAACTCCCCCAGGACTGTTGTTGGTATGGACGGTATCCATGGATTCGGCTAGCCATGGAGTGTGATTGCTGGTGGAAGGGGAAGTAAAAACTTTACCATTCTGTTTGGGAACCGCCTATAATGTATCTAGCATGGAAGATAGTGAGATCTCTTGGTTGTTATGTTGACAATGAAAGCATACCGCTCAAAATTATATTCATCTCTGTTTTAAAAGCTTCGAGCTCTGGCACCTCTGCAAATCCCTGCTTCCCTCTGAGAAGGGCCTATCTATTTACTTTTATTGTTGAGTCATCATCCTCTTATAAAAAGCACCAGTTAGAGAGCACCACTGTCATTTGTATGCTTTGTTATTAATTGATGTTGAGTATGAGAGTGACTGGATCTCTTTTGCCATGAATTATAATGTCTAGTCAGTCCTTGATCTTCAGGGGTGCTCTGCATTTATGTTTTGCGGTCTCAGAAAGGGCTAGCGAGATACCATTTTGTCATATTATATCATGATTGTTTTGAAAAAGTGTTGTCATCCGAGATATCTTATTATTGCTCGCTAGTTGATTATGCCATTGATATGAGTAAATGTGAGACCTAAACATTATTGTGAATATGGTTAGTTCATAATCTCTGCTGAAAACATGAATGTTGGCTATACATATTTGCAACAACAAGATCAAACAGAGTTTGTAAAAGTTTTTCTTTGTCACTTTCAGTTTGCCAACTGAATTGCCTGAGGACAAGCAATGGGTTAAGCTTGGGGGAGTTGATACGTCTCCATCGTATCTACTTTTCCAAACTCTTTTGCCCTTGTTTTGGACTCTAATTTGTATGATTTGAATGGAACTAACCCGGACTGACAATGTTTTCAGCAGAATTTCCATGGTGTTATTTTTGTGCAGAAATCAAAGTTCTCGGATTGACCTGAAAATTTACGGAGAATTTTTGTGGAATATATAAAAAAATACTGGCACAAGAATTAACCAGAGGGGGGCCACCCAGAGGCCACAAGCCCTGGGGGCGCACCCTGCAGGCTTGTGGGCCCCTTGGACCTCCTCCGACCCTAATTCCAACTCTATAAGTACCTATTCGCGGAGAAAAAAATCAGAGAGATGGATTCATCGCGTTTTACGATACGGAGCCGCCACTGCCTCCTGTTCTTCATCGGGAGGGTTGATCTCGAGTCCGTTCGGCGCTCCGGAGAGGGGGATTCGTCACCATCATCATCATCAACCTTCCTCCATCACCAATTTCATGATGCTCATCGCCGTGAGTGAGTAATTCCATCATAGGCTTGCTGGACGGTGATGGGTTGGATAGGATTTATCATGTAATCGAGTTAGTTTTGTTAGGGTTTGATCCCTAGTATCCACTATGTTCTGAGATTGATGTTGCTATGACTTTGCTATGCTTAATGCTTGTCACTAGGGCCCGAGTGCCATGATTTCAGATCTGAAACTATTATGCTTTCATGAATATATGTGTGTTCTTGATCCTATCTTGCAAGTTGTAGACACCTATTATGAGTTATGATCAGCATACCCCCAAGGTGACAATAATTGGGATTCTTTCCGGTGATTACCGTAGTTTGAGGAGTTCATGTATTCACTAAGCGCTAATGCTTTGGTCCGGTTCTCTATTAAAAGGAGGGCTTAATATCCCTTAGTTTCCATTAGGACCCCGCTGCCACGGGAGGGTAGGACAAAAGATGTCACGCAAGTTCTTTTCCATAGGCACGTATGATTATATACGGAATACATGCCTACATTATATTGATGAATTGGAGCTAGTTCTGTGTCACCCTAGGTTATGACTGCTACATGAAGAATATTATCCAACACAATTATCATTGCCAATCCAATGCCTATGAGCTTTTCACATATTGATCTTTGCTAAGTTACTTTCGTTGCTACTGCTGTTACAATCACTACAAAACTGCTACTATTACTTTTGCCACTGTTACCATTACTTCCATACTACTTTGCTACTAAACACTTTGTTGCAGATATTAAGTCTTTTAGGTGTGGTTGAATTGACAACTCAACTGCTAATACTCATGGATATTCTTTGGCTCCCCTTGTGTCGAATAAATAAATTTGGGCTGAATACTCTACCCTCGAAAACTGTTGCGATCCCCTATACTTGTGGGTTATCAAGGAGCTCCGCGTTCCATGGCCGGCTTGTCTATTCGCCGGCTGTGTCTCTCTTGCACTTGTTCGGCTTGCGTGCGTCGATGAGGTAGTAGGCGTTGTGGTTGCACAAGGCTTTGCTGACGATGAAGGGGCCCTCCCAAGGGGAGGCCAGTTTGTGCTGGCCGGCTTGCTGCTCGATGAGTCGGAGTACAAGGTCGCCCTCGCGGAATGCGAGGGGCTTGATCTTCTTGCTATGGTAGTGTCGTAGGTTTTGTTGGTAGATGGTCGATCAGCTGAGGGCCAATAGGTGCGCCTCCTCGAGCAGGTCAATGCCATCTTCGTGGGCCTCCTTGGCTTCGGCTTCTGTGTACATGGTGACCCAGGGCGAGTCGAACTCGACATCGGTCGGGATGTCGCACGGACCCAGCTGGCTTGCGACTGGGCCGCGGGGAGCCGGACCAGATGAAGCCGTCCGGCCGCGCCGTCCGGATGGCGGGGGGAAGGTCTTGCCGGCGCCGAACGTCTGGAGCCGGCTCGCCGCTCAAGTCATCGCCAGTCGTCAGGGCGCGGTCGCGCCAAGTTCGGGTTCTCCCGGACTGGGCTTCGCTGGCGCGCGGAGAAGATGCTTGTTGGGTGTCCCGGTGCTCACGGTCCCTGGCGCGGTGCGAGCCGGACGCCGCAGGAGCGTCGAGGCGGTTTTGCTGCGTGTTCGCCTCGACGAGCAGCTCGCGCATGCGCTGCAGGCGCTCCTGCAACTCCACGCCCTGCAGAAGCTCCAGGCCAACGGCGGCCGCCTCCGCGGCACGCATGTTCTTGACGGGGGTCTCGTAGATGGGCGGGATCGCGCCCAACGCGCGACCGATGGCGCTGCCACGGGTCCGCACCTCGGCGACCCGGCTAGGCTCTGCCGCGGCCGGCGTCAAGCCGTACGCGGCGTCGCACTCCCGCTGGGTGGACTCCAACCGACGTTGCGTAGCAGCAAGCACCGTGGCCTCATCCAGCAGGCGCACGCGCTCATCATCGAGCCGGGCCCTGGCCTGGGTGGCATCGACGTTGGTGGTGATGGGGATGCTGAGGTTCTAAAGCGTTGCGCGCAGCGGGGCAGCCATGCTTGCGCGAGCGGCTGCGGCCTTGGCCGCGGCAGCCTTCTTCGTGGTGCTGGACGAAGAGGAAGCGGAGCCGATGGTGAGCACCTGTTGGTGCAATATCTACCTACCTTGTGTTTTGGAGACTGTTGACAGAAACAGGTATGGACTAATTTGTTTGCGATCGCATAGAGAGTAAAGTCCATACACAACCGAGTAGTATGCTGTCTCCAGTGCAGAGTTCGAGGAACTTCACCGAAGCATATCTACGTTGCAGAGAAGAACAAGCTATATCTGTTGAAGTGATAGAGTTGAGAAGATTAATGTGAAGAAATCGACCCCTCGAAAGTTTTTCTGCTGAAGCGAAGCTTTTGTTTCGATACTGTCATTCGAAGAAATTGACTGTTGTGATTGAAGTCGAAGACAAAGTGAAGACGTAGCATTCATTTCGTTTTTCTTCTTTCAGTCTGTCGAGTCATAGGACCTCCGTACTATTAAGGGGGGTATAGGATCTCGATGCTTAGATCAGCTGTGATGCTTAGCCACAACCTATGAAAGATGCGAGAGAAATCTCTTTGTGTTCCGAGTAAATACTTGCCAGCAAGAGACTGTGATCTTCTTCGCTGCGAGAGATTTGCCTCGGACCGAGGAGTTAGCATTTCTTGCTCCGCAAGAAATGTTATCGTTGTGCTCAAAACCGACCGTTGGAATCATGTCATTCGGCCATTGGCTGAGGCCGATGTCCAATTTGGTCATTTCCTATCTGGGAAGTCTGCGGCTATAAATAGCCACCCCGCTCCAACGTTATCTGTTGGCTGCTCCGCTTGAGATTTCTGAGAAGATTGATTTGAGCAACCCCTCTCCGAGTGATTTGAGTTTAAGATCCACAGAGAGAAAACCAAGAGCCCAAACTTAGACAGTGGTTTAGCATCACAGTAGTTCTGAGTGAGAGTTCTTATACCTATTACTCTTGAGAACTGCGCACTCTCTAGATGGATAGGTTTGGCTTCGAGTGTTGAAGAGTTGTTGTCTTCACCGAGCCTGATCTTCAGCAACCAAGAGTGATTGTGGTTCGCGAAGGTCGACCGAAGGTTTGGAGATCGCCGACAAGGATCTACGATGAGTGAAATCAACCTGAGTCTGATCAGCTTTGTGTTGAAGGAGAATAGGGTGAAGAGAGTTTATCTTCCGTGTTAAGTCACAGCCCCTCCAACCAGATGTAGCCCTTCGGCAGAAGGGTGAAATGGTCTACCAAATCTCTCTGTCGCCATTGAGCACCACTGGTTATTTCTATTCTACTGCAATTCATTCAGTAGTTCTTATTCGTGCTTTGTGTCGATAGTTTTCTTGATCAGTCTATTCTGTTTATTTCATTTCATGTATCAGTTCCTTGACAATTTCTGTATTCTTTCTTTACCGTCTTGTGTTTCAGTCACACTTGTAATATCCGTGAGGTGCTACTCATTTTATCTTTGGCATGTTGTGTCTTATCCTGTTACATCTGTTTGCTTGTTGTGTAACTCTCGCCATAGTTAAACCCGTTATCCATCAAGCTCACACTGTTGTAAATGCCTTCCTCGTAGAATATGCTTCTGACGAAGAGGACTGAATTAATTTACTTCCTTCGCCTTTCTATTCCGCTGCTGTGATTGGGTTGAGTTTCATAGCTTTCGAAAGAAAATTTGAATCTCCCATTCACCCCCTCTGGTCGATATACCCTCGGTCCTAACAATTGGTATCAGAGCGGGTACTCCCTGTCTCTGTTTATTAAAGGTCTAACATCCTTGGAGTTTTGAGTATGTCGTATGCAGGTAGATCCTCGCACTCTGAAAGATTTCCTATCTTTGATGGAAATGACTATCTGTACTGGAAGAAACGGATGAGAATCAGAATTCATGCTATCGACTATGATCTATGGCAGATTGTGGAAGATGGTTACACCATTCAACACCCTGATGCTCTATCTTCTAATGACAAGGCTATGATGCGTCTGGATGCACAAGCGAAAGATATCATCTGTGCAAGTATCTCAAAGAACGTATTCATTCGGTTCTAAAACCTTAACATAGCAAAGCAACGCTGGGATGCTATCAAAAATGTTCACGAAGAATTTATCTCCAGAACAGACTCCCATTGTCAAATGCTTCACGCCATGTTCACTGGGTTCAGAAGTCTTCAAAAGGAAAGTGTGATGGAACTCATAGATAGGCTGACTGACATTGTTGAAAGACTTCGCCAACGAGGAGTAACCGATGTCACCGATAAAGATGTGGTGAACAAGCTGTTAAGTGCACTTGATGAATCATTCGATTCTATAGTAGCCAAAATCAAACAAAGACCTGACTATGAAGAGCTTCACTATGTTGAGGTCATGACACTGTTGTTGATTCACGAAGAAAAGATGAAGCTGGAAAATGCAAATCAAGAATCTTCTTCGGAAAGTGAAGGAGAAATTCTCTCACACTATGGCAGTTCTGAAGAAGAAGAAGATGTTGAGAATCAACACACTAGCACAAGAGAATTGGAAATGCTCACACAACAGCTAAGTGATCTTAGAAGACAAAACTTATATCTTGTGAATGATGACGAAGATGAGGTGCCTGAATCCTCAAGACAGTTACCTCTGAAAGAAATGAAGTGCTTCAAATGCAAACAATTCGGTCATGTCATAGCGGATTGTCCTTGCTGGGATGAAGCACCTAGTAATCATTGGAAGCATCTTCATTGCAATGGCTTTGCTCGAATGGATCGTCACACTAAGCTCTTGAAGAAAAAGGAGCCCGCTTCATCCTCTTCGATGAGACCAGTCACTGACATAAATGCCAGAGCAATCATTGATTCCAACATGAAGAAAATCTCTCAGCTGAACAAAGCCTGTACCAACCTGACTCTTGACTCCGAAGAAGAGACAACCGATACTGATTCAGATGATGAAGAATTCTATAAAAGGATTGGAAGAAGTAATGCATATGTTGCTATTGAATCATCGAAGAAGTTCAGCGAATCATATACTGATGATGATGCTTCAAGTAATAATGATTCAAGCGATGATGAACCAATCACCTTTTGTCTCATGGCAAAATCTTCAAAGGATCAGGTATCTGCCAAACACCTTAGATCCATGGATGAATACTCTCCTGAATACATATCTTATGCCAAGCTGGTCAAGATTGCTAAATCTCAACATGATGAACTAGAAATGCTTGAAAGAAATCTCAGGAAAACTGAAGGATTACTGGTCGAAGAGATGGAGAAGAATCAAAAGTTGATTGAAGAGCAAGACACTTTTTCATCAACTATTGATTATCTCACCATTCGATATGACTCACTCTCAGCTGACTATGAGGGTTTATCAAATGAACTCCTCAACAGGAATTAGGAACTCGTGTCACTGAAAGAGTCTCATAACGAGTTGGTTTTATAGAAAGCTTCTCTCTTCGCCGAGCAATTCATTCAAATTCCTGATGATTTTGTTCCTCCGTGCTTAACATGTCTAGAACGTAGCAATGCTAAGTCTCATGCTGAAACTTCTGATACTACCAAAAGGAATATTGCTACTACTGAAATTGGTACTACTAACCCCTCTTCCGAGGACTTTGCTGCTATTACTGAAGAAAATTGCAGGTTAAAGGGATTACTTGAGACTGGTATGCTAAGGAGCCTGAAAGGGCATCAAACCTTATGTGATGTGCTCAAGAAGTCCATTCTGAAAAAAAATCCTCAGAAGGAAGGGCTAGGTTTCGAAAAGAAACTCAATGTGGATGGGTCCTATTGGACTCCAGAGCAATATCCTCGAACAACGTGGGTTCGTGCAAAGAGTAAAATCCTCGAACCTAAAACTTTGACTGGTTATCATTCGCCCATTCCTGTTGATACTAACAAGTTGAATGACTCAAATTACAAACTGTTCAAGCAACAAAATGGTAAAGTTTTTGCTCGATATGTTGGTGCAAACTGCAGGGCAGGCTCACCCAAGAAGCAAATTTGGGTGAAGAAAAGTGTCGTTGAAAATCTATCTGTTACTACTAATCTGACTGTGCAGGATAATCCTCGACAAAGGAATGGCTACCATTCACAGCCTAATCGAATGTCATTTTCGAATGATTATCACCCTCATCTACGTCAAAAGGAGTACATGCGCATATCTTCTAATCATTACACTCATGTATCTGGAAACAACTTCAATGCCTATTCTTATGATTATTATCATAGTGCTCAGGTATCTCTTAGAACACGTCGAAGAAATATCCCAAGTCAGGCGAAGCAAATGAGATCCTTACCTCCCACGCAAATGTGGGTTGTGAATAAGAACTAATCATTTCTTGCAGGAAACACTCTCAGGGATATCTCTTGCTCATCTTATGCCCTGAGTTCAATTATTGTTGGTGCTTATCTTTCTGTGCTCTCTCTCATGGTGTTTGTGGTTGTCCTATTTTTTAGTTTTGTGTTTTGAATCTGTTTTTCTTCTGGTCTTTTCTCGTTCGTCGTGTCATAATCATGCACCTTGATCTGAAGAAGATTTCTTTCCGATGTCCTTGGTCACGAATTAAATCATCCTTAATATTTTATCTATTTTGGCGTTTGCCCTTCCTCAAACCCTTCGGCATCCAGTTCAGTTACCGAGATTTTTGCAGGAAACGGCTGACACATGCCCATGATCTCTTCATCGTGATCTCGTCCATTGAATGTGGAATGTCCCGTGTTTTTCGTCCGTAGATTTTGGAGTGGGCGGTTTCTCCTTCAGACTATTTATACCCCCTCTCGAGGCCTCTTCTTCCTCAGTTTCCTCTCTGTTCGACCTCTCCTCTCGCTCTTTGTCCGGGCCCGAGCTCGTAGCAGCATCGGCGTCAAGCCTCGCCATGCAACTCCGGTGGAGCTCCATCGCCGGTGGTCGCGCCAGTGCGGTAACCTCTCTCTTCCGCACTATCGTAGTCGATCTGTTTCGCCAAGTTAGGGCATTCAGATCTGGAACTGGCTCTACTCCCTTCTTGTTCTAAAGCAGTTCATCCCGACGCCATTTATCCTAGGTTATTTCCTTGTGGTAGATCTTTAGGGTTCAATAAGCTATGACTTGTACGATTTGTAGTTGTTCCTCATGCTAGTCTCCTGAATCTGGGTTCACTGTATGTATCGAAAGATTAGAGGATTGGTTATGTCAAACTTTAGGCATACTACAATTTACTCAATGATATCTTGCAAATACATGCCTTGTATCCCATGCCTCTTCCTGTAAAACCATCTGTTTTGAGTTAAAATTTCCTCTGTGCATGCTTGTGACTTCTTCTGTGTTTTCTTTTGAATTTGTGTTTTTCTCTCAGGAGCGGTCATGGAAAATAATTCGGATGAGCATTCTGGTTCAGAGGAAGAAATCCCTCAACAGCCAAGGGTGGCTGACAAAGCAAAAATGGTAGAAAGAAAATCAGCAAAGCCACCAAGAGCGTCGAAGAAAAAGGCCGAATCAGAATCTGCTGAAGACGATGATGATCTGCCCTCAGCACAAAGCCAGCCATAGGATGAGCTTGCCACAGACTCCAAAACCATGTTCTCTGATGGAAATCCCAAATAGGGTGGCCGAGGAAGAGAAAGGAATACTGCGGCTGCAATGTCTGATCAGAAAACTTACAGAACTCCACCTGGAGTGGAAACTGCTTAGGAAAGGAATAACAGATTGCAAAAGATTCGCCGTCACTGGGCGAAGAAATGGTTCAATTATGAGAACGTCCGAAGGAAATACCAAATCATGTTTGCATTCACTCCACCCTGAAATGATTGCATTGCAGAAGGCTGCCTAGGGCAAGACGATGAAAAAGTGAGGCCGGCACCGCCTCCCAATGCCAATGCTGATTCTTTGAAAACCATAGCAGATTTTCCCGAAGAAGTTGCAAAGAGGGGAAAGGCTAAGGCCAAGCGTGAGGCTAGACTTGCGAAGAAGAACCAAGTAGAACAGCGAAATGTTGAGTTAACTCAACAGGATGTGATGGAAAAGAAGGAAAGGGCGTCTGCCCGTAAAGAAAAGAAGAAGAGGAAGTCTGTTTCTCCTCGAGCTTCGAAGAAGAACTCCGTTGCAAGCAAATCCAGGAAAGCTGCACCTACCTCGTCTGATGAGGATTCGTCTGATGGCAGTGCTGGCGAATAAATTCCCATGTATGATCAGAAAGCACTGCTTGACAAGCCATACCAGACCCCATCTCCTGCAAAGATTACGCCACCAGTGAGATCTTCACCAAGACTTGCTCCTGTCCCCTCTGATAAACCTTCTGGTTCTGCTACCCCAAATGCAAAGGGAAAATTGATTACTGATGAGAAAGCTGTTGCGTCTGCCAAGAAGGCAAAGAAAATCATTCCTGCTTCCACAGAGGAATATGATTTTGATCTGATATTCGACATCATTGAAGGTGCCTCCTATGATGCCAATCTAGCTGAGTTGGATACTTTGGGTCTGCCAGAAGATGTTACCAAGATGTAGCCAAGCACTTCACTGACCTGAAAGAAATCACCAAAGAACTTAATCAAGCTGTCGAAGATAAGAAGCTTCTGGAGAAGATGAGAAGAGAAGCAAAGTCTGAGTCTGAAAGAAAAGATGTTAACAAGGCTATTCTTGAGACCACCAAAGCTCTCACTACCATGAGAAACAACAAGATTGATTGGCACTCCAGGATGAAGATGGATGTCTCTCAGCTTTGTGATCGCAGAATCGAAGAGATTAAGAGACAAGAAGCTCTTGCTCGACGCAGAGAGAAAGAAGAGAAACGTGTAAGAGCACATGCTAGAGCATTAAAGCCAAAAGAGACTAAGGATCATCGTATCCAAACTGTTTCTTCAGATGCACCCATTGATGCAAGTGTTCCTCTTCAACAGATTCCACCATCCCCTCGTCCCGAGGAAGTAACCGAGCAACAAGTTGAGACTGTAGTAGTTCCTACCTCAGTCGAACAAGAAGGTGATGTTGTGGATATGTATCTTGTCAATCCTGATGAAGTAAATGCTGCACCCGAGCAAAATGCTTTCGAAGAAAAGATTGACGAAGAGATTGAGATGGAAAAGGCAGTCCCATCGCCTATGAAAGAAGTTCATGTTGAACCCTCTGGATCCACTAAGGAGGGTGAGAAGATTGAGGGGGAGCAAGTTGCTTCCCAAGGTACTACCCCTACGGTCTCTTCATCAGGTGCTCCTACCCCGATGGAAGTTGACCCTGCTCCTGGTTCTTTGGCTTCACAGCCAGAACATGAAGAAAAGAAGTTTGAAGAGCCCATGGCTCACGAGGAAAAAGATGAAGAAGTTGCAACACCAGCTCTGTCCCACCAGTTTGTATCACCAGTTCTGCCATAACAGACTGAAGGAGAACAAGCTGAGACACTTGTGTCTAAAGATGTTTTTGTGCCGCCACCAGTAGATGAGTCACCGAAAGAAAAGGCCCTTGTGCCTGAATCTGAGAAAGCCGCTGAAGGAGTTCCAGTGAAGAAGAATGACAATCAGTCCAGTGACCCCAAGCCATCTGCTTCAGATACTGTGTCAAGGCCTCATGTGCCATTGAAGCCCGTCGATGAAAATGCTTCAGTCTCTGAAGGAGTACAGCCAATGGAGATTAGTGTGGAAGTACTCAAGAAAAATCCTCAAGAATCTTTCCCGCTGTTTTCAGCTGAGTATGGCCCCAATGGCCCCGCCTTCAACGAACAGCTTCACTCTGCGAAGCTTGCATTCTTTGAGGTCAGCCCGTATGAAGGAAAAAGGACTTCATTGTCCCCCAGGTTCTGGACAGAAGAGCAGGCAATCTATTATGCTCGAATCTTGTTTGGCAAGCACAGGATTTTTAATCATAAGATATTGAACTTCGCCAAGCTCAAAGGAATGCCCTCCTTCCACAATGCAATTGATCACATTGAACATGCTCTCCTGAAGGGATTCATGCGTTTCAACCATGACTGGAACAAGGAGGTTATTCTTCAGTTCTATGCCACGCTATACATCACAGGAGAAATGGCAAATCCTTCATCATGGACGCTTGAATGGATGACTGGCAGAGAGAGAATCAAGTGCTCGGTAGATCATTTTCTGGCCCTGATAAATTTACCTCAATGTGAATTTGAGAATGACAGAGAACACAGACTGCATTTCTGGGATGTATCTGAAGCTCAACTCCATGTCTTGATGGATTCCACCTTGGTGGGCGATGAATGCGTTGAAGTTGATCCGAAGAAGTTGGCCTACGACAACAAAGTGCTATTCCACATTTTGTGCAATACCATCACGCCAACAAACCGGCCCAACTCCATCAAAGGCATCGTAGGAAATGCTCTTGTTGCAATATCTCAGGGAATCAAGTTTGACATTCCTGACCTTTTCATTCGGAATCTGGCAAGTGTTGTAGATAGCCCTCAGTCTCTAAAGCCCTATGCTCCTTGGATTATGTATGCCATTGAGCAGCTCACAAATGAACAATTCTTCTGGGCCTATGAACCGAAGGTATTCATGCCACCTGTCCGTGACACTCTGCGCATTGTGAAGGAATACAGAAAAGGGAAGGAACATGTTGATGCTACTGCAACTGCTTCTGCTTCTAAGAATGTACCGAAGGTTAAAGAAGCCCATGTTGAAGTTCCTCGAGAGGAAAATCCATCAATATATGAGATTTGCATTCGCACTCAGCAGACCCTGGAAAGGCATATCAGAATGGATAGAAAGGAAAAGATGGAATTGCTAGCTGAACTGAATATGCTTCATAATCACACCCGGCAAATTCTTCTGCATGAGAAGGAGGCAAGGAAGAGATCATGGACCTTGCTGACAAAGCATTACTCTCACAAGGATCTAGCCAAGAAGGGTCTACTCAAATACTATGAATATCTGGACTTGCTTGTAGTACTGCGTGTCCGAAGACAAACTCCAGAGCTCCCGAAGCATTCTGCTTCGACGGATCTGTTGTTTGTTAACCATGATGATGAAATCAAGGACACTACTGGCACTCGTATCCACAAGCCAGATGCACATCCCTCGAAGCCCCTCAAAGCCAAGGCTGCTACTCCTGCTTCTTCCTCGACCATTCCGCATTCTTCTGACTCTGGTTCTTCAAGTGGTTTCAACTCTGACTCAGAAGATTCTCCTTCGGAGTAATTCCTCGCGTGTTCTCTCTTTCCTTTTTTTGACACTTGTTGACAAAAAGGGGGAGAATAACATCGAGTGATAGTTTATCGGGGTTTGCAGGGGATTTTGCTTCGATGTTTTGCTTCAAAATTTTATTTGGTTTCGCAATGGTGGTGTTGAAACACTCGATCATCATGTAATGTTAATAACCCATGGCTGCAATATCATCTGCTCCGCAATCTTTGTCTGCAGGTGCCTTCGACTTTTTATCTCTTGATTGTTTATTATCGGAAATCTTCTATCTTACAGGGACAAAACAATTGCTCCACGAAGAAGAACAGAGAACCATCAAATGTTGATGTTACATTGGAGCACGATATGATTCACAATTATTTGTTGGATAAGCTCTTATTGCTATTTTTCATTATCTAACCGTGCAGGAAGTTTAAAGTCATCTATATGATTGTCAAAGAGTTTTTCCTCGCAAATATCATTTGAATCATCTCTTTTGCAGGAAAACCACCTACAAAGCATATCCACTCTGAGCTATGAATTATTATTCGATCCTGCTTTGATCATGTTGAATATCTAACATGCAGGAAAACTATATCTCGTGTGGATTCAAATTGTGTTCTGAGAAAACCTTCATGACTTATCCTTGCCACAAAACTCACATGTTATTTCACTTCTAACCCTTGTCGAAGTTTTGTGACAGGAACTACCTCAGACACCATCGAGTGCATTGAAAGAACTCCAGGATGAAATCCGATGTCAATGCCACTCATACGAAGAAAAATACTTTCTACCAAACCAAAGCACATCTTAAGGGGGAGAATATCTCTTCTTCGTAATTATATCTCGTTGTTCATTAATCTTCGCATTACATTTCACTCATTATATATCATTCGATGTGATATGTTTTGTCAACAATCATCCAAAAAGGGGGAGATTGTTGGTGCAATATCTACCTACCTTGTGTTTTGGAGACTGTTGACAGAAACAGGTATGGACTAATTTGTTTGCGAGTGCATACAGAGAGTAAAGTCCATACACAACCGAATAGTATGCTGTCTCCGGTGCAGAGTTCGAGGAACTTCACCGAAGCATATCTGCATTGCAGAGAAGAACAAGCTATATTTGTTGAAGTGATAGAGTTGAGAAGATTAATGTGAAGAAACCAACCCCTTGAAAGTTTTTCTGCTGAAGCGAAGCTTTTGTTTCGATACTATCGTCTGAAGAAATTGACTGTTGTGATTGAAGTCGAAGACAAAGTGAATACATAGCATTCATTTTGTTTTTCTTCTTTCAGTCTGTCGAGTCATAGGACCTCCGTACTATTAAGGGGGGTATAGGTTCTTGATGCTTAGATCAGCTGTGATGCTTAGCCACAACCTATGAAAGATGCGAGAGAAATCTCTTTGTGTTTCGAGTAAATACTTGCTAGCAAGAGACTGTGATCTTCTTCGCTGCGAGAGATTTGTCTCAGACCGAGGAGTTAGCATTTCTTGCTCTGCAAGAAATGTTACCGTTGTGCTCAAATCCGACCGTTGGAATCGTGTCGTTCGGCCATTGGCTGAGGCCGATGTCCAATTTGGTCATTTCCCATCTGGGAAGGCTGCGGCTATAAATAGCCACCCCGCTCCAACGTTATCTGTTGGCTGCTCCGCTTGAGATTTCTGAGAAGATTGATTTGAGCAACCCCTCTCCGAGTGATTTGAGTTTAAGATCCACAGAGAGAAAACCAAGAGCCCAAACTTAGACAGTGGTTTAGCATCACAGTAGTTCTGAGTGAGAGTTCTTGTACCTATTACTCTTGAGAGCTGCGCACTCTCTAGACGGATAGGTTTGGCTTCGAGTGTTGAAGAGTTGTTGTCTTCACCGAGCCTGATCTTCAGCAGCCAAGAGTGATTGTGGTTCGCGAAGGTCGACAGAAGGTTTGGAGATTGCCGACAAGGATCTACGACGAGTGAAATCAACCTGAGTCTGATCAGCTCTGCGTTGAAGGAGAATAGGGTGAAGAGAGTTTATCTTCCGTGTTAAGTCAAAGCCCCTCCAACCAGATGTAGCCCTTTGGCAGAAGGGTGAACTGGTCTACAAAATCTCTCTGTCGCCATCTAGCACCACTGGTTATTTCTATTCTACTGCAGTTCATTCAGTAGTTCTTATTCGTGCTCTGTGTTGATAGTTTTCTTGATCAGTCTATTCTGTTTATTTCATTTCGTGTATCAGTTCCTCGATAGTTTCTGTATTCTTTCTTTACCGTCTTGTGTTTCAGTCATACTTGTAATATCCGTGAGGTGCTACTCATTTTATCTCTGGCATGTTGTGTCTTATCCTGTTGCATCTGTTTGCTTGTTGTGTAACTCTCGCCGTAGTTAAACCCGTTATCCATCAAGCTGGCACCTTTGTAAATGCCTTCCTCGTAGAATATGCTTTTGACGAAGAGGACTGAATTAATTTACTTCCTTCGTCTTTCTATTCCGTTGCTGTGATTGGGTTGAGTTTCATAGCTTTCAAAAGAAAATTTGAATCTCCCATTCACCCCCTCTGGTCAATATACTCTCGGTCCTAACAGCACCTCCACGCGGGTGCAGAGATCCGCCACATCGCTGGAGATGTCGCCGCCAATGGGGACGGGCGAGTCGGTGACGCTGAGCACCTCATTGGGGTACTCGTCGGGGGCGAGCGCGACGGGGACGCGCGGCGCACCGAAGGGGACAATGGACGTGTCCGTGAAGCTGGCCGGCGCCGCGCCAAGCGCGGGGACCGGGCCACGCATGATGCGCTCGCCAGAGTCGGTGAAGGGCCTCGTCTGGAACGTGACTCCGGCCGGTGCCTTGAGCTGCCCCACGGTGGGCACCAACTGTCGTGGTGATCTCACAGCAGATGCCATGGGCTGGCTAAAAGAGAGGATAGACACAAGGGCACCTGTGGGCTCCAGAGGCGAGGTTGGCACGAGCAAGTATGTGACACGAGACGTACCTAGGTTTGGGGCTCTCCGGAGAGATAACACCCCTAGTCCTGCCGAGTGTGGTTTATATGAAGTGGATACAGGCTTGCTCCTAGAGCTGTTCTAGGGAGGAGGGAAGACAGGCCAGTGCATAGGCTGCTCCCTCTCCGTGTGTGCATGTGAGTTCTACTGATGATCGCCTGTTGGCTGCCCGCGTACATGGAGGGCTCCTGATGGTAATGTTACATGGGCGTGGGGCCCTGGTGTCAGTGTCTAGGAGCTGGCAGTGGGGGCCGCCGGGTCTACCGGGTCCATCGAGTGCGGGTGTCGTCGGGTCCGCCGGGTGCGGGCCATACTGGGGCTGCCGGGCGTGGGTACAGCCGGCTGCTGGGTACTGTGGCATGCCTCGCGAGGCGTCATGGGACGGTCAGCGCTGCCCTACTACAGGGTCATGCCCCCAGGACACCGCCCGCCCCGGGCGAGGGCGTGGGAGCGCCGCTACCGCACTCGCCGGGGCCGGTGTAAAGGAGGGAGCATTGTAGCCATGCTTGCTTGTCGTCGGGGTTGACTTCTCGTGGACGGCCGACATGCGCTTGCCGCCTGGCTGGGTCACGGCACCCGGCCGGCCCACGCTGGGGAGCCAGCCAGGGGCAAGCCGGATTGAGGGGCTGTGCCAGCCCCGAAGTTTTTGAAAGAGATCCGGGTTCCGCTGCCTGCCCGGGGGCCTTCCCCCCGATAGATATGTATATCAATTCGGGGGTGAATCACAGGGACGTGATTAGGGGGGAAATATTAGCTGTCAAAGGAGAGGGTAAGATTTCTTTTGCGATCGCTTCTATTTTGGAAGGCAACTCCGATATTGGGGAAAGGAGAGAGAGCAGTTTTGGGATGACTATTATCGGAGGGAAGGAGTATCAGGTGGATGAAGATTTCAGCAAGATTAAGGGGAGACAAATAAGAAGTGCGATTTCCTTTTGGAAACTAACAATTCATGACAATTTATTCTTTGGGGACTATCTCAATTTCTCCCTGTTTCCCTCTCTGGAGGGGGATAGAGGGTTCTATTTCAAGACGGGGAGATGGTTCTTTGGTTCATCGAACTTTCCTATAGCAGAGAAGGTTGTACCCAAAAACATTTACCTGCACTCGGGTGGTTCGCCCATGGCGAGTAGGAAGGAGGCGGTGGAGAGCGGGGTAGGGGGCCTAGAGAGGGGAGAGGTCTCTAGAGGAGTGGCGGCTCAGTCCGCGGGGCTGCAATCACCGACGGCAACCAAAGGGAGGGTGACCTTTGATTCTGCCATTACCCCAGATAGCAAGGGGAAGTCGACGCCGAGGCGCCCTCGGGCTGATGGCTCGGCTTTGATCATCGACATGGAGGCTGCAGGAGGGCGATCAGCGGCTTCTTGGTGGTCGGGTGATTACTATCGCCCTACCAAGTGAACCCGTGGGTCATCGTCGATGATCTTCGCGGATCATCGGCTTGGAAGCTGCAAGGGACGGTCACCATTCAGGAGGTGTCCAGCGGCGACGGGAGGTTCATCCTAAACCTCTCCACCGAGGAAGACCGATGTTTCATCTTGAAGGCCCAGCCATTGCACTATAAGCGCGATGGAATCATCTTCGCTGAGTTTGATGCAAAGGGAAACCCAGCGGAGGTGGACCTTGGCATAATGGCAATCTGGGTACAGGTTCACGATCTCCCGTTTGATCTCAAAACCGAGAGTATGGGCTACACTTTAGGAGACCAAATTGGCAAGGTGATTGTCGTATCTCATAGAAACCATTTGATATTAGAGAAATACTTGTGTATACGGGTAGAAATTTCACTACATGAACCTCTTAAGACAACGGTAAAATTTACTCCGTTGGGTAGCACTAAGAGTATTCAGTATGATATTCGGTACGACAAACTTCCTTTGTACTGTGAGTGTTGTGGGATTGTAGGCCACACTTCAGAGCATTTCTGTATTATACCAAAAGAGAAAAGAGTAGTTGCTTTCCCAAAAAATCTTAGTGTAGAAGCATATTGGAAAGGAATAGGTGCAAGTAAGAGAGCGATTTTGTTCACCGGCTGTCAGTGTCAAAACCGGCGGATCTCGGGTAGGGGGTTGATGGCTCGTGTCCGCGTCAGTTTTTCCCCGAAGAGGAAGGGATGATGCAGCACAGCTACGGTAGGTATTTCCCTCAGTGATGAAACCAAGGTTAGCAAACCAGTAGAAGAATCAAGCAACACTATGTAAATGGTACTTGCACACAAAGAACAAATACTTGCAACCCGACGCGTAAGAGGGGTTGTCAATCCCTCTCGGGTAAAAGATAGATTGGTTTGTATGATTTTGGATAAATAGATCTCGCGATAGAACAAAATAAAATAAATAAAGAAAAAGTGCAGCAAGGTATTTTTGGTTTTTAGAATAATAGATCTAAAAACAAAAGCAAATAAAAATAGATCTCAAGGCAAATATGATAAAGAATAGACCCTGGGGCCATAGATTTCACTAGTGGCTTCTCTCGAGAAAATAGCATACGACGGGTAAACAAATTACTGTTGGGCAATTGATATAACTTCAAATAATTATGATGATATCCACACAATGATCATTATATAGCCATCACGTCCAAGATTAGCAGACCGACTCCTGCCTGCATTTACTACTATTACTCCACACATCGACCGCTATCCAGCATGCATCTAGTGTATTAAGTTCATGAAAAACGGAGTAATGCAATAAGAATGATGACATGATGTAGACAAGATCTATTCATGTAGGAATAGACCCCATCTTGTTATCCTTAATAGCAATGATCAATACGTGTCTTGCTGCCCCTTCTGTCACTGGGAAAGAACACCGCACGACCGAACCCATCACAAAGCACCTCTTCCCATGGCAAGAAAAATCGATGTAGTTGACCTAACTAAACCAAAGATTCGAAGAAGAAACACGAGGCTATGAGTAATCATGCATATAAGAGATCAAAGAAACTCAAATAACTTTCATGGATAAATAGATCTGATCATAAACTCAAAGTTCATCAGATCCCAACAAACACACTGCAAAAAGAGTTACATCAAATAGATCTCCAAGAGACCATTGTATTGAGAATCAAAAGAGAGAGAGGAAGCCATCTAGCTACTAACTACGGACCCGTAGGTCTACAATGAACTACTCACACATCATCGAAGAGGCACCAATGAGGATGATGAACCCCTCCGTGATGGTGTCTAGATTGGATCTGGTGGTTCTGGAACTTGCGGCTGCTGGAATTGTATTTCATCGACTCCCCTAGGTTTTTTGGATTTTCGGGGTATTTATAGAGCAAAGAGGTAGTGTGGGAGGCGGCTGAGGTGGGCACAACCCACCAGGGCGCGCCTGGGCCCCCAGGCGCGCCCAGGTGGGTTGTGCTCCCCTCGGAGCCCCCCTCTGGTACTTCTTTGGCCCAACAGGTGTCTTCTGGTCCAGAAAAAATCTCCAAAAAGTTTCGCTGCATTTGGACTCCGTTTGGTCTTGATTTTCTGCGAAGTAAAAAACAAGCAAAAAACAGCAACTGGCACTGGGCACTATGTCAATAGATTAGTCCCAAAAAATGATATAAAGTTGCTATAAAATGATTGTAAAACATCCAACAATGATAATATAACAGCATGGAACATGCAAAAATTGTAGATACGTTGGAGACGTATCAGGGGTCCCGAGCTTTGGGTCTTGGATCAATGGGGAACAAGGGACTGGGGACACGATGTTTACCCAGGTTCGAGCCCTCTTGAAGAGGTAAAACCCTACATCCTGCTTGATTATATTACTTGTGTATATGAGGTTTACAGAGTCGATCTACCACGTGATCAGATGAACTAAACCCTAAACTAGTAGGATGATGGTTGTTGTTCTAGCCTCTACAGACTAAACCCTCCGGTTTATATAGACACCAGGGGTGCTAGGGTTACACATGGTCGGTTACAAGGAAGGGATAAACATGCTGATTCTTCTCATCTTGACTTGGAGGACACACCAAGGCATAAAGAGCTCCTTGTCCGGATATGGGGTCGTCCTGTAGTTCGGCCTTCTAGTAGTTACAAAGCGGCCCACCTATCCGGCCCACGAGAGATAGACCAGCTGCCCGAGGACCCCCTAATCCAGGACTCCCTCACCGGCCCCAACAACAATTACACCTCCAGAATCATGGAGGGTAGTGTGGTCAGGGTGACCAAAGCAGTGAGTAACCTCACGGTGACGGACAAGGACACGACTGATACCACGACGACGGCAACAACGGCAATCCGGGGACTAAACCAGGAGGGCATCGCACTCGGCCAGGAGGGCCGGGTGCTTGTGGCTCCCAAGCGAGCTCTCCCAAGCGCCGGCTCCAGTCAGGAGGACCGGTCAGTTTGATTGTTGACCTCTACTGACCTTGTCCAGGAGGGCCAAGGGATGGCGGGTGTGGGCTGCTCTGTCCAGGCCGCAATACACGGCCAGGAGGGCCACAAGATGCTGCAGCTGGGGGCGCCCAAGCCATACCAGGTGGCACCTGCGGCAGGTGGCCATGAGTGCCTTGATCTGTTTTTTATGGGGGCGCCCAGGCCTTCCCAGGTACTGTTGGCTGCTGATACGTCTCCAACGTATCTATAATTTTTGCTTGTTCCATGCTGTTATATTATCATTCTTGGATGTTTTACAATCATTTTATAGCAACTTTATATCATTTTTTGGGACTAACCTATTGACATAGTGCCCAGTGCTAGTTGATGTTTTTTGCTTGTTTTTTACTTCGCAGAATATCAGTACCGAACGGAGTCGAAACGCAGCAAAACTTTTTGGAGAATTTTTTTGGACCAGAAGATACAAGATGGGCCAAAGAAGTACCAGAGGGGAGGCCTGAGGGGAGCACAACCCCCGAGGGCGCGCCCAGGAGCCCAGGCACGCCCTATTGGGTTGTGCCCACCTCGGTGGCCTCTCGCACCGCCTCTTCACCCTGTAAATATCCAAATATTCCAAAAACCCTAGGGGAGTCGACGAAACATAATTCCAGCCGCCTCAAGTTCCAGAACCACGAGATCCAATCTAGACACCATCACGGAGGGGTTCATCATCCTCATTGGTGCCTCTCCGATGACGCGTGAGTAGTTCATCATAGACCTACGGGTCCGTAGGCAGTAGCTAGATGGCTTCCTCTCTCTCTTTTGATTCTCAATATAGTGGTCTCTTGGAGATCTATTTGATGTAACTCTTTTTGCAGTGTGTTTGTTGGGATCCGATGAACTTTGAGTTTATGATCAGAGCTATATCCATGAAAGTTTTTTGAGTTTCCTTTGATCTCTTATATGTATGATTACTTATAGCCTCGTATTTCTTCTTCGAATATTTGGTTTAGTTAGGCCAACTAGATCGATTTTTCTTGCCATGGGAAGAGGTGCTTTGTGATGGGTTCGATCGTGTGGTGTTCTTTCCCAGTGAGAGAAGGGGCATCAAGACACGCATGTATCGTTGCTATTAAGGATAACAAGATGGAGGCTATTCCTACATGAATAGATCTCGTCTACATCATGTCATCATTCTTATTGCATTACTCCGTTTCTCCATGAACTTAATACACTAGATGCATGCTGGATAGCGGTTGATGTGTGGAGTAATAGTAGTAGATGCAGGCAGGAGTCAGTCTACTAATCTTGGACGTGATGCCTATATAATATCATTGCCTGGATATCATCATAATTATTCGATCTTCTATCAATTACCCAACAGTAAGTTTTCTACCCACCATATGCTATTTTCTCGAGAGAAGCCACTAGTGAAATCTACGACCCCCGGGTCTATTCTTTATCATATTTGCTTTGAGATCTATTTTTATTTGCTTTTGTTTTCAGATCTATTATTACAAAAACCCAAAAATTCCTTGCTGCACTTTTTTTGTTATCTATTTTATTTCGTGTTTTATCGAGATCTATTTATCCAATCTACACAAATTTTATCCCGTGAACTTCACAATTTCTGGCACCGTTACCCGTAGAGGGATTGACAACCCCTCCTAATCATCGGGCTGCAAGTATTTGTTCTTTGTGTGCAAGTACTGTTTACATAGTTTTGCTTGGTTCTCCTACTGGATTGATACCTTGGTTTCATAACTGAGGGAAATACCTACCGTAGCTGTGCTGCATCATCCCTTCCTCTTTGGGGAAATACCGACATAGTTCAAGCGACATCAAAAGGAATTTCTGGCACTGTTGCCGGGGAGACATCATCAACATCTATCAGGTTCCTAATCACAAATCTCATCTCCTTTCAATTTACATTATTTTCCATTTGCCTCTCGTTTTCATCTCCCCCACTTCTCAAAAATTTGCCGTTTTATTCGCTCCTCTTTTTCGTTCGTTGTTTTCTTGTCATATCTATTTTTGTGTGCAATCTTGTTTGCGTAGTCACGATGACTCAAGAAAACACCAAGTTGTGTGATTTTTCCAATACCAATAACAATGATTTTATTAGCACTCCGATTGCTCCTCCCGCCACTAGTGCGGAATCTTGTGATATTAATGCCGCTTTGTTGAATCTTGTTATGAAAGATCAATTTTCCAGTACTCCTAATGAGGATGCCGCGTCCCATCTAAACACATTCATAGAATTATGCGATATGAAAAATAAAAAAATATGTGGACAATGATATTGTGAAGTTGAAATTATTTCCTTTCTCTTTGAGGGATCGTGCAAAAATTTAGTTTTCTTCTTTGCCTCGCAATAGTATCGATTCTTGGGATAAATGCAAAGATACTTTTATTACTAACTGTTTTCCGCCCGTGAAAATAATTTCCCTTAGAACTCAAATCATGAATTTTAAGCAACTTGAGCATGAACATGTTGCACAATCTTGGGAAAGAATGAAGTTGATGCTAAGAAATTGTCCTACTCATGGTTTAAATCTTTGGATGATCATACAATTTTTTTATGCGGGATTGAACTTTGTTTCTAGAAATCTTTTAGATTCCGCTGTGGGTGGTACTTTTATGGAAATTACTTTGGGTTAAGCTACTAAATTGCTTGATAATATTATGGCAAATTATTCACAATGGCATACCGAAAGAGCACCTACTAGTAAAAAGGTTAATTCGGTTGAAGAAATTAGTACTTTGAGTGAAAAAGTTGATGCTCTTATGAAATTGGTTGCTAATAAAAGTGCTCCTATTGATCTTAACGATGTGCCTTTGTCTACTTTGAGTGAGCAAAATAGTGATCCCGTAGATGTGAATTTTGTCTCGCGAAATAATTTTAATAACAATGCTTATAGAGGTAATTTTAATCCTTGGCCTTTTCCTGGAAATTCCTCTAATAATTATGGTAATTCCGATGGTAATTCTTCTTACAATAAATAGGAACACCTCTGATAATGAAAATAATATTAAATAATTTATCAATGCTTAAAAAGTTTTCAATACTACGATAGAAGAAAAGTTGAATAAGATTGATGATATGTCTCGAAGGATTGATAGAATTTCTCACGATGTAGAAAATCTCAAGTTGAAAATTTTTGTACCCAAGGTTGATGAATCAACTAAAGCTTTATATGTTTCTATGGATGAAAGTAAGAAAAGGACTGCTATGCTTAGAGCTAAAAGAGAATTTTTTGAAAGAGCGTTTTCTAGTGATTGCTTTCATAAAAATGATGAAGATCTTAAAGTGATTGGTGTTTCTGTTGGGAAACGTTGCATGGAAAACAAAAAAAATCTATGCACACGCAAAATCTATCCATGGAGATGCATAGCGACGAGAGGGGAGAGTGTGTCTATGTACCCTCGTAGACCGTAAGCGAAAGCGCTTGACAACGCGGTTGATGTAGTCGAACTTCTTTGCGTTCCAACCGATCGAGCACCGAACGTACGGCACCTCCGCGTTCAGCACACGTTCAGCTCGATGACGTCCTCCGCCTTCTTGATCCAGCAAGACGGCGAGGTAGTGGATGAGTTCCAGTAGCACCATGGCGTGGTGACGGTGATGGTGAAGCTATCTCCGTAGGGCTTCACCTAAGCACTACAAAAATATGACCAGGGTTGTAAACAGTGGAGGGGGGCGCTGCACACGGCTAAGACAATGTTCTGGTGTGCTAGGCGCCCCCTCCTTCATATATATAGGTGGGAGGGAGAGGGGAGAGGCCAAGGGGCGCCCCAAGTAGGTCCGAATCCTACTTGGGCTCCTGCCCTTGGCCGCGCCCCCCTGCCATATTTGTCGGAGGGGGGAAGGAAAGGGGGAAGAGGGAAGGAAGGGGGAGGCCGAATCCCCCCGTTTCCTGTCCCCTTTTGGGCGGCTGCCATGGGGGGTGCGCCAGCCCCTTGTGGGCTGGTGTGCTCCCCTCTTGTGGCCCAATAGGCCCACTATCCTCCCGGGGGTGTCCGGTGCCCCCTCCGGTACTCCGATGACTATCCGGTACAATCCGAAACACTTCCGATGTCCGAATACCATCGTCCTATATATCAATATTTACCTCTCGACCATTTCGAGACTCCTCGTCATGTCCGTGATCTCATCCAGGACTCCGAACAACATTCGGTCACCAAATCATATAACTCATGTCAAAGAATGTTAAGCGTGCGGACCCTACGAGTTCGAGAACTATGTAGACATGACCGAGACACCTCTCCGGTCAATAACCAATAGCGGAACCTGGATGCCCATATTGGTTCCTACATATTCTACGAAGATCCTTATCGGTCGAACCGTTATGACAACATACGTAATTCCCTTTGTCCGTCGGTATGTTACTTGCCCGAGATTCGATCGTCGGCATCCTCATACCTAGTTCAATCTCATTACCGGAAAGTCTCTTTACTCGTTCTGTAATACATCACCTCATAACTAACTCCTTAGTCATTTGCTTGCAAGCTTATGATATGTATTACTGAGAGGGCCCATAGATACCTCTCCGATACTCGGAGTGACAAATCCTAATCTCGATCTATGCCAACTCAACAAACACCTTCGGAGATACCTGTAGAGCATCTTTATGATCACCTAGTTACATTGTGACGTTTGATAGCACACAAGGTATTCCTCCGGTATCCGGGAGTTGCATAATCTCATAGTCGAAGGAATATGTATTTGACATGAAGATTAGCAATAAACTGAACGATCAATATGCTAAGCTAACGGATGGGTCTTGTCGATCACATCATTCTCCTAATGATGTGATCCCGTTATCAAATGACAACTCATGTTTATGGTTAGGAAACCTTAACCATCTTTGATCAATGAGCTAGTCTAGTAGAGGCTCACTAGGGACACGGTATTTGTTTATGCATCCACACATGTATATTAGTTTCTGGCCAATACAATTCTAGCATGAATAATAAACCTTTATCATGATTAAGGAAATATAATAATAACCATTTTATTATTGCCTCTAGGGCATATTTCCATCAGTCTCCCACTTGCACTAGAGTCAGTAATCTAGTTCACATCGTCATGTGATTAGCACCCATAGTTCACATCGCCATGTGACCAACACCCAAAGAGTTTACTAGAGTCAATAATCTAGTTCACATCGCCATGTGATTAACGCCCATAGTTCACATCGCCATGTGACCAACACCCAAAGAGTTTACTAGAGTCAATAATCTAGTTCACATCATCATGTGATTAACACCCAAAGAGTACCAAGGTGTGATCATGTTTTGCTTGTGAGAGAAGTTTAGTCAACGGGTCTAGCACATTCAAATCCATATGTATTTTGCAAATTTCTATGTCTACAATGCTCTGCACGGAGCTACTCTAGCTAATTGCTCCCACTTTCAATATGTATCCAGAACAAGACTCAGAGTCATCCGAATCGGTGTCAAAGCTTGCATCGACGTAACCCTTTACGGCGAACTCTTTATCACCTCCATAACCGAGAAATATCTCCTTAGTCCTTCTTAGGTAACTAAGGATAATTTTGACTGCTGTCTAGTGATCTACTCCTGGATCAGTATTATACCCCCTTGCCAAACTCATGGCAAGGTACACAACATGTCTGGTACACAGCATGGCATACTTTATAGAACCTATGGCTGAGGCATAGGGCATGACTTTCATTCTCTCTCTATCTTCTGTCATGGTCGGGTTTGAGTCTTACTCAACTTCACACCTTGCAACATAGGCAAGAACCCTTTCTTTGACTAATCTATTTTGAACTTCTTCAAAACTTTGTCAAGGTATATGCTTTTGTGAAAGTCCTATTAAGCGTCTCGATCTATCCCTATAGATCTTGATGCTCAATACGTAAGCAGCTTCACCGAGGTCTTTCATTGAAAAAATTCTTATTCAAGTATCCTTTTATGCTATACAGAAATTCTATATCATTTCCAATCAATAATATGTCATCCACATATAATATCAGAAATGCTACAGAGCTCCCACTCACTTTCTTGTAAATACAGGCTTCACCATAAGTCTGTATAAAACCATATGCTTTGATCACCTCATCAAAGCGTATATTCCAACTCTGAGATGCTTGCACCAGTCCATAGATGGATCGCTTGGAGCTTGCACACTTTGTTAGCACCTTTAGGATCGACAAAACCTTCTGGTTGCATCATATACAACTCTTCTTTAAGAAATCCATTAAGGAATGCAGTTTTGACGTCCATTTGCCAGATTTCATAATCATAAAATGCGGCAATTGCTAACATGATTCAGACAGACTTAAGCATTGCTACGGGTGAGAAAGTCTCATCGTAGTCAACCTCTTGAACTTGTCGAAAACCTTTGGCGAGAAGTCGAGATTTATAGATAGTGATATTACCATCAGCGTCCGTCTTCCTCTTGAAAATCCATTTATTTTTAATGGCCTGCCGATCATCGGGCAAGTCCACCAAAGTTCGCACTTTGTTCTCATACATGGATCCTATCTCAGATTTCATGGCCTCAAGCCATTTATCGGAATCCGGGCTCATCATATCTTCTTCATAGTTCGTAGGTTTGCCATGGTCTGATAACATGACTTTCAGGACAGGATTACTGTACCACTCTGGTGCGGAACATGTTCTGGTCGACCTACTAAGTTTAGTAGTAACTTGATCCGAAGTTTCATGATCATTATCATTTGCTTCCTCTCTAGTTGGTGTAGGCATCACGGGAACGATTTTATGTGATGTGCTACTTTCCAATTCGAGAGAAGGTACAATTACCTCATCAAGTTCTACTTTCCTCCCACTCACTTCTTTCGAGAGAAACTCCTTCTCTTGAAAGGACCCATTCTTTGCAACAAATATCTTGCCTTCAGATCTGTGGTAGAAGGTGTACCCAATAGTTTCCTTAGGGTATCCTATGAAGACGCACTTCTCCGCTTTGGGTTTGAGCTTATCAGGCTGAAGCCTTTTGACATAAGCGTCGCAACTCCAAACTTTCAAGAAACGATAGCTTAGGTTTCTTGCCAAATGTAACACCCCCGGTGATTAGCAACAGTAATCACTTTTGATAATGACATGTCAGCATGATTAACAGTGCATAATCATCATTTGCATCATATTGCATTTCAACTCCTAAGTCAAATTCAAATTTAAATGAAAGTGAAATATAAAAGTTGTCCAACATAAAAACTAAAATGTTCAGTAAATAACAAATATTGCAGAGACCATTCTAAAATTGTAACCAACATTTGATAAATTAATTAGGTGACCCAAACCTCTTTGAACAGTGGCTGAAAATAATATCTACAAGCCTTTTAATTAATCTAAAACAATTATGAAATGATATTTTGCCCAAACTAGTTTTTGGTGTTAGGGTATAGTGCACTGGTATTTAAGGACTAGCTCACACTTTTTACAAAATCCATTTGGGGCCTAAACAATTAACAGAACAGAAAAGAAAAAGAAACAGAAAAGAGAAAAAGGAAAAGGCCTAAATGATCTACTGTACACTTGGCCTGCTTGCTACAGCGCCGGCCCAGCCCGTCCTCGCACCGTCCCCCACCTCCCGCACTGCTCCTCGCCTCGCTGTCGAACACCCCGCGCGCGCCGCACGCACGCACCCGCCCCCCCTCTCCCCCTGCTCGACAATGCGCCGCGCCCGCCGCGAGGATAAGGGCAAGCCCCGCAGCCCTCTGGTGCCTCCCTCGCCCCACTCTTTCCCCTCCCTCGCTCGCTTGCCGCCATGGCCGACGCAGCCATCGCCATTGCTCCCTCGCCCGCGTAGCCACCGCCTCTGCCTCGCCACTGCGACGTGCCCACGAGCTCCGCCGTGCTCCTCTACGCCTCCTGCGCTGACGAACCGAAGCCGAACGCCTCTGCATCGCCGGCCTGCGTCATCTTCTTCCTCGGATCCCCGCCACCGTTCACCGTCGATTCCGGCTACTCCAGGCCTTCCCCGAGCCCACTTTGAATGTCTACGCCCCACTGTGAGCTCCTGCTCCTCCTCCCCCTCTCCATTAGCTCGCTAGCGTACCGTAGCCGCCGCTCCGTGTTCGGCCGAACCCTCCGCCGCCTGGCCTCGTCGCCGGCGTGGCCACGGCGACCATTTGGTCCCGTGCGTGCCTCCGTTGTATCTGCCGTGTCGCGTAGGCCTCGCCTAGCTGCTCCGCTTGCTCGCATTCGCACCGCAGCCCCGCTCCCGTCGACGGCCGATCTCCGGCGTCCGCCTCGCTGCTCGCCGCGGTCGCTACACGCCGTCTCCGGCCGCGCCTCCACCACCACTCGACGCGGCGTGGAGTTGCCGTTCCAAATCACCAAACCGCGCGCCCAACGGTGCACCCTAGCCAAATCCCGAGCTCGCCGGAGCTCGGCGCCGTGTTCGGGCTCGCCGGAGCGCTCTCCGGCGGCCGGTCCGACGTGGCACTGGCGGGCCCCGCCCTGTGCCACTGACTGTGGGGCCCCGCGGGCCCCGTTGACCCCGCTGACCGGGGTCAACGCTGACGTGGCCGCCCGGTCTCACTGACATGTGGGGCCCGGCCGTTTAATTGGATTTAAATAAATAGAAAATCTGTTAATTAGTTAATTAAACACTAATCACTCACTGACTGCTAGGCCCCACCTGTTAATTAACTCAAATGATTAAATTAACCTCTCTGATTAGGCCACAGTGTATGACATGTGGGTCCCACCTGTCAGGTTTGACTCTGGTCAGCCAGAGTTGACCTGCTGACGTCATGCTTAGGTCATGCTGATGTCATCGCACACTGTTTCGGATAATGTTGATTTAAATAATTAAATAAATTCCAAAAATTAATAAAAACTTTAGAAAATCATATTAAATAAACCGTAACTCCGATGAAAATAATTTATATATGAAACTTGCTCAGAATTTCGATACGAACCCGAATACGTCCTCCGTACTCCCGTCAGACGCCCGTAGCTATAAGAACATTGAACTTTTAGACCGATTTCAGTAAATGAATAGTGCCCAACTTTAATTAAATAAATCCAAATAAATTCCTAAATTAACTAAATCATTTAGTTAGGCAGTAGAACACCCCGGCATATCATTTAGGCATGTCATACATATTGTTTGCATTATTGCCGTGAATTTATTGTTTCTCTCCCCCTCCTTCTCTCTCTCGATAGACGCTGAGACCGACGGCGCTGCACCAGGATACGACTACTCTACCGACAAGCAGCCCGTTGACGACCTTCCCCTCTTGCCAGAGCAACCAGGCAAGCCCCCCCCCTTGAGCATTCCAGATATCGCCCATTCTATTCTCCTGCTTGCATTAGATTTTGCTACTGTTAATGTATGCTCCTATTCTGATGCATAGCCTGCTGTTGTAACCTGTTCATTGCTACCTTACCTGCCTATGATAAACTGTTTAGTATAGGTTGGTAGTGAACCATCAGTGACCCCACCACCTTTCCTTTGTTGCCCCTGCTTGATCATCGACGACTCGATCAACGTGATCGTCGACCAGAGACCGACACCTCACTTCACACCCCCTTAGTTGTACGACTCTGCGTAGTAACTATCGAGTGCCGAGGGTGATACCTCGTAACGCACTCCGGATGAATACTCCGCAGTATAGCTGTTCGGTCGTGGTCATCGAGGGTGATTCCTCCTTCTCCACTTCCGATACGACTCTGTCGTGCAACCCTCAGTGTGGACCTCGAGGGTGATACCTCATACGTTCACCCTGATCATATCGTCGAGTGGAATCCTCCGAGGGTGATTCCTCGGGTTTCCCCCTTGATGTTATGACCACACGATTACTTGATCTCTGTTACAGGCGGGTCCACCCTGGTGGGTACCCGCTGGGGATCTATGATTTTCGGGTGTGCCGGAAGGGCACTCGAGTGTGACATTGTGGCGGAGCATCAGAGACTCTGATTGTCTCCGCGTGATACTAATTGAGCCTCTTGGATTTGGGTGTGTGATCTGAGTGGGTCGACGTGCCCTATACGCACTACCACCACGCGGGATAATGGTTATGGGACCCTCTGCGAAGTACGTTTCTCCGAAAGCTCGTCTGACGTCACGATTCACCGTGCGGGCTGATTGTCGGGATTGGGCTGGATACTTCACTGACGAGTTCAGTGTCGCGCCTGCACCCCGGCCAGTCTCGCAACGCGCAGGGTGCCCAGGGCGATGGCCCGAGACCTCTGGGTGCATAGGTTAGTCCGGCGTGCTGACCTCTCTGCCGAGCCTAGGTAGAGCGCTGCTTTGTGTTGATCTTCCGAGGACGGGCATTACCCAGCAAGTGTGTCCGGCCAGAGTTGATCGAGCGTGTTGGGTAACAGTAGTGCACCCCTGCAGGGATGAATTTTCTATCGATAGCCGGTCCTACGGTAAAGGACGCTCAGTTTGTGTATCCCGATCTACTACTTAAACTGGATACTTGTTACTTAATTGAAGCTTCGGGATCGCTTTCTCGCTTGGGAGTCGAGGAAGGATCTTTAAGCTGTACTTCAACATGTTTGCTAAATAAAATGTTATTCTACTCTCTTCTACTGCTGCAAGATGATGGCCTTGTGAAGATGTTTGAAGATGCTAGTCTTCGATAGGACTAGGCCTTCTCCCTATTCTGGCATTTCTGCAGCCCAGTCCACATATACAGCCTTTCTCCATTGATAATGTTGCATATGTAGTATAGATCCTTGCTTGCTGAGTACTTCGGATGAGTACTCACGGTTGCTTTATTTTCTCTTTTCCCCATATACCCTACATTGATGATACAAACAGACGATGGAGTCCAGGAGTCAGATGCCACCACCGGAGCCTACTACCAGGAGGGTCCAGAGGGTACTTACTACTGGATCGAGCCAGATGACCAGGAGTAGGATCGGAGGCTCCCAGGCAGGAGGCCAACGCCTTTCGATCTAGTGTTGCTGTTTGTGCTAGCCTTCTTAAGGCAAAACTTGTCTAACTATGTCTGTACTCAGATTATATTTGTATGACTGACTTATGTATTCGGATCTTCGGATCCCTGGTCTGTAATATTGTGGACCTCCGTTTAAATTGTGTTAGAGTTGTGTTGTGATATCTTCCCGTGAGTCCCTGTGCTTGATCGTACACGTTTGCGTGTATGATTAGTGTATGATTGAGTCGGGGGCGTCACAAGTTGGTATCAGAGCCGACTGCCTGTAGGAAGCCCCCTTCCAATTCCTTGGCCGAAGTTGAGTCTAGAAATCAAAAAACTAATTTACTAACTTGGCTGTGTGGCTTACGGGCCCACGTCGCCAACTGGGTGGTATTAGGATCTTTTATTCCTCGTCTATACTCTGGGACTCTGATCTCTCTTCTACTCGGGTTAAATAAATTTTACTAACGCCGACAATTAGGATCTCGTAAATCCCATCTACCCGGAGAGCTGGATATCTGTGTGATTTCCCTGTCATTGGTCTGATTAGTCTGATAATCATTTTCCTTTCCATTGTTTTTGTTTAACCTTTCTCTCCGAGTTGTGTTAAACTTCTCATTGTCATTTGACAAATCTGAATTTCCTCTGTTTCAGATGGACCGTTTGTTTGCACCGCGTCCTACGACACAGCTTGTGCTTCGCACTTGGGCTCGTAATGCCCCTGGGTTTCCAGCTGTCCTGATCGCTCTCTTGACCAGACTTGGCTACCGTTGGTATCCTGAGTACTTGGTTTATGAGGTTTACCGCGAGATCAACCAGGAACAGTACTATGCTGAAGTCCGGATTTATGATCAGCAGAACAACTCAGACACCGAGCTACACCTTTTTCACGGATTAGGCGTGACGATTGAGATGGCAGTCCATGATGCCGCCTACTCTGCTGTCGTACGTCTCCGAGGAGAGCGCAATGCTAACTTGGATGATACTGTGTTTCGGTACATTCCGTATGCCCCTGCTGGAGATGCTACTGGATACTACACAGCTATCTGTGCCCCATACGAGTCTCGACGCTACGACCCACAGGTTCTGATTCAGTGCACCCAGGCTCTGGATAACACTGTTCGGGCTCTTGCCGTCGAGTTGTTCGCCACTCGAGCACGCTACTACGAGGCTATGACACAGTTGCTACCAGCTGTTCGTGCAGGGATACATCCAGAGTATATTCTTTACCCACGCAGGACCGAGATGCCGCCAGGTATTGATTGGCCTACTGTGGGAGGTCTCACGCCTGCACGTGGACCTCTTCTTACAGTTCGAGACCGGGTTCTGCATCAGAGTGCACATGGAGCACAGGATCCTGCCGCGACGAACATTCGTCGTCCGCACTTGCAGTTACCCCGTTTCAGTGGTTTTCTCCGACGCTGATGTAGCCTTTGCTATGTCACGTTGTGTACTTCCTTATCGCGTGCCTGCGTGCCGCCTAGTGTGTCTCTAGTTTTTCAATTTGCGCCGTTATGCTGCCCGATTTTAACCGACTCTGTGTATGGATCTGTACGTCTTAATCGACTACTGTTATGTATCTGTTACACTACTTAATTTGTCGTCGAGTTACATCATGTTTGACACTAAATGCTCGCAATTGCTTTTACTAAACTACCCCCTGTTGATACTTAGCAGGATGGTTAGACCAGTTGGTCGTGGTCGTGGTCGTGCCCCTGAACGTCCACCACTGCCAGACTATATGGCGGCTATGATGCAACAGTTTGAGCTTAACCGTCAGTTCATGGTTGGAATCATGGCTCAGTTTCCACATCAGAACAACCAGAACCAGAACCCAGCTTCAATAACTTTGACAGAGTTTACGCGACTCAACCCAACGCAGTTTCGCAACTCTGACAAGCCCCTGGATGCCGATGACTGGCTCCGCGACATCACTCACGAGATGGAGTCAGCTAATGTCGCCCCTGCCAACTACGTCAACTTCGCGGCCTTTTTCTTAAAGGGCCCCGCTGCTCAATGGTGGGACACACACAAGCGTACTCTGCCTGTTGGAACAGTCATCACCTGGTATGAGTTCCAGGCTGCTTTCCGTACACGTTACATCCGTCAAGCAATTATGGAACGCATGAAGACCCAGTTCCGTAACCTCACTCAGGGCAATAAGACCGTCGAAGCTTATCAGCGGGAATTTCTAGACCTCTCCCGCTATGCTGAAGAAGACATCGCCACAGATGCTCGCAGACAAGAGAAGTTCCGTAATGGACTACACCCCGACCTCAAGCTTGCACTAGCTGCTCAAGACTTCAATGACTTTTCAACTCTGACGAACAAGGCTATTCTTGTTGAGACCGCTCAGATGGAATACAAGGACTCGCAGAAGCGCTATCGTGATGCTGGCTCATCTTCGGGCTCAGCATCGAAGCGTCGAGTTTGGATCCCCAACAATGCATTCCGTTCCAATACCTCTGCGCCAAAGAACAACTATGCTGCACCACGTCTGCCTCCTCCACCACCGAGGCAGCCAAAAGCTCAAGCTATTCAAAACAATGCTCCTCTTCGTCCTGAAGATGGTCTGTGCTTCAAGTGTCGCAAACCAGGTCACCAGGCTAAAGACTGCCGCCAGAATCAGAATCAGTTAGCCTTTCCCCGTACTGGCCGTGGCAATGGTCGTGGCAACAATCAGACCCGCAACTATAATACTGGGTCTGCTGCACATGGTCGTGGACACGCTTACAACATTGACATTGAAGAAGTCCAGGATCAACCTGCTACTGTGATGGGTACCCTTCTTGTTAACTCAGTACCTGCTTCTGTTTTATTTGATTCAGGAGCATCACATTCATTCATCTCTGGAAAATTTGCATTGATGCATGGCATTCGATATGAGAAAATGCATACTCCGTTAGTCATTAAAACTCCCGGAGGTCACTGTCATGCTGATGTAATAGCACCTGACGTTACCGTCGAAATTAAAGGATTGGAATTCCTTGCATCGCCCATCGTCTTGAAGTCTTCCACCATAGACCTCATTCTTGGAATGGATTGGTTGAAAGCTCACATTGCTTAGATCAATTGTGCCACTAAAGTCGTCCAACTTCTTCACCCCACCGATGAGATAGTGAACTATACCGCCCGCATTACTCGGGATGCTGAAGCTCAGATATATGCTCTGAATGCTTTGAACGCCTCACCTCTGGAAGGGATCGAGAACGTTCCTGTCGTTCGAGATTTTCCAGACGTCTTTCCAGAAGAACTTCCAGGAATACCCCCGGCTAGAGCTGTCGAGTTTGTCATCGACTTGAAGCCTGGCACCGTCCCTATTGCCAAGCGACCTTATAAGATGCCTCCGCATCACCTACTCGAGCTTAAGGAAGAAATCGACAAGTCACTTAAGAGTGGTTTCATCTGCCCCAGTTCCTCTGCTTGGGGAGCACCTTCACTCTTCGTTAAGAAGAAGGATGGAACTAACCGTTTGGTTCAGGATTATCGGCCCATTAACCAAGCCACAATCCAGAATAAATACCCACTGCCCCGGATCAATGATCTTTATGATCAACTCGCAGGATCATCGGTGTTCTCTAAACTCGACCTGAGGTTGGGTTATCACCAGATCCGTGTCCGTGAAGAGGATATTCCCAAGACTGCATTCGTCACTCGATATGGCTCCTATGAATACACCGTCATGTCATTTGGCCTAACGAATGCTCCAGCAACTTTCTCCCGTCTGATGAATTATATATTCATGGATTACCTCGACAAATTCGTCGTGGTATATTTGGATGATATCCTGATTTATTCTAAGAATAAAGAAGAACATGTTGAACACCTCCGTTTGGTACTAGAAAGGCTTCGAGAACAACAGTTGTATGCCAAGTATTCCAAATGTGAATTTTGGCTTTCTGAAGTAACTAACCTTGGACATGTGATTTCCAAGGATGGAATTGCTGTTAACCCCGAACGAGTTCAGGCTATTCTTGACTGGACTCCCCCGAAGAATGTTAAGCAAGTCAGAAGTTTTCTCGGACTTGCTAGTTATTGCCGTCGATTCGTTGAGAACTTTTCCAAGATTGCAAAACCATTGACAAATCTGCTTCACAAAGGTGTTAAGTTTGAGTGGACAGAAAAATGTCAAGAAAGCTTTCAGACACTAAAAGATAAATTGACATCTGCCCCAGTATTAGCACCCCCGGATTCCCAAAAGGATTTCGTGATATACTGTGATGCCTCCCGTCAAGGATTAGGCTGTGTCCTAATGCAAGAACGCAAGGTGATTGATTATGCCTCCCGACAATTGCGTCCTCACGAAGAAAATTACCCAGTGCACGATCTCGAACTTTCTGCGGTTATTTATGCCCTGAAGCTATGGCGACATTACCTTCTCGGTAACCGTTGCGAGATATATATGGATCATCAAAGTTTGAAGTATTTATATACTCAACCGGATCTGAACCTTCATCAACAAAGATGGCTCGAGACAATAGCCGATTATGATATGAATATCTCATACACCCCTGGCAAGGCAAATGTAATGGCCGATGCGTTGAGCCGTAAGGCTTATTGCAGCAACCTTATGGTTCAGGAATCACAACCTCTTCTTTATGAAGAGTTTCATAAATTGAACCTCCACATTGTTCCACAGGGTTATCTCAATACCCTCATTGTCGAACCATATTTAGAACACAGCATCAAAACTATGCAACGGTATGACTCTGAAGTTGAAAGGATCAAGCGGTACCTTGAAAAAGGAAAACCGTCGGAGTTCCATCTTGATAATGATGGGATCCTATTTTTCCAACACCGTCTCTTCGTACCTAAGTTCAAAGATGAGAGGGAACACGTTATGATGGAAGCTCATGACACTCCTCTGTCAATTCATCCTGGCAGCACAAAGATGTACCGTGACATTTGTCAGAGATACTGGTGGCCTAATATGAAGCGAGACATTGCTCGTTATGTTTCTGAGTGTGATGTTTGCCGCCGCGTTAAAGCTCAACATCAAAGGCCCGCAGGAACTCTGCAACCCCTTTCAATTCCTGAATGGAAATGAGACAAGGTCCAAATGGATTTCATTACTGGTTTTCCCAAATCCCAGAAGGGTAATGATGCTATATTTGTCGTCATTGACCGATTCTCTAAGGTTGCCCACTTTCTGCCAGTTAAAGAGACAATCACTGCTAGCCAGTTAGCAGACTTGTATGTTTCCCGAATTGTGTCACTCCACGGTGTTCCGTTGGAGATCAGTTCTGATCGTGGCAGCCTCTTCACCTCCAGATTCTGGAATAGTTTCCAAGAAGCTATGAGAACACATCTGTCGTTCAGTACCGCTTTTCACCCTCAGTCACAGGGTCAAGTTGAACGAGTTAATCAAGTGCTCGAAGATATGCTTCGAGCTTGCGTCATCTCCTTCGGTAAGAAATGGGAGGAATCTCTCCCGTATGCCGAATTCTCTTACAACAATAGCTATCAGGCTAGTCTGAAGATGGCACCGTTTGAAGTTCTATACGGTCGTAAGTGTCGAACCCCTCTGAATTGGTCAGAAACTGGGGAACGCTCACTCGTCGGACCGGACATTATTCAGCAAGTAGAAGATCAAGTCCGCATTGTCCGTGAACATTTGAAAACTGCTCAGTCTCGTCAGAAAAGCAACTATGACCGAAAGCACCAGGAAATAGTCTATCAACCTGGCGAGCAAGCTTACCTCCGCGTCACTCCGTTGAAAGGCACTCATAGGTTCGGAATCAAAGGCAGGTCAGCTCCTTGCTACATTGGCCCGTTCCGTATTCTTGCCTGTCGAGGAGAGGTGGCATATCAATTGCAACTGCCGCCAAATCTTTCTCAAGTACATGACGTTTTTCATGTATCCCAACTCCGTCGCTGCTTCAAGGATCCTATTAGAGCTGTGGATCATGAAGTGCTTGAATTACGGGAAGATCTGTCTTATCCAGAATATCCCATCCGTGTTCTTGATGAAACTGAACGTCGGACTCGTCAAAAGTCAATCAAATTCCTCAAGGTTCAGTGGTCAAATCATTCTGAAGATGAGGCCACTTGGGAACGCGAGGATCGTCTTCGTGAAGAATACCCCGCCTTCTTTCAGTCTTCCTCTTAATTCTCGGGACGAGAATTCTTAATAGATGAGGAGAATTGTAACACCCCCGGTGATTAGCAACAGTAATCACTTTTGATAATGACATGTCAGCATGATTAACAGTGCATAATCATCATTTGCATCATATTGCATTTCAACTCCTAAGTCAAATTCAAATTTAAATGAAAGTGAAATATAAAAGTTGTCCAACATAAAAACTAAAATGTTCAGTAAATAACAAATATTACAGAGACCATTCTAAAATTGTAACCAACATTTGATAAATTAATTAGGTGACCCAAACCTCTTTTAACAGTGGCTGAAAATAATATCTACAAGCCTTTTAATTAATCTAAAACAATTATGAAATGATATTTTGCCCAAACTAGTTTTTGGTGTTAGGGTATAGTGCACTGGTATTTAAGGACTAGCTCACACTTTTTACAAAATCCATTTGGGGCCTAAACAATTAACAGAACAGAAAAGAAAAAGAAACAGAAAAGAGAAAAAGGAAAAGGCCTAAATGATCTACTCTACACTCGGCCTGCTTGCTACAGCGCCGGCCCAGCCCGTCCTCGCACCGTCCCCCACCTCCCGCACTACTCCTCGCCTCGCTGTCGAACACCCCGCGCGCGCCGCACGCACGCACCCGGCCCCCCCTCTCCCCCTGCTCGACAACGCGCCGCGCCCGCCGCGAGGATAAGGGCAAGCCCCGCAGCCCTCTGGTGCCTCCCTCGCCCCACTCTTTCCCCTCCCTCGCTCGCTTGCCGCCATGGCCGACGCAGCCATCGCCATTGCTCCCTCGCCCGCGTAGCCACCGCCTCTGCCTCGCCACTGCGACGTGCCCACGAGCTCCGCCGTGCTCCTCTACGCCTCCTGCGCTGACGAACCGAAGCCGAACGCCTCTGCATCACCGGCCTGCGTCGTCTTCTTCCTCGGATCCCCGTCACCGTTCGCCGTCGATTCCGGCTACTCCAGGCCTTCCCCGAGCCCACTTTGAATGTCTACGCCCCACTATGAGCTCCTGCTCCTCCTCCCCCTCTCCATTAGCTCGCTAGCATACCGTAGCCGTCGCTCCGCGTTCGGTCGAACCCTCCGCCGCCTGGCCTCGTCGCCGGCGTGGCCACGGCGACCATTTGGTCCCGTGCATGCCTTCGTTGTATCTGCCACGTCGCGTAGGCCTCGCCTAGCTGCTCCGCTTGCTCGCATTCGCACCGCAGCCCCGCTCCCGTCGACGGCCGAACTCCGGCGTCCGCCTCGCTGCTCGCCGCGGTCGCTACACGCCGTCTCCGGCCGCGCCTCCACCACCACTCGACGCGGCGTGGAGTTGCCGTTCCAAATCACCAAACCGCGCGCCCAACGGTGCACCCTAGCCAAATCCCGAGCTCGCCGGAGCTCGGCGCCGCGTTCGGGCTCGCCGGAGCGCTCTCCGGCGGCCGGTCCGACGTGGCACTGGCGGGCCCCGCCCTGTGCCACTGACTGTGGGGCCCCGCGGGCCCCGTTGACCCCGCTGACCGGGGTCAACACTGACGTGGCCGCCCGGTCTCACTGACATGTGGGGCCCGGCCGTTTAATTGGATTTAAATAAATAGAAAATCTGTTAATTAGTTAATTAAACACTAATCAGTCACTGACTGCTGGGCCCCACCTGTTAATTAACTCAAATGATTAAATTAACCTCTCTGATTAGGCCACAGTGTATGACATGTGGGTCCCACCTGTCAGGTTTGACTCTGGTCAGCCAGAGTTGACCTGCTGACGTCATGCTTAGGTCATGCTGATGTCATCGCACACTGTTTCGGATAATGTTGATTTAAATAATTAAATAAATTCCAAAAATTAATAAAAACTTTAGAAAATCATATTAAATAAACCATAACTCCGATGAAAATAATTTATATATGAAACTTGCTCAGAATTTCGATACGAACCCGAATACGTCCTCCGTATTCCCGTCAGACGCCCGTAGCTATAAGAACATTGAACTTTTAGACCGATTTCAGTAAATGAATAGTGCCCAACTTTAATTAAATAAATCCAAATAAATTCCTAAATTAACTAAATCATTTAGTTAGGCAGTAGAACACCCCGGCATATCATTTAGGCATGTCATACATATTGTTTGCATTATTGCCGTGAATTTATTGTTTCTCTCCCCCTCCTTCTCTCTCTCGATAGACGCTGAGACCGACGGCGCTGCACCAGGATACGACTACTCTACCGACAAGCAGCCCGTTGACGACCTTCCCCTCTTGCCAGAGCAACCAGGCAAGCCCCCCCCCCTTGAGCATTCCAGATATCGCCCATTCTATTCTCCTGCTTGCATTAGATTTTGCTACTGTTAATGTATGCTCCTATTCTGATGCATAGCCTGCTGTTGTAACCTGTTCATTGCTACCTTACCTGCCTATGATAAACTGTTTAGTATAGGTTGGTAGTGAACCATCAGTGACCCCACCACCTTTCCTTTGTTGCCCCTGCTTGATCATCGACGACTCGATCAACGTGATCGTCGACCAGAGACCGACACCTCACTTCACACCCCCTTAGTTGTACGACTCTGCGTAGTAACTATCGAGTGCCGAGGGTGATACCTCGTAACGCACTCCGGATGAATACTCTGCAGTATAGCTGTTCGGTCGTGGTCATCGAGGGTGATTCCTCCTTCTCCACTTCCGATACGACTCTGTCGTGCAACCCTCAGTGTGGACCTCGAGGGTGATACCTCATACGTTCACCCTGATGATATCGTCGAGTGGAATCCTCCGAGGGTGATTCCTCGGGTTTCCCCCTTGATGTTATGACCACACGATTACTTGACCTCTGTTATAGGCGGGTCCACCCTGGTGGGTACCCGCTGGGGATCTATGATTTTCGGGTGTGCCGGAAGGGCACTCGAGTGTGACATTGTGGCGGAGCATCAGAGACTCTGATTGTCTCCGCGTGATACTAATTGAGCCTCTTGGATTTGGGTGTGTGATCTGAGTGGGTCGACGTGCCCTATACACACTACCACCACGCGGGATAATGGTTATGGGACCCTCTGCGAAGTACGTTTCTCCGAAAGCTCGTCTGACGTCACGATTCACCGTGCGGGCTGATTGTCGGGATTGGGCTGGATACTTCACTGACGAGTTCAGTGTCGCGCCTGCACCCCGGCCAGTCTCGCAACGCGCAGGGTGCCCAGGGCGATGGCCCGAGACCTCTGGGTGCATAGGTTAGTCCGGCGTGCTGACCTCTCTGCCGAGCCTACGTAGAGCGCTGCTTTGTGTTGATCTTCCGAGGACGGGCATTACCCAGGAAGTGTGTCCGGCCAGAGTTGATCGAGCGTGTTGGGTAACAGTAGTGCACCCCTGCAGGGATGAATTTTCTATCGATAGCCGGTCCTACGGTAAAGGACGCTCAGTTTGTGTATCCCGATCTACTACTTAAACTGGATACTTGTTACTTAATTGAAGCTTCGGGATCGCTTTCTCGCTTGGGAGTCGAGGAAGGATCTTTAAGCTGTACTTCAACATGTTTGCTAAATAAAATGTTATTCTACTCTCTTCTACTGCTGCAAGATGATGGCCTTGTGAAGATGTTTGAAGATGCTAGTCTTCGATAGGACTAGGCCTTCTCCCTATTCTGGCATTTCTGCAGCCCAGTCCACATATACAGCCTTTCTCCATTGATAATGTTGCATATGTAGTATAGATCCTTGCTTGCTGAGTACTTCGGATGAGTACTCACGGTTGCTTTATTTTCTCTTTTCCCCATATACCCCACATTGATGATACAAACAGACGATGGAGTCCAGGAGTCAGATGCTACCACCGGAGCCTACTACCAGGAGGGTCCAGAGGGTACTTACTACTGGATCGAGCCAGATGACCAGGAGTAGGATCGGAGGCTCCCAGGCAGGAGGCCAACGCCTTTCGATCTAGTGTTGCTATTTGTGCTAGCCTTCTTAAGGCAAAACTTGTCTAACTATGTCTGTACTCAGATTATATTTGTATGACTGACTTATGTATTCGGATCTTCGGATCCCTGGTCTGTAATATTGTGGACCTCCGTTTAAATTGTGTTAGAGTTGTGTTGTGATATCTTCCCGTGAGTCCTTGTGCTTGATCGTACACGTTTGCGTGTATGATTAGTGTACGATTGAGTCGTGGGCGTCACACCAAACCACAGTTCATAAGGTGTCATCTCAACGGATTTAGACGGTGCCCTATTTAAGGTGAATGCAGCTGTCTCTAATGCATAACCCCAAAACGATAGTGGTAAATCGGTAAGAGACATCATAGATAGCACCATATCTAATAAAGTACGGTTACGACGTTCGGACACACCATTACGTTGTGGTGTTCTAGGTGGCGTTAGTTGTGAAACAATTCCACATTGTTTTAAATGAAGGCCAAACTCGTAACTCAAATAGTCGCCTCCGTGATCAGATCATAGAAACTTTATTTTCTTGTTACGATGATTCTCCACTTCACTCTGAAATTCTTTGAACTTTTCAAATGTTTCAGACTTGTGTTTCATTAAGTAGATATACCCATACCTACTCAAATCATCTGTGAAGGTCAGAAAATAACGATACCCGCCGCGTGCCTCAACACTCATCAGACCGCATACATCGGTATGTATTATTTCCAATAAGTCATTAGCGCACTCCATTATTCCGGAGAACGGAGTTTTAGTCATCTTACCCATGAGGTATGGTTCACAAGTATCAAATGATTCATAATCAAGTGACTCCAAAAGTCCATCTGTATGGAGTTTCTTCATGCGCTTTACACCAATATGACCTAAACGGTAGTGCCACAAATATGTTGCACTATCATTATCAACTTTGCATCTTTTGGCATCAATATTATGAATATGTATATCACTATGATCGAGATTCAATAAACCATTCACATTGGGTGTATGACTGTAGAAGGTTTTATTCATGTAAACAGAACAACAATTATTCTCTGACTTAAATGAATAACCATATTGCAATAAACATGATCCAATCATATTCATGCTCAACGCAAACACCAAATAACATTTATTTAGGTTCAACACTAATCCCGAAGGTAGAGGTAGTGTGCGATGGTGATCGTATCAACCTTGGAATCATTTCCAACACACATTGTCACCTCGCCCTTAACTAGTCTCTGTTTATTCTGCAACTCCTGTTTCGAGTTACTAATCTTAGCAACTGAACCGGTATCAAATACCCAGGGGTTACTACGAACACTAGTAAAGTACACATTAATAACATGTATATCAAATATACCTTTGTTCACTTTGCCATCCTTCTTATCCGCCAAGTATTTGGGGTAGTTCTGGTTCTAGTGACCATTCCCTTTGCAATAGAGGCACTCAGTTTTAGGCTTAGGTCTAGCTTTGGGCTTCTTCACGGGAGTGGCAACTTGCTTGCCATTCTTCTTGAAGTTCCCTTTCTTTCCCTTTCCCTTTTTCTTAAAACTAGTGGTCTTGTTAACCATCAACACTTGATGCTCTTTCTTGATTTCTACCTTCGCTGATTTCAGCATCGTGAAGAGCTCGGGAATCGTTTTCGTCATCCCTTGCATATTATAGTTCATTACGAAGTTCTAGTAGCTTGGTGATAGTGACTAGAGAACTCTGTCAATCACTATCTTATCTGGAAGATTAACTCCCACTTGATTTAAGCGATGAGAGGCGATTTCCTATGCATGGTGGTAGCTACGCACGCATGGTGACAGCTACACACTCTTTAGCATACATGCCTTTTTTGATTTATGAGGTGTCAGGTTTCTTATGGCATTGGTACAAGTGCATTTTTGTTGTATAGAAATGACTTTTTCTCACTTCTCTTTCTCTTTTTTATTTCCTTTTTGAGACAAGTGCCTTTTTGTTGTGTGGAATGGGCCTTTTCTCACTTCTCTCAGTCTTTTTGCTTGCCTTTTTGGCATAATTGCCTGTTTGCTTGCCTGGCTAGTCCAAAGTCACGATATTTTTGTTATAGAGTTATTTTTCATAGTCCAAAATAATTTACCAAAATAATTAGAGATAAAAATTGGGAACGTGCGTAGCTACCACCATGGGTAGCAAATTATATCCGTTCAAGCGATTGTAGTACCCAGTCATTCTGAGCACATGCTCACTAGCTGAGCTATTCTCCTCCATCATGTAGGCAAAGTACTTGTCAGACGTCTCATACCTCTCGACACGGGTATGAGCCTGAAATACCAATTTCAGCTCTTGGAACATCTCATATGCTCCGTGGCGTTCAAAACATTTTTGAAGTCCCGATTCTAAGCCATAAAGCATGGTGCACTAAACTATTAAGTAGTCATCATATCGAGCTTGCCAAATGTTCATAACATCTGCATCTCCTCCTGCAACAGGTCTGTCACCTAGCGGTGCATCAAGGACATAATTCTTCTGTGCAGCAATGAGGATAATCCTCAGATCACGGACCCAGTCCGCATCATTGCTACTATCATCTTTCAACTCAGTTTTCTCTAGGAACATATCAAAAAATATAGGGGAGCTATATCGCGAGCTATTGAACTACAACATAGATATGCAAAACTATTAAGACTAAGTTCATGATAAATTAAGTTCAATTAATCAAATTACTAATGAACTCCCACTTAAATAAACATCCCTCAAGTTATCTAAGTGACACGTGATCCAAATCAACTAAACCATGTCCTATCATCACGTGAGATGGGGTAGTCATCAATGGTGAACATCTCTATGTTGATCATATCTACTATATGACTCATGTTCGACCTTTCGGTCTTCAGTGTTCCGAGACCATGTCTGTACATGCTAGGCTTGTCAAGTTTAACCCAAGTATTCTGCATGTGCAAAACTGTCTTACACCCATTGTATGTGAACGTAGAGTCTATCACACCCGATCATCACGTGGTGCTTCAAAACGACGAACTTTGGCAACAGTGCATACTCGGCGAGAACACTTTTATCTTGAAATTTAGTGAAGGGATCATCTTATAATGCTACCGCCGTTCTAAGCAAAATAAGATTCATAAAGGATAAACATCACATGCAATCAGAATATGTGACATGATATGGCCATCATCATCTTGTGCTTTTGATCTCCATCTCCAAAGCATCGTCATGATCTCCATCGTCACCGTGTCGTGGGAAACCACGGCCACCTATGGGGCCATGAGCCCCTTTTTGGTTCGGCGGGGGGATGGGCACGTTGCACAAAGAGCGGAGAAGCGTCGCGCAGCACGGTAGAGATCACACGGGCAATCTTTACCCAGATTTGGGCCGCCGTGAGGCGTAAAACCCTACTCCTGCTTTGGTGGATTGATGGTGGATAATGGTGGTGGACGTAGCACACTCGCTCGGCAAGGTCGCTCTGGGGGCGAGAGTGGCTACGCGCGTATGAATATGCGAGGGTCCAACCCTTTCTACGGTCGCCATGGGCCTCCTTTTATAGATTAAGGGGTCACCACAGTGGCAAATCAGTCTTTGCGTACTGATTAGATAGCTAACAGTGCTATCATACCTAACTCTGCAGGCTGACAGAGTGCATTAAATGCGCCGCTCAGTGTCACATCACAGCTCGCCCGGCAGGTCCTGCCGGGCTGTTTTGCCAGCTTCGCGCCTGCTCGTTTGACACGTCTCAAGACGGGTGTCATATGGAGGTGTTTGCTATAGGAAGTGGCTGCCATGTGGCAAAAAGTAGCCACTTAGTCACCTTGGAGCTCGACACCGCTTTGATTAATGACTTGCATCGCTTGTGAGGTGGAGCGGTGGAGTGGCTTGCCTCCGCCAACCCCGGTAGGCCTGCCGGGACGATCTGGGAGCTTGCTTCCGGGGCAAAACCCAACCCTGCCGGGCTCGCCTGCCCGGCAAGGTAGGTCCTTCCCTTAGAGATGCCTTGTTCCTCTGGCTCACCTTGGCCTTCTCGACTTGCACTTGGATCCTTCAAAGGAATTGATCCTCCTTGTTTGGTCTGATCTTGGTCTTGCAATCCTGTCTTCTAGCCTGTTGGCTTGCTGTCTCTGCACAGTCAGGGGAAAACATATACCCCTGTCTGTGTTCCCTGACACACCGGCTCAAAACCTTGATCTCCATCGTTGCGTCGGGGTCGTCTCGCCAACTATTGCTTCTACAACTATCGCTAACGCATAGTGATAAAGTAAAGCAATTGCATGGCGTTTGCACTTCATACAATAAAGAGACAATCCTAAGGCTCCTGCCGGTTGTCGATATTACAAAACATGATCATCTCATACATCAACATATATCACATCATATCTTGACCATATCACATCACAACATGCCCTGCAAAAACAAGTTAGACGTCCTCTACTTTGTTGTTGCAAGTTTTACGTGGCTGCTACGGGCTTCTAGCAAGAACCGTTCTTACCTACGCAAAAACCACAACGGTGTTTCATCAAGTTTTTTGTTTTAACCTTCTTCAAGGACCGGCCGTAGTCAAATTCGATTCAACGAAAGTAGGAGAAACAAACAGCCGCCAGCCACCTTTATGCAAAGCTAGTTGCATGTCTGTCGGTGGAACCGGTCTCATGTCCGTGGACATGTAAGGTTGGTCCGGGCCGCTTCATCCCACAATACCGCCGAATCAAAATAAGATGTTGGTGGTAAGTAGTATGACTACCACCGCCCACAACTCTTTGTGTTCTACGCGTGCATATCATCTACGCATAGACCTGGCTCATGATACCACTGTTGGGAAATGTTGCATGGAAAACAAAAATGTTTCTACGCACACGCAAGATCTATCCATGGAGATTCATAGCAACGAGAGGGGAGAGTGTGTCTACGTACCCTTGTAGACCGTAAGCGGAAGCATTTGACAACGCGGTTGATGTAGTCGAACTTCTTTGTGTTCCAACCGATCGAGCACCGAACGTACGGCACCTCCGCGTTGAGCACACGTTCAGCTCGATGACGTCCTCCGCCTTCTTGATCCAGCAAGACGGCGAGGTAGTGGATGAGTTCCGGCAGCACGACGGTGTGGTGACGGTGATGGTGAAGCTATCTCCGTAGGGCTTCGCCTAAGCACTACGAAAATATGACCGGGGTTGTAAACGGTAGAGGGGGGCGCTGCACACGGCTAAGACAATGTTCTGGTGTGCTAGGCGCCCCCCTCATATATATAGGTGGGAGGGAGAGGGGAGAGGCCAAGGGGCACCCCAAGTAGGTCCGAATCCTACTTGGGCTCTTGCCCTTGGCCGCGCCCCCCTGCCATATTTGTCGGAGGGGGGAAGGAAAGGGGGAAGAGGGAAGGAAGGGGGAGGCCGAATCCCCCCTTTCCTTTCCCCACTTGGGCGGCTGCCATGGGGGGTGCGCCAGCCCCTTGTGGGCTGGTGTGCTCCCCTCTTGTGGCCCAATAGGCCTACTATCCTCCCGGGGGTGTCCGGTACCCCCTTCGGTACTCCGTTAACTATCCGGTACAATCCGAAACACTTCCGGTGTCCGAATACCATCGTCCTATATATCAATCTTTACCTCTCGACCATTTCGAGACTCCTCGTCATGTCCATGATCTCATCCAGGACTCCAAACAACATTCGGTCACCAAATCATATAACTCATATAACACTATATCGTCAACGAACGTTAAGCGTGCAGACCCTACGGGTTCGAGAACTATGTAGACATGACCGAGACACCTCTTCGGTCAATAACCAATAGCGGAACCTGGATGCCCATATTGGTTCCTACATATTCTATGAAGATCTTTATCGGTCGAACCGTTATGACAACATACGTAATTCCCTTTGTCCGTCGGTATGTTACTCGCCCGAGATTCGATTGTTGGTATCCTCATACCAAGTTCAATCTCGTTACCGGCAAGTCTCTTTACTCGTTCCGTAATACATCACCTCATAACTAACTCCTTAGTCATTTGCTTGCAAGTTTATGATGTGTATTACCAAGAGGGCCCAGAGATACCTCTCCGATACTCGGAGTAACAAATCCTAATCTTGATCTATGCCAACTCAACAAACACCTTCGGAGATACCTGTAGAGCATCTTTATGATCACCCAGTTATGTTGTGACGTTTGATAGCACACAAGGTATTCCTTCGGTATCTGGGAGTTGCATAATCTCATAGTCGAAGGAATATGTATTTGACATGAAGATTAGCAATAAACTGAACGATCAATATGCTAAGCTAACAAATGGGTCTTGTCCATCACATCATTCTCCTAATGATGTGATCCCGTTATCAAATGACAACTCATGTCTATGGTTAGGAAACCTTAACCATCTTTGATCAACGAGCTAGTCTAGTAGAGGCTCACTAGGGACACGGTATTTGTTTATGTATCCACACATGTATTTAAGTTTCCGGTCAATACAATTCTAGCATGAATAATAAACCTTTATCATGATTAAGGAAATATAATAATAGCCATTTTATTATTGCTTCTAGGGCATATTTCCATCAGTTTCTTCTATTGATTCCTTGTTTAGTAATATTAAAATTGATGATAAAGGGACTGAAGAATAGCCAACTTTAGTTAGAAGGAGTCCCGATAATTCAGAGGGTGAAAATCTTGATGAAAAAAGTCATTAAAGTGGGTTTGGAGAGGTCAAAACTTTAACTAGTGATGTGCCCATTCTTTTGGATTACAAAGACTTTAATTATGATAATTGCTCTTTGATTGATTGTATTTCTTTGTTGTAATCTATGATAAATTCACCCCATGCTTATGAACAAAATAAAGCTTTTACTAAACATATTGTTGATGCCATGATGAAAGCTTTGGAAGAAAAGTTGGAGTTAGAGATTTCAATTCGTAGAAAATTGCATGATGAATGGGAACCTACTATCAAAGTCAAGATCAAAAATTATGAGTGTTTTGCTTTATGTGATTTGGGTGCTAGTGTTTCCACAATTCCGAAATCTCTGTGTGATGTGCTTGGTCTTACCGATATTGAAGAATGTTCTCTTAATTTGTACTTGGCGGATTCTACTATTAAAAAGCCTATGGGAAGAATTAATGGTGTCCTTATTCTTGCAAATAGAAATTATGTGCCCATAGATTTTATTTTTCTTGACATTGATTGCAATCCGTCTTGTCCAATTATACTTGGTAGACCGTTTTTACGTACTATTGGTGCCGTGATTGATATGAAAGAAGGCAATATTAAATTTCAATTTCCACCAAGAAAGGGTATGGAACACTTACCTAGAATTAGAATTAAGCCACCATATGAATCAATCATGAGGGCATCCTATGGATCTAAAACTAAAAATGACAATACTTGAATCTATACATTATACATTATGCCTAGCTAGGGGCATAAAACGATAGCGCTTGTTGGGAGGCAACCCAATGAATAAAATTTATTTTTGCCTTTTTTCTTTATATTCTTGAGTGTTTGCACAATTACACCTATGTTATGATTGTGTTTTTATGTTTTAATTAGTGTTTGTGCCAAGTAAAGCCTTTGGGATAGCTTTGGTGATAGTTGATTTGATCCTATTGAAAAACAGAAACTTTTGCGTCCAGAAACAGAATTTTTAAATTCACAGAAGCGACAAAAAATTCATAATTTTTTACACAAGATTTATATACAAATTGCCTATGTTTTCCTAATTTTTGAAATTTTTGGAGTTACAGAATTATGAGAACAATTCGCATCTTAACAGACTGTTCTGTTTTTGACAGATTCTGTTTTCTTTGCATTGTGTGCTTATTTTGATGAATCTATGGAGTGTATTGGGGGGTATAAGCCACGGTAAAGTTAGAATACAGTAGATATAATGCAATAACAAAATTGGAATGGGTTTTCTACAGTACTTAAAGTAAAGATTGGTTTTCTTATACTAACGGATCTCACGAATGTTTTGTTAAGTTTTGTGTGATTGAAGTTTTCAAGTTTTGGGTGAGATCACGATGGATGAAGGAATAAGGAGCGAAAAGAGCCTAAGCTTGGGGATTCCCCATGTAACCCCAAGTTAATATTCAAGGAGAACCAAGCAACTAAGCTTGGGGATGCCCCGGAAGGCATCCCCTCTTTCTTCTAACGACCATCGGTATTTTACTTGGAGCTATATTTTTATTCGTCACATATCATGAGTTTTGCTTGGAGCGTCTTGTATTATATGAGTCTTTGCTTGTTTTGCTTTTTAGTTTGTCACAAGTATCCTTGCTGGACACACCTATTTGAGAGAGCCAAAGTTATGCTATGATTTGTTAGAATTGCTCTTTATGCTTCACTTAATTTTTTTGAGCTATGAAATTGCTCTAGTGCTTCACTTACATCTTTTTGAGCACGGTGTGCTTTATTATTTTTGAAGAAATGCTCTCATGCTTCACTTAGATTTATCTGAGAGTTAGTAAATTTTTGAAGAAATTCGCTCATGCTTCACTTACACTATTTTGAGAGACGAATTTTTTTATGCTCATGTTCTTCACTTAAATTTCTTTGATCTTGTCAAAAGCAATTGCAATATATGAATCTAGTCCCAAAGTGATAGATATTCAAGAGGGATATAATAAAAACTTTCATGAAGATCATTGGACAAAATAAACTTGATTCCTTGTAATAGTTTTGAGATATGATGATAGTTATGTGTGAGTCATGTTAGTGAGTAATTATGCTTTAGTAAAAAAATTGGTGTTAAGGTTTGTGATTCCCTATGCAAGCACGAAAGTCAATAGTTGTGCAATGAAATTACATCCTACTTGTGGTGCATTATTCGGTGTTAGTTATGCTTAATGCTCACTTATGTGATTTTTTATTTCTTGGTCTGTTGCTTCTCAATCTTTTTGCTAGCCTCCACTTGTACTAAGTATAAATACTACTTGTGCATCCAAAATCTTTAAACCCAGTTTTGCAACATGAGTCCACCATACCTACCTATATGCGGTATTTCCATGCCGTTCTAAGCAAATTTGTATGTGCCATCTCTAATTTTAAAAATAAATTTCCTTTTTGTGTGCCCGTACCGCTTATGAAGCGGCAGGGAGTGGCCAATATTTTTCATGCTAGATGTGTTATTCTCAAGATGAGTGTTTATTCACTTGTCATTGCATGAGAGTACGGCGGTAATAGGGATGCCCAGTCCCGAAATGAAAAATAATTTACTTTATGTTGTCAAATAATATTTCCTTGGAAAGTGTTGATATGGAAGGCACCCGTGGATACGGCTAGCCATGGATTGTGAAAGAATGGTGGAAAAAGTAATACACTTTATTTTCTATTTGGGAACCGCCTATGATATATCTAGCATGGAAAGTGTTGGGAATTACTCGGTCGTTTTCGTTGATGGGAAAAGTATACCTCTCAAAAAAAAATTATCTCTCAATTTAAGCTTTGAGCTCTGGCACCTCTACAAATCCCTACTACCCTCTGCGAAGGGCCTATCTATTTACTTTATGCAATTTTATTTTTATTTGAGTCTCCATCTTCTCTTATAAAGCACCAACTAAGGGGCATTATGATCGTACTTGAGTATTGGATGTAGCTAATATGCGAGTGTGTTTCATGAATGGATCAATGATTGAGCATGATGGGCTAGGGATAACTTTCTTTAGTGTTGATATTTTGAAAGACATGGTTGCTTGTTGATATGGTTGAGTATTGAAATCTTCATGTCAAAACTAGACTATTGCTTTGAACCATATAAAAGTCCAAATGTCCATGCTACAAAAGAAAAGAATATGTGATGAACATGTTAGACAACATTCCACATCAAAAATTCTGTTTTTATCATTTACCTACTCGAGGACGAGTAGGAATTAAGCTCGGGGATGCTGATACATCTCCAACGCATCTATAATTTTTGCTTGTTCCATGCTGTTATATTATCATTCTTGGATGTTTTACAATCATTTTATAGCAACTTTATATCATTTTTTGGGACTAACCTATTGACATAGTGCTCAGTGCCAGTTGCTGTTTTTTGCTTGTTTTTTACTTCGCAGAATATCAGTACCAAATGGAGTCCAAACGCAGCAAAACTTTTTGGAGAATTTTTTTGGACCAGAATACACAAGATGGGCCAAAGAAATACCAGGGGGAGGCCCGAGGGGAGCACAACCCCCCAGGGCGCTCCCAGGAGCCCAGCCGCGCCCTGGTGGGTTGTGCCCACCTCGGTGGCCTCCCACACCGCCTCTTCACCCTATAAATACCCAAATATTCCAAAAACCCTAGGGGAGTCGACGAAACACAATTCTAGCCGCCGCAAGTTCCAGAACCACGAGATCCAATCTAGACATCATCACGGAGGGGTTCATCATCCTCATTGGTGCCTCTTCGATGATGCGTGAGTAGTTCATCATAGACCTACGGGTCCGTAGGCAGTAGCTAGATGGCTTCCTCTCTCTCTCTCTCTCTCTCTCTCTTTTGATTCTCAATACAATGGTCTCTTGGAGATCTATTTGATGTAACTCTTTTTGCGATGTGTTTGTTGGGATCCGATGAACTTTGAGTTTATGATCAGATCTATATCCATGAAAGTTATTTGAGTTTTCTTTGATCTCTTATATGCACGATTACTTATAGCCTCGTCTTTCTTCTTTGAATCTTTGGTTTAGTTAGGCCAACTAGATCGATTTTTCTTGCCATGGGAAGAGGTGCTTTGTGATGGGTTCGATCGTGCGGTGTTCTTTCCCAGTGACAGAAGGGGCAGCAAGACACGCATGTATTGTTGCTATTAAGGATAACAAGATGGGGGTTATTCCTACATGAATAGATCTCGTCTACATCATGCCATCGTTCTTATTGCATTACTCCGTTTCTCCATGAACTTAATACACTAGATGCATGCTGGATAGTGGTTGATGTGTGGAGTAATAGTAGTAGACGCAGGCAGGAGTCGGTCTACTAATCTTGGACGTGATGCCTATATAATGATCATTGCCTGGATATCGTCATAATTATTAGATCTTCTATCAATTGCCCAACAGTAATTTGTCTACCCACCGTATGCTATTTTCTCGAGAGAAGCCACTAGTGAAATCTACGGCCCCCGGGTCTATTCTTTATCATATTTGCTTTGAGATCTATTTTTATTTGCTTTTGTTTTCAGATCTATTATTAGTTTATTACAAAAACCCAAAAGTACTTTGCTGCACTTTTTTTGTTATTTATTTTATTTTGCATTTTATCGAGATCTATTTATCCAATCTACACTATTTTTATCCCGTCAACTTCACAATTTCTGGCACTGTTACCCGCAGAGGGATTGACAACCCCTCCTAATCGTCGGGTTGCAAGTATTTGTTCTTTGTGTGCAGGTACCATTTACCTAGTGTTGCTTGGTTCTCCTACTAGATTGATACCTTGGTTTCATAATTGAGGGAAATACCAACCGTAGCTGTGCTGCATCATCCCTTCCTCTTTGGGGAAAGACCGACATAGTTCAAGTGACATCAGCTGCTTTTGGCCAGGAGGGTCACGAGCGGCTGCTCTTGGGGGCGCCCACACCAACTCATGTGCTACTTCTTGCTACTGGCCAGGAGGGCCTCGAGCAGCTGCACCTAGGGGTGCCCTTCCCAGCCCAGGCACTGCATGCGGCTGCTGGCCACCAAGGGTGTCCTTCTGGCTAGGAGGGCCAGGGGATCCACTCGCCGGGAGTGGCTAGTTCCACCCTACTTCTGCGGTTGGTGCTACTCATCTTCACAACCAGCTTCTTTTTAAGCCAGGTGTGTTGGAGGCTTTAACAGGGGCTGTTGCTGCTAGGTTGGGTGCTCCAGATAAGGCAAATGATTCTCTGCTTATCACTTTTATTGCTGTAAAAAATCCTATGCAGGGCCAGCCTAAGAGAAAGGAGAGAAAAGGTTGAAAGAAGGAAGGAAATGAGAAATCTCAGAATGTGCGCCAGGAAATAATAGGGAAAAAGAGGGGAAATCCTTTTGGTGCCCCACCAACAGGTAGCAAGTTGAAATTTTCTTTTGAGAGAGATGGACAGCTATGAACACATGTTGTATGGGGAGATGAGTGTTTCATCCAAGAGAATATGTATGGGTAGAGTAGAAGCTATGAAGGATGTTGATGGGGTAGTCACGCATGTAGCGAAGGAAACGGAGGAGGAGGAGGCTTACATACAACAGAGAAGGGAGTCGGTTGGAGATGATGGCGCATCGGCGGCCTCCGAGGAGGAGGTCCGCCGGGCCAAATGAAGATCCTAGGATGGAACTTCCGTGGTATGCTCTCCCCCATGGCAGTTCACGAGCTCTCTGTGCTCCAATGGCGTATCAAGGCGGATTTGATTTTTCTCTCTGAGTCACACTTGAATAAATGTAAAGCCGATGAGCTATGTCATTTTTTATCTTTTGATTCAATGATTGTAGTGGAGAGTGATGGTCGGGTTGGTGGCCTAGTCTTGTTCTATCATGAGATAAATAAAGTTGTTTCAAATTATGTATTGCCTCATTTTATTGATATTCTTTTTATGAATGAAGATACTGTTCATTGGCGGTTTACGCGTTTTTATGGCCACCCAGTGTGGAGTGAGCGTAATATGTCTTGGGATAATATTCAAAACTTACATAATAAGGGTGCGCATCCTTGGGTAGTCTTGGGAGATTTTAATGAAATCTTGCTTTCGTCAGAAAAACAAGGCGGCAATGCGAGACCTAATGCAATGATGAGAGAATTTCGTAATTGTTTAGGAGAGTGCGGCCTTGAGGATATGGGTTGCTTTGGTGATCCATTCACGTGGAGGAGAGGTGATACCAGGGAGAGACTTGACCATGCGGTTTGCAACATGGAATGGGCAAATAAATTCCCTCGGGCTACGATCATAAACGAGGAACCTGTCCATTCCGATCACCGCCCCTCCTCTTGGATACTGAATATTTTGATGGAAATATTTTTCATTGTCCAAAGGGTCGAGTGAAACAATTTGAAGCTAGATGGCTCAAAGAGGAGACAGTCGTTGAAATTGTATGTACAGCGTGGGAAAAAGCAAAGAAGATGGGTACTGGACCATCTCCCGCTGAACGTACACGAGTGGTACAAGTGGACTTGTATATCTGGGACCGTGATACTCTGAAGGGATGAAAAAATGAATTAATAAACTCAAAAAGGAATTGGAGAAGCTGCATAGGGGACCTATGCATCTGGATTCTCAAGCGCGACAAAAAGGAGATTCTTGTCCTGATTGAAAATTTATTGGAACAAGAGGAGATTTACTGGATACAACATGGCCATGCAAACTGACTTTTACATGGGGATCGCAACACCTCCTTTTTTTCATAATGCCGCAACATCCAGAAAGAAAAGAAATCAAATTAAAAAATTGCTTGGAGATAATGGGGTGTGGGTGCAAGATACAGAATTGAAGGATTACATTAGAGGGTACTGTTCAAACCTCTTGACATCAGAAGTCTCTCAACCAAACCCAGAAGTTCTTTCCCTTGTCAAAAGAAAAGTGACAGAGGAAATGAATAATGCCCTTGTGGCTCCGTATACGGTAGAGGAAGTCCAGAAGGCATTATTTGATATTGGTGATTTAAAAGCACCGGGTCCAGATGGTCTGCATGCTATTTTCTATAAGAGATTTTGGTCTATGTTGGGAGAGGACTTGACAGAAGAGGTTCTCAAGGCGGTGAATACATGTTCGATACCGGCAGGATGGAATGATACTACAATTGTAAGGTTAACTCTATTGAAAAGGTAACTCAATTTAGACCAATCAGTTTGTGCAATATGGTGTATAAAGTGATTTAAAAAATGATTGCTGCTCGATTGAAGATAATTCTATCAGATATTATTAGCCCAACCCAGAGTGCTTTTGTTCCTGAAATAATGATCACGGACAATATTTTAGTGGAGTACAAGTGTTTCCATACAATAAAAAAGAAAAGGGCGGGTAAAGAAGGTCTGTGTGCTGATGTCGCTTGAAACTGCGTCAGTATTTCCCAAAGAGGAAGGGATGATGTAGTACAGCTATGGTAGGTATTTCCCTCAGTTGTGAAACCAAGGTATCAATCCAGTAGGAGAACCAAGCAACACTATGTAAACGGTACCTGCACACAAAGAACAAATACTTGCAACCCAATGCTTAAGAGGGGTTGTCAATCCCTCCTAGGTAATGGCGCCAGAAATTGGCAAGTTGACGGGAGACTATTTGATCCTCCCCGGTAAAAAGATAGATAAATTTGTGATAGATTACATAAATAGCTCTCGATAAAACACGAAATAAAATAAGTAATAAAAAAGTGCAACAAGGTATTTTTGGGTTTTTGGAATAATAGATCTAAAAATAAAAGCAAATAAAAATAGATCTCAAAGCAAATATGATAAAGAATAGACCCGAGGGCCGTAGATTTCACTAGTGGCTTCTCTCGAGAAATAGCACACGGTGGGTAAAACAAATTACTGTTGGGCAATTGATAGAAGATTGAATAATTATGACGATATCCAAGGCAATGATCAATATATAGGCATCACGTCCAAGATTAGTAGACCGACTCATGCCTTCATCTACTACTATTACTCCACACATCGACCGCTATCCAGCATGCATCTAGTGTATTAAGTTCATGGAGAAATGAAGTAATGCAATAAGAACGATGACATGATGTAGACGAGATCTATTCATGTAGGAATAGCCCCCATCTTGTTATCCTTAATGGCAAAGATACATGTGTGTCTTGCTGCCCCTTCAGTCACTGAGAAAGAACACCGCAAGATTGAACCCATCACAAAGCACCTCTTCCCATGGCAAGAAAAATCGATCTAGTTGGCCTAACTAAACAAAAGATTCAAAGAAGAAATACGAGGCTATAAATAATCATGCATATAAGAGATCAAAAGAAGACTCAAATAATATTCATGGATATAGATCTGATCATAAACTCAAAGTTCATCGGATCCCAACAAACACACCGCAAAAAGAGTTACATCAAATAGATCTCCAAGAGACCATTGTATTGAGAATCAAAAAGAGAGAAGAAGCCATCTAGCTACTGCCTACGGACCCTTAGGTCTATGGTGGACTACTCACGCATCATCGGAGAGGCACCAATGAGGATCATGAACCCCTCTATGATGGTGTTAGATTGGATTGTTGGGGAACGTTGCATGGAAAACAAAAAATATTCTACGCACACGCAAGATCTATCCATGGAGATGCATAGCAACGAGAGGGGAGAGTGTGTCTACGTACCCTCATAGATCGTAAAGCGGAAGCGTTTATTAACGCGGTTGATGTAGTCGAACTTCTTCGCGATCCAACCAATCAAGTACCAACGTACGGCACCTCCGCGTTCAGCACATGTTCAGCTCGATGACGTCATTGCCTTCTTGATCCAGCAAGATGGGCGAAGTAGTAGATGAGTTCCGGCAGCACGACGGCGTGGTGACGGTGATGGTGAACTCGTTCCCGCAGGGCTTCGCCGAGCACTGCGGGTGGCCGGCCGGCCCCCTTGGGCTCCTTCCCTCTAGTGCCCCCCCTTCCTTGTATGCCTGCGGCGGGAAGGCAGGAGGAGGTGGTGCCCCCCCTTTTCCTTCCTCCAAGGTGGGGGGGAAGGAAAGAGGGGCTAGCCCTCCCTCCTTTCCATCCCTAGGGCCGGCGGCCAAGGGAAGGGGCGCGCCAGCCCCTTGTGGGCAGGTGTGTTCCCCCCTCTTGGCCCATAAGGCACATTAACCTCCCGGGGCTTCCCGGAACCCCTTCCGGTGATCCGGTGACTACCCGATACACTCCGAAACCTTTCCGGTGTCCAAATAGCATCGTCCTATATATCAATATTTACCTCCGGACCATTCCAGAGCTCCTCGTCATGTCCGTGATCTCATCCAGGACTTCGAACAACATTCGGTCACTAAATCACATAACTCATATAAAACTATATCGTCAACGAACGTTAAGCGTGCGGACCCTACGGGTTCAAGAACTATGTAGACATGACCAAGGCACCTCTCCGGTCAATAACCAATAGCAGAACCTGGATACCCATATTGGTTCCTACATATCTACGAAGATCTTTATCGGTCGAACCTTATGACAACATACGTAATTCCCTTTGTCTGTCGGTATGTTACTTGCCCGAGATTCGATCGTCGGTATCTTCATACCTAGTTCAATCTCATTACCGGCAAGTCTCTTTACTCGTTCCGTAGTACATCATCTTGCAAATAACTCCTTAGTCACTTTGCTTGCAAGCTTCTTGTGATGTGTTTTACCGAGAGGGCCCAGAGATACCTCTCTGATACACGGAGTGACAAATCCCAATCTCGATTCATGCCAACTCAACAGACACCTTCGGAGATACCTGTAAAGCATCTTTATGATCACCCAGTTACATTGTGACATTTGATAGCACACAAGGTATTCCTCCGCTATCCGGGAGTTGCATGATCTCATGGTCGAAGGAACATGTATTTGACATTAAGAAAGCAGTAGCAATAAACTGAGCGATCATATGCTAAGCTAACGGATGGGTCTTGTCCATCACATCATTCTCCTAATGATGTGATCCCGTTATCAAATGACAACTCATGTCTATGGTTAGGAAACCTTAACCATCTTTGATCAACGAGCTAGTCTAGTAGAGGCTCACTATGGACACGGTATTTGTTTATGTATCCCACACATGTATTTAAGTTTCCGATCAATACAATTCTAGCATGAATAATAAACCTTTATCATGATTAAGGAAATATAATAATAACCATTTTATTATAGCCTCTAGGGCATATTTCCATCAGTCTCCCACTTGCACTAGAGTCAATAATCTAGTTCACATCGTCATGTGATTAACACCCATAGTTCACATCACCATGTGACTAACACCCAAAGAGTTTAATAGAGTCAATAATCTAGTTCACATCACCATGTGATTAACACCCAAAGATTTTACTAGAGTGTGATCATGTTTTGCGTGTGAGAGAGGTTTTAGTCAATGGGTCTGCAACATTCAGGTCCGTGTGTACTTTGCAAATGTCTATGTCTACAATGCTCTGCATAGAGCTACTCTAGCTAACTGTTCCCACGTTCAATACGTATCCAGATTGAGACTCAGAGTCATATGGATTAGTGTTAAAGCTTGCATCGACGTAACCCTTTACGAAGAACCCTTTATCACCTCCATAACCGAGAAACATTTCCTTAATCCTCTTTAGGTACCTAAGGATAATTTTGACCGATGTCCAGTGATCCACTCGTGGATCGCTATTGTACCCCCTTGCCAAACTCATGGCAAGGCACACAACTGGTCTGGTACACAACATGGAATACTTTATTGAACCTATGGCTGAGGCATAGGGAATGACTTTCATTCTCTCTCTATCTTCTGCCATGGTCAGGCTTTGAGTCTTACTCAACTTCACACCTTGCAACACAGGCATGAACCCTTTCTTTGACTGATCCATTTTGAACTTCTTCAAAACTTTTGCCAAGGTATGTGCTTTGTGAAAGTCCTATTAAGCGTCTCGATCTATCCCTATAGATCTTGATGCCCAATATGTAAGTAGCTTCACCAAGGTTTTTCATTGAAAAATTCTTATTCAAGTATCCTTTTATGCTATCCAGAAATTCTATATCATTTCCAATCAACAATATGTCATTCACATATAATATCAGAAATGCTACAGAGCTCCCACTCACTTTCTTGTAAATACAGGCTTCACCGTAAGTCTGTATAAAACCATATGCTTTGATCACCTCATCAAAGCGTATATTCCAACTTTGAGATTCTTGCACCAGTCCATAGATGGATCGCTGGAGGTTGCACACTTTGTTAACACCTTTAGGATCGACAAAACCTTCTGGTTGCATCATATACAACTCTTCTTTAAGAAATCCATGAAGGAATGCAGTTTTGATGTCCATTTGCCAGATTTCATAATTATAAAATGCGGCAATTGCTAACATGATTCGGACTGGCTTAAGCATCGCTACGGGTGAGAAAGTCTCATCGTAGTCAACCCCTTGAACTTGTCCATACTTTGTTCTCATACATGGATCCTATCTCAGATATCATGGCCTCAAGCCATTTATTGGAATCTGGGCTCATCATAGCTTCTTCATAGTTCGTAGGTTCGCCATTGTCTAACAACATGACTTCCAGGACAGGATTACCGTACCACTCTGGTGCGAAACGTGTTCTGGTCGACCTACGAGGTTCTATAGTAACTTGATCCGAAGTTTCATGATCATTATCATTGGCTTCCTCTCTAGTTGGTGTAGGCACCACGGGAATGGTTTTCTCTGATGTGCTACTTTCCAATTCGAGAGAAGGTACAATTACCTCATCAAGTTCTACTTTCCTCCCACTCACTTCTTTCGAGAGAAACTCCTTCTCTAGAAAGGACTCATTCTTGGCAACAAAGATCTTGCCTTCGGATCTGTGGTAGAAGGTGTACCCAATAGTTTCCTTAGGGTATCCTATGAAGACGCACTTCTCCGATTTGGGTTTGAGCTTATCAGGCCGAAGCCTTTTGACATAAGTGTCGCATCCCCAAACTTTAAGAAATGACAGCTTAGGTTTCTTGCCAAACCATAGTTCATACGATGTCGTCTCAACGGATTTAGACGGTGCCCTATTTAATGTGAATGCAGATGTCTCTAATGCATAACCCCAAAATGATAGTGGTAAATCGGTAAGAGACATCATAGAATGCACCATATCTAATAAAGTACAGTTACAACGTTCGGATACACCATTACGCTGTGGTGTTCCAGGTGGTGTGAGTTGTGAAACAATTCCACATTGTTTTAAATGAAGGCCAAACTCGTAACTCAAATATTCGCCTCCGCGATCAGATCGTAGAAACTTTATTTTCTAGTTACGATGTTTCTCTACTTCACTCTGAAATGCTTTGAACTTTTCAAATGTTTTAGATTTGTGTTTCATTAAGTAGATATACCCATATCTACTCAAATCATATGTAAAGGTTAGAAAATAACGATACCCGCCGCGTGCCTCAACACTCATAGGACTGCATACATCGGTATGTATTATTTCCAATAAGTCATTAGCTCACTCCATTGTTCTGTAGAACGGAGTTTTAGTCGTCTTGCCCATGAGGCATGGTTCACAAGTATCAAATGATTCATAATCAAGTGATTCCAAAAGTCCATCCGCATGGAGTTTCTTCATGCGCTTTACACCAATATGACCTAAATGTCAGTGCCACAAGTATGTTGCACTAGCATTATCAATTTTGCATCTTTTGGCATCAATATTATGAATATGTGTATCACTACGATCGAGGTTTAACAAGAATAGACCATTCATCAAGGGTGCATGACCATAAAAGATATTACTCATATAAATAGAACAACCATTATTCTCCGATTTAAATGAATAACCGTCTCGCAATAAACAAGATCCAGATATAATGTTCATGCTCAACGCTGGCACCAAATAACAATTATTGAGGTCTAAAACTAATCCCGAAGGTAGATGTAGAGGTAGCGTGCCGACGGCGATCACATCGACCTTGGAACCATTCCCGACGAGCATCGTCACCTCGTCCTTAGCCAATCTTTGTTTATTCCGTAGCTCCTGTTTCAAGTTACAAATATGAGCAACCGAACCAGTATCAAATACCTAGGTGCTACTATGAGCATTAGTAAGGTACACATCAATAACATGTATATTAAATATACCTTTGTTCATTTTGCCATCCTTCTTATCCGCCAAGTATTTGGGGCAGTTCCGCTTCCAGTGACCATTTACTTTGCAGTAGAAGCACTCAGTTTTAGGCTTGGGTCCAGCTTTGGGCTTCTTCACGGGAGCGGCAAATTGTTTGCCATTCTTCTTGAAGTCCCCTTTCTTTCCCTTTCCCTTTTTCTTGAAACTAGTGGTCTTGTTAACCATTAACACTTGATGCTCCTTCTTGATTTCTACCTCCGTAGCCTTAAGCATTGCGAACAGCTCGGGAATCATTTTTGTCATCCCTTGCATATTATAGTTCATCGCGAAGCTCTAGTAGCTTGGTGATAGTGACTGGAGAATTCTGTCAATCACTATCTTATCTGGAAGATTAACTCCCACTTGATTCAAGCGATTGTAGTACCCAGACATTCTGAGCACATGCTCACTGGCAGAGCTACTCTCCTCCATCTTGTAGGCAAAGTACTTGTCAGAGGTCTCATACCTCTCAACACGGGCATGAGCCTGAAATACCAATTTCAGCTCTTGGAACATCTCATATGTTCCATGGCATTCAAAATGTCTTTGGAGCCCCGATTCTAAGCCGTAAAGCATGGCGCACTAAACTATCAAGTAGTCATCAGATCAAGCTTTGCCAAACATTTAAAATGTCTGCATCAGCTTCTGCAACAGGTCTGTCACCTAGCGGTGCATCAAGGACAAAATTCTTCTGTGCAGCAATGAGGATAATCCTCAGATCACGGACCCAGTCCGCATTATTGCTACCATCAACTTTCAACTTAGTTTTCTCTAGGAACACATCAAAAACGGGGAAGCTACATCATGAGCTATTGAACTATAACATAATTTGCAAAGACATTTTGACTATGTTCATGATAAATCTTAGTTCAATTAATCAAATTACTAATGAACTCCCATTTAAATCAACATCCCTCAAGTTGTCTAAGTGATACATGATCCAAATCAACTAACCCATGTCCGATCATCACGTGAGATGGGGTAGTCATCAATGGTGAACATCTTGATGTTGATCATATCTACTATATGACTCATGTTTGACCTTTCGGTCTCCAGTGTTCCGAGACCATGTATGTACATGCTAGGCTCGTCAAGTTTAACCTAAGTATTCGGCTTGTGTAAATCTGGCTTACACCAGTTGTATGTGAACGTAGAGTCTATCACACCCGATCATCACGAGGTGCTTCGAAACGACGAACTTTAGCAACGGTGCATACTCGGGGAGAACACTTTTATCTTGAAATTTAGTGAAGGGATCATCTTATAATGCTACCATCGTTCTAAGCAAAATAAGATGCATAAAGGATAAACATCACATGCAATCAAAATATGTGACATGATATGGCCATCATCATCTTGTGCTTTTGATCTCCATCTTCAAAGCATCATCATGACCTCCATCGTCATCAGCTCGACACCTTGATCTCCATCGTTGCATCGGGGTCGTCTCGCCAACTATTGCTTCTACAACTATTGCTAACACATAGCGATAAAGTAAAGCAATTACATGGCGCTTGCATTTCATACAATAATTAAGAGACAACCCTAAGGCTCCTGCCGGTTGTCGATATTACAAAACATGATCATCTCATACATCAACATATATCACATCATATCTTGACCATATCACATCACAACATGCCCTGCAAAAACAAGTTAGACGTCCTCTACTTTGTTGTTGCAAGTTTTACGTGGCTGCTACGGGCTTCTAGCAAGAACCATTCTTAACTACGTAAAAACCACAATGGTGATTATCAAGTTTGCTATTTTAACCTTCTTCAAGGACCGGCCATAGTCAAATTTGATTTAACTAAAGTAGGAGAACAGACACCCGCCAGCTACCTTTATGCAAAACAAGTTGCATGTCAGTTGGTGGAATCGTTCTCATGTGCATGGACATGAAAGGTTGGTCCGGGCCGCTTCATCCCACAATACCACCGAATCAAAATAAGACGTTGGTGGTAAGCAGTATGACCATCACCGCCCACAACTCCTTTGTGTTCTACTCGTGCATATCATCTACGCATAGACCTGGCTCGGATGCCACTGTTGGGGAACATTACATGGAAAACAAAAAAAAAATTCTACACACACGCAAGATCTATCCATGGAGATGCATAGCAACGAGAGCGGAGAGTGTGTCTACGTACCCTCGTAGACCGTAAAGCGAAAGCATTTATTAACGCGGTTGATGTAGTCGAACTGCTTCGCGACCCAACTGATCAAGTACCGAACGTACGGCACCTCCGCGTTCAGCACACGTTCAGCTCATGACGTCCTCGCCTTCTTGATCCAGCAAGACGGGCAAAGTAGTAGATGAGTTCCGGCAGCACGACGGCGTGGTGACGGTGATGGTGAACTCGTTCCCGTAGGGCTTCGCCGAGTACTGCAGAGAAACTGGACGGAGGACTAAACTGTGGAGAGGGGCGCCACACACGGCTAAGAGATTGTCGTGGTCTTGTGTGGCGCCCCCTCCCTCATATATATATATATATATATACATATGGGCTATTCTGTTTCGCGTAACAGAATATTATTCTGTTACCCAACTTGAACTGACGGACTTGTTGGACTGACAAGGTTTGCCACCTGAACTGATCTTCCTACGTCTTCGACGGATGGAAACAAGGGATTCAACGGGGAGCTTCCGGGGGTTCTCCGGCGCGATGCTGCAGGCCATTCGTTGCCAGAAGAGACATGTACGGGATTCCACATGTGCGCGCGCTGACCTGGTCATGTTTTCTGATCTCAAGTCACCGAAGGTGACGACGTGGGCATTTGGCAGCGGAGGTGTTGCCGGCGCTGGTGTTTGCCGTGGTGTTCGTAGTTGTTGATTTTACGTCCGCTTGTTGTTTTATGTGTTATAGTGATGTGAGAATGATCGGTGGGTGAGAGTTTTTGGAGATTCTTTGACTATAATTTCTGATGAGAAGTTTTGCTTCTTGGTCGTTGGCCATGGCCGCCATGCAAATGTGTTCTTCTTCTTCTGATGTTTTGTTTTTGAATTGGCGTTGCAGGGAGAGAGATGATGATTGTATTAACAGTTTTGCGTTGTCAATTTTGCTTCTTGAGTTGTTTCGTTGGCGGAGGTGGTGTATCGTGGCTGACTGTAGCCTACGATTTCTTGTAATCTGGTCAAACGGTGTAATTAAGTTTCGTGTTTTTCTGTGTTGTTGAATGGCTGTCGTATGTGTAGTTGGACTGCTCCGTGTCAAAGTTGTATTACTGTGTGTTGACATCAGAGTAAGTAGTTTCTACCAGCTGCCTACCCAACCATCTGCACTTTGAATATAAAGCCTCTCCCCACTCCCTGCCCTCTCTCACTTTCATTCCACCAGCTGCCACCAAAGAAAAGCCAGATGGATCCTGACCTGGTAGAGGTGACAGAGGAGGAGGGGGATGCCATCGAGGTGAGGGCTGCAGCAGGAGAGCACAGGAGGAGGAGAAGGCGCATGCGCAGGCAGAGGGCACAACATGCTGTCGAGGAGGAAGTGGAGGCAGAGTTCAACAGACGCCTTGCTGACGAAGTGCTGGAGACTTGCAACTCCAATGAACTGGAGCTAGTTTTCCTTTTCCCAGACGGCAGTAGAAGGAACTCTCTACAGATCATCAGGTGGGCTAGGGTGAGAGCACTCATGGCTCCACATCCATCCACCAGGGCCAAGTGGCGTCGGTTCTTTGATCGTTATGACTGAAGTACTAATTTTTTATGTTTTTAAGATTGTGTTGTGAGAGAGCAGAGAGTTGAATGACTAAATGAATTCATTTGTCTATCTCTAAGTGAGTTTTTCTATCTACATATGTTGGTATGTGCACTTTGAACTGCTGTCGTATGTGCTCTCCCATAAGTATTTGAACTGCTGCTTTATTTGAACTTGAACTGTTTTGCGGTCAATATTGTATGACTTGTGTGACGACATCATCATAATAACTATTTTCTACCAGCTGGCTGCCCACCTGCCTATTTATTATTTTTATAATCTGCGAGTCTTCCTGGCTATAAATTCTATCCATCTATGTGTGGTGTGTGGCTCAGTCTCCCCCTCCTATTTCTTCCTTCTTCTAGAATCGGATCTAGGTTCCTCCCTCTTCTCTCTGTTGTTTTCTTCCCTTTTCCTGTGTTTCCCATGGAGGATTGTTCATGTGGGTGTCTCGCAAAGATGGTGCACATAGCTGACGGCTGTGTGTACGAATCTGGTTTGGAGCTCACCGAAAGTCAGCGCCGTGGGCAACTTTCATCGCTGCTATACAACAACCATGGGTTTCGTGCTCCCTATGTTTGTCGCTTGGCGGCTGGGGACTTGGAGGAATCATGGGTATATGTTTCTATTTTTTTGTTTTCTTCTTTTGTAGGTCTCATTTTGAATCCCATGGACTGAATCTGTAGTTTATTTTTATAAATAGTTTGTCTATAATTTTTATTTGGTTTTGTCAGAAGTTAACAGTAGGGATTTGTACGTATATTTGTTCATTAGTTAACAGTATTTATTCCTTTTTGTATAATTCTTGTTCTGTTTTTGTCAAATGTTTACTGTAGGGATTGATATGTATATTTCTTCAGTTTAGTCAGGACATGTCACTAGTTAGTTTGGTGTTTTTGTTTTGGTTCAGATTTTTTTTCACTTGTTATGCAACAGTTGCTAGATCTGTGCAAATATTCAGTTATGTCAGGTGTTCACTTTATTTTCTACTCCCATGCCCATTTGCAGAAAATAACACCCAGAATCAGGATTGTTGCTCCTAGTTCGGGGATACTAAAGATGGAGACGGTAGACAAAAACAGGTATCAGTTGATGGAAGTTGCCTACCACATCGACTTTGATGGTTGCATCAACCTAACTACTGGGTGGAAGGAGTTTGTGGCAGAGTCTGGAATCGAGGATGGAGATGTGGTTATGGTTATGTTCTTCCGGGACGATGACTCTCTGACGTTCAGAATTTATGTGCTGTAGGTTTAAATGTGGCAAATGACACTGGTTGTGAGATTTGTGTGAGTTTGATTATGTTGCAGTATTTTTTTTAAACAATGCATATGAGATGGTTGAAGTCTATGTTTTTACCAGATGGTTTGGAACAATTTGTTCGTATGTTATTGTATGCGCTATTTTTTTAATGTAATGCTTCCTATTTTGGCTCAAGCACAACTGTTTTATTTTTTTATATTTTTTATATTTGAATTGGAACAACTATAGTTGAACTGATGTGCATCCTTTGTTTTTACTGGGATATTTTCATGTACATAGCTAGCACACGAAAAATATACGTTGATGATGGATGTAGGACTCCATGGGTTGAGTTTGTTGAACTTGCATGCTGTTAATGACAGTACTGAACTACTTTGGATGTCAATGGCCAATCGCATTCGTTTGTTGTAGAGCATTTTTTTCTTAGTATTGAGTATTGATAGGAATTTAGAGCATAATTTATTTATTTTAGTTGACTAGTGATATTTCTAGTATTTTTTTAAATAAAAAGGATTTAATCTTGTTGCACAATACTAATTTTATTTGAACCATTTGAATTTTAGTAGTTGAACTTTTTAAAAATTTGATTCTGAAATTTTTATTACAATCTTCTACGTTGAAGTATCCTTTTATATAGTTATCTTAAAAAAAAAGTATTTTTTTGTTTAATTTTTTTATTTTTTACAACGAACATGTGTTTGAACTTTTCTACATTCTTTTTTTTGAACTGATTTCTTTATGAGTTTTTTTAAATTATTTGCATTTGTTCCTTTAATTTGGTTCATGTGTGATCGGTAGGAATTTTGTAATGGGTCGCACTGTTGTATTGGGCCGTCCCCCGGAGCCATTGTTTTCGGCCCAAATAGCTCGTACGCGTGGCTGTGCAGTGCCATGTGCGCGTGCGCTATGCGTTTAGTCCCACCTCGCTAACCGAGGGGGCTCTCGACCTGTTTATAAGCGCTGTCGAGGCTTATTGGTCGAACTCCTCTGAATACTTACCTGAGCGCTTATACACAACGCTCGCTCTCTGTCATGACCTGTGGGCCCTGGTCGGTTGGCCCCGTAGTCTGGTTTACAATGGATTCGCCGGTGGTTTCGCTGTTGGCTTGAGTCCTAATACCCACCTATGTTGGGCCGGCCTATCCCTTGGGCGGTCAATTTTTTGGTTTCTTAGCATTTTTTGCTCTAGTTTTTTATTTGTTTTTGCCTAATATAAGCATTATTTTTTTATTTAGTACTGAATGTTCTCCTCTGCTTGAACTGACATATTTTTTATAGTGTGTTTCCCCCCTTTCTTTTTGTTCACATTTTTTTCAGCATTTTTTTTTGGATTTTGATGAAACATCTGGGTAAGATATATAGGACCACACCGAGTGCCATAGTCGTACTGACACATCTTTTTTTTTATTTTTATTTTTTTGCATGGACTGAAGAACAGCGTCGTGGGGGGAGGGGGGAGGGACCCCCTCCCCCCTCCCGGCGAGGCCGAGCCAGGAACGAGCCATAGCAGGCGACGATGCGGCGTGCCGCGGCGTCGCATGCAGAGGCGAGTCCGTAACATGACTTGCCCCATTATCTATCTTTTAGGGGGAAAACCAGCACCGCACCGAGGGGCATAGTTGTACTGACACATCTTCCTTGTATGGACTTGCCCCATTATCTATCTTTTTAGGGGAAAAACCAGCACCGCACCGAGGGGCATAGTTGTACTGACACATCTTCCTTGTATGGACTCGCCCCATTATCTATCTTTAGGGCGTGTGGGTGCGTGGGGGGTGGGAAACAGAATAACCGCACTGCGCCTGTCAAACGAGCGCACTGCCGCATTAGTGCGAGGCCGAGCCGGAAGGGGGAGGGACCCCCCTCCCCCATCCCGGCGAGGCCGAGACATGAACGAGCCGTAGCAGGCGACGACGTGGCGTGCCGCGGCGTCGCATGCGGAGGTGAGTCCGTAACATAACTTGCCCCATAATCTATCTTTTTAGGGGGAAAACCAGCACCGCACCGAGGGGCATAGTTGTACTGACACATCTTCCTTGAATGGACTTGCCCCATTATCTATCTTTTTAGGGCAAAAACCAGCACCGCACCGTGGGGCATAGTTGTACTGACACATCTTCCTTGTATGGACTTGCCCCATTATCTATCTTTAGGGGGTGTGGGTGCGTGGGGGGGGGGGGGGGGACAGAATAACCGCACTGCGCCTGTCAAACGAGCGCACTGCCGCGTTAGTACATGAAGAGTACATGAAGTACTGATGCTTCTTAACTTTTTTGTTGTAGTATTGGCTAATTTTCTAGCATCTACATATGGATGAGAACAGTACATGAAGTACTAAGATTTTTTGCTTCAACTTTTGGAGCGTTGTTAAGCAACTCAAATTGTACTGATTGTTTTCAACGTTATGTTTTCCATACAATGCTGAATCGAAACTACACATGGAACATCCTTGTGTGATTAGTTGCTCGATAACTAGTATTGAAGAGCAGCCACAAAGTTCCATTCACAAGCTACTTGAATTTGAAATGATGCGTAAACAAAATACGAAGCTAGCAAACTTAACTAACGAGATAAGCAAACAATGTACTTGATGACATAAGCAAACTTGTTCAACCCTGACAAACACGACATAAGCAAACTAGTTCAACCCTGGCACACATGACATAAGCAAGCTGGTTTAACGTAACAAAAGCAAACTACGAATTTGAAACAACAAGATAAATGACAAGCACAAGCGCAAGCAACAAGAAGGCAGACTTTGATGTCTCTTCATCCCGCATAGTGGCAGTGGTAGTAGGGGTCCGCTTCCTGCTCTTTTGAAATTTCCAGACCTATTTTGATGTTGTCGATTTTCTTCCATGACTCGTAGGTGGCGTACGCATCTATTGTTGCGTACTCAATGAGGTAATTTGGCAGTGGGCTGACCCCCCACAGTTTATGGTCTTCCTTCCTGTCGATCTTCTTCTTCATGCCTTTGTAGAATGGGTGGATGACGTTGGCTGCAACATTAGCCAAGGAGTCGTACTCTTTTCCGGTGTATGGAACTCTCCAGTTGTGCTGAATATCGATGTACTTGTTGGGGTTTATCTCCAAACCAGACATCTTCAGCTTCTCTTTGTCACCTTGAATGCTGAAACCGGCAAAGGTGAACAACTTCTCATGCTTCAGCATGTCGTTGAGGCGCTTGGGCCTGCAAGGGGAGAGACATATTGAAGATTAGTATTATTTTCATGTTTGAATTCTTCAGTTTTTTTTGTTTTGCTTATATAGTATAACTAATGGATGAATGTAGTTCAGAAACTAGTACACAAATTTCAGAAATTAAATTCAAGTACACGATGTTATTTTTCTTTTTGGAATATACAGTTGAGTCAATGATCTATGTGCTGCTTTAGTACTAGTTTAGTTTACTTTTGTTGAATAGAAAAACACATACCAGTGCTTCACCAAGTTCTTAGTTCTTTTGCTGATGAAAATAACACCAGACCAAGTTCAGAAACTACTTCACTACATCAAGTTCAGAAACATCTTTTAATACATCGAGTGCATAAACTACACTAGTGGATCAAGATCAGAAACTACACTAGTACATCAAGTTCAGAAATTAATCTTCTGCAAAATTTTCAAATAGTAATCCAGTGCATCAGGTTCAAAATATATTATAGTGCATCTACTTGAGAAACTGCACTAGTGCATCCACTTTCACAAACTACACTAGAACATCTAGTTGGGAAACAAGTTTAATGAAATTTTGAGGATACAGTACTAATTAAATAGATGAACCAAAGAGGGCAAATGAGTAGGATGGTTCACCATTTTGTGGCCGCTGCGATGTGGTACACCAGGCAGAGTTCCTCCACACATAACTGCAGAACTGCTGCTCTCTGCGGAGGTTCATCTTACCTGGTATACTCCACATCAACGCCGATGAATCTAGGATACAAGCCGCCAGCCCTCTTCTAGAGCCTACAGATCATCTTGTCGGCCTTGTCTGGTTCGCTGGTGCAGACGACCTCCAGCGTCTCCTTGCTGTGGAGGTCCACCTTCTCGAGCGTGGTGGTGTAGTCGAGCTTCTCGCCGGGGACGTGAACGTCATCGAGGTTGCTGCTCTGGTCGGACGTCTCACCACACTGATGCTTGGCAGACGGTTCCTCCACCATTGCCCTTCTCCAGCGACTGTGGGCTTCAAAGAGAGATGTTTGTGGGGGAGTTTGTAGTGGAGATGGAAGCGGCAATGGTGGTTCTTGGAATGAGGCAGAGATGGAAGACAATGGGGTATTTTGAGGGCTTGGTTTGGGACGTGGGGGAGGCGGTTCATCCCGGACATGGGGGTAGTGGTCGTGGGGTCGCCATTGCAATCCGTCGTGGCAACCGCCCAGTGGGTGGCGCGGTAGGGTGGCCTGGAAGAACCAACCGTCCAAACATAATTCTCTGCAGGGTTTTTTACTCTCGCACTGATCCGTCTTGTGAAGGTGAACTTATTAGTTGCTTCTCCCACTTATACGTCTTAGAGACGGTGATGATGGTGCTTTGTACTCCTCAATTGTTGGGTACTTGGACTGGTGATTGACGTGTAGTTGAACTTACCAATACACGTTCAAACTATGTGTGTCATGCTAATCTTTTAAAACATTTTGTTTTTTGAAATGATTGTTTATATCAACATAATCTTTGAAAGTATTTTTTACAGATAAATTAGTTTTTCATCAGTACAGGTGTATTATTTTTGCACTTTCAATCTTTCTGTTTGCTTGAGGTAATTCTTTTTATGTACTAATGGGCTTTCTGAACTAGGACTGGCAGAACCAGTCATAGCTTGTTTGAATGATGTTTTTTGAGGTGTTCATGGGTGTGTTTGGTTACTCTGCCTTGAACTGATGAGCCAGACTTATTAGTACTGATGTACTATCAGAGTTTAAATTTTCTTAACAAAATTTTGCTGAGTTACTGGTCGACAGTAGTGTTGACGTTACATAAATCCAGATTAATTTTTTCAAATATATTTGTGAGTGCATTCAAAAGGTTTATCAAATGGTTTACATAATAATGTCACTGGTCCAGCGGGCACAAATCACAAATTATATCTTAACTATAGTACTGATCGAGAAATCGATGATAAAGCTAAACAAGTTTTGGTAACGATAGTGTTTCTGATACGATTCCTCATTGTGTACCGAGGCAACCGAGAGTACAAGCTTATTTTTGAATTGACGCAGCAGCATAACCACTATGGATTCTTCAGTCTTGAGCTCCTTCTAACTGGCCGCGAATGCTGTCCCTTGTCGGCGTCCTTTCCTGCTTGAGCCTTGGCAGCTTCATCGTCAGTTTCAGTTTCCTCATCCCTAATACTGTCATCTTCATTGTCTTCGTCTGATTGGTCGTCATTCTCATCAAACTCTTCTTCTTCATCCTCTTCTTTTGATTTTTTGGAACTTTGGACCTTGCCCTATTTCTGTTCAGCGCCATTGACCTCCTTGCCCACTTTGCATGTGCGGGCATTATGTCCGTCAGTCCCCCCACACTTGCTGCAAGTGTAGCTGTTATGTGTGTCGTCTCCATTGGTAGAAACCTGGGTGGCTCCAATCTGCTTCTGCAGCTTTTGCTTGTTGACAATGGCATCTGTGCGGTGTGGGCATGTGCGGTAATTATGATTGGTCACCACGTTGCAGAATCCGCTTGCCCTTATCCCGAGAGGTTTGCCGTCCGGGCCGAATTCCACACGTCTGATGGGGCATGGCGGCTTTTTGGCTGCTGCTTTCGCTGCTTGCGTCTTATTCTTCCTCTCCTTTGTGCATGAGTATATGGGTGGTTTAATTACCCTTTGCTACTACTGCTGGTAGGATCTCCTATTGTCATGTCGTTCGCCTACAGCATCGTCAAGCTCATGATCTTGCACGTGAGCATGTTGCTGCACTTGAGTGTGCACATGGGCAAGCTCTGGTTGTTGTTGCTCCTCCTCCTCGTTGTCGTATGTGTCAATAGCTCCCAGATGGTTCATCTCGGATAAGATTGTAGCGACATCCTGCTCAATTTTTTCTGCTTCGTTGTCCGCGACATCTCTGTTTTCAGCAGAATGCATGGCGTCGAGTTCTTGTTCAAGTCTTTCCATGACTACCCGTGACCTCGCCATTTGGTCTTGGCTTCTCAAGCTTTTTCTGTGCACTCTCATGTTCAGTTGCAGCAGTACACTTTTAATGCAGTATTGGGAGGCCTTGTTTGACGCTACCGTCCTCAAGTCATTTCTGTTGAAGGTTGGCTGGATGTTCGGGCGTTTTGTGTATCTCCTGAGGATGTATTTCTCCGGAACACTGTCAGCCTTAATTGTCTGCATCATGCAAAGGACATGCAGGCAGAAAATACCTGTTTTTTGGAAGAGGTGGATGTTTTCTGTCATTTCATTCGAACAAAAACTTGCAAAAAAAAGTACTACAATCTATAACATCTTTTTTTAGTTCTCACCTGTGTGGTCCCACAGCTTGCACTCGCAGTCGTATATTTCTCCCACGGGGTCTGCAACCACCTGGAACGCGTGTTGAGACCATGCAAACTATTTTTGCGGTTTGTTGTAGCGCACAAGGTACTTTGTGGGCTCTTCCGTCTCCGTCACCATGAAGAGGGTGCTCAGTTTTAGCCTCTTTCTGATCTCGCTGTACACACCTCGTGAGTAAAGCTTTGCCATCTGAGTGTTGAACCCATAAAGGGTCAGCGTGTTTTGTTCTTTCTGCGCAAGCAAGAGTGATGAACAAATTATTAGTTTTCTCGCAGCAAAAACTTGTCTAACTAAGAAAGAATTACTTTAGTAAGCATGTTATTGTCTTACGACAGGTGATAGAGGTATACCCGGTTACCCATTGTCTCCTGGTTCTTTGTTTGCCTCCTGGTTTTGACGCAGGTGTTTACCTGGCTGACAAACTGGTGCAGGTTTTGTCTCTCACTTACGAAGTTCTTCTTCAGCACATAGTTCATGCTCTCACTCCGTTGTGTGGATGTCATTTTGGCACAGAAAATTTATTTGAAGTAAGCTGATATACATTTCTCGCGCTCGTTCCACATTGACACCATCGTGGCATTGTCATGGAGGTTGTACTTATCCATGAGTGCTTTCCAGGCAGCCTCAAACTCAGTTGGCATGAGGGGCCAGTTGAGGATTGCTGTGAATTCATCCTTAAAGTGTTCGTGGAGGTTGTACAGGTATGCGAGGTGTTCCCTGTACTTCTTCATAATGTGCCAGCGGCATAGCTTGTGTACTGTGTCCCCGAAAACATCTGGGATCGCCAAAGCCATTGCCGGGCACTGGTCTGGTAATGAGAAAAGAGACGTGGGGTGGTCAGCAGATGGTAGTGCATATATACAAATAGAACTGACACAACATTTTTACCGTGTTATTTTCCTTTTTTTGGGGGTTTAGCGGTGGTACCTGTGAGGATGCATGTAGGAGCCTTCCCTCTCATGCACCTTAAAAATGTTTTGAACAACCATCTGAATGAATCTGCATCCTCATCTCTTATCAGTGCGAAAGCAAAGAATGCAGTCTGCAAGTGGTTGTTAGTACCCACAAACACCCCAAGTGGCATATGGTACTTGTTGGTCTTATACGTGGTGTCAAATGTCACGCAGTCACCAAAGTCTTGGTATGCCCCTCGGAAGCTTGCGTTCGCCCAGAATATGTTCTTCACTCTGTCGGACTCATCAAGCTATATGTCGCAGAAGAATTCCTTGTTTATCGCTTTCATCTCCCTAAAGAAGTTGATAGTCTTTAGGACATCGTCCACATCATCCATCCTTGAATTCTTTGCTTTCCTACATATTAAAAGCGAACATTCATTCAAAAATGCATGTTGAACTGGCATCAGGTCATGCGTTGCGTAATATGTTTGTACTGACAGAGGAAAAAAGACGGAGGGGGGTGGTCTGGGAGGAGAACAAGTTTGTAATTACATGTTAATCAGGTCTTTAGCGTTCATTTCAAGGAAGTAGCCACCAGGGTCATTACCTCCCAGTATGCTCATGATTTGCACGTGTTCAATGCCTTTGAACTGCAGGTACTTAACGTACTCCAAGATTGTGTTGTCAAAGTTTTTGTGGGAGTGCAAGAAGACAAGCATTTGGGGGCTGACCAATAGCATGTGGTTGTGTTCCCAACATATCTCCTTTACGACAAGTGTTCCATCCTTTTCCCTCTTCAGCCTCATTTTAGCCCCGCAGTTAGTCCTGGCTGTGGTCTTGTTCTGCTGTCTATTTGCATCTGAAACCTTCAATTCATAGACTCCATAGCACGTGCAATAAAGGTAGACTCTGTTGTTAACCTTGGAGCCTTCCCTGACAGCAAAACCCGCGTGCTTTGCATAGACATTGTAGAAGTTCTTTGCTTCTTTGAAAGTTTCAAAGCGCATCTCTAGCCTTGGCAGAACGTAAGCTTCCATGTTAGGGGGCTGCACGCAACAGTGAGCAAACAAAACACGGTGATGAAAATTTTAGATGGGGTGGTCACAGTACTAGGGTATGGACTGTGCTTGTATGTTTTTTCTGAATGGATACTTACATGTGTATAGCTCTGTGCTGCATCCGGTGTTTGCTGTTCACCCTGGTGTATGGGCGCGGATGGTGTCACCCTCGGCACATGCAGCAATGCATCTCTTGGAGGGAGCAATGTTGATGAAGCTCTCCGTCTCTCATTGTACGGCCGTCTTCGCTCAGATTCGTTGTGAGGTTGCTCCTGTCTATATGGCTCATATCTTCTACTTTGCACCCTGCTAGAGTGGCGAACATTCTTGTCTCTTTGGCCTGGTCTTCCCAACACAACTGCTTTTGCAGCACGGATGATTGATGTTGATGGAGCGATGGGTGGAAGCCTGGGTGTCCTTGCCTTTCTGCATGCGCCAGGGAAGAAAAATATTTGTTGTTGGGGACATTGTGGACCTTGTTGCACCCCAGCAGTGGCAAAGCTTGTATTCCCAGTAAGCGGTGTTTGCTGCAGAGAAGAACCAGTCCGTGCTTCTGATGATTCTGGTGTAGCTTGAAATCTGCATGTATTGTTGAAGTATCCGGGGGCTATTTCTGGTGTTACCCAACCAGGCGGTGCCTCATATCTGCTTGGTTCATCAAACCCTCCCCGCGTGTGCCGCCTTGCATGTTTCTGCAATGACATTCAACAGTTTTGGGATTAATCTTTTCTACCTTTTCTCCTATACATGATATGGGTAACATGTCATGTATTGAAGGTAACGTATAAGTTGAACTTGCATTGCTGGGTGTTATTAAACTTTGTTGTCTATTTCTATCTGATGTACTTTCAGTCGAACTGATGGATGGATATGTTCAGCACTGATGTACTGTTTTTAGCACTGATGCATCAGTTATGCATAGTTTTTTTTATCCTTTTCCCTATAATTGATGCATGAACATTTGGTGCACTGCTTGTAAACTGAAAATTGAACTTGGGAACAGTAGGCATTAATATAAAACTGATGCATGTCTTTTTTGTTTTTCCTCTAGAACTTATGCATCTACATTAGAAGTACTCCTAGTTTCTGTATCATTGAACTTACTGTGCAACAAGTGTATTTTTTTTTTCAATAACAGTCTTTTACTCGTTTGAACTGACGCAACAACATGACATGTACTAGTAGTAATCACAACATACAACTTGCAGTGGTACTTCAACCTTATATAAACTGTTGAAGCTACTTTGGACTGATGCATAACTTTATGTTTTTTGACTGGAACTGAAGCAAGCACATTATAGGTAGTGACAGTAACCTCGAACATCCAAATTGTGTGTCAAGTGGCAGGGGTGTAATGAACTGATGCAAGCATTTTGCAATGTACAATCAGCTTCTGTATCATAGGACATGTGCTGCTGATGCAACACACGTTGTACTAATGAACCTAATAGTGTAACATATATAAAGAGCATAGTGTGTGCAATTTTTAAATCAAATCTTTTGCGTAGTAGGACTGATGGACTGATGAACAGACACAAATGTGGTATTTTTCTTCAGGCAAACCCAGATCTGAATATATTTTTTGAACTGATCATTTGTGCTTTAGAAGCAATCAGGCAGATTGAATTTTGAGGAAAATTCGTGTGGGAAGCACACATCACCTGCAGTGGCATGTTCTTGCATCTGACGTCTTCTTCTTCCTCTCGTCGGCGGCGTACTGGAATAATCTTGGAAGGCAGCGCCATTGATGCAGGCAAGGAGCTTGGGGAGATGGCAGCGCTCCTGCTTCTGGTGGAGCTCCGGGGGGGCAGCGACTGGTGGCGGGGATCACGGATCCGTCGAAGGAGCTCCGGCGAGGGGGAGGCTGGTGGCGGGGATCACGACCCCGTCGAAGGAGCTACGGCGAGGGGGGAGGCGGGAGGCGAGGATCACGGCCCCGGCGAAGGAGCTCCGGTGAGGGGGGGGGAGGCGAGAGGCGAGGATCACGGCCCCGGTGAAGGAGCTCCGGCGAGGGGGAAGGCAGGAGGCGTGGATCACGGCCCTTGCGTTGCTTTGCCAGCGAGGAAGGAGATGGCGGCGGTGGATCCGTCGGCGGCCAGTCACGGCGCCACGGGCTCCCTCGCTCCGGCTAACGCCGTCGCTCGCTCGCCCATGACGGCTGCCTCTGGCGGAAGGAGGTTGGTTAGGTTCGGGGTGGGTCGGGGAGTTTCTACGGTGTAGGCGCGTCGCGCCCTTATAGGGCTGAGGGGTAACAAAATATTATTTTGTTACTAGTAACAAAACAGTCCAGCCATATATACATCTGGGCTATTCTGTTTCGCGTAACAGAATATTACCCTACTTGAACTGATGGTTTCAGGCGGTTGTACTGATGATTTTCATCTCGCGAACTGATCGTCCTCTCTAGCTCAAAAAAAATTGCGATTTTTTTTCGTCGGAATGGGGCGTGTAATATATCGTTGGAAAGCTCTTGACATCTACATTACAAATATATAGGAATTTTTTGCAAAATCATCGCGGTTTAAGAGCAGTTTTGAAAAAAACATTTTTTCAAAACCGAAAACGCGAATCGTATTTTGAACTTAATTTTCAAACGGTTTGTCGGAATTGAGCAAATAAGATGGCATTGGAAAGCTGGTGAAAATCCGCTTCTTCCATATATCTATTGTTTTTTCAAATTCTATACAATTTAAAAGTAATTTGAAAAACGGTGAAATTCTGGGCGAAACATATTTTCGTGTTTTTTTGCAAATGGTTTGTCGGATTGACGCAAATGATACGGCGTTGGAAAGCTATGGAAAATGCGCAACTTTTTTGTATAGAAATGTTTTTCTAATTCCTTACGGTTTAAACTCGAATTCGAATACGGTCAAATTTGATTTCAAACGCGATTTTTTAAAGTTTGCCGAAATGGGGCAAATAATATACCATTGGAAAGATATCAAAAATGCGAAACTTAGTCATGTTGAATATTTTCTCAAATTCGCAACCGTTGAAGAGTAATTTTAAATACGGTGAGACCCATTGCGTTGTTTTTTCGGTCGAAAAACAGAGTACTCGTACTGATCTATTTGTGTGTTTGTACTGAGGTATTTTTTCACACTAGTTTTGAATGGTTCCGAAAAAAGAGTACTTGAACGGGTGTCTGTATGGTTTTGTACTGAGTGTGTTTTCACATAATAGACTTTACTCTGTATTTTCGATATAATTTTTCTCGTAACTTCTCAATGGTATCATCATGCCCGAACTTGCATACTTTATACCATTGAACTGAATGATTTTTTTAATAAAACGAAAATGTTTTGTGTTTTCTTTTGAACTCAACATTGTTTTGCGACGATATGCTGGACTTCTCTCATTTTACCACTTGAACTTTTACCATTTTGAATTTCCATGTTTTTTTTGTTTGAGCTTTTTTTCCAAACTTATCTGGGATGTCGTGTTCAACTTTTTTCTGTACTTATATGCTAGTAATAATAGAACATTTCCCATACAATTTTTGTCCATTCATGGACATCAACCAAAATAGGCAGGAGAGAGCACTATCGAACTGATCATTGTTTTCGACCGAACTATTGTGTTCTTCTTTTCCAAGAACTGAACATGTAATACATATTGAACGGCCACACATGTATGATATAATGAACTGTAGGGCCTTAAAAGTGTAATGACAGTACATCTATAAAGCTCCATAAGATCACATGAAGCCTCTGCCAAATGAAATATACAAAATACTGACAAAACTTCACACTTTTGCACGAAGGGCATACTTCCGAACATGCTCGACGACACCCATTGAAATTGCGCAATTCACGGGTGGGAGCAAGCAACAACTTTGAAGTATGCAAATTCAAAATCTCATAAAGTAAAACATGCCATCTTTTTTTTTCCAGAAAAACAACAGGAGCGCATCCGCATAGTTATTCATCTCCATATCAGTAATACTTGGCCACCAAAAACCCGACAAATGTTTTTTACTGAAAACATACAACACATTTTTGGAATGCATCAGTACAAGCTGACATTTCCAGTTTTCAGAAGCAATCAAACTTGCTAATTAGTACTCATGTACTTACTGGGACCACACATATCCTGATATTAGTACTCATGTACTTACTGCGGCCTGCACTCAGCTCTGTACTTACTGCGGCCTGCACTCAGCTCCTTGAGCGACCAGCCACAAAACAAGAAGTTGTACTGTTGAGTAGGAGGTCCTCGACCTGTGACTCCTCCAGCAAGCTCCACTGTTTGCCACTGAAGCATAAGCCATGCCGTTGGAGTGGGACGCGTCCACGCGGCAACAACTTTAGAAACTGGTTATATAGAAAAGATTTTTCATTAAATGGCCACAACTTTCAGTGGCTAATTGGAAGCAAAGTCATCTTATGAGTGGCTAATGGGTTAGCAAAGCTTTTGAAGAAAAATGGAAGCAGAGGCTAGCTAGCACCTTCGCGCACCCCACGGCGTGATCCTTGGAGTTCAACCTGGAAATGGGGCCGAAAAGGCTCGCGCCGCGCTCGGCGAGCATCGAGCGCCCTGCCCGGCGGCATTGACTTGTGGTTGGCCCAGCGCTCGGCTCGCCGACAGGCTTCGGTTCAGGCTGGATTCATCAAAAACATAAATGAAGCATGTGTTCTTTTTCTATTCTTGCAAATGAAGCTCCACTTATGTTCTGTTTGAACTTACTTGTCATAAAAATTAGTATTTGTTCTACTGTAAAAGAACATAAATGAAATGTCAGTATGAAAGTAAAGCTCATTATAAAAAGAAAATTTGGTTCTCAATACATAGATATGAGTGTTGAGTGTACAGGTTTCACAAAGGTAATCATGGCAAGATCCTATAGGGAACAAAATGAACCTATTTTAGCAATAAAATAGGTGAACTTATATGCGGGGCAGAAACTGAACTGAATTGAACACAAAATAAAAATTGATCTAACTTGGTCACTGGAATAAGAACTGAACCAAACTGCAATTCAGTGGTACATCAAACTGTGCCACTTGATGCAAGAACATGATGCGGATGAAACTACAAATTGCCTTTATAGTAATTAGTGATATAAATGGAACTGAGTTTTAATCATACACTAATTTAGCTAAAAGCATGATGACAAATATGATCATTACTTGTTCTACTCTATTTTTTTTAAAGAAAGGTTTTATGTAACCCTCAGAACTCCTCATTTTTCAGTGATTGAACTATTGAGATAATTTGAACCGTCCATAGTTTCTTTCTCCGAAAAAAGCATCATGCATAGTTGAAGTGCAGTTCGGCATGAACTCCCTCGGAATAAACATCAAGCTATAACGGACTTCACCAAGCATCTACCACTGCGCCATGATATCAACAAAACACAGAAAAGTGAATAACAAAATATTTTTGATTTAGCAAGTGATATGTAACTATAGTAGCAAAGGTACCAAGCAAATGCACAATACTATTGACTAACACGTTAAGTGGATGTACGCGTGCCTTGTAGCGTAGGGTTGTTCTGACACACTTAGCATTAGGGGATTTCCAATTCACACAAGATCGAATTGCACCAGTTCATTATGCGAAGGCCGGCTGCCTGGCTCATCACTGTCGAACTGAACCCCGCGCCCCTGTTGAACTGCTGAAATATTTTAGTACGGGTTAGATACAGTGCCAAACTAGTACTTGAAAATCTCATCCCCAAATATGCATGTCAATCTTCACAGTTGGAAGTAATCTGAGCTATCTCAAAACGTCGAACTGATACATACATGCAAGAATGAAACCGATACAAGCAATACAAACAATCAATATGAGGAGGAATCTCTAGATGAATAAGAATAGAGCATCAAGAAGATTCATCAAATTCATACCAAAAATGTCAGATCAGGGGGCGGAGCAAGGGGTGGCTTGCACGCGACTCTTTTTTGAGTGACTGGTAGCGAAGCAAGAAGTTGGACTGAGAAAAGTATGACGGCCATCGGGCAGAAACCATGATGGCAGCGACTGGATTGTTGAACGGATCCAGGGCAGAGCACGGGGTGGCCTGCACGCAGCACTTCTCATGAACGTCGACTGGGCATGCAGTTGTACTGCCGAGATGAAGATCCTCGACCCCCGTTGCTCCCCCGCAGCCGCTGAGCGCAAGCCTTGGCCTACAAGGTGAACCGAAAAAAGCCTACGAGGTTAACTGAAAGAGGCCTACAAGGTGAACTGAAGGGTGCATCGATCTGGTGTGACATTGGGGGGTCGGAGGTGAATGGCCTATGGTTGCATCATTGAATGGCCGGCGGTGGCGGAGGTGAATGGCTTGGGCGTGCGGCCCCTGAAATAAATGGAGTTCTAACATTTATGAAGTAAAGAAAGCCATCCTCATTGGAGAAATTCTTGCACAGAGCATGCATTAAGGGCTCAGAGTTTTTCCCTCGCCTCGACATCCATTCAACAACTGCCTCTTGATGAGGAAAAAGCTTAAGTTTCATGCACGGCATCATTACCCTGTGAGGTAATTATGTGTCTACATTCACAGCAGTACTGTAAAAATAAACTATAGCACAGTATGCATTTTGCCTAGGTAGAGTACAGTGCTAACGGTTGGCAACTCTTCTGAAATGCAGATGATTATTACATCACCTGGTACCCGGTTGTGGAGAAGAGACTATCACAGGCGGGTGTCAGACTGGCGCTGATACTCAACTGGGTATTTGACAAGAAGAAAGCAGATGATATGCCATTATACGCACAGTAAAAGAGCTATACTTGTTCAAAAAGTATATATATACTCGCTGGAAAGTATTGTAGCTTCCGATGCCACGCCAGTTTGATCAGTTACCACTTCAATAGGCTTACGCGTTCTGTAATAAGAATCACACAACCTTGGCACAACATTCAAAAATTCAATTGTTGTAAAGTTGTAATACAAACCCGCTATTAGTCTATTTGATTCAGATACAGTAAATATCTGAATACATTTTCATGAGATATATGAAAATGTGATTCAAAATAATCAATGTAATGGCAGTACATCTATAAAGCTCCACAAGATCACATGAAATCTCTGCCAAATGAAATATACAAAATACTGGGAAAAATCACACTTTTGCATGAAGGGCATACTTCTGAACATGCTCGATGACACCCATTGAACTTGCGCAATTCACTGGTGGGAGCAAGCAACAACTTAGAAGTATGCAAATTAGAAAGCTCGTAAAGTAAAGTATGGCAACTTGTTTTTCCAGAAAAACAACAAAAGCGCATAGTTATTCATCTCCATATCAATAATACCTGGCCACCAAAAACCTACCAAATGTTTTTTCCTGAAACACACAACACAATTGGAATGCATCAGTACACGCTGACTTTTTCATTTTTCAGAAGCAATCAAACTTGCTAAATAGTACTCATGTACTTACTGGAACAACACATCCTAAAATATGAATCATGTACTTATGGGTACATATCAAATTTACCACTTGGGAAATTCTCCAAAACATACTAAATTCTCATTTCTACAGTTTTTCAGTTCACATGTACAGCATGAAAGGAAGACATAACTGACTGTAAATAGCACTCAAGCAAAAAATTATAGAGTGCTCAGCGGTATATTATTCAACATGACAAAATTGAACGTTCAACATTCTCTATCACCACACTAGAACTGAACTTCAGATAGAAAATAGAGGTAACAATAGCAACAATTGGTAGCTGCATAGTGGAGGGCATGCATCAGCAGTGGCAGAAATGTTGCGGCTGTGCCGGACAGTCGTAGGTGTAGCAGCTTGCAGCAAGGAGCGGCCGGCACTCAGCTCCTTGAGCGACCCGCCACAGAGCAAGAAGTTGTACTGTTGAGCTGGAGGTCCTCGACCCCACGACTCCTCCAGCAGGCTGCACTGTTGACGCTGAAGCATAAGTCATGGCGTTGGAGTGGAACGTGCCCATGACGGCGACATTGAACGGACAGGGGTGGCACCGGCGAACTTCCTGTACGGGGTGGCGGCGTAGCACCATCGAGGAGGAGGCAGAGTGGTGGTGGGGGAGCATCACCGGATGCCAGAGGATAAGTTGACAATTCTGTATTCTATTCTATTTTGAACTTAAGTGTGCGGATGAATTGAACTTCTCCGATACATATTTCACTGAACCTAGTCCTCCAGAATGTTTATTTTTTTAGTTATGTTGGCATGAGGCTATGAAATACATCACAACAATTGTTTTTGGGTGAGTTTCAAAAAACATAATACTATGTGAACAGTACAACCAGACCTAACTAGATATGCAACATGGAGTAGACATGTTCGGTGTCTCAACTTTTCACAAAAAACTGCAGCTGTACTATCATCTATGCAAAATGAATCACAGAAATAATGGAGAAGACTTAGTTAAAATGGGAACACCTTGTCCAGTTTTGATCAAATTGAGATCACAAAGAGCACTCGTTGTTTTCTCTACAGAGTCCAGGTTATAGCAAAAATGATCAAGAAATAAGAACAATGATCACTTGTACTGCCTGGAAAATAACAAGCAAACTTATAGCATTTGATCATTTGAACTTGTCACAATAGAAATAGAGAATTATGTACACGGATACAACTTGCATCATCAAAATTTAGAGTTTTTTTAACTCCAGAATGCTTCCACAGGACATTCAAAACCCAAAAGCAAAATAAAAAATTAGTGTAACGTTTGTAAAACTTAGTTAAAGTAGAATTACTTTTGTTTTAAAACACCACATACTTGAGTGCTTGTGCCCGTTTAAATGTGAATAAAAAGAATATCATTATCTTAGGACTTTATCCCATTTTCATCACTAGTACACAGTTCATGTACGTGTTGTTCTCCCATAGGCATTAACACAAGCACCATGTGTGCTAGGAAGAACAGGACACTTGAATCAGAATTGACACCAAAGAAACTCGCTGCAAATCACTACTTATTCAGATGATATATCTAAACTTACAGAAATTGAATCTTGTACTAACGGTATTTTTTTCACATGCACCAACTATTCTGCGTTTTTTCATGGACTGACAACAGAATACATACCGAACTAATGTTAAGTTTAGTACAAAAAATATCTGTTCATGAACTGACAGTATTTCTCTCTTTGGACTGAAGAAAAGCACACACGTAGGCACGCAGACGAAGCTGTTTCAAGCTACAGCCAGCATCAGCAAGAATTCAAGCGAAAGGCACTGAGGTAATAGGAAATGAACATATGATGAAGAATTGAACATAAAAGAAAATATTTTTGGAGAAGGAAGAAGATGTTAGGAGGATCTGGTGAACCTGCTACGCATACTCCTGTGGACTTACGGTTCCGGTGAAGTGGAGCTGATGGAAGAGGGGATCATGAGCAGCGGCGGGATGGTTGGCGCTGGAGCTCATGGCGAAGTGGACCCATGGCGCGGTGGCGGGGGAAGGGGTCGTTGGTGCGCAGGGCAGCGGCCGCGGTGAGACGTGGGGGTGGCGGCCGCGGCTGGAGGTGGGCGCGGCGGCCACGGCTGGAGGTGGGGCGGCAGCCGCGGCTGGAGCTGGGCGCGGCGGCCACGGCTGGAGCTGGGGCGGCGGCCATGGCAGGAGGTGGCGGGGGCGGCTGCGACGGGAGATGGCGGGGGCGGGGGCGCATCGCGAGACGGGTGGAAGTAGGGGGCGGTGCCGGGAGCGAGGGAGGATGTGGGGGCGGGGCGGCGCCGGGATCTGGGGAGGAGGAGGGGGCGGTCGGCGCCGGGAGCCGGGGGAAGGAGGGGGACGGGGACGAGGTGGGGAGCGGGCAGCACCGGGAGCGGGGATAAGGTGGGGGCCAGCCGTATCGGAAGCCTGGAGAAGGTGAGATCAGGGGTGGGTTTTTTCGTCCAGTACCGGTTTGGGTTAATCAACTGGTCTGAAAAAATGGATGCGGTCTATATAGGGCGTAATAGTCCAGTCCTATACATATATATAGCCGGTCTATTATGCTAATATTAACAGAATAGTTATTCTGCTAACACTTCAGAACTACACGCTCAACGCGAGGGCACTGTACTTTCTGTAGCAAAGGTACTGCAATACAGAGATTAGTGAACTTCGTGTCGGAAAAAACTGCACGCGGTGTTTTTTCGGTACTTTTTCGCTCTAGTTTTTAAACCATTTGTCGAAACGAGGCGTGTAATATACCATTGCGAAGCTACGGATTAGGCGCAACTTCACCATGTACAATTTTTTTTCGAGATTCCTCATGGTTTAAGAGCAGTTTCGAAAATTGTGCGGCTCACGACGAGTGGTAGCGAGCGTTTTTTCGCGTTGTTTTCTAAACCGCTCGTCGGAATGAAGCAAATGATACGCCGTTGGAAAGATATCGTCGTGGCGCAATGTTTAAAGACTCTCAAAATAATATAAGTGAAGCATTAGAGTTCAATAATTTCTACAAAATAAAGCCACCGCCGTGCTCTAAAAAGATATAAGTGAAGCACTAGAGCAAAATTGCCTAGCTCAAAAGATATAAGTGAAGCACATAGAGTATTCTAATAAATCACGATTCATGTGTGTCCCTCTCAAAAGGTGTGTACAGCAAGGATGATTGTGGCAAACTAAAAAGCAAAGACTCAAATTATACAAGACGCTCCAAGCAAAACACATATCTTGTGGTGAATAAAAATATAGCCTCAAGTAAAGTTACCGATAGACGAAGACGAAAGAGGGGATCCTTCCGGGGCATCCCCAAGCTTAGGCTCTTGGTTGTCCTTGAATATTACCTTGGGGTGCCTTGGGCATCCCCAATCTTAGGCTCTTGCCACTCCTTATTCCATAGTCCATCAAATCCTTACCCAAAAACTGGAAAACTTCACAACACAAAACTCAACAGAAAATCTCATAAGCTCCGTTAGTATAAGAAAATAAATCACCACTTTGGTACTGTTTTGAACTCATTCTTTATTTATATTGGCGTAATATCTACTGTATTCCAACTTTTCCATGGTTCATACCCCCCAATACTACCCATAGATTCATCAAAATAAGCAAACAGCACAAAGAAAATAGAATCTGTCAAAAACAGAAGAGTCTGCGAAGATACGAATTGTTATAATACTTCTGTAATTCCAAAAATTCTGAAAAATTAGGAAAACAGAGGAAATTTGTATATCAACCTCGTATAAATAAATTCAGGGGTTTTCAATGTACCAGTGAATTAATAAAATTCTGAGACTGGACGCAAAAGTTTCTGTTTTTCAGCAAGATCAAATCAACTATCACCGTAAGCCATCCCAAAGGTCTTACTTGGCACAAACACTAATTAAAACATAAAACCACATCTAACCAGAGGCTATATGAATTATTTATTGAAAAACAGAACCAAAAAAGCAAAAACAAAAATAAAATTGGGTTGCCTCCCAACAAGCGCTATTGTTTAACGCCCTTAGATAGGCATAAAAACACAAATAGATCTAAGTATTGTCATCTTTGGTATGCAATCCATAAGTAGCTCTCATAATAGATTCATATGGCAATTTAATTTTATTTCTAGGAAAGTGCTCCATGCCCTTCCTTAATGGAAATTGAAATCTAATGTTTCCTTCTTTCATATCAATAATTGCACCAATCGTTCTAAGGAAAGGTCTACCAAGAATAATAGGACATGTCAGATTGCAATCTATATCAAGAACAATGAAATCTACGGGCACATAATTCCTATTTGCAACAATAAGAACATCATTAATCCTTAATCTAAAGCACAATCATCAAATTCACGGAAACCTAACACATCACGTAAAGTATTTGGAATCGTGGAAACACTAGCACCCAAATCACACAAAGCATAGCACTCATAATCTTTAATCTTAATTTTAATAGTAGGTTCCCACTCATCATAAAGTTTTCTAGGGATAGAAACTTCCAATTCAAGCTTTTCTTTAAAAGATTGCATCATAGCATCAATGATATGTTTAGTAAAAGCTTTGTTTTGATTATAAGCATCAGGAGAATTCAACATGGATTACAACAAGGAAATACAATCTATTAAAGAACAATTATCATAATTAAATTCCTTGAAATCCAAAAGAGTGGGTTCATTGCTACTTAAAGTTTTGACCTCTCCAATCCCACTTTTATCAATTTTTGCATCAAGATCTAAAAACTCCGAATCATTGGGACGCCTTTTAACTAAAGTTGACTCATCTCCAGTCCCATCTTTATCAAGATTTATATGGGAAAACAAATATTCAATAGGAGTCACATCAATCACTTTAAGATCTTCATCATTATTTTCACGGAAACTAGAGGAACATGTTTTTACAAACCAATCCTTTTTTGCATGCATCTTAGCGGTTCTTTCTTTGCACTCATCAATGGAAATTCTCATAGCTTTGAGAGACTCATTGATATCATGCTTGGGTGGAATAGGTCTAAGTTTCAAAGAGTCAATGGCAAGAGAAATTCTATCCACGTTCCTAGCCAAATCATCAATTTTAAGCAATTTTTCTTCAATCAAAGCATTGAAATTCTTTTGCGAACTCATAAATTCTTTAACACTATTTTCAAAATCAGAGGGCATCTTATTATAATTTCCATAAGAATTGTTGTAGGAATTACCATAATTATTAGAGGAATTACAAGGAAACGGCCTAGGATTAAAATTGCCTCTATACGCGTTATTACCAAAATTGTTCCTACCAACAAAATTCACATCCATAGATTCATTATTATTTTCAATCAAAGTGGACAAAGGCATATCATTAGGATCCAAAGAAGCACTCTTGCTAGCAAATAATTTCATAAGTTCATCCATCTTTCCAATCAAACATTAATCTCTTCAATCGCATGCACTTTTTTACTAGTGGAAGATCTTTCGGTATGCCATTGAGAATAATTAACCATAATATTATCTAGAAGTTTAGTAGCTTCTCCTAGAGTAATTTCCATAAAAGTGCCTCCCACGGCCGAATCTAAAAGATTTCTAGAAGCAAAATTCAATCTGGCATAATTTTTTTGTATAATCATCCACAAATTCAAACCATGAGTAGGGCAATTTCGTATCATGAATTTCATTCTCTCCCAAGATTATGCAACATGTTCATGATCAAGTTGCTTAAAATTCATAATATCGTTCCTAAGGGAGATGATCTTAGCGGGAGGAAAATACTTGGAAATAAAAGCATCTTTACACTTATTCCATGAATCATTACTATTTTTGGGCAAAGATGAAAACCAAGTTTTAGCACGATCTCGTAGTAAGAACGGAAATAGCTTCAATTTAACAATATCATTATCCACATCTTTTTTCTTTTGCATATCACACAAATCAACGAAATTGTTTAGATGGGATGCGGCATCTTCACTAGGAAGGCTAGAAAATTGATCTTTCATAACAAGATTCAGCAAAGCGGCATTAATTTCACAAGATTCCGCACTAGTGGCGGGAGCAATCGGACTGCTAATAAAATCATTGTTATTGGTGTTGGAAAAGTCACACAATTTGGTATTCTCTTGAGCCATCGTGACAAAGCAAGCAATCCAACACACGAGCACATGAAAAGCAAACGAAGAAGACGAACGGAAGAGGGACAAAGAAAAGGCAAAGGGAGGGGCGAAGAAAAAGGCAAATCTTTTCGAAAATCGTTTTAGAAGTGGGGGAGAGGAAAACGAGAGGCAAATGGCGAATAATGTAATGCAAGAGATGAGAGTTTATGATGGGTACTTGGTATGTCTTGACTTGGCGTAGATCTCCCCGGCAACGGCGCCAGAAATTCTTCCTGCTACTTCTTGAGCTTGCCTTGGTTTTTCCCTTGAAGAGGAAAGGGTGATGCAGCAAAGTAGAGATAAGTATTTCCCTTAGTTTGAGAACCAAGGTGTCAATCCAGTAGGAGACAACGCACAAATCACCGAATACCTGCACAAACAATCAAACAACTTGCACCCAACGCGATAAAGGGGTTGTCAATCCCTTCACGGTTATTTGCAAAAGTGAGATCTGATAGAGATAGATAAACGATAAAGTAAATATTTTTGGTATTTTTTTTATAGATCGGAAAGTAAAAGATTGCAAAATAGTAGATCGGAAACTAATATGATGGAAAATAGACCCGGGGGCCATAGGTTTCACTAGAGGCTTCTCTCAAGATAGAAAATAATATGGTGGGTGAACAAATTACTGCCGAGCAATTGATAGAAAAGCGCAAAGTTATGACGATATCTAAGGCAATGATCATGAATATAGGCATCACGTCCATGTCAAGTAGACCGAAATGATTCAGCATCTACTACTATTACTCCACACATCGACCGCTATCCAGCATGTATCTAGAGTATTAAGTTCATAAAGAACGGAGTAACGCATTAAGTAAGATGACATGATGTAGAGGAATTAACTCAAGCAATATGATGAAAACCCCATCTTTTTATCCTCGATGGCAACAATACAATACATGCCTTGCTGCCCCTACTGTCACTGGGAAAGGACACCGCAAGATTGAACCCAAAGCTAAGCACTTCTCCCATTGCAAGAAAAACCAATCTAGTTGGCCAAACCAAACCGATAGTTTGAAGAGAATTACAAAGATATCAAATGATGCATATAAGAATTCAGAGAAGATTCAAATAATATTCATAGATAAGCTGATCATAAATCCACAATTCATCAGATCTCAGCAAACACACCGCAAAAAAGTATTACATCAAATAGATCTCCAAGAACATCGAGGAGAACATGGTATTGAGAATCAAAGAGAGAGAAGAAGCCATCTAGCTACTAGCTATGGACCCGTAGGTCTGTGGTAAACTACTCACGCTTCATCGGAAGGGCAATGGTGTTGATGTACAAGCCCTCCGTGATCGAATCCCCCTCCGGCAGGGTGCCGGAAAAGGTCCCTAGATGGGATCTCACGGGTACAGAAGGTTGCGGCGGTGGAAAAGTCTTTTTGTGGATGCCTCTGTTGGTTTGGGGATATATGAGTATATATAGGCGAAAGAATTAGGCCAGGAGGTGCATGAGGGGCCCACAAGGGTGGGGGCGCGCCCTACCCCCCTGGGCGCGCCCTCCATCCTTGTGGCCGCCTCGTGGCTACTCCGACTTCATCTCCAAGTCTCCTGGTTTCTTTCTGGTCCAAGAAAAATCATCGCGAAAGTTTTATTCTGTTTGGACTCCGTTTGGTATTCCTTTTCTGCAAAACTCAAAAACAAGGAAAAAACAGAAACTGGCACTGGGCTCTAGGTTAATAGGTTAGTCCCAAATATAATATAAAATAGCATATTAATGCATATAAAACATCCAAAACAGATAATATAATAGCATGGAACAATCAAAAATTATAGATACTTTGGAGACGTATCACGCAACTTTTTCATATGTATTATTTTCTCCAATTCGTTACAGTTTAAGAGCAGTTTTAAATTTACTAAATCACGGAATTCCAGTTTTTGAAATTTTTGTAAATTTCTGTACTATTTTCGCTCTAGTTTTTGAACCGTTTGTCGAAATGAGGCGTGTGATACGCCATTGGAAAGCTACGGACGAGGCGCAACTTTCATATGTAGAAATGTTTTTCAGATTCCTTATGATTTTAAGTTAATTTTGAAAATCGTGTGACGGACGAGGAGTGGCAGCGGCCGTTTTTCGTAAAAAAATTCAAACCGCTCGTCGGAATGATGCAAATGATACACCGCTAGAAAAATATCGACGAGGTGCAACTTTTTCATGTAGAACACTCTCTCTAATTCCTTACGGTTTAAGAGCAGTTTTGGTTTTACAGAAATGCGGACACTCTATTTTTTGCGACACCCAAATCGATGAGTGAACCGCATCGGATAGAAAACCGCACTGCTTGAGACCCAAAACTGCACTGCATCAGACAGTCAAGTGAACTTCATATATTCTTTTGTCGGACGTAAATTTTCTCAGATGAGTTTTTGTTGTCTTTTTTTCAACATTTTTTATGAACGAGAGTGGACCGCAGAGACAAGGGCAAATGAACCGCCACATACATCGAAGTGAACCGCATTACTATTTTTTTGTTTCGCTAATTTTTTCGCACTTCCACGCTGTGCGCAAGTGAACAACATCACTCTCAAAAGTGAACCACATCCGAGGACCAAACGCACTGCATGTGTTGATGTAATCGACTGATTTTTTGAAACACACAAAACATAATCTTTTTTACACAAATTGAGTGAACTTCAAAAAGAATTCTCGAAAAAATGCAATACATGGATGGAGTGCACTGCGTCATGCCAACTTTTACATGAAAAAATGTACTGCACGCATGCGCGGGGCGGGAGGAGTATGAGCTGCCTCAGTCTCTTGTCTCTGGGGTGTACAGACGATGAAGAGGGCATAGTGAGCGTGCAGTCCACTAGCCTGCAGCATGTGGTTCTGTAGGTGCGGGCGTGTAGCTCGCTGGCGTGAATTCCACCTACAACTGAACTGCACGAGAGCATCAGCAGAGCCACCTAGAGGGGGTGTCGCCGGCGCACTGCAATGCTGGAAAACTGATTTTGAATGTACTGCTGGTGCAGGCAGCACTGCACTTCACAAAATCGCCGTCGTTGGTGGTACTACAAACCGCTGTTGGCCGCATTGCATGGCGTCATTGGATGTACTACAGGTGCAGGCAGCGATTGCTCTAGGCCAACACGGCTCTGGCCGCGCGCAGGAGGATTAACGCCGGATCCTGACGATGCAGCGACGCCGGAAGTCGCTGGCGGAGCATTGATGAGGATGGGAAGAGGCGCGTGCGTGGTGCTAGCCCTCCCCTCCCTGCTCGCCGATGTGGGTGGGGTGAGACCGTGAGAGGTTGGGCAGGCTATGTTTGCCCGCCGGCGCGCGGATCCCGCTCGTGAAGGTCGATAGCAGAGGTCGAAGTGGATCCATCGGGCTGCCACGCTGGCGGACTGCAAGCATGCACCTGCTGCACTGCAGCCGCACACGCCACAAACTGCAAAAGCTTCGCGCCGCCACCGTTGGGGAAGGGGCCCGTTTAGTTGCCGGGGGTTGACCGCTGTTGAAGGAGAAGGTTGGGGGAATGAGCCGAGCCTGGTATCCGGCGGATCTGCGTACGTGGTGCGGTGGTTGGTGGGCCAGGGCGCCAATGCTCCGGATCCGAAGGTAGCTGGCAGCGGTGGTTGAAGGTGGCGGCGCTAGTTGCCATGGAGGCAGCCACGGCGGTTGACCAGAGGGAAGAAGCCGGCTGAGCGGGGAGGCGGCGGATCTGGGACAGGGCGCACTCCGTGGCGGGTCATGGCAGGTCGGTGGCGCATCGGAGGCAGCTGTGGTGGGTCATGGTAAGTCGGCAATGCATTGGCGGCTGCCGTGGTTGCCGGAGGTGTTGGAGGAAGGTTGAGGTGCGGGGGCAGAGGAAGGAGGAGTGGGGCGCCAGGGGTGCCAAGCCCGATCTGGATCCTACGCCGCGCCGGAGCGCCATGCTCGTGGGGGTGGGGATTGGGGGTGGTGGCGCTGGGGCGTGGGCATCCGGGAGAGGTGGGTGGGGGATTGACCGGGGAAGAATGTGGGTTCGGTGGGGGTGGGGTGCGTGGGGCTGGCCGTCTGGGGTGGGTTTTTTGTTTTCGTTTTTGCAGTTCGGTGGGGTTCCGGCGGTGGGTGTTAGTTGAATAAGACTCTTAATGGGTGTTATTAGAATAGACCCACCCTATATATATATAGTTGGGGGGAGGGGAGGCTTCTAGGAGGCGCCCCAAGGGTGGCCGGCCGACCCCCTTGGGCTCCTGCCCTCTAGCGCCCCCCCCCCTTCCTTGTATGCCTGCGGGGGGAAGGCAGGAGGAGGTGGCGCCCCCCTTTCCTTCCTCCAAGGTGGAGGGAAGGAAAGAGGGGCTAGCCCTCCCTCCTTTCCATCCCTAGAGCCAGCGGCCAAGGGAAGGGGCGCGCCAGCCCCTTGTGGGCTGGTGTGTTCCCCCCTCTTGGCCCATAAGGCCCATTAATCTCCCGGGGCTTCCCGTAACCCCTTCCGGTGATCCGATGACTACCCGATACACTCCAAAACCTTTCCGGTGTCCAAATAGCATCGTCCTATATATCAATCTTTACCTTCGGACCATTCCGGACCTCCTCGTCATGTCCATGATCTCATCCGGGACTCCGAACAACATTCGGTCATCAAATCACATAACTCATATAACACTATATCGTCAACAAACGTTAAGCGTGCGGACCCTACGGGTTTGAGAACTACGTAGACATGACCGAGACACCTCTCCGGTCAATAACCAATAGCGGAACCTTGATACCCATATTGGTTCCTACATATTCTACGAAGATCTTTATCGGTCGAACCTTATGACAACATACGTAATTCCCTTTGTCTGTCGGTATGTTACTTGCCCGAGATTCGATCGTCGGTATCTTCATACCTAGTTCAATCTTGTTACCGGCAAGTCTCTTTACTCGTTCCGTAATACATCATCTTGCAACTAACTCCTTAGTCACTTTGCTTGCAAGCTTCTTGTGATGTGTATTGCCGAGAGGGCCCAAAGATACCTCTCCGATACACGGAGTGACAAATGCCAATCTCGATTCACGCCAACTCAACAGACACCTTTGGAGATACCTGTAGAGCATCTTTATGATCACACAGTTATGTTGTGACGTTTGATAGCACACAAGGTATTCCTCCGGTATCCGGGAGTTGCATGATCTCATGGTTGAAGGAACATGTATTTGACATTAAGAAAGCAGTAGCAATAAACTGAACGATCATATGCTAAGCTAACGGATGGGTCTTATCCATCACATCATTCTCCTAATGATGTGATCCCGTTATCAAATGACAACTCATGTCTAAAGTTACGAAACCTTAACTATCTTTGATCAACGAGCTAGTCTAGTAGAGGCTCACTATGGACACGGTATTTGTTTATGTATCCACACATATATTTAAGTTTCCGGTCAATACAATTCTAGCATGAATAACAAACCTTTATCATGATTAAGTAAATATAATAATAACCATTTTATTATTGCCTCTTGGGCATATTTCCATCATGGATCTCGTGGTTATGGAACTTGCGGTGGCTGGAATTGTGTTTCGTCGACTCCCCTAGGGTTTACGGAATATTTGGGAATTTATAGGGTGAAGAGGCGATGCAGGAGGTCTCCGTGGGGGGCACAACCCCCCTGGGCGCGCCCTGGTGGGTTCTGCTCCCCACGGGCCTCCCCTCTAGTGCTTTCTTGGCCCACTGGGTGTCTTCTGGTCCAGAAAAAATCTCCAAAAAGTTTCGCTGCATTTGGACTCCATTTGGTACTGATATTATGCGAATTAAAAAAGAAGCAAAAAACAGCAACTGGCACTGGGCACCATGTCAACAGGTTAGTCCCAAAAAATGACATAAAGTTGCTATAAAATGATTGTAAAAGATCCAAGAATGATTCTATAATAGCATGGAATAATAAAAAATTATAGATACGTTGGAGACGTATCAGCATCCCCAAGCTTAATTCCTTCTCGTCCTCGAGTAGGTAAATGATAAAAACAGAATTTTTGATGTGGAATGCTGCCTAACATGTTCATCACATATTCTTTTCTTTTGTAGCATGGACATTTTGACTTTTGTATGATTCAAAGCAATAGTCTAGTTTTGACATGAAGATTTCAATACTCAAGCATATCAACAAGCAACCATGTCCTTCAAAATATCAACACTAAAGAAAGCTATCCCTTGCCTATCATGCTCAATCATTGATCCATTCATGAAGCACACTCGCATATTAGCTACATCCAATGCTCAAGTATGATCATAGTGCTCCCTAGTTGGTGCTTTATAAGAGAAGATGGAGACTCAAATAAAAATAAAAATTGCATAAAGTAAATAGATAGGCCCTTCGTAGAGGGAAGTAGGAATTTGTAGAGGTGCCAGAGCTCGAAGCTTAAATTGAGAGATAATTTTTTTTAGAGGCATACTTTTCCCGTCAACGAAAATGACTGAGTAATTCCCAACACTTTCCATGCTAGATATATCATAGGCGGTTCCCAAACATAAAATAAAGTTTATTCCTTTTTCCACCATTCTTTCACAATCCATGGCTAGCCGTATCCACGGGTGCCTTCCATACCAACACTTTCCAAGGAATTTATTATTTGACAACATAAAGTAAATTTCCTTTTCATTTTAGGACTGGGCATCCCTATTACCGCCGCACTCTCGTGCAATGACAAGTGAATAAACACTCATCTTGAGAATAATACATCTAGCATGGAAAATATTGGCTACCCCCTACCGCTGCATGAGCGGTACGAGCACACAAAAAGGAAATTCATTTTGAAAATTAGAGATGGCACATACAAATTTGCTTAGAACGGCATGGAAATGCCGCATATAGGTAGGTATGGTGGACTCATATGGCAAAACTGGGTTTAAAGATTTTGGATGCACAAGTAGTATTTCTACTTAGTACAAGTGGAGGCTAGCAAAAAGATTGAGAAGCAACCAACCAAGAAACGAAAATTCACATAAGCGAGCATTAAGGACAACTAACACCGAATAATGCACCATAAGTAGGATGTAATTTCATTGCATAACTATTGACTTTTGTGCTTCCATAGGGAATCACAAACCTTAACACCAACATTCTTACTAAAGCATAATCACTCACCAACATGACTCACATATCACTTTCATCATATCTCAAAACTATTACAAAGAATCAAGTTTATTTTGTCCAATGATCTTCATGAAAGTTTTTATTATATCCCTCTTGGATATCTATCACTTTGGGACTAGTTTCATATATTGCAATTGCTTTTGACAAGCTCAAATAAATCTAAGTGAAGAACATGAGCATAAAAAATTTCGTCTCTCAAAATAATATAAGTGAAGCATGAGAGAATTTCTTCAAAAATTTACTAACTCTCAAATTAATGTAAGTGAATCATGAGAGCATTTCTTCAAAAATATTAAAGCACGTCGTGCTCAAAAAGATATAAGTGAAGCACTAGAGCAATTCCATAGCTCACAAAATTTAAGTGAAGCATAAAGAGCAATTCTAACAAATCATAGCATAATTTTGGCTCTCTCAAATAGGTGTGTCCAGCAAGGATACTTGTGACAAACTAAAAATCAAAACAAGCAAAGACTCATATAATACAAGACGCTCCAAGCAAAACTCATGATATGTGACGAATAAAAATATAGCTCCAAGTAAAATACCGATGGTCGTTAGAAGAAAGAGGGGATGCCTTCCGGGGCATCCTCAAGCTTAGTTGCTTGGTTCTCCTTGAATATTAACTTGGGGTGCCATGGGCATCCCCAAGCTTAGGCTCTTTTCACTCCTTATTCCTTCATCCATTGCGATCTCACCCAAAACTTGAAAACTTCAATCACACAAAACTTAACAAAACCTTCGTGAGATCCGTTAGTATAAGAAAACCAATCTTTACTTTAAGTACTATTGAAAACCCATTCAAATTTTGTTATTGCATTATATCTACTATATTGTAACTTTGCCATGGCTTATACCCCCCGATAAAATCCATAGATTCATCAAAATAAGCACACAATGCAAAGAAAACAGAATCTGTCAAAAACAGAACAGTCTGTAAAGATGCGAATTGTTCTCGTACTTATGTAACTCCAAACATTCTGAAAAATTAGAACAACATAGGAAGTTTCTATATCAATCTTGTGTAAAACATTCAGAATTTTTTGTCGCTTCTGTGTATTTAAACAATTTTGTTACTGGACACAAAAGTTTCTGTTTTTAACAGGATCAAATCAACTATCACCAAAGCTATCCCAAAGGCTTTACTTGGCACAAACACTAATTAAAACATAAAAAAACACAATAATAACAGAGGCATAATTGTGCAAACACTCAAGAACAGAAAGAAAAAAGCAAAAATAAATTTTATTCATTGGGTTGCCTCCCAACAAGCGCTATCGTTTTATGCCCCTAGCTAGGCATAATGCATAGATTCAAGTATTGTCATCTTTAGTTTCCAATTCCTCAATCACACAACCAATATTCTTCAAAGATTTAGCATGCATATTTTTGATAATAATACTTCTTGGAATAAGATTGAAGAATTCATTCTTGCAAGTAGGGTTTCTTAAAACTTCAACAAGCCAGGGTGAATACTAATCATCTTACGATCTTCTTTGTTATTATTAGAAGTTGCACCCTTGTTCTTAGTGACAAAGTCTTGCCAATTTTTATGGGAGTTTTTTCAATAGTTTTAGCAGAAGCAAAAGCCAAGCTTAAATTACTAAAAATTTCTTCCAACTTATCAATCCGAGAATGACTCTATCCAATTCTTTCGTTAATTATGGTTTCCTTTTCCCTTAGTAATTTGAAAACATCGCCCGCTTTTGACCCAAATTTATTAGCAAGATTCTGCATTTTTCTATCCAAGTTTTCAATTTTCTCTAAGGTGACCATCTTCTTTTCAATAGCATCTAATCTTTGCATAACATGCTCAAGAGTTAAGATTGTTTCATTAATAATGATAGGTGGTGCACCTACTAGATCTCCCATGGCATTAAAAACATCCAAAGATGGACACATCAAGAAATTTCCACCGGTAATCATATCAAGGACGAATCTATACCAAGTGGTGATGCCCACATAAAAACTGCAAAGAAGAACAACGATAGATTGCTTACGAACAGATCTATTATGAGCATTGCAAATCCTATACCAATCATCTTTTAGATTCTCCCCTCCCCTTTGTTTGAAATTAAGAACCTCGTTCTCGGGGGTACACACAATAGAGGAAGTGTGACGCCGCCGGCTCAATCATGCACTAATCATACACGCAAATGCACACGATCAAGCCTAAGGACTCACGGGAAGATATCACAACACAACTCTAAAACATAAATAAAGTCATACAAGCTTTATATTACAAGCCAGGGGCCTCGAGGGCTCGAATACATAAGCTTGCGTACAAGCGTCAGCGGAAGCATCAGATATCTGAGTACAGATATGAAACAAAAACAGATAAGCCTTTAGAAAGGCGGGGCAAAACAAAAGCTACGATCGAAAGGCGCAGGCCTCCTGCCTGGGACCCTCCGATCCTACTCCTGGTCGTCAGCCAACTCGTAGTAGCATCCACCCTCGGGGTAGCAGTAGCGATCGTCGGCGAGGCCGCTATAACCGGGGCTCCGTCATCTGGTTGCATCAAAAGGGATATGGGGGAAAAAGAAAGCAAAGCAACCGTGAGTACTCATCCGAAGTACTCAGCAAGCAAGGATCTACACTACATATGCAACATTATCAAAGGAAAGGCTGTATATGTGGACTGGGTTGCATAAATGCCAGAATAGAGGGGAAAGACTAGTCCTACCGAAGACTAGCATCTTCAACGGTCTTGCAGCATTAGAAGAGTGTAGATTAGTGCAGTATAAAGTAGTAGTATCGATAAGTCTCAACCTCACCCAGAGATCCTTTCTCGACTCCCTGCGAGAAAGCAATCCCAGAGCCATACAGTCATCAACCTCGTCCAGAGATCCCTTCTCGACTCCCTGCGAGAAGCAATCCCAGAGCCATAGTATCCAATTCTAGTTGTATCGATCGGGATACAACTCTGAGTGTCTGTTAGCGAGGATCCGGCTATGCATAGATTAGTTCTTCCCTGCAGGGGTGCACCAACTTACCCACCACGCTCGCTTAACTCCGGCCGGACACACTTTTCAGGGTCATGCCCGGCCTCGGCCAAACGACACACCGCAACCCTACCTAGAGCTCAGCAGAGAGGTCCCCGCCGGTCTACAACCTAAGCGCCCAGGGGTCTTGGGCCATCGCCCTGTGCACTCCGGGTCATTGTGTGCAGGGTGGATACCAGTACCGCCTCGGATGGTCGGTACGATTCGACCGTGCGACAATGCTGAACTGGATGTCTGACAGAACTTTCGGCTGATGCCACGATGCGGAGTGCCCATAACTTTTCCCGCGTGATGGTTAGTGCTATCGGGCCAGAGGCCCACTCAGATCAAATATCAAAATCATAGTGTGTTGGTAGTGCGGTAACGAGCAAAGACTCACGATCGATGTGACCCCGTCGCCCCGTCTCGAGGACTTGCTGCAAGGGCTAAGAATGCCCGGCCGCGCCTCGTATTCATATCTCGGCCAACCTCCAGGTCAACCCATCTCCACAACACTCGCCACTTAGGCTCACGCGGGTACCCCTCAGGGTCGACCCGCCTTTCCAAGTAACAGTGTCAAGTCCAAGTATCCGTGTGTCCATAACATCAGGGGAATCCGAGGTATCACCCTCGTTGTATTCCTACTTGATGTATCCGTCAAGGTGAACTCGGAGGAATCACGCTCGATGGGTTCACACTTGATGTGTTGCACGACAGGGTCGTATCGGAAGTGGAGAAGGAGGAATCACCCTCGATGACCACGACCGAATAGCTACTCTACAGAGTTAACATCAGAAGTGCTACACGAGGTATCACCCTCGGCACTCGATAGTAACGCTGAAGTGTCGTTACAACTAAGGGGGTGATGTGCGGTGCCGGGGCCTGGTTGTTGAGTCTTCTGATAATCCAGCGGGGCAGTCGGTACAAGTGGGGTCACTAATAGGTCTCTACCCAGCCTATACTAGACAGATTAGGATAAGCAGGCAAGGTTTCAATAGCAGGTTACAATAAATAGGCTATGCATCAGAATAGGTTAAACAGTAGCAGCAGCATTTCTAATGCAAGCATGAGAGAGAAAGAATAGGCGATATCGGTATGCTCAAGGGGGGGTGCTTGCCTGGTTGCTCGGCGGCAAAGGCAAGGTCGTCAGCGGTGGTGTCGGGCTCCTGAACTACGTCGGTCCTGGGAACTGCGTCTGTAGCGGGGTCTACCGAGAGAGAAGAGGGGGAAGAAACGGTAAATATAAAGCAAACAAGAGCACAACATGACAATACGCAGAGCTAGGGGTGTTCTGACACGGTGCTACACGATATAGGTGAAGAGAGAAAACATCCGGGAATGTTTTCCCGAAGTTCGACATTTTTGGATAGAGGAAACGGAGGGGGATGGTTGCATGTTCGCTATGCTAGGGACGTGTGGCGGACGAACAGACCGCGTATTTGGATTCATCTCGTTGTTCTGAGCAACTTTCATGTAGAAAGTTTTTTTAATTAAAAATGTTTAATCGGCGAGACCCACATGTCAGTGACATGGGGCCAGCCCAGTCAGCGTTAACTGGGTCAACAGGTCAATGGGACCCACCCGTCAGCGACACAGGGGGTCCCACACATTAGGCCATGTCAGCGCCGAGCGCGTTTCACGGTGGTGCGGCCTCGGGTGTGGTCGGATTTCGTGCACAGGGCACCATTTTGGGCGCCGTTGGGCGCGTTCGAACGGCAAGATGACGGCGCGTCGGATGGCGGCGGTCGGAGCAGCTGGGGTGGTCGGGGGCGAGCGCTACGACGACGCCGGCGGCGAGGTCCTCGGGCGAGCTACGGGGATAGCTCTCCGGTGCGCAAACGGGGAAAAGAAGAGGCTAGCCGAGGTCTACACGATGCGGCGAGTCCATTTGGCACAAGCTGGCGACCAAATGGTCACCGGAGTCTCGTCGGCGGTGAGCTCCTTGGCGATGCGTGCAGTGATGCAAAAAGCGGTGAGCTCGGGGACAGATCAGCGCGGGAAAGAGGGGGAGATGACGCAGCTGCTCACCGGGAGCCTGCAGGTGTGCGTTAGCGTGCTCGGGGTGGATCGACGACGACGAATCGGCGCCGGAGAGGAGAACGACCGTGTGGGGAGGTCGAGCTCGTGGAGCTCAATGCGGGGCTCCCCGGCTTCGATGGCTGGGCGCAGTCGGAGCAGCGGACGACGGCGGTGCTTCACGGCATCTTGGCGAGGCACGGGGAGGCCGGTGGCATCGGGATCGACGGCGGCGACGGCGGGCGTTTTCGGGCGAGGTGAGGGGAGCCAGGAAGAGAGAGAGAGTGAGCGAGGGGGGAGGCCAGAGGAGCGCGGGAGCTGCGGCTTTATCCTCGACGGGCGGGCGCCGGCGCGTTGTGGACCAGGGGAGAAGGGAGGGGCCGGGGTGCGGGCGCGATGTAGAGGACGACAGCGGCGCGCGTGAACAGAGAGAGGTAGGGGATGAACTAGATGGGCTGGGCCCGACTGTAGCTCACTTGGGCCGAGCACACAATGCACTTTTTCCATTTTCTTTGTTTCCTTTTCTGTTTTCTTTTGTTTCACTACTTTGCAAAAATGTGTGGGCTCATATATAGCTTTATAAAATATGTGAACTAGCCACATAAATATAGTGCAATATTTGTCACTGCTAGAAACTGGTTTGGAGGCAAATGAATTTTATTTGGATTTTAATTAAATGAAAATGGATTAAATACCTCTATTTTGTTGCTGATAGAGTCACTTAATTAATTTAGTAAATGTTGATTACAATTTTTAGAATTGTCTCTGAATTATTTACAATATTATGAATATTTTAGTTTTCAAATTTGAACAACTTTTATTTTCACTTTTAGTTTGAATTTCTATTTGAATTTGAATTGAAAAGGGATATGATCCAAATGATGTTTAAGCGCTGTTGATCATGATGACATGGCATTATCAATAGGGGATTACTGTAGCTAAACACTGGGGTGTTACAAATCTCCTCCACTAACAAGAATTCTCATCCCGAGAATTAAGAGGTAGAAGGGAAAAGATCGGGGTATTCAGCACGGAGGTTATCCTCGCGTTCCCAAGTGGCTTCATCTTCAGTATGATTTGACCACTACACTTTCAGGAACTTGGTAACCTTCTGACGGGTCCGACGTTCAGCTTCATCGAGAATGCGGATCGGATGCTCCTTATAAGATAGATCATCTTGCAATTCGAGCACCTCGTGATCCACTGCGCGGTGCAGAGATTCCTTGAAGCAACGACGAAGTTGCGACACATGGAAGACGTCGTGGATATGAGAGAATTGTGGCGGCAACTCCAATTTTACGCCACCTGACCACGTCTTGCAACAATGCGGAAAGGACCAATATAGCGTGAAGCTAACTTGCCCTTGATTCCGAAGCGGTGAGTGCCCTTCATAGGAGTGACTCGCAAATAAGCTTGATCACCTGGTTGATAAGTCAAACCCCATCGTTTGCGATCATAGTTGCTCTTCTGGAGGTCCTGAGCCGCCTTGAGGTTTTCATGGACGATACGGACTTGCTCTTCGGCGTGTTGAATAATATCCAGACCCACGAGCGGTCGTTTCCCAGTTTCTGACCAATTCAGAGGGGTTCGACACTTACGTCCATATAGTACTTCGAATGGGGCCATTTTCAAGCTGGCTTGATAGCTGTTGTTATATGAGAATTCCGCATAAGGAAGAGATTCTTCCCACTTCTTGCCAAAGATATAACACAAGCTCGAAGCATGTCTTCAAGCACTTGATTAACTCGCTCGACTTGGCCTTGGGATTGGGGGTGATAAGCTGAACTCCAGGTAATATGAGTTCCCATAGCTTCTTGGAAACTTTTCCAGAACTTTGAAGTGAAAAGGCCACCACGGTCCGAACTAATCTCCTTCGGAATGTCGTGGAGTGAAACAATTCTGGAGATATACAACTCTGCTAACTGACTAGCAGTGATAGTCTCTTTGACAGGCAGAAAGTGTGCAACTTTGGAGAGTTGGTCGACGATGGCAAGAATAGCATCGTGACCCTTCTGTGACTTGGGAAGGCCGGTAATGAAATCCATTTGCACTTTATCCCATTTCCATAAAGGAATAGGTAACGGTTGCAGAATCCCAGCAGGCTTCTGATGTTCTGCTTTCACGCGACGGCAAACATCACATTCAACAACATACCGAGCAATATCCTTCTTCATTCTAGACCACCAGTACCTTTGACGGAGATCACGATACATCTTGGTGCTACTCGGATGAATAGACAGCGGGGTATTGTGTGCCTCCTTCATGACCTTGTCAGTCATAAGCTCGAAGCGAGGTACCACAATGCGGTCTCTGAAAAACAAGGTTCCATCTTCAGACAACGAGAAATCCCTGTACTTTTCAAGGTGAAGATCTTTCTTCATCAGATCAATTTCAGCATCTTTAGCTTGCGCATTCTTAACAGCTTTCTCAAGATCTGGTTGTACCACAAGGTTATTAAGAGAACCCTGTGGAACAATACGCAGATTCAGCTTGCGCAGTTCTTCAAAAAGACGAGGTTGAGCTCGCTTAACCATGAGGTTGTCGCAATAGGACTTGCGGCTTAAGGCATCAGCCATCACGTTAGCCTTGCCAGGGGTATAAGAAATACCCAAATCATAGTCCGTAATGGCCTCCATCCATCTTTGCTGATGGAGGTTGAGAGATGGCTGAGTGAACAAGTACTTCAGACTTTTATGATCCGTGTAGATCTCACAACGATTACCGAGGAGGTAATGTCACCACAACTTCAATGCATAGATGACAACAGCTAGTTCTAGATCATGTACCGGATGTGACGACCCCGGCTTAATCGTGCACTAACCATACACGCAAATGCACATGATCAAGCCTAAGGACTCACTTGAAGATATCACAACACAACTCTAAAACATAAATAAATTCATACAAGCTTTATATTACAAGCCAAGGCCTCGAGGGCTCGAATACATAGCTCGATGGCATACAAGTGTTAGCGGAAGCATCAGATATCCGGGTACAGATATATTACAGAAATGAAGATAGGCCTTCAGAAGGCGGGGCAAAATAAAACTCTACGATCGAAAGGCGTAGGCCTCCTGCCTAGGACCCTCCGAATCCTACTCCTGGTCGTCAGTCGGCTCCTCGTAGTAGTACTCGCCGGGAGGGTAGTAGAAGTGGTCGTCGACTGGGGCATCAGACTCAGGGGCTCCGTCGTCTGGCGGCGTCAAAAGGATATGGGGAGAAAAAGAAAATAAAGCAAACGTGAGTACTCATCCGAAGTACTCAGCAAGCAAGGATCTACACTACATATGCAACATTTTCAAAGGGGGCTGTATATGTGGACTGGGCTGCAGAAATGCCAGAGTAGAGGGGGAAAGCCTAGTCCTATCGAAGACTAGCATCTTCAAGCATCTTCATCGGTCTTGCAGCATTAGAAGAGCGCAGATTATCATAAGGTAAAGTAGTAGTAAAGTTATCAACCTCGCCCAGAGATTCTTCCTCGACTCCCTGCGAGAAAGCAATCCCAGAGCCGTACTATCCAGTTCTCATCTCAAGTTACCAGTTCTAGTTGTACCGATCGGGATACAACTCCGAGTGTCCGTTACCATAGGGCAGGCTATCGATAGAAGTTTCTTCCCTGCAGGGGTGCACCAACTTACCCACCACGCTCACTTAACTCCGGCCGGACACACTTTTCTGGGTCATGCCTGGCCTCGGCTAAGCAACACGCCGCAACCCGACCAAATACTTAACAGAGAGGTCAGCACGCCGGACTAAACCTGTGCCCCCAGGGGTCTTGGGCCATCGCCCCGGGAACTCCTGCACGTTGCGAGGGCGGCCGAGAGCAGACCTAGCAACCCCTTAATACAAGCGCAGTTGCTTAACCAGTCCAACTCGGCGCGCGCCGCTCAGTCACTGACGTCCATTAAGCTTCGACTGAAGTATACGACGCAGAATGCCCATACTATGCCCACATGATGGTTAGTGCTATCAGGCCAGAGGCCCCTCGGATCAAATATCCAAACCGTTTAGTGGTTTAGGAGCGCGCGGAAACGAGCAGAGACTCACGATCGATGTGACCCCGTCACCCCGTCTCGAGGACTTGCGGCAAGGGCTAAGAATGCCCGGCCACGCCTCGTAGTTATCTCGCGGGCACCTCTCAGGTCAACCCGACTCCACATCACTTCGCAACATGCTCGCGCGGGTACCCCTCAGGGCCGACCCGTCTTTAGTGTCATGGTTCAGTGATCAGCCATAGTATCCAAAGTATCGGTGTGTCTGACACCAAGGGGGAATCCTGAGGAATCACCCCCGATGGAATCCCACTCGATGCTATCATCAAGGTGAACGAAGGAGGTATCACCCTCGAGGTCCACACTTGAGGTGTTGCACGACGGCGTCGGTATCGGGGGTGGTGTAGGAGGAATCACCCTCGCTTACCACGACCGATTAACTAACCTACAAGGTTATCATCAGAAGTGCTGATGAGGTATCACCCTCGGTACTCGATAGTAACCCAGTAGTGTCGAGCAATTTTAAGGGGGAAGTGACGTGCGGTGCCAGGGTCTGATCTTCGATCCCGTTGCTCGGGTCTTCTGAGAGTCCAGCGGGGCAGTCGGGACAAGTGGGTCTCTGATAAGGCTCTACCCATCCTATACTAAACAGTTTAGGAGAACAGGCAGGTATCAAAAGTAGGCTACAATAAAACAGGCTATGCAGTAGATATAGGACAACAGTAGCAGTAGTACTTCTAATGCAAGCATAAGAGAGAAGAGAGTGGGCGATATCGGAATGCTCAAAATGGGGGTGCTTGCCTGTCTGCTCGACGGCAAGGGCAGGGTCGTCGGGGACGTAGTCGTACTCCGGAGCGGCGTCTGCCTCAGGAGCTACGTCAACGTCGGGGTATACCGAGAGAGAAGAGGGGGAGGAAACAAATAAATACAATGCAATCAAATGCAACACGGTGCGTGCTATGCTATGATGCAGTGCAGAGTTGACTAAATATGCATCTAAGTCATTTTGGTTATTTTAGGATTATCGTGGGATTTATTTACTGGTGATTAGTCACTATTTATCTATCGGATACGGGTTCGGAGTTACAAGTTCTCCTACGTAGGAGGTTCCGACAGGAAAACAGACATCGCGATCAGACTTGTCTCATCGTTCTGAGCAACTTTCATGTTTTAACTTTTTCGATCTGAGCTACGGTTTAAAAGTTATTAATTTTTGAAGTTTAAATGATTTTTTGGAATTTAATTATTTTAACAGAAAAGGGAATTATGATGTCAGCATGAGGTAATGCTGACATCAGCAAGTCAACAGATCGGCTGACCAGTCAAACCTGACATGTGGGTCCAGTGGGACCCACATGTCAGCCTCTGTTATCCTAACCGTGAATTAAATTAATTAACACGGTTAATTAGGGGTGTGGGCCCACATGTCAGTGAATGATTAATATAACTAATTTGTTTTTATTTAATTAATCATTTATTTGTTAATTAGCATAGGGGGTCCCACACGTCAGTGACTGGACTCGACCCAGTCAGCATGTTGACCCGAGTCAACGGGGTCAACGGGACCCACCGGGGCCACTGGCAGCGACCCAGGGTGGACCCCACGCCTGTCCACGTCGGCGCCGGCCGGAGACAGCTCCGGCGACCTCAAACGCGGTGGCGCGTCGCCGGAGTGCGTCGGATTTGCTCTACACCTCACCAAATCGCGCGCGGTAACTTGCGTTTGATCGAGGACTCAACGCCGCGTCCATCTACGGTGCCGGAACGGACAGGGGAGGCCTAACGTGACGGCGGCATCCACATCGACGGCGACAGAAGCTCGGTCGTGCTCGGGTTCGAGCATAGGGGCTCGCCCGAGCCAAACTGATGCTTGCGAGCGATGCGCGTGACCACCAGAAGCTCGGTGGCGCCACTAACGCGGCGTGAGGTGCACTGTAGCGATGGCTGTGAGCTCGCCGGCGGCGACCAGAGCGCGGCCATGGCGGTAAGGTGGCTACGGCGTAGAACGCAGCGCGAGGAGAGAAGAGTAGGGAGGGAGGAGCTCACCGCACGGCTAAGTAAAGCCCGTGATAGCTTAGTAGCGCAGACGAGCCCGGGGTCGACGGGGATCGACGGCGGGCGCCGGCGATGCAGAGAAGGGGATCGGCTTGATCCCGTGGCCGCGCTGCTTCCCGGGTCGATGCAGAGCTCCCACTCGAAGGAGACGAGGGGCCCGTAGCGCGTGGTCACGGAGACGAGGCGGGAGGAGCTCGGTGTCCGCGACGGCGGGAGTTGCGCGGCGTTGAAGCTCTCGGGCGCCGATGGGGAAAAGGAGGAGAGCGCGAGAGGAGAGGGGAGAAGTGGTCGAGGAGGGCCAAGGGAGACACACGAGCTCAACCTTATCCCCTCAGCCTCCCTGTATCGTCGGTGCCGTCGGCGTGTTGCGCGCCCGCCGGTGCGCGCGCGCCCGGCCATGGGGGAGGCGACACGCGAGGGAGAGAGAGAGATTGGGCCAGGTGGGCCGGCGGTCGGGGCACTGTGCACTAAGGCCCGGTGCACAGTGCCTCATTTTATTTTTTTGTTTTTTTGTTTTGATTTTTCTCTATTTATTTTCTGTTTTGCAATAGTTAGAACACTTGTGCACTTTTGTAAAATATGAGACTTGGCCCATATATTGCAATGCAATATTATCTTCCACCAAAAAATGGTTTGGGCAGATTTGGAATTTGTTTGAATTTGGAATGATTTTAAATGTATTAAATATTGCTGTTTTGGTGCTGTTTCATATCGTTGGAGTCATTTAACTAGGTCAAGTAGCATTAGCTATAATTTTAAGAGTGCTCCTGGAATATTTACTACTTAGTGAACATTTTTGCAACATTGTCTGAGAAATTTTATTTTGCACTTTTGAATTTGAGGTGATTTCCCAGAATAGAGTTTGAATTATTTTGGTTAACCACTATGTTTAGGCACTGCAAATGATATGACTTGGCATTATTAGCAGCTGATCACAGTGGTAGTTACACAGGGGTGTTACACCGGATAATTCTCTTCATGTGGGCGCAACTGACAAGAGCCATAGGCAATCACTTTACGCTCTTGCATTAGGACACAACCTAATCCTTCACGGGATGCGTCACAATAAATCACAAAGTCTTTGCGGGAATCTGGAGGAGCAAGTACTGGGGCAGATGTTAGCTTGTCTTTGAGGGTCTGGAAACTTTCCTGACATTTGTCTGTCCAGTCAAACTTAATGCCCTTGTGAAGCAGATCAGTCAGGGGCCTAGCAATCTTGGAAAAGTTCTCGACAAATCGACAGCAATAGCTTGCAAGGCCAAGAAAACTTCTCACTTGCTTGACGTTCTTCGGAGGAGTCCAGTCAAGAATAGCCTGAACCCGCTCCGGGTTAACAGCAATTCCATCCTTGGAAATCACATGACCAAGGTAGGTTACTTCAGAAAGCCAAAATTCACATTTGGAGTATTTGGCATACAACTGGTGTTCTCGGAGCCTTTCCAGTACAAGACGGAGGTGTTCAGCATGTTCTTCCTTATTCTTCGAATAAACCAGAATATCATCCAGATATACCACGACAAATTTGTCGAGGTAATCCATGAAGATGTAATTCATCAGACGGGAGAATTTGGAGTAATGCAATAAGAACGATGGCATGATGTAGAGAAGATCTATTCATGTAGGAATAGCCCCCATCTTGTTATCCTTAATAGCAACGATACATGCGTGTCTTGCTGCCCCTTCTGTCACTGGGAAAGAACACTGCAAGATCAAACCCATCACAAAGCACCTCTTCCCATGGCAAGAAAAATCGATCTAGTTGGCCTAACTAAACCAAAGATTCAAAGAAGAAATACGAGTCTATAAATAATCATGCATATAAGAGATCAAAAGAAGACTCAAATAATATTCATGGATATAGATTTGATCATAAACTCAAAGTTCATCGGATCCCAACAAACACACCGCAAAAAGAGTTACATCAAATAGATCTCCAAGAGATCATTGTATTGAGAATCAAAAAGAGAGAAGAAGCCATCTAGCTACTGCCTACGGAACCTTAGGTCTATGGTGGACTACTCACGCATCATCGGAGAGGCACCAATGAGGATGATGAACCCCTCTGTGATGGTGTTAGATTGGATCTCGTGGTTCTGGAACTTGCGGCGGCTGGAATTGTGTTTCGTCGACTCCCCTAGGGTTTCTGGAATATTTGGGAATTTATAGGGCGAAGAGGCGGTGCAGGAGGTCTCCGTGGGGGGCACAACCCCCTTGGGCGCGCCTAGGCTCCTGGGCGTGCCCTGGTGGGTTGTGCTCCCCACGGGCCTCCCCTGTGGTGCTTTCTTGGCCCATTGGGTGTCTTCTGGTCCAAAAAAAATCTCCAAAAAGTTTCGCTGCATTTGAACTCCTTTTGGTACTGATATTCTGCGAAGTAAAAAAGAAGCAAAAAACAACAACTGGCACTGGGCACTATGTCAATAGGTTAGTGCCAAAAAATGATATAAAGTTGCTATAAAATGATTGTAAAACATCCAAGAATGATAATATAACATCATGGAACAATCAAAAATTATAGATACGTTGGAGACATATCATGTGCCATTAAACTGGATATGCACAAAGCTTATGACCATGTGGAATGGTCCTTTTTAAAAGAAATATTGTTGAGACTGGGTTTCAGAGAGAATTGGGTGAGCTTAATTATGCAATGTGTATCCTCCATGGAGTACAGGTTTCGATTTAATGCCGAGGAGACTAGCAGTTTTAAACCTTCAAGAGGACTAAGGTAGGGGGACCCTCTCTCTCCCTACTTGTTTCTGTTATGTACGGAGGGCCTAACTGCTCTATTAGCAAATGCGGAGGACACGGGTGATATTTCAGGCATAAAGGTTAGCAGAGAAGCTCCTGTAGTTTCAAACCTTCTTTTGGCGGATGATTCCTTGATCCTTATGCGAGCGAAACGCGGAAGCTCTGCGAACAGTTTTGGATTCCTATTGCGCCGCCTCGGGGCAAATGGTGAGTGTTGAAAAATCCAGTATATTTTTTAGTCCCAATACCAAAGTGGAAGACAAGGTGCAAGTTTGTACTATTTTGTCTATTATGACCGAAGCACTCAATGACAAATACTTGGGTTTACCGACCAATGTGGGGATGGATAAGAGCGATTGTTTTCAGTTCCTGATTGATAGAGTTATCATGAAAATTAGTGGATGGAAATAAAAATTGTTATCTCCTGGAGGAAAGGAAATTTTGCTAAAATCTGTTGTTCAAGCGATCCCAACTTATGCCATGTCCGTTTTTAAAATTCCTAAAAAAATTGCAAAGGAATTATAGACGCGATGTCGCAATTTTGGTGGGGTGACAAGGACAATCAGAAAAGGATGCATTGGATGGCGTGGTGGAAGATGTGTGTCCCAAAAGATTAAGGAGGAATGGGATTCTGAGATTTACACTGCTTCAATCTGGCATTGTTAGCTAAAGAAGCTTGGCGTCTCCTGGATAATCCTGACTCGCTATGTGCTACAATTTTAAGAGCTAAATACTTCCCGGAGGGCGACCTGATGAACACAAGTTTAAAAAAGGGTTCCTCCTTCACTTGGCAAAGCATTATGGCGGGTGTTGAATCTCTCAGAAATGGTCATATATGGAGGGTTGGAAATGGACAAAATATCGACATATGGAGAGATGCATGGATTCCGAATTGCACGAATAGGAGGATTATTACTCCTAGACGTGGGAATATTCTGACAAAAGTCTCTGACCTAATTGATCCAGTCACGAATTTTTGGGATGAAGATTTGGTGACACAAACTTTGTGGCCAATTGATGCTCGTAGATTACTGGCAATCCCTCTCCCTATGCATAATATGTCGGATTTCATTGCCTGGAGCTTTACTAAAAACGGTCTGTTTACCATACGATCAGCTTATTTGGAGGAGTGGACTAAACAACACGGAAAGAAATTGGAATACCCAAATGGTATGGGTAGAAGCAAGGTTAATCCTATTTGGGAGAAGATTTGGAAATTAGCTTGTCCGGCGAAGGTAAAAAAATTTATATGGCGTACGCTTCATGGGACCCTACCGTGTCGTGTTACGCTGGCTAATAGACACATGAAAATTTCGCCCGTTTGCCTGGCTTGTTCGAATGGGCCAGAAGATACCAAGCACGTGTTGTTTCTATGCCAGAAGGCAAAAGAAATGTGGGACAAATTGGGAATGTATGTAATGGTTAAAAAAGCTTGTGTTGTTGATCGTGCGGGAGAGGCAGTCCTTGAATCATTACTACTTATACCAGATCAAGAACTAGCTATTTTGGGTTTGCAGAATGCACAAGAGATGATTGCTATAACAGCGTGGTATTTATGGTGGAATAGATGGAAACTGGTTCATGAGGGAAAGTCTCAAGAGGTGTACCAAACCTTGATGGGGATTTGTGCTATAGCGGCAAATTATGTTCATGCCCATTCACACAATGCTAAGAGAAAGAATGTAGGATGGAGCAGACCTCCTAGGGGGTTTGTTAAGCTGAATGTGGATGCTTCATTTGATCATGACCTGCTAAGGGGCACAGCGGGTGCTGTTCTTCGGGATGAAAAAGGAAACTTCATTGTTGGCCGAAACTGGAAGATTGATTGGTGTGCTGATATTCTAACAGCTGAAGCATTATCACTTAGGTTTGTCTTAGTACTGGCACAAAGGGCGGGATGCAATCGTCTCATTATAAAATCGGACAACATGGAAGTCATTGACACAATGAAGAACGGAGGACAGTCTGCAGGAGTGGCGGCCGCAGTTTTTGATGACTGCTACTTTATGGCTTGTGATTTTCCACTTGCCAGTTTTGATCATTGTAACAGGGATGCGAATAAAGTAGCCCATGAGCTTGCTAGTCTAGCAAAATGTTCTGTGACAAGCGATTGGATAGAGGAACCTATGGAACAAATTGTATCTCTTCTTATAAACGATGTAACAATTTAAAGTTGATGATGTTTTTCAAGAAAAACACCTTTAGGCAGCATTAGTCTGCTATTAACTCGCCCACTCTCATTTGATTGGTGCAGACCTTTTTTTAGTCATGTCGACAAGGTAAGTGAGGTGGACCGGTGTAATCTTTATAATGTAGTCAAAGAATAACCCCATCTCCCTCATGTTATTTCTAATTCTACATATGTTATTTTGAGGTTATTAATTTGCTTTTTACTCTCTGATTTAAGGACTTTTCTTGACCATGTACGAAAGCTAAAAATATTTTGGTAGCGTGATTTCTTTAATCATACATTTATTGTACATAAAATGTTAGAGATGTCCTCCTATCTAATTGTCAAGTTGTTTTATACATAGGAAGGTAGTACAATATATATGAAGCCTTCAAATCAGATATATATGAATTTTATGCCAAGTGAGGCTCTTTCGGTCTCCATGCTAGAGTCTGAAGATTGTGTTACTGTGTTCTTCTCTGAGAGCTTCTTGACATAGGTTTGCCAAAACAACATTTTATCACCATTATTATCAATCCATAACTAACTATTATAGTACTTTCTGATTTTTCTTCCCATGTTGGGAATTGGTCATACAACATTGCTAGCTGAGGTAACTAACTGCAAAATGTCACTCAAGATTGTACGCAATAGGGTAGGCAACATTCAAGGAGCAAACTAACAAAACATTAGTTTGTATAATTTCCTGGTTGTTTTTCTTGGCTTGAATTTCTTGCAGTTTAAATATTCTGGCCTATTTACATATAGTAAATATTGGTGCTTGCCATTGAACTCCACGGCAATGGCACATTATCAATGCCATTTATTTTCACATGAAGGGGCTTTGTACGACTGTTAATTTATTGTTCTCCTTCCATCCACAACCATGAGCTATCAATTTTAATACTATATACTCATCTGTTTATGTTTTATACTTTTATATTATTGAAATTCATCCATAAATTACCGCAGCAATGCGCGGGGTATCATCTAGTAATTCTAGTGTGGTTTCCAGTTATACGGGACCAAACATGCTATTCAACCGGAACCTAGAGCTAGCCTATATGTCCGGACCATCTAGCACCCCTCATATCCAGAAATCACTAGTTAAAGGGAACTTTTGCAAAGGTCACTCTCCACCTTCTCGGGTGCTGACAAGTAGCACACTGCATGTGCGTCACTTATCGCGACCTTGGAGTTTTCCCCTTTTTCCTATAATCGTTTATTCAAAAGTTTTATCTCCCGAACCGTGCGTCCAAATGTTGAATTGTTTTTACCGTTGAATTTCTCGAATCGAGATCTTTGAAATTAGATTCCATGTTAATAGGTTCGGTGAATTTTTTCATGAAAAATAACGAAGAAAAGAACCAGAATTGAATAAAACTGAAGCCCAGAAGCACGGTTGTGGTTTTCACCTTTTTAGGGGAAGCACAAACTGTACTTCTCACAGAAGCAAATATGTGCTTCTCGTGGAAGCACAGGATGTGCTTCTCATGGAAGCAAATCTGTGCTTCTTGCGAAAGCACAGTTGTGCTTCTCGTAGAAGCACATGTTATGCTTTTCCATTTTTTCACGGAAGCATATTTGTGCTTTTCCCTTTTCGAGAGTGCTTCCCGTGGAAGCACAGGATGTGCTTCTCATGGAAGCAAATATGTGCCTCCAGTTGTGCTTCTCGTGGAAGCGCAGACTATATTTTTTCCCTTTTTCAGAGAGCATAGTTGTGCTTTTCGCCGAAGCACGTGTTGTGCCTTTTGCGAAAAAGAACTCCTTTCTGAAAAAAAACAAAAAACCTCCAAAACCTAGGGAAAATCAGGAAAAAACCAAAAACAAAAAAACATCTAAAGCCCGAAAGCATGTACTGAAAAAAGAAACGAAATCCAGAGGGAGCGACCAGCACGCAACAAGTGGAGGTGGTTGGGCGCACCACCTAACGCACTCCCAGGCCAAAAGAGTGTCCTTTGCGGGAGCCTCACAAAGGGCAACTCTTAGTTAGTTCCTCCCCTCATATTCAACCCATGTGTGGGGGTGGATATGAGGCGGTTCAGACATGCTCGGGCACATCCGTCACATCGGTCGACCCTTCTTGACCCCACAAAATCTTGTCCCTATTTCCACCCGGACCAAACATTAGCCATTTGTCTCACTCCACTCTACTTCTACTCCGCTCTGCTTCGCCCCTCCCATCTGCCATCTCCGGCATGGCTAACAGTCGATCTAAGTCCGGTTGGTCTGAATCCATTGACTGGGAGCTCGCCGCCTGCTCGGACGAGGAGGAGAGAGCCCTCCTGGTCACGGCCCATTGTTCCCTGGAGGATACCGGAGCTTTGGAGTAGAAGCCTCGCTGCCCCGAATCCACCAGCCGGGTTTTCACCTCCACCTCTGGTTGGGATCCAGCGGTGGTGGCGCGTCCAACGGAAGCTCGCGTCGCGTATCCGCTCTGTCACCGCGGCCGATGAGTGCGGCTGAGCGGGTCCTCAGCAGAAGGTTCCCACGCTCCATATTAGCGTATCCCGATCGCAGGGTCCTTGTCCTCCCGATGCCGGCCTCGTAGACCAAGGCCAATGGTAGAAATGGTGAAGGCCCCGGATGCGAAAGCTGTTGTGGACGAGCTTTCGTGGTCGAGAAACAGTGTGCCCGCCGTGGCAGGGAGAAGATGCGTCGTGGCACGGAGAAGAAGGCTGAGGAGGATGCCCATCCCCGGACCGTAGCGAAGCGGCAAGCCCAAGTCGTTGATGCCCTCGCCGGCCTTCTCCCGAAAGAGGATGAGATGCCCGGTGTTGCTTCTGATGCATCCAGCTCTGACACCGAACATATCTGCGTCGACTCTCATTGTGTCTTCGACCGCTACTTCCACGACAATGAGTGCAAGGGCAAGGGTGTTTGTCGGTGATGAACTTCCCCTGTCTATATAGTCTTTAGTTACGAAGAATCGGTAGGACATGCCGTTATTTTGGTAGTCTTATAGTAGTATGTTTGAACTCCCGCATGTAATGTCCAAACTATGTACACCCGCAAAAAAAAATGTCCAAATTATGTATGAGGTACGTGCTAGCAATCGAAGTACGGATCTTAATCTATGCTTGCATAAGAAAACGACCACGGATACGTACAAGTGAGGGGTGGCCGGCTCGTGTTCGCGGACACATGGATTAGATTTGCCCATTCGGATTATAGATGCTCAAAGCCTCCGAGATCGGCCACCACACGGCGTAACAAACAACTTCACCCATGCAGTTGTAGCATGCAGCGGCGGCAGCACTGCCGCTGGACTATTAACCCATTATTATCCGTTTGCGCTGTCCCCTGCCGCTGCTCCCTACGCCTGCCACTCCCAAACGACGACGTCGACGACGAGACGATGGCCTTCTGTAGTCGCTCGCTCATGCGTCTTCTGTAGTAGTAGTACTATAAAGTTTCAAAACTGCAGGCGCGGCGGGCCCCGGCGCGTGCAGATCCAAAACCTCCCGCCAGGCCGGGCGGGCAGGGCCCTGACGCGTCGCCCTCGGTGTCGCGGCGGGGGCCCATGGACGTCGCCCTCACCGTTCGCCACCTCCTCCTGCCGAGTTGTCGCGGCCTACCTCGTGCCTCTGCGTTTGTCTCTGCGTGTGTTCAAGCTGTCAACAGCGTAATTGGACTATTTGCATTGCGTGCAGGGTGACCTTCGTCATTAACGGCGGCCTCGATCGGCTGCTGCATGCCAACTGCCATGCGATCGAGCAATGCAACGCAGCGTGCGCAGTACTACAGCGACGCGCGACGTAGCGTCGGGGTGTGGTGGCTAGCTACGCGCAGGGCTGGCACGACGCGTAGCGACCGGCCATAGCCGCTAGCTAAAAATGTACTACTTCATTCGGGGCAAGATCACTGTCAGACGACTTGATCCAATGAACAAGCTGCATTGCGTCGGTTTCTACCAGTCTCGCCTCGGTACGACCCCTTCCCTAAAGGTCAGTGTAATATGGACCTTTGACATGTCGTATGCATGGTGGGTCGCCAGACGAAATCTATACACCCTACGTTCGAGGAGTAGCGTGCAATAAACGCCAGCACGCACAGGCCGCACGACTGGGCCAGCCCATTTCCGCCCGGTGCACACCCCCTCTCCTTCATGGGCTTGGTCCACTTACTTTTTTTTTTTGCTCTTTTAGATTTAAAAAAACTAATACGAGTTGTAGGACTCGAACTCCCTCAATGTAGTTTCCTTCAAGCGGACCTAACCAACTAGTCCAACTTACTCGCGACGCCCATTTCCCTCCTTTTTCGTCTTTTGTATAGTAAATATAACGATAAAAAAAGCAATGCAATACAAGTCTGGGTTTTCTTTTGTTTTTCTTTTTTTAGCAGTTTTTCTTCAGGTTTTTTTCACTTTCTTTGTTTTTTCTTTTACTAATTCGCAAGCTTTTTATTTCCTTTTCCTAATTTGAAAACTTCTTTGTGAAATTTTTCTATTTTTCATGAATTTTTTAGCCATGACCTCCTTTTGAATGCATGTACTTTTAGCTCATGAACTTTTCTTCCAAATTTGTGAACTTTTTCCAAATTTTGTGAATTTTTTTTTCAAATTTCCTAAACTTTTTTCACCCGGATGTTTGTTTTTCAAATTTGTGAATTTATTAGCCATGAACTATTTTTCAAATGCATGAACTCTTAGCTTGTGAATTTTTTTCAAATTAGTGATTTTTTAAACAAATTATGAACTTTTTTAAAATTTCCTAAACTTCTTCCATATTGCTGAATTTTTTTCAAATATCATGAAATCTTCAAATTTTCATGATTTTTTTTTCAAATTCGTAAATTTTTTTAGATCTATGAACTTTTTCCCAAATTCATGAATTTTTTAGCCATGAACTTTTAGTTCGTGAACCTTTTTTTTTTATGAACTTTTTTCAAGGTTGTTGAACTTTTTTCCAATTTTTGTGAACTTTTATTAAACCCACAAACTTTTTTCAAAATTGTGAATTTTTTAGTCGTGAACTTTTTTCGGCATCCTTGAAATGGCCCCAATTTTTTCGACATTTGTCAAATGACCCCCAGTTTATTTCATGGCCTTGTATGACCAATTCAAGGTACCATGTCCACTTCTGAAAAACTTGTTTGGGTTTTTGACAAGTTTTATAATTTTCTGGAGTTTTCTTGGTGAAAAGGGCCAATAAATGGCCGGGCATGACGCAACGTGCATATGGTATCAGAATTCGTCTAAACCAAGCATGGATGCCTACTATGGGCATGCCCGCTTGGTGCGAAAAGTTTGGTTCCTTTCATGCATGTCCAAAAATGGACCATGTTCAAAAGAGGGTGAGCATGTTTTTTTACATCCGTCAAACGGCCCAATTTTTTTCTCTGGCCTTGTATGACCAATTCAAGGCACCATGCCAAATTTGTTTGTTTCCTAATAAATTTTGCGTTTTCTGGAATCAGATAAATGACTGGTTGCATACGGTGTCGAATATCGTTCAAACCTGATATGGATGTCTGCCATGGGCATGCCACCTGCTTGTAAAAGTTGGGGTTATTTGAAAGATGTCCAAGAATAGATCATGTTCAACGGAGGGTGTTCGAGTAGGCTAGAAGGCTTCATCTTAGAGCACGTTGTTTCTCGACATACATGAAATGATCCCAATTTTTCCATAGCTTTGTATGACTAATTCAATGCACATTGCCAAGTTGTTTGGGTATCGACAAGTTTTGCATTTTCTAGAGTTTTCCCCGTGAAAAGGGCCGATAAATGCACGGACGTGTGGCAACGTGCAAAAATTCATTCAAGCATGGCATGGATGCCTACCATGGGCATGCCACATGCTTGCAAAAGTTGGGCTCATTTAAAGATAACCAAAAATAGATCATGTTGAACTCTGTGTTCAGATAGGCCAGAAGGCTCCGTGTGAGAGGATGTTGTTTCCCAACAACCCTGAAACGACCCCAACTTTTTTTCATGACCTTGTATGACCAATTGAAGGCACCATGCCAGGTTGTTTTGATTTTTGACAAGTTTTGCATTTTCTAGAGTTTTCTCCGTGAAAAAGGTCGAACGCGTCACAACTTGAACATGATGTCAGAAGTCGTTCAAACCAGGCATGAATGCCTAACGTGAGCATGCCCAACTGCTTTCAAAAGTTGGGGTCAGTCCTTAGGTTTTTCAAAAAATACCATCTTCAACGGAGAGTGTTAGGGTAGTCGAGAAGGGTCCGTTTGAGAGCACCTCATTCCTTGACATCTCTTAAATTGCCCCAATTTTTTCATGACCTTGTACGACCAATTCAAGGCACCATGCTAAGATATTTGTGTTTTTGACAAGTTTTACATATTCTAGAGTTTCTTTGGTTAAAAATGTCGATAAATTGTCGGATGTGCCGCTACTTGCATACGGTGTCGAAAGTCGTTCAAACCAGGAATGGATGCCTACCATGTGGATACTCACCTGTTTGCAAAAGTTGGGATCATTTAGAAAATGTCCAAAAATAGACCATGCTCAACGGAGGGTGTTCGAGTAGATGCCAGAAGGGTTCATTGAAAGCACATTGTTTTTCGATATCAGTTAAATGTCTCTTTTTTCCCACCAACTTCTATGACCAATTCAAAGCATCATGCAAAGTTGTTTGGATTTTTGACAAGTTTTGCATTTTCTGGAGTTATCTTGGTGAAAAAGGGTCGATAAATGATCAGACATGTCACAACGTGCAAATGGTGTCGGAAGTCATTCAAACCATGGATGCCTCATATGTCCGTGCAAGGCTTCTGCAAAAAGTTAGGTCATTTATCCATCGTAAAAAAACCACCAGTTGAGAGGAGTGTGCGAGACTAGACTAGACGGGTGCATTCATGAGCTTGTAGTTTTTCCTAATTTGAGTTCTTCTATTATTTGCAATTTCCATCATTATCAATCAACATGAATGTTTTCTTATGTCCTAATCATGTCTTGAAATTTCTCAACAATTTTGAAATTTCAATCTGTATATGAAAAGTTTACAAACTTGATATTTTTTTCAAAAATTGTTAACAAATTCCCAATAATTCATGAAAATATTGGAAACAAACAGCAAACCACGCACCCTTTAAAAATTTATCGAATTTAAAAAACGCACAAAATCTTAAATTTGTGGAAAACATTTTTTGAAGTTCCACAATATTTTTTAAAATTGTACATAATATTTGAAAGCAAGAACATTTTTTGGTATTCCAAACTATATTTAGAAATTTCGAACAGATTTCAAAGGAATAATAAAGTTTAATAAGGACATAAATGAATTATTATCAAAAAATGAGAAGAAGAACAAAAGAAAACACTTAGGCATAGGCTCAAGTAGGCGACGGTATCACTCCCATCGGGCGCTTGTTGGGCCGCGCTTAGCGTTCCTTTTTTTTTCATTTCTCTTTTTCCCTGTTTCTTTTTTTCTTTACTCACCTTCTTTTTTTTCTTTTCGTTTCCATTTTTCAGTTTCTTTTTTATTTTCTTTCATTTCCTTTTTTCCTTTTTCAAGCCTATTGTTTTTACATCAATTGTTCAGAAATTAAAAAAAAATGTTCGGACCCTTTTCAAATAACTTCAATATTTCAAAAAATGTTGTTTAAAATTTCCTTAGAATTTCCTGAAAAATAGAATTTAAAACAAATTAGCTTCTTTTCCAAAACTTCTCGAAAATTCGAAAAGTAGACTTTTAAAAATTGTTGGCTTCTTTCCAAAAAATATTCAAAAGTCAGAAAAGTTTAGAATTCGAAATTTCAAAATATGTTTGCATTTTGAAAGTGTTGTTCACAAATCCAAAAAATATTCAGGAATTTCAAAAAATGTTACTGTTTTCAAATATGTTTTGGCAAATTAAAAAAATGTTAAGAGAATTTGATAAAACATTTGTGTTTTAAAAAAAATTGTTCATAATTTAAAAAATGTTCGCATTTCAATTTTGTTCCTCCTTTTTAGAAATTTTTTGTGTTCTCAATTTTGTTCCTGTTTTTCCAAAAATGTTTTGTGATTACCAAAAAATGTTCACGTTTCACAAAATTTAAAATGTCATCATAATTTCGGAAGCAATTCATAAATTATTTTTAAAAATTTGACCCGCCACTAGTTCTTATAAAGTCGTGTAGCTCATTAGTCACTTGGACTCTTTGGCTCTAGTGGTGGCTTTGAGCTCCCTTTAACAAGCGTGATTCTTGTGGTTCGATTCCCACGCACACCTATTTTTGATATTTATTTCGCTCCAAGGAGGCTTGTTAACGCAGTTCACCTAATGGGCCGACCTGGGCGATGCGTACATTCCACACTCGGCCCGGACAACTTTTAAAAAGGACCATCATACCCTTTATTATGAAGGGGTATGGAGAGATCTTGTCCATTGATGTGTTTAGAGGGATTTATCGAAAAAGAAGTGTTCTACCACAACTCTGCTGATACCACACTCCTACGCAGCTTCCAAAGCCTTCGAACAAGCTTCAACATCAGTATGTAGAACATCGTGAGCAGGATTCATTTGGCCAGCACTTGAGCCAACAACATCACCCTCGGCATCGCGTATAAATGATCCTTAGCCACCAACTTGGACTCCTTGTTGTAGCTGTCATCAGTATTGAGCTTAAGAACATTCCAGCTAGGTTTCTGCCAAGTATGTGATCCGACCGTGGTACTCGTTTTTCAATGCCGAAGAACTCTTTGTACTGCTGTCCGTCCGGCGGAATAGTTGGAGAGGTGCAGGAGAATATTAGGCATGATCGTATGCAGCAGGTGACGCACGTGCCGACCGGCTAACCCTTGCCTCAGATTGACTTGTTTGATGATGTAAGGCCAAGTCTAATGTGCAACCCCAAACAGACGTCCGTTTTGTCTGGATTATGTCCGTTTGGGTTAGGGAAAGGGGTGTTGTCCGGCCGCCCTAGACCAAACTTGGCCGGTACAACCAATTGGCAGACGCATTTTGACCGGATGCCATGAAAATTGAAATAAGAACTGAAATAGCCCGCACCCATAGCCATGCCAACATCCATAATTCATGCCAGCCAGAGCGCCACAAATGCCAGCCTACAAAAATTCACCCAGGGTTACTAGCCAGTAGCCGGCACACTTGCGAGTGCACAAAAAAGGCCATAGTTCAGATCTCGTGGCCCATAGTTCATGTCGACACACAAGCCGACATACAATGATGCTGCTCTTGGTCGTAACTCAATCATTTAGCTCGAACATTGCCTTTTTCTTCTTCTTGAACCAAACCCTTCTCTTCGGGGACATCTTTCTCAAGTCCACCATCATGATCTACACCCCCTTCACAATGAAAGTTAGTGCCACCACTTTTGCTTTGTTGTTTGCGTTGGTCGCCTCAATCTCGAGCTTCTTCATTTGGACAACCTCCTCAATCTCGAGCCTCCTCCTTTTGACGACCTCCTCCATCTCGAGCTTCTTTGTTTGGAGCTCGAAGTAGGCCTTCATTTGCTCCTTTTTTACTTCGTGCTTCCTCTCGTCCTTTGCTTACTTTTGGGTCATCAGAACTTGCAAAGTTTCTTGGAAGGCGAACGAGGCCGCATCATGCTTCTCGTCCACCTTTAAGTTGGACTTTCTCCTCAGCTGCTTCATTCCTTATTCATGCTGAACGACCGCCGCCGGCCCTCCATTTTTCTTCTGGGCGGCATGTTGCTCTTTAAACTTGGGGGAATCTTTGATGATCGTCCAACAATGGGTGAGGGTGAATGGCTTGTCCCCATGTTGGGCCTTGAAGGCTTCCAAAGTTTGGAATGCCTACACAATGAATCGAAGGCTACAATGTAATAGCAAGGGACACAAAATGCAACAAACATGAAAAAGTAGCATAGGAATAAAGAGAAGAAGTTGTATACCATGTCGCTCACGGCTAGGCCACTCACGGGACGACCTTCAATCCTCTCAAGGGCGGCACAAAACTTATCGCATTCTTGTTGGATAAACCCCCACCTCTTTTGGATTGAGTTGATGCCACGGGTGCTTGAAAACTTGTAGGGCGTGAACTTCCTACATTCACGGAAGGACCCATGAACACTCCCCCCAAAAATGGCCACTTTTTGCTCGACGCTGGTCTTGGGATCTTGCCCTATTTCCTTCCATCCTTCACGAATTAGATTGTCCTCATCTTTGGTGTTTGATCCCATCTGAATGCTTTGCCTCCTGTTTTGTGCATTGGCTTTTAGGTTGAGCTCATCGATAAACAATGACTCCTCCTCAATGTCCACGACATCTTCTTAGTCTTTGCAGTACATGTCTTCATGCCATGGATCGCCTTGGCCGTCGGTCGCTTCTTGGTTGCCTTGGCTTCCAATGTTTTCTGTTGGAAATATGCCCTAGAGGCAATAATATAGTATTATTATATTTCTGTGTTCGTAATTAAGAGTTTATATTATATGCTATAACTGTTATGATCCATGAATATGCGATTCAGCGGAAAACTCATATGCACGTGTAGAATGATAAATGGTAAAATAAGATTCCTAGTCTCGCTTCTAAGACTAGCTCAAGTGTTGTTAGTGATCATGTTTTTCGAATCTTAGGATATCATTAAGTGTAATGATAGTCCTAAAACAACATTGAGAGTATGACGTTGGAAGAACAATAATATTGAATCGACCCAAACTTGTTTGTTATACTTTGAGATAATATCGTCCGATGTCAATTGTTATAACACGAAGTGTTAACATGTGATTTAGTTCCTCGGACCATGAAAGTATCGTAGTCACTTCTTACTGTACGATGAACTTTAGGGTTGCTCAAACGTCATCTGTGACACAGTGATCATAATGACAACTTAGAGGTTCATCAGAAAGTTTGACAGGGACTAGATAGCTCGAGAGTGGGATTTGCTCCTCCGACAATGGAGAGATATTCTTAGGGCTCGCTCGGTGTGACGACATCCATCATCGTCTCGCCAGACACAGGTGACTATGTCATGGAGATGCTGAAACATGTCAATGAGAAAGAAGAACAAAACCGGTAACGAGGAGACCGGTATAGTGAGCATGTGTATGAGTCAAGAGAATACTAATATATCTCACCTCGGGTTTTGTAAATTATCTTGAAGCAAAGGGAATAGCACAAGGTAACCAAAGGTTCACTCGAATATCATTCTTGTACTCATAGGGGTCGATATGGACGTCCACGATTCCGCTATCGGTCATTGAACAAAAGGTTCAATATATCTCACCTCGGGTTTTGTAAATTATCTTGAAGCAAAGGGAATAGCACATGATAACCAAAGGTTCACTCGAATATCATTCTTGTACACATAGGGGTCGATATGGACGTCCACGATTCCGCTACCGGTCATTGAACAAAAGGGGTTTTGTTCATGTCTATGTTTTACCGAACCTACAAGGTCACAAGCTGAAGGTAATCATGATATGTTAAGTGTTAGTAGGACAAGAGTAATGAGGAAATATTATGAAATAGTTTCATTAATATTTGAAATAGTTTTGAGAGGAACCGAAAGCGTTTTGAGGTCACTGGAAGGGTTTTGGGGTTTACCGGGCAACACCGGGTATTGCCGATAAATAATATATAGGTGGAAAATGTTTTCAGAGATGTTAAATTATTAATAAAAGGCTCTAATAATAGTTAGGAGAATTTTATATTTAATTTAATATCAACGGGCCTTAAAAGGCCAACTGGTGGAAAGCATATTGGGCCACTTGGGCCCAATATGTGGAGGCGCCCCTTTCCTCCTTGTAGAAGGAAGGGGGATGCTGAATTGGAGGGGATTCCCCACTCCTTGGCCAGCCAAAGGGGTGGGTTTCCTTGCCTTTGTGGTGCCCCCTTTCCCCTCCCTCCAATCTATATATACTTTAGGACTTTGGCCCTTTGGAGACACAAGTTTTGGAGCCTCCTCTAATTTTCTAGTCTAGTTCTAGAGCTAGATGTAGTTCCTCTAATCCTCATAATTAGAAGCCTAGTGTGGTTCTAAACTCCTCCCTATAATTCTCTGGTGACGATTAGCTTTGGACGGGAAGCGCTGCCGGATCGTGAAGACCGTACGCTTACAATCTATGCAAAGGTCATGCTTTCGGTCTTCCGTACGAGGGACTGTTCGTGGGCGTTGCATGGGATTGTTCATCTACAGTTCGAGGAATTCCAATTACGATCTACACTGACTCGTCTTCTTTCGCTGCAACTCGGAGTTGGTAGCGATCTGATCCAAACCGTTTATCGCATCTTCATAGTGTTCCTGGGTGATCCTAGGGTGAATTTTTTTGTTTTTTACTACGCTTCCCAACAGTGGCATCAAGAGCGGTTCTATGAGTAGATGAAAGTTTCGATCTAGATCACATATGGATGTGAGGGCTTGATGTTCTTGCTGTGCTTCCCTCGAGTGTTGCTTCAGTTCAGTTCATTGACGTCATGATGTAGCTTTTCACAAAGTTCTGACAATCGATCGGCTCTGGGTGTCGACGATATGCTAATAGTTCTTTGGGCTTCATCATAGTCAAGAATAGTGAACCATCGCAAACACGAGAGGGCAATGAACATGTTCTTCGATCTTCTAGGGGGTCACGCGTATTGACGAAGTTTAGTGTGGGGCTAGATATTTTAATTAAGTCTCTTCCCTCACACACCCCAAAAGTTAATCTAGCATCAAGAATTATCACCTTAATGGTTGGATGTAGGTAGCCAGTGTTATCCAGAAACCCTAGAAGCCACGTAATTAAAATTTTCCAAACCGATTAGAGGACGTCTAACTTGTTTTTGCAGGTTTCATGTGATGTGGTATAGCCTTCGTCAGGATTTTAAGTTTAGGTAGGAGATGGTTATATGATGTAAGGTTAAGTGACCTATGCGTCACAGTATGACATTATGGCTGGAGCCAAAAAATTGTCACTTTAATGACCTGCGCGTTAAAAAATCATTATCTTATTTATCGACGGGGTGACGGAAATTCTACGGAGGATGCTGAAACGTCTCCAACGTATCTATCATTTTTATTGTTCCATGCTATTATAGTATCAATCTTGGATGTTTGATATGCAATTATATGCTATTTTATATCATTTTTTCGGGCTAACCTATTAACCTAGTGCCGAGTGCCAGTTTCTGTTTTTTGCTTGTTTTTGGCTTTTCAAAAAATCAATATCAAACAAAGTCCAAATAGAAAAAAATCTTTGGATTATTTTTTTCTGGACCAGAAGGGACCTTAGAAGGTCCGGGAGGAGGCCAGAAGAGCTATGGTGAGCGACAAGCTCTTAGGGCGCGCCCGGGGGCACCCCTTGAGCTTGTGCCCTCCCGTAGCACATTTGACCTAATTCCACCTCTATAAATTCACAAATATTCCCAAACCAATAGAGATCCACCTGAAACACTTTTTCCGCCGCCGCAAGCTTCTGTTCTTCCGCTATCCCATCTGGAGGCCTTTTCCGGTACTCTACCGGAGGGGGAATCGATCATGGAGGGATTCTACATCATCCTTTCTGCCTTCTGATGATGTGTGAGTAGTTTACCACGGACCTATGGGTCCATAGCTAGTAGCTAGATGGCTTCTTCTGTCTCTTCGATCTTCAATACCATGTTCTCCTCGATGTTCTTAGAGTTCTATCCGATGTAATCTTCTTTTACGGCGTGTTTGTTGGGATCCGATGAATTGTGAGTTTATGATCTAAATATTTATGAGAAGTAATGGAGTCTTTTTTGAACTTTATTATGCATGATTATTATAGCTTTATATTTCTCTCCGATCTATCCATTTGGTTTGGCCAACTAGATTGATTTATCTTCAGTGGGAGAGGTGCTTTGTGATGGGTTCAATCTTGTGGTGTTCTATCCCAGTGACAGAAAGGGATAAGACACGTATTTGTATTGTTTCCATTAAGGGTAACACGATGGGTTTGATTCATATTAGTTGATTTTACTTTGTCTACATCATGTCATCTCGCTTAAGGCGTTTACTCTATTTTTATTAACTTAATACCCTAGATGCATGTTGGATAGCGGTCGATGGGTGGAATAATAGTAGTAGATGCAGGCAAGAGTCGGTCTACTTGTCTCGGACGTGATGCCTATATACATGATCATTCCTTGAATGTCGTCATAACTATGCGCTTTTCTATCAACTAGCAAAAGTGCTCATGCGTTGCTACGGTTAATAATGCATCAAATATTAAAAAAAATGACGAATTAAATTGAACCGACCGAATTCAATTGATGCGGACACAGAATAAACTGAAATAATAGGGCATGACAAAGCTCTTGAAGATGTCGGAGCTGACAAAAATATGATGTTGACACTTTAAAAGATGCAGGTAGGAAAAGATAATTACTACATCATATCAAATCACATAAACATTTGGTTTCAACCATCTTCTCCAATTTTGGATCATTATTTCCCTTATTTGCAAAGATAAAAAATTCTACAAATTATATTGTGCATAATACAGATCCAAAATAGTGAAAATTAAAGTATTATGAACAAACATGAATAATGAATTACCTCATGTAACCAAACAGCTCCTAGTTCGTTAATTCATTGCAGCAACCGTACTTATTAAAGAATTCGTGCACTTAGGTGAAGCTTTGCTTTGTATTTTTGTTTGTTCTCTAGCTTGCTCTGTATTCAACAAAAGGAGGCCCGATTTTCCTCCGAAGCTCATCCCTGCTGTTGCTGCTTGTCGCTGCTAGCTCCGCTATGCTACTATGTTCCTGCAGAGTTTTTAGAAGAATCCCATTGGTAATCAGCCAACTGAAAGTTGTTGACGCAGGGCAACGGCAAAAGCAAATGGCAGCAGGGAGGTCACCTGAAGTCGGGGTTCTTTGGAGATGAAGATGGAGTCCCTAGTGACCTCATCGGCCACCTTGCCAGTGTGCCCAACATCACTAAGGTGAGTACAATGCTGCTCAGATCTCGTCGCAAGTATCGACCGGATCGATCAGAGCCCCAAGCTAGCTACGGACGGGAGTATCCGGCGAGATGCGCAAGTGCTGCTAGTTCTTGTAATCAATCAACCTGTGTGCTTGGTAGCTTAGCGTGCATGGCCACCATGGGCGTGGTCGCTGCTGCCGGAGGTGCCGGACATCCATGTCATCGCACCGAGCAAGCAAACAATGCTGGCGCATAGTAGGAGAACTTGTGGCCGTCGAAGATGCCGATTGGTGCCTTGTACAGAGCTGACGGCGTCGAGGATGACTACGACGCGCTGCTCGCCGCGGCAGCGGCAGTGGTCCTGGAGCTGCGCTTGTCGGTGGTGAGCGAGAAGGTGTAGAGGGCAGCGCCGGTGAGCCTTGTAGAGAGGGTGCCGCCGGCCTCATCCCCGCCTTGGGTCGATCCCCTCCTCCTTCCCTCATGCACCGCACCAGAAGGGGAGCGCCGTGTCCCGGTCGCCGGAGCAACCATGGCGCCGCCCCGGAGAACCCGAAGCCGCTCACCTCGATCCGGATGACGCCGTCGTTCGGTGCGTCTAGCCCGTGCGCCGCCGCCGTCTTTTGTGGATGCCACTCGATCGGATCGAGCGAGAGAGCTGCCTGCCGCCCCGCGCGCTCGTTGACCCGCCTCGATCCAGATCGATCGGGAGGATAACGGGGTGAATATACCCAACAACGACAATTTTTTTTACTTACGGGTGGTGGTGGGGGTAAATATTATCAACTTTTGGGGCACTTTTAATGACGGTGAGCGGGCGGGCAGAAGCACTGCGTGCTTTATTATTAGGGAAAGATTGCCCAACAGTAATTTGTTCACCCACCGTATGCTATGTGTTTGAGAGAGAAGCCTATAATGAAAACTATGCCCCCGTGTCTACTTTATCATATTATAAATAACCAAAATTCCTTTTCTACAATTTTATTTCTTTTATTTTGTTTTGCAGTTTGTCTATCTACCACTACGAGATTTGATCCTTTTAATTAACGAGTTCAAGGGGATTGACAACCCTCTTGCCCGCGTTGGGTGCAAGTATTTGCTTTTGTGTGTGTAGGTGCTATTCATGAGGCTTTGCATGATTCTCCTATTGGTTTGATAAACCTTGGTTCTCATTCAGCGAAATACTTATCTCTATTGTATTGCATCTCCTCTCCTCTTCGGGGAAAATCCCAACGCAGCTCACAAGTAGCAGGAGGAATTTCTGGTGCCGTTGCCGGGGAGACATCATCAAAACCTATCAAGTACCTACATTCACATTAGCATTTACTTGTTCTACTTGCCTAGTTATGTTATCCTTATCATCTACACACCAAAATATAAAATAAAAATAAAGATAAAGATAAAGATAACTATGGATCCTCATCCGCTTGCTAATCTTTTCAATCTTTTTGCACATTGTAAACCAATAGCTAACAATGGAGAAGTGATAAAAGAAAATGCTATTGGGATACTTTTATTGAATGAAAAGCATCATTGCAATGTTGTTAGTAAAAATTCTATGAATATCAATTGTGCTAATGATCATGATTGGGGTGATAATCATGATGCTTCTTTTAATCTTGAAAATTCATTTGAGCCTCTGATACGTCTCCATCGTATCTACTTTTCCAAACACTTTTGCTCTTGTTTTGGACTCTAATTTGCATGATTTGAATGAAACTAACCCGGACTGACGCTATTTTTAGCAGAATTGCCATGGTGTTGTTTTTGTGCAGAAATCAAAGTTTTCAGATTGACCTGAAAATTTACAGAGAATATTTGTGGAATATATAAAAAATATTGGCGAAAGAATATACCAGAGGGGGCCACCCAGGGGCCACAAGCTCAGGTGGCGCACCCACCCCCCAAGGGCGCGCCCTGTGAGCTTGTGGGCACCCTGGACCTCCGGCAACCCTAACTCCAACTCCATATATACCTATTCGCCAAGAAAAAAATCATAGAGAAGAATTCGTCGCGTTTTACGATACGGAGCCGTCGCCACCTCCTGTTCTTCATCGGGAGGGCTGATCTGGAGTCGGTTCGGGGCTACGGAGGGTGGAATCCCTCGCTGTCATCATCATCAACCTTCCTCCCTCACCAATTTCATGATGCTCACCGCCGGGAGTGAGTAATTCCTTCATAGGCTTGCTGGACGGTGATGGGTTGGATGAGATTTATCATGTAATCGAGTTAGTTTTGTTAGGGCTTGATCCCTAGTATCCACTATGTTCTGAGATTGATGTTGCTATGACTTTGCTATGCTTAATGCTTGTCACTAGGGCCTGAGTGCCATGATTTCAGATCTGAACCAATTATGTTTTCATAAATATATTTGTGTTCTTGATCCTATCTTGCAAGTTATATGCACCTATTACGAGTTATGATCCGCATACCCCAAAGTGACAATAATTGGGATTCTTTCCGGTGATTACCGTAGTTTGAGGAGTTCATGTATTCACTAAGTGCTAATGCTTTGTTCCGATTTTATATTAAAAGGAGGCCTTAATATCCCTTAGTTTCCTTATGGATCCCTCTGCCACGGGAGGGTAGGACAAAAGATGTCATGCAAGTTCTTTTCCATAGGCACGTATGACTATATACATAATACATGCCTACATTACATTGATGAATTGGAGCTAGTTCTGTATCGCTCTAGGTTATAACTGCTACATGATGAATATTATCCAACGCAATTATCCATCACTGATCCAATGCCTATGCTTTTCATATATTGATCTTTGCTAAGTTAATTTCACTGTTGCTACTGTTACAATCACTACAAAACTGCTACTGTTATTATTGCCACTATTACCGTTACTATTATACTACTTTGCTACCTATCACCTTGCTGTAGATATTAAGTCTTTCAGGTGTGGTTGAATTGACAACTCAACTGCTAATACTTGTGAATATTCTTTGGCTCCCCTTGTGTCGAATCAATAAATTTGGGTTGAATATTCTACCCTAAAAAACTGTTGCGATCCCCTATACTTGTGGGTTATCAGCCTCATCATGAATCTATTATTGATAATAAAAATTCCAAGATTATTGAAAGTGGGTTTGGAACAGTGTCAACTTTAGGTAAAAAGAATTCCACATATTCGGAGAGTGTTGAATCTTGTGATTTTTTTTTGATAAAAGTGGGTTTGAAGAGGTTATGACTTTAGTTGATATTAATCCCACTATCTTGGAAGATTATAAGATTTGCATGCATATGGATCATAAAGAGAATGTTTTACATTATAGTTGTATTGTTAAGTTTGATTATGATCCTACATGTAATTATCTTGAGAGAGGCAAATATGGTTATAAAAATCTCCATGTCACTAAATTACCTCTCTTTGTGTTGAAATTATTAATGCTTCATTCTTCCTATTTGCATCTAGATATTGCTTGTCTTGATAATTTGTTTTCCTATAAAATGCCTATGCATAGGAAGAGGGTTAGACTTAAATGTGTTAATAACATGCTATATGATGCTCTCTTTGTGCTTCAATTCTTGTCTTTTATGTGAGCATCATTAATATTCCAAGCCTATCTTAATGGCTATAAAGAAAGAGTTTGTAACATCCCCAGCATCACACTATAGTAATCTCCCCTTAATAGTGGCCATGTCATCATGATCATCATGTTAATCTGCCACTTGTCCAAAATCTGCTTCAAATTAAAATTCAAATTGCATGTCAAATATTTGCTTCATCTGTCATGCAATTAAAATAGTTCATCCTATGGCAAATAATTCCTAGATATTTGTCATATTGAAACCTACCTCTTTTGGATTCCCAAAATGCCCCTGGATTTTATTTTAGTGGTCCAGCAGCATTTATCTTGCCCTTTTCAATTTCTAAAAATGCCTAACCGCTTCCTATGGCCTTGAAACTTTTTGTGCAGCCTCACAATATTGCCAACTATTTTTGTGCCAAGTTCCACTTAAAACAAAATTCATCTGATGCCAAAATAATTTGCAGCAGCAGCTATTTCATTTGACTGAGAGAAAAAGGAAAAAAATCTACTGTGCTACTGGCCCAAGAGCTACAGTGGCCTAGCCCAGCTCACTCCCCGCGGTCGTCCCCTTCCCCCTGTTCAACCGACCGAGGCGCGCGCCCGCGCGGTCGCCGCCCGACCACCTCGCCACCCCGCGTCTCGCCGCCGAGGGGATAAGGCCGAGCCCCCCCCGGCCTCGTCAGCTCCCCCTCCCCCACGTAGATATTTCCCTCTCCGCCCAGATCGCGCCCACTCTCCCCTCGCTCTCTCCGCCCCTGTCCGACGCGGTTGTCGCCAACAACCTCGCCCAACCGCGGCCACTGGCCGGTCCTCGCCTCGCCGGCATGCCGTAGGGCCTCTACGTCGTCTACGCCGCCTACACCAAGCGCCCGGAGCCGGGGAGCACCGGAGCGCCCGCATCGCCGTCTTCTTCCTCCTCTTCCTCCTCTGCCTCGCCGGACTCCGTCGACTACTCCGGCTCCGGCAGGCCCCCTCGAGTCCGCTGCCTACCCCCTACGGCTCGCTTTGAGCCCCTCCCTCTTCCCTCTCTCCCCTGGCCTCCTCTACGTAGGCCGCCGCCCTCCCTAGCTCGCTCGCCGCAGCTGCAGTAGCTCACCGCCGCCTAGCTCCGCAGTCGTCGTGGCCACGCTCGCCGTCAAGCTCAACCAAGCACTGCGTCGTGCCCAGCACGTTCCGAGCAGCCTGACACACACGCCAGTTGCCCCTATCGTGCCCTGCTTTGACGAGCTCCAGCATCCGCCGCGGTCGACGCCACCATCGACACCGTCCATCCCAGCCTCGGCTGAGACCTCGAATGGGTGCGCCCGAGCCCCTGCTTTTGAACGCACCACCCCGCGCGCCTTTTGGGCGCCCGTAGCTCCGTCCCTGATGAGGCCCGAAGCCAACCGCCGCCCACGCTCGCCGCTGGCGCCGCTTCGGCCAGCCCCCGCACCCGCAGCTGCCGCAGTTCGAAGCGCGCCGTCCCCCTGCGCCTGTAGATGCTCGCGGCAGTCCAAACGTCCCCCGGTGGCCATTTTCCGACCATGTCCGTGCCGCGCCGCCGTCTGGATGGTCGCCGCCGGCGTGCCACCGCCGCCAGCCGACGTGGCCGGCCTGGGGCCACCACCTGGGTCACTGACCAGTGGCCCCAGGGCCCCCCTTGACTTGTTGACCGCGGTCAACGATGACTGGGCAGCGCCCAGTCGCTGACAGATGGGGCCCACCCCCCTAATTAATGAAATTAACTAAATTAATTTAATTAACCTATTTAGACACTGACAGGTGGGCCCAGTAGTTTACCTAGCTATGTTTAGATTAGTTTTTAACCCTGTTTAACCCACTGTCTATGACAGGTGGATCCCAGGCGTCAGATTGACCAGTCAACGGTCAGAATTGACTGCTGACATCACAATGACCTCATGCTGACGTCACCCTTTACTGTTTTGGATAATTCGAATTTAGTAATTATATTAATTCCAGAAATTCAGTAAAACTTTGTAAAATCATAGAAAATAAACCGTAGCTCGGATCGAAAAACTTTATACATGAAAGTTGCTCAGAACGACGAGACAAAGCCGACCGTACTATCTGTTTTCGTGTCGGGACCCTCTATGGAGGTGAACCCACAACTTTTAGCCTGTTCCCGGTAGATGAATAGTGCATGTACACCGGTTAATAAATCCAACTTTAATCCTAAAATAACTAAAATGGTTTAGACATGCTTTAGGCACCCCTGCACTGCACGTTAGCATAGCATGCTCTGTGTTGCATATGTTTGCTGTGTATTTATCTGTTTCCTCCCCCTCTTCTCTCTCGGTAGATCCCGGTACTGACGTAATCCCCGAGACTGACGCAGCTCCGGAGATCGACGACCTCACTGACGATCCTGCCTTTGCCGTCGAGCAACCAGGCAAGCACCCCCCTTGAGCATGCCTATATCGCCTATTCTTTCTCTCTTATGCTTGCATTAGAATTGCTGCTGCTACTGTTTATCCTATTCTGATGCATAGCCTGTTTTTGTAACTGCTGTTGATACCTACCTGCTTATCCTAAACTGCTTAGTATAGGCTGGATAGAGACCCCAGTGACCCCACTTGTCCTGGTTGCCCCGCTGGATCATCGGAAGACTCGACGACCAGGCCCCAACACCGCACATCACATCCCTTTTATCTGTACGACACTGCAGCGTTGCTATCGAGTGTCGAGGGTGATACCTCATAAGCACTTCCGATGTTAGCTTTGAGGAGTAGTTACTCGGTCGTGGTCATCGAGGGTGATTCCTCCTTCACCACTTCCGGTAACAACGCTGTCGTGCAACACCTCAAGTGTGAACCCATCGAGGGTGATTCCTCTGAGTTCACCTTGACGGATACATCAAGTAGGAATCCAACGAGGGTGATACCTCGGATTCCCCTGATGATATGGGCACATGGATACTTGGACTTTACATCTATTACTTGGAAAGGCGGGTCGACCCTCAGGGGTACCCGCGAGTGATGTGGAGACGGGTTGACCTGGAGCGTGCCCAAGAGATAAATACGAGGCGTGGCAGGACATTCTTAGCCCTTGCCGCAAGTCCTCGAGACGGGGCGACGGGGTCACATCGATCTTGAGTCTCTGCTTGTTACCGCACCACCAATTCACTAACGATTTGGATATGTGATCTGAGTGGGCCTCTGGCCTGATAGCACTAACCATCACGCGGGAATAAATATGGGTACTCTGCATCGTGGCATCAGCCGAAAGCTCTGTCAGACGTCCAGTTCAGCATTGTGGCACGGTCGGATCGTGTCGGCCATCCGAGGCGACGCTGGTATCCACCCTGCGCACAACGACCCGGAGTGCACAGGGCGCCCAAGACCCCTGAGCGCTTAGGATGTAGACCGGCGGGGACCTCTCTGCTGAGCTCTAGGTAGGGCTGCGGTGTGTCGTTTGGCCGAGGCCGGGCATGACCCAGAAAGTGTGTCCGGCCGAAGTTAAGCGAGCATGGTGGGTAAGTTGGTGCACCCCTGCAGGGAAGAACTAATCTATGCATAGCCGGATCCTCGGTAATGGACGCTCGGAGTTGTTTCCTGATCGATACAACTAGAACTGGATACTTGTGATGAGAAATGGATACTAGGGCTCTAGGATTGCTTTCTCGCAGGGAGTCGAGAAAGGATCTCTGGCCGAGGTTGATACTGATTACTGCTACTTCTTTATACTGTACTAATCTACACTCTTCTAATGCTGCAAGACCTCTGAAGATGCTAGTCTTCGATAGGACTAGGCCTTCCCTCTATTCTGGCTTTTCTGCAGCCCAGTCCACATATACAGCCTTCCTTTGATAATGTTGCATATGTAGTGTAGATCCTTGCTTGTTGAGTACTTCAGATGAGTACTCACGGTTGCTTTGCTTTCTCTTTTTCCCCATATCCGTTTGATGCAACCAGATGACGGAGCCCTGGAGCCAGCTGCCCCCGTCGACAACTACTACTACCACCCCGAGGGTGGTTACTACTACGAGCTTGCCGACGACCAGGACTAGGATCGGAGGGTCCCAGGCAGGAGGCCTGCGTCTTTCGATCGTAGCTTTTGTTTTGCCCCGCCTTTTCAAGGCCTTTCTGTTTATCTTTTATATCTGTACTCAGATATCTGATGCTTCCGCTGACGCTTGTAATCGAGCTTATGTATTTGAGCCTTAGAGGCCCCTGGCTTGTAACATAAAGCTTGTATTATTTTTAATTTGTGTCTAGAGTTGTGTTGTGATATCTTCAAGTGAGTCCTTAGGCTTGATCGTGTGCATTTGCGTGTATGATTAGTGCATGATTAAGCCGGGGGCGTCACAGAGTTGTTGGGAGATAACCCAATGTTTTTCTATTTTTTGTGTGTTGACACAATTATGCTACTGTTGTGATTGTGTTTTTTATGTTTTAATTAGTATTTATGCCAAGTAAAGCCTTTGGGCTGATTTGGTTGATAGTTGACTTGATTCTGTGAAAAATAAGAAACTTTTGCGCCCAATATTGGAATTTTCATATTTCACTGGAACGTGATAAAATTCTGATTTTTTACATATTATTGATACACAAATTGCCCACATTTTCCAAGTTTTTCCAAATTTTTGGAGTTACATAAGTATGGCCATTTTTTAGATCATTACAGACTATTCTGTTGAAGACAAATTATGTTTTCATTCCAAGGTTGATTGGTTGTGAATGAGGCATGGATTATATCACGGGGGGGGGGGGGGGGGTATAAGTCATGGATAAGTTAGAATAAAGTAGGTATTATGCAATAATAAAATATGAATGTGTTCAAAAAACTACCTAAAGTTTATGATTTACTTGTTATACTAACGGATCTCACGAGGTTTCTATTGAGTTTTGGGTGCTGAAGTTTTCAAGTTTTTGGTGAGATCACGATGGATGAAGGAATAAGGAGCGGCAAGACCCTAATCTTGGGGATGCCCAAGGCACCCCAAGGTAATATTCAAGGAAGAACCAAGCGTCTAAGCTTGGGAATGCCCCGGATGGCATCCCCTCTTTCGTCTACAAACCATCGGTATATTACTTGGAGCTATATTTTTATTCATCACATGATATGAGTTTTACTTGGAGTGCTTGTGCATAGTAGTATTTGCTTTATTTGCTTTTTAATTTGCCACAATCATCATTTGCTGGACACCCCTTTTGAGAGGGACACACATTTATTCACGATTTGTTAGAATACTCTAGGTGCTTCACTTATATCTTTTGAGCTAGACAGTTGCTCTAGTGCTTCATTTATATCTTTTATATCTCAACGGTGATTTTAAAGAAATAGTTGCACTCTCATGCTTCCCATAGATTTTTTTGAGAGTCTAATAAATAGTAATGGCAATATGACATGTTATGAAATTGGTCCTGATATGATAGGTATTCAAGAGGGATATAATAAAAACTTTCATGTGGATCACTGAATACAATATGTTTGATTTCTTGCAATAGTTTTGCAATATTAAGATGGTAATATGTGGGATGTACTAGTGAATGATTGTGGTTTAGTAAGAATATTGGTGCTAAGGTTTGTGATTCTCGAAGCATGCACGTATAGTCTCCCGTTATGCAATGAAGTTGGAGCATGATTTATTATCGAGTGTCTACCTTATGAGTGGCGACTGGGGACGAGCGATGGTCTTTTCCTACCAATCTACCCCCCTAGGGGCATGCGTAGTAGTACTTTGCTTTGAGGGCTAATAGACTTTCACAATAAGTATGTGAGTTGTTTATGACTAATGTGAGTCCATGGATTATACACACTCTTACCTTTTCGCAATTTGCTAGCCTCTTCGGTACTGTGCATTGCCCTTTCTCACCTCGAGAGTTGGTGCAAACTTTGCTGGTGCATCCAAACCCCGTGATATGATATGCTCTATCACACATAAGCCTCCTTATATCTTCCTCAAAACAGCCACCATACCTACCTATCATGGCATTTCCATAGCCATTCCGAGATATATTGCCATGCAACTTCCACCATTCCATTTTTATGACATACATCTTCATTGTCATATTACTTTGCATGATCATATAGCTGACATAGTATTTGTGGCTCAGCCACCGTTCATTATTTTTTATACATGTTATGCTAGATCATTGCACATCCTGGTACACTGTCAGAGGCATTCATATAGAGTCATATTGTTCTATTTATCGAGCTGTAATATTGAGTTGTAAGTAAATAGAAGTGTGATGATCATCATTATTAGAGCATGGTCCCAGTGAGGAAATGATTCTGTAGACTATGATTCCCACACAAGTCGGGATGAGAAACCGGATGGAAAAAAGAGGCCAAAAAGAGCCCACCAACAAAAAAATGCGAGTAAAAGAGAGAAGGGGCAATGTTACCATCCTTTTGCACACTTGTGCTTCAAAGTAGCACCGTGTTTTTCATATAGAGAGTCTCCTATGTTGTCACTTCCATATACTAGTGGGAATTTTTCATTATAGAACTTGGCTTGTATATTATGATGATGGGCTTCCTTAAATGCCCGAGGTCTTCATGAGCAAGCAAGTTGGATGCACACCCACTTAGTTTTCAGTTTGAGCTTTCATACACTTATAGCTCTTAGTGCATCCGTTGCATGGCAATCCCTACTCCTCGCATTGACATCAATTGATGGGAATGTCCATAGCCCATTGATTAGCCACGTCGATGTGAGACTATCTTCGTTTTTGACTTCCCCTAATTGATTTCTATCACCGCATTCTATTCCATCCATAGTGCTATATCCATGGCTCACGCTCATGTATTGCGTGAGGTTGAAAAAGCTGAAGCGCGTTAAAAAGTATGAACCAATTGCTCGGCTTGTCATCGGGGTGGTACATGATTAATACTTTGTGTTAGGAATTGAGCATGACAAGGCTATATGATTTTGTAGGGATAGCGTTCTTTAGCATTTTTATTTTGAAAGGCATGATTGTTTGTTGGTATGCCTGAGTATTGATGTCTTCATATCAAATTATAGAGTATTGCCTTGAATCACTTGTATCCTAATATTCATACCGTAAAAGAGATTACATGATAAACAAGTTTGGTAGCATGCCACTTCGAAAATTCTGTTTTTATCATTTACCTACTCGAGGACGAGCAGGAATTAAGCTTAGGGTATTGATACGTCTCCAACATATCTATAATTTTTTATTGTTCCATGCTATTATAGTACCAATCTTGGATGTTTTATGTGCTATTTTATATCATTTTTGGGACTTTCCTATTAACCTAGTGCCTAGTGCGAGTTTATGTTTTTAGCTTGTTTTTGGCTTTTGAGAAAAACAATATCAAACGAAGTCCAAATACAAAAAAAATCTTTGGATAAATTTTTTCTATACCAAAAGGGACCCAAGAAGGTTCGGGAGGAGGCCAGAAGAGCTACTGGTGAACGACAAGGGCGTGCCCTAGGGGGGCGCCCCTTGAACTTGTGGGTCCCTATAGCACGTCTTGACCTAATTCTGCCTCTATAAATTCACAAATATTCCCGAACCAATAGAGAGCCACCCAAAACACTTTTTCCGCCGCCGCAAGCTTCTGTTCTTCCGCGATCCCATCTGGAGGCCTTTTCCGGTACTCTGCTAGAGGGGGAATCGATCACGGAGGGCTTCTATATCATCCTTGTTGCCTTCCGATGGTGCGTGAGTAGTTTACCACAAACCTATGGGTCCATAGCTAGTACCTAGATGGCTTCTTCTGTCTCTTTGATCTTGAATACCATGTTCTCCTCGATGTTCTTAGAGTTCTATCCGACGTAATCTTCTTTTGCGGTGTGTTTGTTGGGATCCGATGAATTGTGGGTTTATGATCTAAATATTTATGAGAAGTAATGGAGTCTTTTTTGAACTTTATTATGCATGATTGTTATAGCTTTGTATTTCTCTCCGATCTATCCATTTGGTTTGGCCAACTAGATTGATTTATCTTTAGTGGGAGAGGTGCTTTGTGATGGGTTCAATCTTGCGGTGTTCTATCCCATTGACAGAAAGGGACAAGATACGTATTTGTATTGTTGCCATTAAGGGTAAAACGATGGGGTTTATTCATATTAGTTGAGTTTACTTTGTCTAGATCATGTCATCTTGCTTAAGGCGTTACTTTGTTTCTATTAACTTAATACCCTAGATTCATGCTGGATAGCGGTCGATGGGTGGAGTAATAGTAGTAGATGCAGTCAGGAGTCGGTCTACTTGTCTCGGACGTGATGCTTATATACATTATCATTCCTTGAATATCGTCATACCTATGCACTTTTCTATCAATTGCCTAACAGTAATTTGTTCACCCATCGTAGGTTATGTGTTCGAGAGAGAAGCCTCTAGTGAAAACTATGGCCCGGGTCTAGTTTATCATATTATGAAAAAACAAAATTCCTTTGCTGAAATTTTATTTCTTTCATTTTTTTGCAATTTATATATCTACCACTACGAGATTTGATCCTTGCAATTAACAAGTTCAAGGGGATTGACAACCCTCTTGCCCGCGCTGGGTGCAAGTATTTGCTTTTGTGTTTGCAGGTGTTGTTCACGAGGCTTTGCGTGATTCTCCAATTGGTACGACAAATCTTGGTTCCCGCTGAGGGAAATACTCATCTCTATTGTATTGGATCTCCTCTCCTCTTCGGGGAAAATCCCAACGTAGCTCACAAGTAGCAGATCTCGGCGCGAGAATGCTTCACCAGACACAGGAGAGCAAAAGTGTTGCCATGGCGGCTGATACGTGTCCAATGTATCTATAATTTTTTATTGTTCCATGCTATTATATTATCTGTTTTGGATGTTTTATATTAATATGCTATTTTATATTATTTTTGGGACTAACCTATTAACCTAGAGCCTAGTGCTAGTTTCTGTTTTTTCCTTGTTTTTGAGTTTTACAGAAAAGGAATATCAAACGGAGTCCAAATGAGCTGAAAATTTACGGTGATTTTTTATGGACCAAAAGAGACCCCCGAATCACCGGAGCTGGGCCAGGAGGTGACCGAGGAGGCCACAAGCCTGGGGGCGCGCCCTGAGGGCTTGTGGGCCCCTCGAGCACCCCCCTGACTTGTTTCCAACGCCAAAAATTCTTATAAATACGGAAACCTCTGGAAAGAACCCTAGATCGGAAGTTTTGCCGCCGAAGCCTCTGTAGCCACGAAAAACCAATCGGGAGCCTGTTCTGGCACCCTGCCGGAGGGGGAAATCATCACCGGAGGCCATCTTCATTATCCCGGTGGTCTCCATGATGAGGAGGGAGTAGTTCACCCTCGGGGCTGAGGGTATGTACCAGTAGCTATGTGTTTGATCTCTCTCTCTCTCGTGTTCTTGATTTGGTATGATCTTGATGTACCGCGAGCTTTGTTACTATAGTTGGATCATATGGTGTTTATCCCCCTCTACCTTCTTGTGATGAATTGAGTCTTGCTCTTTGAGGTTTCGTCATGTTGGATTGAGTATTAGATTTGAGAACACTTGATGTATGTCTTGCGATGGGATATCTGTGGAGACAATAGGATGTTCTATTGATTCACTTGATGTATGTTTTGGCACTCAACTCGCAGATTCCCGAGGTGACATTGGGGTAATCTATGCATAGGGGTTGATGCACATTTTCGTCCTACGTTCTCCGATAGAAACTTTGGAGTGATTCTTTGTTGCATGTTGAGGGATTGCCATATGATTTAATTATGTTATCATTGTTGAGAGAATTTACACTAGTGAAAGTATGAACCCTAGGCCTTGTTTCCAAGCATTGCAATACCGTTTTTGCTCACTTTTGTTACTAGTTACCTTGCTGTTTTTTATATTTTCATATTACAAAAACCTATATATACTATCTATATTACACTTGTATCACCATCTCTTCGCCGAACTAGTGCACCTATACAATTTACCATTGTATTGGGTGTGTTGGGGACACAAGAGACTCTTTGTTATTTGGTTACAGGGTTGTTTGAGAGAGACCATCTTCATACTATGCCTCCCACGGATTGATAAACCTTAGGTCATCCACTTGAGGGAAAATTGCTACTTTCCTACAAAACTCTGCGCTTGGAGGCCCAACACGAGTCTACAAGAAGAAGGTTGCGTAGTAGACATCAAGCTATTTTCTGGCGCCGTTGCCGGGGAGGTGAGTGCTTGAAGGTATATCTTTATATGTTGCAATTGAATCTTTTAGTTTCTTGTTTTATCACTAGTTTAGTCTATAAAAGACAACTACAAAAAAATGGAATTGAGGTTGCCTCATATACTTCATCTTTATAATGTCTTTCATGAAAATGATGGAAAGGAAAATTGTGCCAAAGTGTTAGAAGAAGAAGTCAATAAAATGTTTGGCATAAAATCTTTGAATGATGAGCATGATTGCAATGTTGTTAGTATTAATTCTTTGAATATCCATGATGCTAATGATATGCAAAGCCACAAGCTTGGGGATGCTATGTTTGATGAAGATGATATTTTTTGTCCCCTAAGTTTTGATCAGAAAATTTATTATGATGATAGCATGCCTCCTATTTATGATGATCATGTTGATGAAAGTGGGTTTGGAAGAGTGTCAACTCTAGTTAATGATCCCACTATTTTGGAGGGTGTTGAACCTTTTCACAATATTTATAAAAGTGGATTTGGAGAGGTCATGACTTTATTTAGTGATGAATCCACTATTTTGGAAGAGGTTCCAATTGATTATGAGAACAAAGTTGCTATCTATGATGATTATTGTGATGACATGTATGCTATAAAGAATAATGACAACCATGAAACTTGTCATCATGATTTTAATTTTCAATTAGATTATGCCTCACATGATAGTTATTTTGGTGAGTTTGCTCCCACTACTATTCATGAGAATAAATTTGCTTATGTGGAGAGTAATTAAATTTCTATGCTTGTGGATCATGAAAAGATTGCTGTATGTGATAGTTATATTGTTGAATTCATTCATGATGCTACTGAAAATTATTATGAGAGAGGAACATATGCTTGTAGGTATTGCAATAATATCAAGTTTCCTCTCTATGTGTTGAAAGTTTTGAAGTTATGCTTGTTTTTCCTTCCTATGCTAGTTGATTGTTGTTCCCATAAATTGTTTGTTCAAAAAATCCCTATGCATAGGAAGTGGGTTAGACTTAAATGTGCTAGTCATACGCTTCATGATGCTCCCGTTATGTTTCAATTCTTATCTTCTATGTGAGCATCATTGAAATCATCATGCCTAGCTAAAAAAGGCATTAAAGAAAAGTGCTTGTTGAGAGACAACCCAATATTTACCCCTACTGTTTTTGTGTGTTCACATGATTAATATACTGTAGTAATCATGTTTTATAGCTTTTGTTTGAATAAAGTGCCAAGTAAAGCCTTTGGGATAGTGTGGTTGATAGTTGATTTGATTCTGTGCAAAAACAGAAACTTTTGTGTCCAGTAAAATAATTTTTAAAATTTACTGGTGCGTCCAAAAACTCTGAAGTTTTTAAAAAATATTTATACACAAATTTTCTACGTTTTCTTAATTTTTCAGAATTTTTGTAGTAACATAAGTATGAGAATAATTCAGATCTTTACAGACTGTTCTGTTTTTGACAGATTCTGTTTGCAATGCATAGTTTGCTTGTTTTATGGTTTCTATGGCTTATATTGCTTAATATAAATTGTGGAAATTATAGAGTACAGTAGTCATTATGTGGAAAACTTCAGGGGTAAATAATCACAAGCTCGAAAGTAAGCAAAGAATACAATTTGCCAAAGGCATTATGTATCAGGAAAGAGCGCTCAAGGTTATTGAATATGAAGGACATTATCGGATAATAATCCAACAAAGGATCTGGCGGTCGGCAAAGGATCTGATATGAGTATCAGTACTCAACCAGAAGAAGAAGAATGCAAAGGCATCGGATTACAGAAACAATGGAATAATTTGACGTTTAAAAACAAAGAAATCATGACTTTCGGAATGAATGATCAGAGGCAGACGCTCTGATCAAAAGATGAGTAAGTTGAATAGAATTAGATGGACAATCTATCAAGGCGTGATTTGCCGAGAATCAGCTCATGTCCGGAATGATGTCTGAGCCGGAAGAACGAATCCTAGGAAGTAATTGATGATAGCAAGCATTCACATACATAATGAATCAAGGGACTCAAAATGGCAATGACAAGGGATGTCAACGAGGATTACCAGACATATGGGATTAACCATAATGCGAGCAGGTAAGGATTTCAAGAGCAATAGGCTATAGGGAATTTTGAGAAGGTCGGACAACATTTCAAAGAATTTTTGGAAAGCACATGAACAATTGGGGGTGAACGAATCCCCGGTATGTGTAAGAAATTATCCGCAGGTGTAATCATGCATAAGTGGAACTGCAAGGCAGTAAGCACAAAGGATTCTCAGAACAACGGAGAGTATTTTGGGGTATCTTGTAAAAACAATAGCAGCTGAGAATGAAGGTACAAACGAAAAGGATGGGTAGCTATCCACAGGGATTTATCGGTGGTAGAGAACTGCAAAGCAGTGGGCACAGGGTCTCGGGAAACATCGAGGGGTATCTGTAGAATCTTCTGGCGAAGCAAGCGGTCATCTGTAGTGAAGGGGCTCTCCGGGATGAAGTGGGTACGAGAACCTAATGTCAGAGTTAGTAAAATCTTTAACCCGAATGGAAGAGAGATCAGAGTGCCAGAGTATGGAAGAGGAATAAAAGATCCTAATACCACCCAATTGGCGACGTGGGCCCGTAAGCCACACAGCCAAGTTAGTAAAACAGTTTTGGACGACTAGACTCAACTTCGGCCAAGGAGTTGGAAAGGGGGATTCCTACAGGCAGTCGACTCTGATACCAACCTGTGACGCCCCCGGCTTAATCGTGCACTAATCATACACGCAAATGCACACGATCAAGCCTAAGGACTCACTTGAAGATATCACAACACAACTCTAAAACACAAATTAAAATAATACAAGCTTTATGTTACAAGTCAGGGGCCTCGAGGGTTCGAATACATAAGCTCGCTTACAAGCGTCAGCGGAAGCATCAGATATCTGTGTACAGATATAAAAGATAAACAGAAAGGCTTTGAAAAGGCGGGGCAAAACAAAACACTACGATCGAAAAGGCGTAGGCCTCCTGCCTGGGACCCTCCGAACCTACTCCTGGTCGTCGGCCTAATCGTAGTAATAACCACCCTCGGGGTGGTAGTAGTAGTCGTCAACGGGGACAGCTGGCTCTAGGGCTCCGTCATCTGGTCGCATCAAAAGGATATGGGGAAAAGAGGAAGCAAAGCAACCGTGAGTACTCATCCGAAGTACTCAGCAAGGAAGGATCTACACTACATATGCAACATTATCAAAGAGAGGCTGTATATGTGGACTGGGCTGCAAAAATGCCAGAATAGAGAGAAGATCTAGTCCTATCAAAGACTAGCATCTTTAGCGGTCTTGCAGCATTAGAAGAGTGTAGATTAGTACAACATAAAGTAGTAGTAGTGATAAGTCTCAACCTCACCCAAAGATCCTTTCTCGACTCCCTGCGAGAAAGCAATCTCAGAGCCCTACTATCCATATCTCATCTCAAGTATCCAGTTCTAGTTGTATCGATCGAGATACAACTCCGAGCATCCGTTACCGAGGATCCGGCTATGCATAGATTAGTTCTTCCCTGCAGGGGTGCACCAACTTACCCACCACGCTCGATTAACTCTGGCCGGACACACTTTCCGGGGTCAAGCCCGGCCTCGGCCAAACGATACGCCGCAACCCGACCTAGGCTTAACAGAGAGGTCAGCACGCCGGACTAAACCTATGCCCCCAGGGGTCTTGGGCCATCGCCCCGGGAACTCCTGCATGTTGCGGGGCCACCGAGAGCAGACCTAGCAACCCACACTATCAAGGCGGTTGCGTTACGCGGTCCAACCCGGCGTGCGCTGATACGTCCATTTTGCATCATGTTTTCCTGCTATTATTTATGATGTTTTTATGCATAATAAGGCTTTTTGGAGTAATTCTAGTGCCTTTTCTCTCATAATATGCAAGGTACACACAAAGAGGGAGAATTCCGGTAGCTGGAAATCTGGACCTGGAAAAGCTACGTCAGGCCACCTATTCTGCACAACTCCAAACAAGCTGAAACTTTACGTAGATTATTTATGGAATATTTGAAGAATATTGGAGCAAATAAGTACCAGAGGGGGCCCACCAGGTGGGCACAACCCACCTGGGTGCGCCAGGGAGCCCAGGCACGCCCTGGTGGGTTGTGCTCACCCAGGCCCACCTCTGGTGCCCATCTTCTGGTATATAAGTCATTTTGACCTAGAAAAAATAAGTGGAGGACTTTCGGGACGGAGCGCCGCCGTCTCGAGGCGGAACTTGGGCAGGAGCACTTTTGCCCTCCGGCAGAGCGATTCCGCCGGGGGAAATTCCCTCCTGGAGGGGGAAATCATCGTCATCATCATCACCAACAACTCTCCCATCTTGGGGAGGGCAATCTCCATCAACATCTTCAATAGCACCATCTCATCTCAAACCCTAGTTCATCTCTTGTGTTCAATCTTGTTACCGGAACTATAGATTGGTGCTTGTGGGTGACTAGTAGTGTTGATTACATCTTGTAGTTGATTACTATATGGTTTATTTGGTGGAAGATTATATGTTCAGATCCAATATGCTATTTAATACCCCACTGATCTTGAGCATGATTATCATTTGTGAGTAGTTACTTTTGTTCTTGAGGTCACGGGAGAAATCATGTTGCAAGTAATCATGTGAAGTTGATATGTGTTCAATATTTTGATGATATGTATGTTGTGATTCCCTTAGTGGTGTCATGTGAATGTCGACTACATGACACTTCACCATATTTGGGCCTAAGGGAATGCATTGTGGAGTAGTAAGTAGATGATGGGTTGCGAGAGTGACAGAAGCTTAAACCCCAGTTTATGCGCTATTCCGTAAGGGACCGATTGGATCCAAAAGTTTAATGCTATGGTTAGAATTTATTCTTAATACTTTTCTCGTAGTTGTGGACGCTTGCGAGAGGGTTAATCATAAGTAGGAGGCTTGTTCAAGTAAGAACAGCACCTAAGCACCGGTCCACCCACATATCAAATTATCAAAGTATCGAACACAAATCGAACCAACATGGTGAAAGTGACTAAATGAAATTCCCGTGTACCCTCAAGAACGGTTTGCTTATTATAAGAGACTGTTTTGGCCTGTCCTTTGCCTCAAAAGGATTGGGCTACCTTGCTGCACTTTTTTTACTACTATCGTTACTTGCTCGTTACAAATTATCTTGCTATCAAACTACTCTGTTACTTACAATTTCAGCACTTGCAGACATTACCTTGCTGAAAACCACTTGTCATTTCCTTCTGCTCCTCGTTGGGTTCGACACTCTTACTTATCGAAAAGAGCTACAATTGATCCCCTATACTTGTGGGTCATCAAGGCTATTTTTTGGCGCCGTTGCTGGGGAGTGAAGCACCTTTGGTAAGTGGAATTTGGTAAGGAAACATTTATATAGTGTGCTGAAATTTATTGTCACTTGTTACTATGGAAAACAATCCTTTGAGGGGTTTGTTCGGGGTATCTTCACCTCGACCGGAACCACAATTAGCTACCCCTCAACCTACTGCACCTACTGAAAATATTGAATATGAAATTCCTTTGGGTATGATAGAACAACTGCTAGCTAATCCTTATGCAGGAGATGGAACCGAACATCCCGATATGCACTTGATATATGTGGAACAAATTTGTGGATTGTTTAGGCTTGCAGGTTTACTCGGAGATGAAGTTATGAAAAAGGTTTTCCCTTTATCTTTGAAGGGAAAAGCATTGGCATGGTATAGGCTATGCGATGATATTGGATCTTGGAATTGGAATCGATTGAAATTGGAGTTCCACCAAAAAAATTATCCTATGCATCTAGTTCATCGTGATCGGAATTATATATATAATTCTTGGCCTCGTGAAGGAGAAAGTATCGCTCTAGCTTGGGGGAGGCTTAATTCAATGTTATATTCATGCCCCAACCATGATCTCTCAAGAGAAATTATTATCCAGAACTTTTATGCTCGGCTTTCTCATGATGATCAATCCATGCTTGATACTTCTTGTACTGGTTCTTTTATGAAGAAGAATATTGAATTCCGGTGGGATCTTTTGGAAAGAATTAAACGCAACTCTGAAGATTGGGAACTCAACAAAGGTAAAGAGTCAGGTATTAAGCTTAAGTATGATTGCGTTAAATCTTTTATGAATGCCGATGCTTTTCAAAAGTTTAGCACTAAATATGGACTTGACTCTGAGATAGTAGCCTCCTTTTGTGAATCATTTGCTACTCATGTTGATCTCCCTAAGGAGAAGTGGTTCAAATATCACCCACCTATTAAAGAAGAAGTTAAAGAACCGGTACCAATTATAGAGGAAACCATAATTTATAATGTTGATCCAGTTGTTCCTACTGCTTATATTGAGAAACCACCTTTCCCTGTTAGGATAAAGGAACATGCTAAAGTTTCAACTGTGGTTAACAAAAGTTATATTAGAACACCTAAACCTGATGATCAAATTAAAGTAGAACCTAGTGTTGCTATGATTAAGGATCTCCTGGAAGAAAACGTAGATGGGCATGTTATTTACTTGTGTGAAGAAGCTGCTAGAATTGCCAAACCTGATAAAAAGGATAATCATAGACCTGTTGTTGGCATGCCTGTTGTCTTAGTTAAAATAGGAGATCACTGTTATCATGGTCTATGTGACATAGGTGCTAGTGTGAGTGCTATTCCTTATTCCTTATATCAAGAAATTATGAATGACATAGCACCCGCAGAAATAGAAGACATAGATGTTACTATTAAACTTGCTAATAGAGACACCATATCACCAATTGGGATTGTTAGAGATGTTGAAGTCTTGTGTGGAAAAATAAAATACCCTACTGATTTCCTTGTTCTTGGTTCCCCACAAGATGACTTTTGTCCCATTATCTTTGGTAGACCTTTCTTGAACACCGTTAATGCTAAAATAGATTGTGAAAAACAAACTGTTGGTGTTAGCTTTGGTGATGAGTCTCATGAGTTTAATTTTTCCAAGTTTAGTAGAAAGCTTCATGAAAAAGAATTGCCTAGTAAGGATGAAATAATTGGTCTTGCTTCTATTGTTGTGCCTCCTACTAATCCTTTAGAACAATATTTGCTAGACCATGAAAATGATAAACATATGCATGAGAGAAATGAAATAGATAAGATTTTCTTTGAACAACGTCCTCTGCTTAAACACAATTTGCCTATTGAAACTCTAGGAGGTCCTCCTCCACCTAAAGGTGATCCTGTGTTTGAATTAAAACAATTGCCAGACACTTTGAAATATGCTTATCTTGATGAAAAGAATATATATCCTGTTATTATTGGCGCTAACCTTTCAGAACATGAAGAAGAAAGATTATTGAAAGTTCTAAGGAAGCACCGAGATGCTATTGGGTATACTCTTGATGATTTATAGGGCATTAGTCCCACTCTATGTCAGCACAAGATTAATATGGAACCTGATGCTAAACCCGTTGTCGATCACCAACATCGTTTAAATCCGAAAATGAAGGAAGTGGTAAGAACGGAAATCTTAAAACTTCTGGAAGCAGGTATAATCTATCCTATAGCTGATAGTAGATGGGCAAGTCCTGTTCATTGTGTTCCTAAGAAAGGAGGTATTACTGTTGTTCCTAATGATAAGAATGAACTTATTCCACAAAGAATTGTTACAGGCTATAGAATGGTAATTGATTTCAGAAAATTAAATAAAGCAACTAGAAAAGATCATTACCCTCTGCCTTTTATTGATCAAATGCTAGAAAGATTATCTAAGCACACACACTTTTGCTTCCTTGATGGATATTTTAGTTTTTCAGAAATACCTGTTTCTCAACCTGATCAAGAAAAGACCACTTTCACTTGTCCCTTTGGAACTTATGCTTATAGACATATGCCTTTTGGTTTATGCAATGCACCTGCTACCTTTCAAAGATGTATGACTGCTATATTCTCTGACTTTTGTGAAAAGATTGTTGAGGTTTTCATGGATGACTTCTCTGTTTATGGGAAGTCTTTTGATGATTGTTTAAGCAATCTTGATCGAGTTTTGCAGAGATGCGAGCAAACAAATCTTGTCTTGAATTGGGAGAAGTGCCACTTTTTGGTTAATGAAGATATTGTTTTGGGCCATAAAATTTCTGAAAGAGGTATTGAAGTGGACAAAGCTAAGGTTGATGCAATTGAGAAAATGCCATGTCCTAAAGATATCAAAGGTATTCGTAGTTTCCTAGGTCATGCTGGTTTCTATAGGAGATTTATCAAAGACTTTTCTAAAATTTCTAGGCCTCTTACAAATCTTTTGCAAAAGGATACTCCTTTTGTTTTTGATGATGATTGTTTAGAAGCCTTCGAAACACTCAAGAAAGCCTTAATTTCTGCACCTATTGTTCAACCACCTGATTGGAATTTGCCTTTTGAAATTATGTGTGATGCTAGTGATTATGCTGTTGGTGCTATTCTAGGACAAAGAGTTGATAAGAAACTGAATGTTATACATTATGCTAGTAAAACTCTAGACAATGCACAATGGAATTATGCTACTACTGAAAAGGAATTTCTAGCAGTGGTGTTTGCTTGTGATAAATTTAGATCTTATATTGTTGATTCAAAAGTAATTGTTCGCACCGATCATGCTGCTATTAAATATCTTATGGAAAAGAAAGATGCTAAACCTAGACTTATTCGATGGGTTCTCTTGCTACAAGAATTTGATTTACATATCACCGATAGAAAAGGAGCTAAGAACCCCGTAGCTGATAACTTGTCTAGACTTGAAAATGTGCTTGACGACCCACTACCTATTGATGATAGTTTTCCTGATGAGCAGTTAGCTGCAATAAATGTTTCTAATAACACTCCTTGGTATGCTGACTATGCTAATTACATTGTTGCTAAATATTTACCACCTAGCTTTACATACCAACAAAAGAAAAAAATCTTCTATGACTTAAGACATTACTTTTGGGATGACCCAAGTCTTTATAAAGGAGTAGATGGTATTATTAGACATTGTGTACCTGAGCATGAACAGGGACAAATCCTACAGAAATGTCACTCCGAAGCTTATGGAGGGCATCATGCTGGAGACAGAACTGCTCATAAGGTATTGCAATCTGGATTTTATTGGCCTACTCTCTTCAAGGATGCCCGTAAGTTTGTCTTATCTTGTGATGAATGTCAAAGAATAGTAATATCGGTAAGCATCAAGAAATGCCTATGAATTATTCACTTGCTGTTGAACCATTAGATGTTTGGGGATTTGATTACATGGGACCTTTTCCTTCCTCTAATGGGTATACACATATTTTGGTTGCTGTTGATTATGTTACTAAATGGGTAGAACCAATAGTGCTGATCACAACACCTCTATTAAAATGCTTAAGGAAGTTATTTTCCCAAGGTTTGGAGTCCCTAGATATTTAATGACTGATGGTGGTTCACACTTCATTCATGGTGCTTTCAGTAAAATGCTTGCCAAGTATGATGTTAACCATAGAATTGCATCACCCTATCATCCTCAGTCTAGTGGTCAAGTTGAACTTAGTAATAGAGAAATAAAATTAATTTTGCAAAAGACTGTCAATAGGTCCCGGAAGAATTGGTCTAAGAAATTAGATGATGCACTTTGGGCTTATAGAACAGCATATACAAATCCTATGGGTATGTCTCCTTATAAAATGGTCTATGGAAAAGCTTGTCATTTGCCTCTTGAGTTAGAACATAAAGCATATTGGGCAGTCAAAGAACTCAACTATGATTTCAAACTTGCCGGTGAAAAGAGGTTATTTGATATTAGCTCACTAGATGAATGGAGAACCCAAGCTTATGAAAATGCCAAATTATTTAAAGAAAAAGTTAAAAGATGGCATGATAAAAGAATCCAAAAGTGTGAGTTCAAAGTTGGAGAATATGTTCTTTTGTACAACTGTCGTTTCAGATTCTTTGCAGGAAAACTCCTCTCCAAATGGGAAGGACCCTATGTTATCGAGGAGGTTTATCGGTCTGGAGCTATCAAAATAAATAATGCCGAAGGTACTAACCCGAAGGTTGTTAATGGCCAACGAATAAAACATTATATCTCAGGTATGCCCATTAATGTTGAAAGTAATATTATCCAAACTTTGACACCGGAAGAACACATAAAAGAGTCCTTCCGGAACACTCCAGAATCATGAAAATAAGGAGGTACGTGATACGGTAAGTAAACGGAATCCAAAAAATCCGCAAAAATATTTTTTGTCAGTTTTGGAATATTTAGAAAATTAGGAAAATAAGAAACTTCCAGGAAGCGTACCCTGGTGGGCACCAGACACCAGGGCGCGCCTGGCTTGCCAGGCGCGCCCAGGTGGGTTGTGCCCACCTGGGACACCTTCCAGACTTCGTTTTTTTCGTTTGCTTGTTTCCCAAGATAAAAAATCTTTATATACTCCCCGAACCTATTGACCACCGTATCGTGGAGAAATCTTCTGTTCTCTTTTCTTGTTGTTTTCTGTCAGATCTCATCTACCATGGCCGCTTCAAGCTCCTCCAAGGACAAGTTCTTCAAGAACATCATCAACCCATATTTGCAGAGGTGGTGCAGCACCCTCAGGCCATCCAGATGCATGAGGGGGTGCTGCACATCCGCAATGTGCAAGGACCCAAGGGGACGGGAACCATGGAGGCCAGGCTTGAAGCTATGGAGCAGGAAGTCTTCCGATGCAAGGGGATGGTGGAGCGTGGGCTCAATGCCAATCACCTCATGATTACAGACCTTACTTGTGATCTCAAGGTGGATGGCAAGCCCATGAAGGACATCGTCTTCACCCTCAACGAGCAAATCAACTTCCTCCAAAGCCAGATCTATGATCTTCAAAACCAAGTCTTCGAATATGAGGCGAGGTTTAAAGGTATGAGTTTGGCTGCCAGTTGCAGGACCCGTGAGACTCATTCTTCCTCTTACGATGGTGGACCTCTGCCATGGAAACCCGAGGACAAGATCGCATCTACTTCATCACCACCTCCTTCTTCTTCTTCACCAAAGGAAAATTGAGTTTCGGGTATGGGCACTCCCCTTGGCTTCCGCCAAGCTTGGGGGAGGTGCCCCGGTATCGTATCATCTCCACTATCTTTTTGCCTTTACTTATTTTAGTTCGATCTTTTGCTTTAGATGAATAAAAGTTTAGTTCGATCCTTTCATATCGAGAGCTTGCTTAGTGGTCTATCCTTGTAATCGTGTGCAAGATTTATAATAAAGTCTAGTGTGAGTTTTTGCTTTCTTACTTTCAAGTTGCAATAAAAAGAAAGGATATAAATAAAAAGAAAGGAAATAAAAGAAAAAGATCATATGCTAATCTTATGGTAGGTGATGGCACCACATAAGGAAAAGTATAAGTAGAAAATTTTATTAGAGATTGACAAACATAGCATTGGTCAATGATGCAACTCATGAAAGAATTAATAAGGGAAGAGAAGATTCACATATAAATACACTATCCTAGGAATCTTTTGTGATTGTGAGCCCCCATCAAATTATTATATGCCAAAATTGTTGACGTTGGACAAGGAAGACAACGTAATGATTTATGCTTGTTCATATTCACATAGAAGTTATATTGTCATAGATCCTTCAACATGTGGTGCTTGCCCCCTATCTTTGCTAGCCAAAATTCCGCACTAAGTAGAGATACTACTTGTGCATCCAAAAACCCTTAAACCCAAATCTTATTTTCAAGTGTCCACCATACCTACCTAGGGATTGAGCAAGATCCCTCAAGTAAGTTGTCATCGGTGCAATAAGGTAATAAAAATTGCTTCTAAAAGTGTGAGATCATTTAGTGTAAAGGAAAATTGAGCATTGTACGAACTTGTGATGGTGAAGAATAAAAGCGACAGACTGCATAATAAAGGTTGCCATCACAAGGGGCAATACAACGTGATTTTCTTTTGCACTAAGGGGTTGAGCATACAAACAAATAAGCGCATGGCAACCTCTGCTTCCCTCTGTGAAGGGCCTATCTTTTACTTTTATGTAAAGAGTCAAAGTTCTTCTCTTTTTTCCTTTTATTTTTATCCTTTGGCAAGCATCATGTGGTGAGGAAAGATCTAGGCACATATGTCCAGTTGAATATGGGTGGCATAAGTTATTATTGCTGACATCGCCCTTGAGGTGAATACGTTGGGAGGCGAAACTATAAGCCCCTATCTTTCTATGTGTCTGGCTGAAACGTTTTTCTCATGTGTATGTGGTGAGTGTTAGCAATCATAGAAGACTATATGATGGTTGAGTATGTGGACTTGCCTAAAGGCTCCGATACGTGACCCTTCCTGAAAAGATGATGAATTGTAGTTGCAAAGTTGATTGAGACCATAGTTTGTTGGTTTATAATAGAGTTTATGTTTTATACTTCAATTGTGTGATGAACTGCCACTTATTCATGAGAAGTCTATGATAAATGTTCCATGATAAAAGTCTTATGTTTAAATTTGTTGCTGTTATAATAATTTACATGATGCTTCTATGTCCGTATTTTGTTTTTATCGACACCTCTCTCTCTAAGCATGTGGACATGTTTTTCGATTTCGGTTTTCGCTTGAGGACAAGCGAGGTCTAAGCTTGGGGGAGTTGATACGTCCATTTTGCATCATGTTTTCCTACTATTATTTATGATGTTTTTATGCATAATAAGGCTTTTTGGAGTAATTCTAATGCCTTTTCTCTCATAATATGCAAGGTACACACAAAGAGGGAGAATTCTGGCAGCTGGAAATCTGGACCTGGAAAAGCTACGTCAGGCCACCTATTCTGCACAACTCCAAACAAGCTGAAACTTTATGGAGATTTTTTATGGAATATTTGAAGAATATTGTAGCAAATAAGTACCAGAGGGGGCCGCGCCCAGGTGGGTTGTGCCCACCCAGGCCCTCCTCCGGTGCCCATCTTCTGGTATATAAGTCATTTTGACCTAGAAAAAATAAGGGGAGGACTTTCGGGACGGAGCGCCACCGTCTCGAGGCGGAACTTGGGCAGAAGCACTTTTGCCCTCCGGCGGAGCGATTCCGCCGGGGGAAATTCCCTCTTGGAGGGGGAAATCATCGTCATCATCATCACCAACAACTCTCCCATCTTGGGAGGGCAATCTCCATCAACATCTTCAACAGCACCATCTCATCTCAAACCCTAGTTCATCTCTTGTGTTCAATCTTGTTACCAGAACTATAGATTGGTGCTTGTGGGTGACTAGTAGTGTTGATTACATCTTGTAGTTGATTACTATATGGTTTATTTGGTGGAAGATTATATGTTCAGATCCAATATGCTATTTAATACCCCTCTGATCTTGAGCATGATTATCATTTGTGAGTAGTTACTTTTGTTCTTGAGGTCACGGGAGAAATCATGTTGCAAGTAATCATGTGAAGTTGATATGTGTTCAATATTTTGATGATATGTATGTTGTAATTCCCTTAGTGGTGTCATGTGAATGTCGACTACATGACACTTCACCATATTTGGGCCTAAGGGAATGCATTGTGGAGTAGTAAGTAGATGATGGGTTGCGAGAGTGACAGAAGCTTAAATCCCAGTTTATGCGCTATTCCGTAAGGGACCGATTGGATCCAAAAGTTTAATGCTATGGTTAGAATTTATTCTTAATACTTTTCTCGTAGTTGCGGACGCTTGCGAGAGGGTTAATCATAAGTAGGAGGATTGTTCAAGTAAGAACAGCACCTAAGCACCGGTCCACCCACATATCAAATTATCAAAGTAGCGAACACAAATCGAACCAACATGGTGAAAGTGACTAGATGAAATTCCCGTGTACCCTCAAGAATGCTTTGCTTATTATAAGAGACCATTTTGACCTGTCCTTTGCCTCAAAAGGATTGGGCTACCTTGCACTTTTGTTACTACTATCGTTACTTGCTCGTTACAAATTATCTTGCTATCAAACTACTCTGTTACTTACAATTTCAGCACTTGCAGACATTACCTTGCTGAAAACCACTTGTCATTTCCTTCTGCTCCTCATTGGATTTGACATTCTTACTTATCGAAAAGAGCTACAATTGATCCCCTATACTTGTGGGTCATCATGCGCCGCTCAGTCGCTGACGTCCATTAAGCTTCGGCTGATGCATACGACGCAGAGTGCCCATAACTGTTCCCACGTGATGGTTAGTGCTATCGGGCCATAGGCCCACTCGGATCAAATATCCAAACCGTTAGTGTGTTGGTAGCATGCGGTAACGAGAAGAGATTCATGATCGATGTGACCCCATCGTCCTGTCTTGAGGACTTGCGACAAGGGCTAAGAATGCCCGGCCACGCCTCGTAATTACCTCACGGGCACCCTCCAGGTCAACCCGTCTCCACAACACTCGCGGGTACCCCTCAGGGTCGACCCGCCTTTCCAAGTAACAGTTATAAAGTCCAAGTAACCATGTGTCCATAACATCAGGGAATCTAAGGTATCACCCTCATTGGATTCCTACTCGATGTATCCGTCAAGGTGAACTTAGGAGGAATCACCCTCGAGGTTCACACTTGAGGTGTTGCACGACAGCGTCGTTATCGGGTGTGGTGAAGGAGGAATCACCCTCAATGATCATGACCGAATAGCTACTCTACAGAGTTAACCTCAGAAGTGCTAAACGAGGTATCACCCTCGGCACTCGATGGTAACGCTGCAGTGTCGTACAACTAAGGGGGGTGATGTGCGGTGCTGGGGCCTGGTCGTCGAGTCTTCCGATAATCCAGCAGGGCAACCGGGACAAGTGGGGTCACTAGGGTCTCTATCCAGCCTATACTAAGCAGTTTAGGATAAGCAGGTAAGGTATCAATAGCATGTTACAATAAACAGGTTACGCATCAGAATAGGTGAATCAGTAACAGCAGCAATTCTAATGCAAGCACAAGAGAGAATAGAATAGGCGATATCGACATGTTCAAAGGGGGGGTGCTTTCCTGGAAGCTCTGCTAACAAGGAAGAAGGGTCGTCAGTGACGTAGTCGAACACAGGGGCAACATCGGTCTCGGGGTCTACCGGAGAGAAGAGGGGGAAGAAACAGTAAATACAGTGCAAACAGATGCATCACTAAGCATGACATGACGATATGCAGAACTAGGGTCGACCTAACGTAGTTCTACATGTTGCAGACGGAGGGAAAAAACATCCGAGGATGAATTCCCGGCGTTAGGCGGATTCCGGACAGGTGAAAGAGAGGGGACGTTTCCATGTTCAGCATGCTAGGGGCTTGTGACAGATGAACGGACCACGTATTCGGATTCGTCTCGTTTTTCTGATCGTTGTTCATATATAAATTATTTTCATCTGGGTTACGATTTATTTTCTATGATTTTCTAAAGTTTTATTAATTTTCTGGAATTTCTGAAAATTGGCTAAGTCCGAGAATTGTTCAGTTTTAACACCACTTAGCTGTTTCCCAAAGGCTATAACTATCGTTCTGTCCATTCTATAGATTAGTGCCCTATACCAATATTGATCACTTTCCTGTGATCTACAAGATGGTATCAATTGCATCACTGTTGGAGTTCATTTGCTTAATCAAAACTTTGCTTGAAAAGTGCCACTTGATGTTAATTTCAGAAACTATTAAAATATACGAACATAGGATTTTGTGATTTTCACAGGATTAAATCCATGCCTTATTTGAATTTGGTCCAATGGGGTAAAATAAAGTTTGTCAAGTGTACTTTCTACGCATATTATTTTCATCTATGTTAGAGCTTGTTTTGCTGCTATTTCGGTGCTGTACAGAGGGTTAATCAATGTAGCAGTAGCAAAGCTAGCTACTGCTACAGTAACATTCAGTTACTGTAGCAACAGCAATACAGGCAGAGCAAGTAGCAGCTAGCGGCAGTGGCGGTAGGCAGCAGGGGCGAGCGCGGTAGCGGGCGCGCGCGGGGGTGGCCGGCCGGAGGCAGGCGCAGCTGGGCGGAGGTGGACTCGGCCACACTCAACACACACGCACACACGCGGCGCACACACACGCAGCGAACACACGCACACACACACGCTCGGCCGTGGCCATGGCCATGGCCAGCGATAGCAGCGGCGGGCGGCGGCCAGCAGCAGCAGCAGCCAGCGGCAGTAGCAAGCACTAGCAGCACTAGGAGCAGCAGCAGCAGTACGCACACATGCGTAAGCAGGGGCTCGGGCAAGCTCTGGTCCACGGCAAACAACAACACCATATGGCACGGATAGAAAGGGGAAATGTTGGGCATCGGCAGAGGATCTCACAGCGATGCTCTTAGACATGGTTAGGAGGTGCGGGGGTGGCCGGATGCAACAAACTCGACGACGAGATGCGTCGGCCGTGGGTGAAGACGACGACGATGGCGAGCGTATGAGGCCTCCGAGCTCGAACCGGTGCATGTAGTCGGAGGAGTCGTCCGCGCTGAAGCTCCTGGACATGCTATCAGGCGACGGGGAGGCCAGTGGCCGCAACGGCGATGATGGCAATGGCACTCACGTATCGGGCGCCGTCAAAACGAGAGGAAGAGAACGAGCGAGGGGGATTTGGTGGGCTAGAGTTTGTCCTGGGAGTTGAGGGCGTCCATATACTCCTCGGGGTGCCGACAGATGAGCGACACGACGACGTATGGCGCGTGGACGGCGTGCGCACGGCCACGCCATGGCCCCTGCCTTCTCCTGTACGTGACGTAGCAGAAGGCCTGGTGGGCTGGGCCTATGTGCACTGTGCAACTAGAGTCCACAAGCACAGTAGTATGCTCCTTTTTGTTTTATTCTTTTCTGTCCTTATTTTCTCTCCTGTTTTGGATTAAGTTGAGTGACCAAATGACTTTTGTTGCCTATGAGATTTGGCACATAAATACTAGGTGACATTGTGGTGTAGCACAAAAAGTTTTAGGCAAATTGGAAATGTTTAATTATTTATTTATTTTGAAAAGAACATTTTATTTGCTGTTGAACCATTTATTAATTTCCTAGGAATTTATTTGTGAGTCAAATTAAGTTGGTTTCAAATTGACAATTACTTAGTGAATATTTGCAAAATTATGAAAACTTTAGTTTCACAGTTTGAAGAAATAATGATATGGCTTGTATTTGAATTTTGAATTTGAGGTAGATATATTTCTTAACTGTTTTTCTTATGGCATAATGATGATGACTTGGCATGATTAAGAGGAGACCACTGTAGTTGATACATGTGGGTGTAACAAGGATTATCCTGCATATTACTCCATGTAAAATTTCTGCCTTTTAGTGGTATTTCCACAAGATTATGAGCTTGTATTGTGGCATTGAACATGAGCATATTATTTACATCACCACCAGGCCTGCTTCTATCATTTGGGCTTCTGATTAAGTTGAACTCCCCTAATATCATCCAGAAATCCATAATAGATGTGTCCACATTGTTGAACCAGTCAATGAACTCAGCTCTGTTCTCATTTTGGTAGGGAGCATAAATATGAGATATGAAGAAACTGTTGCCTGATAAGATACATTCTAGTTTAATTGTGAGCTGATAAGATTGCCATTAAAAAGACTGCCATTCCATATTGTAATAATGCCACCTGAGTTGCCCACAAAAGGAACATAAGCAAATTTATTGAATCTTCTTGGTGAGAAATTTCTCAAATAAGATATGTCAAAATCTTCCCTCTTTGTTCCCTGAATGCAGATAATATTACAATTGCTTTCCTCAATTTTCTGTCTCAGATCATCCCATCTATTTTGTGAGTTAATGCCCCTCACATTCCAGTTTAAAATGTCCCAACTTCTATTCATGTAAACTGATTGAAAATAGAGGATTGAGCACAGTGTGTGTAAACACTGAGTTTGTGCCGATGCGCACATAATATCTGTAGGGGGAGTAAAGATTTGTCCCCCATAATATTTCATGATTTTTGTGCTTACATTGTAGGTCCCATTTGATAGTTTTGCATGTAAGTATGTTAACCAGGTATAACTCAAAGCAGATCATCACATCATCACAGACTGTTTGGTAAGCATAATAGCAGACTGATAATATGAAAACATCCAGGTTCAGATAGCAGAATAAAGGCTGATATAAGTGCACGCAGGCACAGTCAGCATGAAGCACCCAAAATAGAGTATCACAAGTTTCAAGCCCATAAGCTAGCTTACTAAAGTAATTATTACAGACCAAAATAAATAGTGGCCTAAGATCAACTGATAGTGCTCTATTCATTGGGAACATGGGCATTCAGGGCATCATGAGACACCTCACTAGGAGGAATCTGGCACTGCAAGGTAGCAATTGCTTGGATGGTGTCCTTGGGGAGTGCTGGAGGAGGTGGGGCTGCTGGATCCTGGATCTCAAAATCAAATGCATGAGCAAGATTCTTCATGGTGCTGGTTTTTCCAGCTTTCCCAGCCCTATCAGCAGCTGCCTGATCTTTGAAACCAACACTAAGACTAGCCAATCTTTGGCTTCTTCTAACATCCATCACATTAACTGGAGCAGCTTGCTTCTTTCTCTTGCAAACAGGTGTTTTTATCAGACTAAGGTCATTCATGTTGCTTGGCAGAGGGGTGGCACCTCATCGATGGCAGAAGCTTGGATATTATCCTCAGTGATAACTGGGGTAAGCAAAATCTCAGGTAAAACAACAACATCAGATGTTTGGGTGTCCTGATGCAGAACAGGATCATGAGAGATTGGATCATTGATACAAACTGAGCTGGTCATCAAGTTATCTTGGGGCTGCTCCATGTTGCATTCATTGATCTCAGTGATTTTACAGGTGCTAGGTTGAGGCATTGAAACAGAGGATGTGACAATGGATATCAAGCACTTCCTAACCGACCCAAATTCATAATCAACATCCATCATCTGGCATCTAGTGCTTTCAACAGTACATCCTTCTAGTTTACTAAGTTCATCAGGTGCAGATGCCATAAGTTTATGCATGATATCTTTCATGGCAACATAACAGTCAAAAGCCTCAACAACAGCCTGAACATTTGTAGCAGGAGCACCATGTGCTACATCTAGACTCTGTGGAGGAGTAGGTATCATAGGAATTCCATTATTATCATTTGCAGGTTCATGTTGCATGTGTTGATCATCATTGAAATCAGCATCTTCCCAGATACCACCAAAAGGGGCATTGGGCATTGGGTGAATTTCACCATCAGGTGGGATAGTATCTTCATCACCTCCAATAGCCCCAAGCAGATAAGTATGAAGTATGTAAACAGCAGATGTCCATGACTGACCATGACCAAGATCATCTAGGTTTTCACAAATGACATGGCTAATAGGAATGTTCAGAAGATCAGGAACATAGACTCTCACTAAAATTCTAGCTCTGTTTGACATGTCCATGTCCCAAGTGAGAAATTTTCCAAAACCATTAACAGGCTCTCTGACTTTATCAAGCCTCCAACATTCTAGCGGGGAATTTACCATCATGATCCATGCATCGTGGGTGAAGGTACAATCTCGATAGTTTATACCTCGGTCATGCCGGATGACTTGGAGCGTGGAGTCGCCAACGAAGAACGACCCATGGTTGATGGCGGTGGCATGGTCGCATGCATGAGCAAACCTTACCATGGCAGCCCCCATGGCACACGGGGAAGTTTCCGCAATGCGCCACCCGCGCTCGTGGTCGAGGAAGTGTCTGATGAGCTGGATGTCCTGGGCGTAGTGAGCACGATCCGTCGGTGGAGCAAGAACGACTATGGCCCATTGGCTCGATGGCATGAGCGGCTGGCCTCCGAGGAAGTGGTAAGATCGGCGATGGCGATGGCCATTGAGTTCAATGATGCCAGTGCCCAGCGAGAGGTGGGGGATGGGATCGCAAGGATAGGAAGCCATGGCGTCGGTGAAGGTGGCAGAGGAGGGGAGGGCGGCGGGGAGCTCAAGGTGGCAGAGGAGGTGGAGTTGTCAGAAAGCAGAGGAGTTGGGGTCGAGGTGGATGGTGATAGGGGAGACGAGTCGTCAACAAAGGGGGAGTTTTTTTGGATATGGATGGAATTGGTTGGTTTCAGGCAATAAAACCGTCGTTTGTTTTGGAGATTTAAACAATATTTTGCAATATGGCCATATCCGAAACAAGATTTGCAGCAAATATCGCTACGGCAGTCGAGTTTCTTGTGACCCAAACCGAGGCAACATTGGCATGGCGTCGATACGGAAGCTGGAGCGGCATGTTGGACTGGAGGGGGATTGGGCCGGATCAGAGGTGGGCTATGAGCATTGTTGGGTTGGTTTGGGCCAGGGGTGGAGGATGGTGGGTTTGTCTCGGTGAGGATAGAATTTGAAAAAGTGAAAGCGCCAACGATCAGCCGATCATCGCGCTGATGATCCGAGGTGGTTGCGAGGGCGTTGCGATCAGGGTTGTTGGATCTGGGGGGTGCGGTGGCGAGCCGGCGTGGACCGATACGGGTAGTGTTTGCACCGGTGAGCTCGCCAATGCATTTACGTGGAGTAATAGTCGTCCATGAATGATCTTCTTCTGCTAACCAGAGAGAGTGTTCTCTTCTCCATAATGGACCACCAAAACCCCAGAGATGGAAAAAAACATCGGAAAGAGGAGCAGGTAAAGGATCTAAGGTTATAAACCAGGAACCCTACTGCTTTCGAGGCAACCATGAACTTGTAAACATATCCTCTAATATGAGAAACATGAAAACCAATCGGTTCCCCTCCAAGGCATGCATGGAGTGCATGGCCAATATTTCCACACGATAGAGGGAAAGAAGATCTACCAAAAGAGACCACAAGATGGAAACCAGATGGAGAGCTAGGACAATGAACACAGGAAGCAAAACGGGCTCTAACCTTTGGAGCGATTCCAACACCTGGAGTAGGATCTAGGTTGATCGCCATGGGGAGGGAGGGAGGAGATCATAAGAGGTGTGAGTCATGGTGGAGGCTGGAGATCGCCGGGGTCGCCAGGGGAGTCGCCAAGGGGTGGGAGACATGGTGCAGAGTCTGCCTCCAATTGTGGGTTTATGATCAGTTCTATCCATGAATATTATTTGAGTTTTTGCTGAACTCTTCTATGCATGATTGTTATAGCCTCGTATTTCTTCTCTGAAATAATATTTACTAACTCTCAAATAAATCTAAGTGAAGTATGAGAGCATATTTCTTCAAAAATTAAAGCACACCGTGCTCAAAAAGATATAAGTGAAGCACTAGAGCAATTCCATAGCTTAAAAAATTTAAGTGAAGCACATAGAGCAAGTCTAACAAATCATTGATAATTTTGGCTCTCTCAAATAGGTGTGTCCAGCAAGGATTATGGTGACAAACTAAAAATCAAAACAAATAAAGACTCATATAATACAAGATGCTCCAAGCAAAACTCATGATATGTGACGAATAAAAATATAGCTCTAAGTAAAATTACCGATGGTTGTTAGAAGAAAGAGGGGATGCCTTCCGGGGCATCCCCAAGCTTAGTTGCTTGGTTCTCCTTGAATATTAACTTGGGGTGCCATGTTCATCCCCAAGCTTAGGCTCTTTTCACTCCTTATTCCTTCATGCATCGAGATCTCACCCAAAACTCGAAAACTTCAATCACACAAAACTTAACAAAACCTTCGTGAGATCCGTTAGTATAATAAAACCAATCTTTGTTTTAAGTACTGTCAAAAACCCATTCATATTTTGTTATTGCATTATACCTACTGTATTCTAACTTTACCATGGCTTATACCCCCCGATACAATCCATAGCTTCATCAAAATAAGCACACAATGCAAAGAAAACAGAATTTGTCAAAAACAAAACAGTCTGTAAAGATGCGAATTTTAATCATACTTCTGTAACTCCAAAACTTCTTAAAATTAGGACAATAGAGGCAATTTGTATATCAATCTTGTGTAAAAAATTCAGAATATTTCATTGCTTCTATGAAATTTAACAATTCTGTTACTGGACGCAAAAGTTTCTGTTTTTCAACAGGATCAAATCAACTATCACCCAAAGGCTTTACTTGGCACAAACACTAATTAAAACATAAAAAAAACAATCATAACAGAGGAATAATTGTCCAAACATTCAAGAACATAAAGAAAAAGGCAAAAATAAATTTTATTCATTGGGTTGCCTCCCAACAAGCGCTATCGTTTTATGCCCCTAGCTAGGCATAATGCATAGATTCAAGTATTTTCATCTTTGGTTTTCGCCCCAAAGGTTGCCATCATGATTGATTCATATGGTGGCTTAATTATTGTTCTAGGTAAGTGTTCCATACCCTTTCTTAGTGGAAATTGAAATTTAATATTCCCTTCTTTCATATCAATCACGGCACTTATAGTTTGTAAAACCGGTCTACCAAATATAATGGGACAAGACAAATTGCAATCAATATCAAGAACAATAAAGTATATGGGCAAATAATTCCTATTTGCAAGAATAAGAACATCATTAATTCTTCCCAAAGGCTTTTTAATAGTAGAGTCCTCCAAGTGCAAATTAAGAGAACATTCTTCAATATCGTTAAGACCAAGCACATCACATAAAGATTTCAGAATTGTGGAAACACTAGCACCCAAATCACATAAAGAAAAGCACTCATAATTTTTAATCTTGACTTTAATGGTAGGTTCCCACTCATCATATAATTTTCTAGGAATTGAAATCTCTAATTCCAACTTTTCTTCTAAAGCATTCATCATGGCATCCACAATATGTTTAGTAAAAGCTTTATTTTGTTCATAGGCATGGGGTGAATTTATCATTGATTGCAACAAAGAAATACATTCAATCAAAGAGCAATTGTCGTAATTAAAGTCTTTGTAATCCAAAAGAGTGAGCACATCACTAGTTAAAGTTTTGACCTCTCCAAACCCACTTTTATCAATTTTTTCATCAAGATTCTCACCCTCCGAATCATTGGGACGCCTTCTAGCTAAAGTTGACTCTTCTTTAGTCTCTTTATCATCAATTTAATCTTATAAACAAGGAATCAATAGAAGAAACACCAATTATTTTAAGATCTTCATCATTTTTATGAAAGCCATCATCAGAAAACGCTCTTTCTAAAAATTCTCTTTTAGCTCTAGGCATAGCGGTTCTTTTCTTACTTTCATCCATAGAAACATATAAAGCTGTAATTGATCCATTCACATCAACCTTAGGTGGAAAAGTTTTAATCTTGAGATTTTCTACATCATGGGAAATTCTATCAATGCTTCTAGACATATCATCAATCTTATTCAACCTTTCTTCTATCGCAGTGTTGAAAACTTTTGAGCATTGATAAATTCTTTAATATTACTCTCAAGATCAGAGGGGTTCTTATTATTATTGTAAGAAGAATTACCGTAGGAATTGCCATAATTATTAGAGGAATTTCCAGGAAAATGCCTAGGATTAAAATTACCTCTATAATCATTGTTATTAAAATTGTTTCGCGAGACAAAATTCACATCTACGGGATCACTATTTCGCTCAATCAAAGTAGACAAAGGCACATCATTAAGATCAATAGGAGCATTTTTACTAGCAACCAATTTCATAAGAGCATCAACTTTTTCACTCAAAGTACAAATTGCTTCAACCGAATTAACTTTTTACTAGTAGGTGCTCTTTCGGTATGCCATTGTGAATAATTTGCCATAATATTATCAAGCAATTTAGTAGTTCACCCAAAGTAATCTCCATAAAAGTACCACCCACGGCAGAATCTAAAAGATTTCTAGAAATAAAATTCAATCCCGCATATTTTTTTTGTATAATCATCCAAAGATTTAAACCATGAGTAGGACAATTTCTTAGCATCAATTTCATTCTTTCCCAAGATTGTGCAACATGCTCATGCTCAAGTTGCTTAAAATTCATGATTTGAGTTCTAAGGGAAATAATTTTTGCGGGCAAAAAAATACTTAGTAATAAAAGCATCTTTGCACTTATCCCAAGAATCAATACTATTGCGAGGCAAAGAAGAAAATCAAATTTTTGCACGATCCCTCAAAGAGAAAGGAAGCAATTTCAACTTCACAATATCATTGTCCACATCCTTTTTATTTTGTATATCACACAATTCTATGAATGTGTTTAGATGGGATGCGACATCCTCATTAGGAGTACCGGACAATTGATCTTTCATAACAAGATTCAACAAAGCGGCATTAATATCACAAGACTCCGCACTAGTGGCGGGAGGAGCAATCACAGTACTAATAAAATCATTGTTATTGGTATTCAAAAAATCACACAATTTGGTATTTTCTTGAGACATCACGACTACACAAACAAAATTGCAAGCAAAAAATAGATCTAACGAAAAAAAAGGTGAATGAAAAAGAAGGCGAATAAAAAGGCAAAATTTTGTGAAGTGGGGGATATGGAAACAAGAGGCAAATGGCAAATAATGTAAATTGCAAGGAGATGAGATTTGTGATTAGGAACCTGATAGATGTTGATGATGTCTCCCCGGCAACGGCGCCAGAAATTCCTTTGACGTGGCTTGAGACTGCGTCGGTATTTCCCCAAAGAGGAAGGGATGATGCAGCACAGCTATGGTAAGTATTTCCCTCAGTTATGAAACCAAGGTATCAATCCAGTAGGAGAGCCAAGAAACACTAGTAAATGGTACCTGCACACAAAGAACAAATACTTGTGACCCGACGCGTAAGAGGGGTTGTCAATCCCTCCTCGGTAAAAAGATAGATTAATTTGTATGAGATTGGATAAATAGATCTAGCAAGAACGCAAAATAAAATAAGTAAAGAAAAAGTACAATAAGGTATTTTTGGGTTTTTGAAATAATAGATCTATCGGTGTACTAAGTATTGGGCCACTAGTACCCTGTACTTGTGCATGGGCAGTTGTAGCCATCCTTGCGGCAAGGCTTGCTGGGAACAGTTCAAGGTCGGTTCAAGCCACCAAAGAAATCATCAAGTCAGAGATCTGAGGATCAGCAGATAAGAAGAGCTGGGATCCGAAGGCCAGCTCCCCTGGCAAGATCTTGCCGGGGTGGCCTGTGGAGCCCGGCAAGGATTGGCGCCCGGCAAGGCTTGGCGCTCGGCAAGGCTTGGCGCCTGGCGAGATTCTGCCACTGTGCCACCGCTTCGGCATAGTAACAAGTCTGACATTCTGGGTCCTTCTCTGGATGCGTGGCAACGCGCCAGTGGAGGAGAGCTTAAGCGGTGCTGATGGGATGGCCCCTTTTCCCATCCCCAAGAAAGTGAGGACACCTAAACGGACACCTCACGGTGCATTAAATGTGCTTGTCCTAATCCGTCAGGGGTTAGGTATGATACCTTGTAGCTACTTTACACCTTAATGTATGTACATTTTGCCACTGTGGAGACCCCTTTGAGCATATAAAAGGAGGCCCAAGGCAACTGCTACAAGGGAGGAGAACTTCTGGCCCATTCTACATGCGTAGCTGCTCTTTGAACGTACTGTTCACTGCGAGCGCTCCTGAAGGCTGGGCTCAAGAACATCAATAAGAACACAAAGCAGGAGTAGGGTTTTACGCTGATTAGCGGCCCGAACCTGGGTAAAAACCTCACGCGTCGATCATTGGTTCTGCTCTTTGCGTATACCTCTCCCCCCTCCGAATCGTAAAGGGATCTCTCGGGATCCCAAAGGTGTCGTACCCCGACATCTTTGGCGCGCCAGGTAGGGGGATTGAAGGTTGCGTGAACCTGATCTAGTGATCGGCACCTCAGTTTCTTCATCATCATGCCGCCCAAGAAGAAGAGCGCAGTAACGGCACAACCGTCCACGTCCGTTTTGCCTACGCCTTCGCGTACGGGCGACGGCGTGGGTGCAGAAGGAAGAGGGCAAGAACCCCCACGACGTTCTGGTGATCTGAGCCAGGCGAGCGGTATCGTTCGCAGTGGCAGTGGTAACCTGCACGCCGCTGGATCTAGAGACGGTGCTGTGCTGCCTACGGGTGGCACAATGAATTCTAGAGATCGGAGGGCGCCTGCTGGAGCTCCCGCGCCGGCGCAAGCATCACGACCTACCCAGGTCATGCATGATGAGCGACGTCATGGCACTGGTGGTTCAGGGCGTCCCCATGAAAAGATTTATGCGCATCGATCCCAAGATGCGCGGGGCCAGCATGCACACCGAGCTACTGGCGAGGGTGGCGCGCGGTCGCGAGACCGTGGTGGTGCTCCTTCTAACATGGTTAGGAGTCAGAGCACCTCACGTACATCGCGCCTGTCGCCGCCGCCTACGCCAGCGGAAGCCTTGGCACATGCGCAGCTGCTCCTCGATTTCCCTCCTGCCCCGGAGAAGATGGAGGAGTGGCGAGCTACCATCCAGAGCCTTATCGGCTTCGCCAACAAAGATGGGCCGCAAGAGGCAGGGCCCTCGCAGCGGAGGCCCATCGATCCGGCGCGAGCCAATGTGGAGAAAACCGGAGGTGGTGCAACCATGGTGCACTCCCCTCCGCGGCACCAGCGGCGGCCGACAACCCAGCAGGTCGACCGCCGTGAAGAAGTTTCCACGGCGTCATCCGATCCACGGATGCGCCGCGATCAGCGTCAAGTTCTCCAGGAACGAGACAAGGAGGACGCTCGAACTACCATCGAGCGGCGACGGGAAGCGCACTATCAGTCTGATAAGCGCGCGGGGCCGGCTGTTGACGAGCCTGCGCTAGGGGACGTAGGAGACTTGCCTTATGAGGTAGGGACTCCAGCGTTTACCCGTGAGCTGCGGCAAGTCCGGTGGCCCAATTCCCGAACCTTCAAGCCGGAGGTCCCGGAGAAATATGATGGTAAGACCCATCCCTCGGAGTTCCTGAGCATCTACACCATCGCGGTGCAGGCTGCCGGGGGACGAGATGACAAGATACTTGCCAACTACTTCCCGTTGGTGCTCAAACCCAACGTCAGGTCGTGGTTGATGCATCTGCCAGAGAATTCTATTTCTTCCTGGTCAGATCTGTGCCATCAGTTTGTTGGCGCCTTTGTTGGAGGCCACCAAGCTCCTGGCCAAGAGAGTGATTTGCACATCATCCCTCAGAAGGAGGGCGAGTCCCTGCGCAAGTTTATGCAGAGATTCAGCCGGGTGCAGTACAATATTCCTGACGTTCATCCTGCCGCTGTCATTAGCGCGTTCCACCAGAACGTGCGTAACCACAGAATGCGGGAAGAGCTGGCAATGAACAAAGTCAGGAGTATTGCCGAGCTTTACGCTTTGGCCGACAAGTGCGCTCGAGCTGAACAGGGGAGGAGACTCCCTAGCGGGGCTGTTGGCGCGGCGGGCGAATCCGAAGAAGAAGATTCTGCGGCCCCGTCAAGGAAAGGCCGGCGGCGGAACAGGAAACGCGGAGGCAAGGCTGTGCTTGCTGTCGAGGAATCCGACAACCCCGGCGCCGCCAAGAAGGCCAAGGTTGGTGACCCCGGCAAGGATCTTGCCGAGTGCCCTTCCTGTCAGGCCTTGGCGGCTGCCCACAAGTCGGAGAGCTCCGGCAAGCAGTATTGCAAGATCCATCGCACCAAGGGCCACGATCTCCAGAACTACCGGCAAGTTGAGCAGCTTGCCGAGAAGCAGAGGGCCGAATATGAGAGGCGAGATAAGGAGAAGGCCCAAGATGGTGCTGACGGATCAGGCAAGAAGCGAGGTGGCCGAGGGGGTCACCGCGGCAAGGCCAAGCAACAGAAAGACAGGCCCGCTCGGGGCCGGGACAAGGAAGAGGATGATGATGAAGAAGATGATGAATCCAGTGAGCAAGAATTCCAGAAGGCCACGGAGGCCCTGTGTATCGACGGAGGTGCCTCGCTGCATTCTTCCCACCGTCAACTTAAACAGTGGGTGCGGGAAGTCAATGCGGCAGAGCCATCCCTAGATGCATGTAGGCCCCTGAAGTGGTCCAGCACGCCTATCATTTTCGACGCCGAGGATCACCCTGATCGCACAACTGCGGTCGGGTGCTTGCCATTGTTGGTCTCGCCAACAATTCGCAACCTCAAGGTGACAAAAATGTTAGTTGATGGCGGGGCTGGCCTAAACTTAATCTCACCGGATGTGCTCAAAAAGCTCCAGATTCCCGACGAGGACCTTGAAGAAACGGTTACATTTCAAGGGGTCAATCCGGGGAGAACCCAGCCTAAGGGCAAGATCATGCTACCGGTAACATTTGGTAGCGAACTTAACTTCAGGACCGAGAAGGTGGTGTTTGATGTCACCAAGATCCCCATGTCATATAATGGGATCCTTGGTCGGCCAGCGCTGGCTAAGTTCATGGCGGCATCACACTACGCATACAACGTTCTGAAGATGCCTGAGCCGTTGGGCGTCATCACTATCCATTCTGATAAGAAAGATGCGCTCATCTGTGCCGACCAACTTTACCGGGAAGCAGTTGCAGCACCTGCCATCAAGGCACCTGCTCCTGCCACTGGAACTCCCGGAGGGAAGAAGAAGACCGGCAAGAACCTTGGCGCGAACTCCAGCAAGCGCACCTCTTCGGAGTGCTGCGCTTCCGTCGAGGACGCACCAGAGAGTTCCACTGGCAAGAACAAGAAATCTAAGGCTGCTCCGCCGGAGACCAAGAAGGTGCCTATCAGAGAGGACGGAACGGGGGGAACTTTCACCATAAGTTCCACCCTAGATGACAAATAGGAAAGCGCGCTCGTTGCTTTCCTGCGGGCGAATGTCGACGTGTTTGCATGGCAACCGTCTGACATCCCCGGTGTTCCCAGGAAGGTAATTGAGCACCACCTTGCTGTCTGTCCTCATGCGCGGCCCGTCAAGCAAAGGGTCAGGAAGCAAGCCTTGGAGCGGCAAGAATTCATTGCCGAAGAAATTAGAAAGCTGGAGGCGGCAGGATTGGTCAAAGGAGTACTTCATCCAACCTGGTTGGCCAATCCGGTTGTAGTGCGGAAAGCGAATGGGAAATGGAGGCTTTGTATCGATTATACAGATATCAATAAAGCCTATCCAAAAGATCCCTTTCCCTTGCCGCGCATCGACCAGATTGTGGATGCCACCGCTGGTTGTGATCTCCTGTCCTTCCTTGATGCCTATTCAGGGTATCATCAGATTTTTATGGCAAAAGAAGATGAAGAGAAGACCGCATTTATCACCCCATGTGGTACGTATTGTTTCATACGAATGCCTTTCGGGTTGAAAAGTCCCGGTTCAACATTTGCCAGAGCAATCCAAATTGGTTTTGAGCCTCAACTCCATAGAAATATGGAGGCGTATATGGATGATATAGTGGTCAAAACCAAAGACAAAGCGACACTCATTCAAGATTTAGAAGAAACATTTGCAAACTTGCGCAAGATCAACTTAAAGCTCAATCCTGAGAAGTGCGTGTTCGGTGTTCCTTCCGACAAGCTCCTCGGGTTCTTTGTATCTTGCCGGGGAATCGAAGCGAACCCCGACAAGATCAAAGATATTGATCAAATTGAAGCGCCGAGACGCGTCAAAGATGTGCGTCGTCTTGCCGGCTGTGTTGCTGCTCTAAGCAGGTTTATTTTCAAATCTGCTGAGCGCGCCCTGCCCTTCTTCAAAATTTTGAAGAAGGCAGGACCGATGAAATGGACTCCGCAGGCGGAGGCTGCGCTGCAAGATTTGAAGAAATACCTTTCCTCTCCGCCGACGCTAGTCGCGCCTAAACCACAAGAGCCGTTGCTGCTGTATCTGGCAGCAACAAATCAAGTGGTTAGTGCTGCACTAGTGGCGCAGAGAGAGGCTGATGAGGAAGCAACACCAGCGGCAGGACCGCCATGTGACGCGGCAAGATCTTCCCCGGCAAGGGTTGATCCCGGCAAGACTGGGTCTGCGTGAATAGAAGAATCAGTACAGAAGAAGAAGATGGTGCAGCGCCCAGTTTATTTTGTTAGCTCTCTTTTACAAGGAGCTAGGTCAAGATATTCTGGTGTGCAGAAGTTGCTTTTCGGCCTTCTTATGGCCTCGAGGAAGCTGCGCCATTACTTTCAAGCACATGAAATCACCGTCGTCACTCTCTTTCCGTTGCAACGGATTTTGCAAAATCCAGAAGCAACCGGCAGGATCGTCGAGTGGGCGTTGGAGTTGTCCAGCTTTGGCCTCAAGTTTGAAAGCACTTCGACAATCCAGAGCAGGGCGTTGGCGGAGTTCATTGCAGAATGGACCCCAACGCCAGACGAAGAGGTTCAGGAAACAATTCTCCCCGGCAAGGAAACCGATCAGCAATGGGTTATGTACTTTGATGGGGCTTTCTCGCTGCAAGGCGCCGGTGCTGGTGTGCTGCTTGTCGCACCCACCGGAGAGCACCTCAAGTACATAGTCCAAATGCATTTTCCCCGGGAGAGTTCGACCAACAACACTGCAGAATACGAGGGTTTGCTTGCCGGTCTCAGGATCATGGCAGACCTTGGTATCAAAAAGCTCATCATCAAAGGCGATTCACAGCTTGTCGTCAGGCAAGTTAACAAGAGTTATCAAAGTCCATTGATGCAAGCCTACGTGGATGAAGTGAGGAAAATGGAAGAGCGCTTTGACGGTCTGCAAATGGAGCACGTTCCTCGTACCGAGAACAGTGTCGCTGACGACCTGTCGAAGCGTGCTGTCCTCAAGTTGCCTGTGGAACCAGGAACTTTTGTGCTCCATTTGACTCAACCATCCGTGGCGCCATCAATGCGGCAAGAAAAGAGAAGAAAGTTGAACTCTGGCCAGTACTTCCCGGCAGAGCTCCCCGGAGCCGCCGTCAAGGAAGTTGCCAAGATCGACATGCCTGCCGGGGAACAACAGGCTCCGGCAGGGCCTCAGGCCCTTGCTGTCGAGACAAATGTTCCCCCGGCAGAGGAGATGCCTTTAGTCTTAGCTGTCGAGCCTCAGGCTCCAGCATGGGCGCAGCACATTGTCCATTTCCTTCAGACAGGTGAACTCCCTGAGGAACAGGAAGAAGCAGAAAGAGTAGCCCGTCGGTCCGTTATGTACAAGTTCGTCGATGACGTCCTATACAGAAAGAGACCAAACGGTGTGAAATTGAAGTGCATTCCTCGGGAGGATGGACTAGAGCTGTTGGCAGAGATACATGGAGGCATATGTGGCTCTCACATAGGGTCAAGAGCGCTTGCCGGGAAAGCATTCCGGCAAGATTTCTTTTGGCCCACCGCTCTCCAGGATGCAACTGCACTAGTCACCAAGTGTGAAGTGTGCCAGTTTCATTCGAAGAAATCACATCAACCAGCTCAGGCTCTTCAAACAATCCCTCTCTCCTGGCCATTTTTGGTCTGGGGGCTCGACATATTGGGCCCTTTCCCTCGTGCTACCGGGGGCTTTGAGTACTTGTACGTTGCTATCGACAAGTTCACAAAGTGGCCGGAGGTGGAAGCAGTGAGGAAGGTGACAGCACAATCAGCCGTCAAGTTCTTTAAAGGGATAGTTTGCTATTTCAGTGTACCCAACAGGATCATCACCAACAACGGCACACAGTTCACAAGTCGCACCTTCATGCAGTACGTCCAAGACCTTGGCGGCAAAATTTGTTTTGCCTCTGTTGCTCACCCGAGAAGCAACGGCCAAGCGGAGAAGGCCAATGCTAAAGTGCTACGCGGTCTCAGGACCAGAACCTTTGACAGGCTGAAAAAGTGCGGAAGACGCTGGATTGATGAGTTGTCGGCGGTTCTTTGGTCAATCAGAACGACACCAAATCGAGCCACCGGCCAGACACCATTTGCTCTGGTCTACGGAGCAGAAGCAGTTATCCCCACGGAACTCATATACGGATCTCCTCGAGTGCTCGCTTATGATGAGCTTGAGCTTAAGCAAGAGCAACTGCGGCAAGATGATGCTGTGCTCCTTGAGGAGAATCGTCTTCAGGCTGCTGTGCGAGCTGCACGCTACCAGCAAGCTTTGCGCCGCAATCATAGCCGTAAAGTTCATGCCTGAAGTCTTGAGGAAGGTGACCTTGTTCTTCAGCGGATTCAGTCCGCCAAGAATTCAAACAAGTTGACGCCAAAGTGGGAAGGCTCTTATCGGGTAGTACGAGTCACCAGGCCCGGCGCTGTCCGCTTGGAGACCGAAGATGGCGTTCCAGTGAGCAATTCCTGGAATATCGAACATCTTCGCAAGTTCTACCCATAAGGCGCGGTTGCCGGGGGCTCTCGGCAACCACCCTTTTGTACAAGTCTTGCCGGCAAGGCATGTGATCCTTTGTACAAAGCCAGGCGCAGACCCTGAGCGCAGATGAATAAATTTAAGTGTTGTACATTCCCTTATCGATTCCCATGTTCATATTTATATATGCATGTTTGTCTAAGATGTTGTATGACACCTACTCCCGGTAAGTTCTAACGAACCGCCAAGGTTTCATGTCTTTATTTTCTCTTCTTTCTTTTTAAAAGACAGAAGGATTCCTCGCGTGCACATTTGCCGGGGGGTGGGGGGGTGGGGAAGGGAGATATGAATATCAGTTGGCAACGTTCGGAATCGACGCTTGCCGGAGGAAGGACAAAGACAGAAAGCTAAGTCCTAAAAACTCAGAGCAAGTTTTTCTTTTATTACAAAGTTATTTCCTTGGACGATTCCGACTCTTGTATGGAAAATCTGCACGCGAAGGAACCCTTGTTGTAATCGGTTGCGCCCTTATTTTGTTTCGAGCCTGCTCAATGATTTAAGTGGCTGCACTGAGAGCGCCAAGGAGTCTTGCCGGCCGCTGCGCCTCCAGTAGGCTGCTGAAGTCCCGCACCCAGCGCTCGCGGCAGGTTGCGCGCTGGCAAGTTTTTTAGTAAGCGTAGGGTGAACTCCATACATAAGGGAATCAGACAAGGAAAATAGCAAACATGAACCTAAACATAGTCCAGTTATATTACATTCATGAGTTCCCGCAATTCGAACTTGAGACTCAATTGTCTTTTACATGGAATGACGACGGCAAGAAAAGGGGGAGCACTCAATCCCTGCGCTGGCCTTCGATCCTTTTGATGGAGTCCACCTTCTCAAGGATAGGCGCGATGCACTCTTCAAGCGCCTCAACATTTGCGTCCCTTGGCAGATGGCCGAGCGCGTTGGAGAGGTCGATGCCGGGATTGCTGTGCACCACTTTGATGAGCACCTTGCGGAGGACGGCCCGGCAAAGCCGGCGAGTCTCGTTGGCCAATTGGGTCGCCCGGCTAGACTGGAGCACCCACAAGGCGTTGATGATGCTTTCGAAGAACATCGTTAACCTGGCACTTGGAGATATTATTTCCTCGGAAGAATACTTGAAGTTCGACAGGCCCATGGTTGATAGTTCTGCCGTAAGCTTCTCCGCGGTGGCGATGAGATGTCCAGTCCAGATCTCCACTCCCTTTTCGTAATCAGCCTGGGCTTTGGCGGCACTCTTGAGCAGGTTCCTCTCTCCCTTGAGATCCTTGAGTAGAGCCTTCTCAGGGGCCCTGCCGGCCTCGAGAGACTTCTGCAGCGTGGTCAGCTTCAGCTCCAGAACCGCAATGTTATCAGCCACAGAGGAGAGCTGCTTGGTTTTGTCGGACAGGGCAACTTGCATCTCCGCCAAGGAGTGGAGGGTTTTTTCCCTGTCACCCTTGAGCGTCGAGAGCTCCTTGCTGTGCTCTTCGAGATCTGTTTCCAGCCTCTTCACCTTGTCGCTCAGCTCGTTCTTGGCGGCCTCTGCAGCTTCGGCAGCATCGACGGCCTCCTTGAGCTTGCCGGGGTGACTTGCAGTCAGGGCTTCAAGCGCCTCCTTATGTTTTTGCTCCAGCTCCTGGGTCCGCCGCGCGACAAGATTCTCGATATCTTCATCTTTGCTGCGAAGCTTGGCAGCGAGCGCCTGCTCACGTGTGGTGAGATCTTCCTCATGAGCATCAAGAGCAACGTGGCGCCCCGTCAGGAGGGCACCTTCGGCAACAATCCTTTGAGCAGCTTCATCATGCGCCTTCTCCATATCGGATTGCTTCAGGAGGATCTCTGTCCACTGCTGGCTCACTTGTTCCCGGCCGGCAACCAACTCTTGGAGGGCCTCGGCGTGCCAGACTTGCATCTGTTTGACGCGCCTTTGAAAATCTGCTTCGGCCGCCTCGACAACTGCCATTCTGGAGTCCGCCTTATCTTTCCGGGCGCGATGGAGAGCCTGGAGCTTGCGGAAATTCTCGCCCATGGCCTGAAGGAGCTGATCCTCTTCAGATTTGCCGCTGCTAACGCTGGGATCGTCAACAACTTCGAGCCCGGCAGCAGCGATGATTTCTTCAAAAACTTCTCCTTCGGCTGGTGCCCCAGTGCTTGCCGTCCCCGGCAAGCTGACGAACAGGTTCTCGCCAACCTTGAGGTATTTGCTGGATGAGGGGCCCTCAGATGTTGATGGCTGGTCTTCAGTGACCGCCTCACCAGTGGCAGGGGGCTCTGTGGCCGGTGCAGCGCCTGGCGCTCCTGCGGCAGGAATGCCGTCAGTACGGTCATCAGCCTCCCTGTCACCCCCTTCAGTAGGTTCCTTGGCAGGTTCCTCTTGTGCAGTCTTGGCGGCCTCCCCGTCAAGAGCACCACCAGCCTCGACAGTGTCGTCCTTGGTGGCCTCGCTGGCAGTGATCCTGTCTGCTTCGGCGGCGGCGTCCCTGGTGGTCTCCTCGATGACAATGTCGACGTCCATGTGTTCCATCACAGGGAACTCTGAAGGACGAAGGAGGAAAACAGAATAAGATCGAGATTGAAGTTTGAAGTGACTAAAGACAAAGAGATAATGGAAAGAGTGACAAGCGCTCTGAGGCAATCGAGTACCTGCGTCGAGCTGTTGGGAGGTGGCCTCGCCCCTCCCGGCAACTTCGGTTGCCGGGGGTGGGTTGCCGGGGTCCGTGCTTGCCGGCTCCTCCTCAACTAAGATGGGCTCGTCGATAGGATCTCTTGCCGGGGACGTGCTTGTGGGCGGCGTGGTCGATGAAGGTGGCACAACGGGAATGTCTTCCGACATCTCTCCTTGTTGCCGCTCTTCTCCTGCGAGCCCAAAGATATCAGCGGCAAGAATGGAAGCTTTGGCACCCGCCAGCGGAAAAAGAACAGTAAACTTACGCTGGGGGCTGTGCTGGGGGCTGCGTTGAGGACTGGGCTCCGGGCTGACGACGATGGTTTCTGGCACGCTCGTGGAGCCTACCGGGGGCTCGTCGCCCGTAGAAGTCTTTGACCTCTTCGCCATCCTCTCCAGCAAGGTTTCTGCATCACTGCAGAGACAATATGAGCAAGTTAGTAAGATCAATCCAAGGTTGAAATATAAAAGCTGTGGCAAAGTACTCACTCTTCTTCCTCTCGCTCCGGACTAAAGCCAGAGATGTCGAAATCGACCTCCGCTGCAATGTCTGAGTGGGGAGGCGGAGGAGGGGTCCTAGGCCGCTTGGCTATGGCAGGCGCCGGGGCAGCTTCCGGTGCGGTAGTACGAGACCCCCCTGCCGCCCCAGCAGTAGCCGCTGGTGTGGGTCTCACGCACCGCGCAGGCTGTTGACGAGCCCCTTGCCGTGGTCCAGTCTTGCCGGCCACTTTCTTGCCGGGAGCCTCGCCGCTCGAAGAAGGCTGGCTTGCCGGGATGCCAGATGCAGCCTTCCGAAGAACACGCTTCGTCTTCTTCGGGGCTGGGGGCTCTTCTTGTGTTTCTTCTTCGGCTATGTCCTCGCCGGACGAGCTCTCAGCGGCTGTGCTGCTCTGTTCCCCGGCAACTTTGTCTTCCCCAGCAGGTTTTACTTCCACAATTACTTCTGCGTCACTGGCTTCCCATTCTGTGAAGCCGACGCTGCCGGCCTCCGCGGCAAGATTTGCCTCCTCCACCCTAGTAGCAATGTAAGCTACTTCTTGGTCGGTGGTGGCTCGGATGAAATCTGACTCTTGCCGGACAGGTCTCTCCGTCAGGTTGTCAAAAAACTTCTGCGCTTCCTCCTCAGTTGGCTCGGCCCAGGTCGGGTCAAGACCGTGGGCGTTGAACATCGGCACGAAGGCGATGATTGACCCCAAGGCAGAATTGTTGCACAAGGGGATGATCCTTGCCGGCAGCCGGTGCTTGTCTTCGCGCTGGAATAATTTTTGGCAGAGAGCGCCAAGTTGCATAGTGGTCAGATTGTTGTTCAGCCTGGGGCGCAATCTCATGACATCTGCCGCGTTTCTGTATTCCCAAGCTGGCCTTCCCCTGTTCTGCAAAGGGGCGATGCAGCGGCGGAGAAAGTCGAAGCCAATCATCTCCATCGTCAGCCCGGCAGCCTTCAGGCGAAGGATCCTAGTGGTGGCGATTGTGAGCCTCTCGTCCTCCGCAGCGAGATCGCTCCAATCCTTGCCGCGGACCACCTTCTGTTGCCGGGGAAGACAAAACGGATGGGGATCTGCTTCCTGGATCCAGCACCATTCAGCCCGCCACTCGTCCCACTTTTCGCGGTAAACTCCTTCTGGGTATATTTCCTTATTCCAAGCCCTTGGAATCCAGGCGATAGATCCAGAGAGGGCCTCTCCTTTTTGGATGCGAGGGAAGAAGTAATGGCGAAAAAGAGCAGAATTGGGAATCACGCCGACAAAGTTTTCACAGAGATGGGCAAAGATGGACATGCAAAGTACCGCATTCGGCGTGAAATTGAGAAGACGAAAGCCGTATGTGTACATGATATCATTGAAGAAGTCGGAAAAGGGGGGACAGAGCCCACAATAGAAATACACAGTGAAGAAAGGGTATCTGTCCGATCCACCTTTGGAACAAGCACCTGGGATTACGCGTGTGGTGGGGTGAGCTTGCGTCTCCTTCGCCCACATGCACTGGTACCGCCCCTTCAGAGCTTCATCATCGAGCGATGGGGGGAAGACGACAAGCCTCTTCCGCATCTTCACCAGTTCGCTCTCCGGGACGTTGGCTTTCGCTTCCTTGCCCTTGCATTTGCTGGCCTTGGGCGGCATGGCGGCTGTGAGGGCGGAAGCCGGGGATGGAGCGAGCGTGGAAGCGGCGTGCGGAAGAAGAAAAAGCTTTGCTCTGAGCTCGAGAAGAGGAAGGCGATGGCGATGGCCAGATTGAGAAGAAGAGGGGGGTAAATAGGCTTGTGCCTCTGCGGCTTCTCCTTTTTATGGGGAAGGAGCGGGGCCGCCTCTTTTATTCCCCAATGTGAATGCGCCTCTATTGGCGTGTTGCAGTTGCAGCCTTTGGGGCACGCTTCCCACGTCGCGCGCTCGATGCGTGTAGTGGGGGGCACAGTAAAACGAGATATTTACGAGCAGTTAATCCCCTGCCACGCGTGCCCGTGCACTGTTTGGGCCCAGCCCAACAACGCCTCGCACTCGTGTATGGCCTAGGCCCGGGGGCTCCTGTCGGTGTACTAAGTATTGGGCCACTAGTACCCCGTACTTGTGCACGGGCAGTTGTAGCCATCCTCGCGGCAAGGCTTGCCGGGAACAGTTCAAGGTCGGTTCAAGCCACCAAAGAAATCAACAAGTCAGAGATCTGAGGATCAGCAGATAAGAAGAGCTGGGATCCGAAGGCCAGCTCCCCCGGCAAGATCTTGCCGGGGTGGCCTGCGGAGCCCGGCAAGGCTTGGCGCCAGGCAAGACTTGGCGCCCGGCAAGTTTCGGCGCCTGGCGAGATTCTGCCACTGTGCCACCGCTTCGGCACAGTAACAAGTCTAACATTCTAGGTCCTTCTCTGGATGCGTGGCAACGCGCCAGTGGAGGAGAGCTTAAGCGGTGCTGATGGGATGGCCCCTTTTTCCATCCCCAAGAAAGTGAGGACACGTAAACGGACACCTCACGGTGCATTAAATGCGCTTGTCCTAATCCGTCAGGGGTTAGGTATGATACCCTATAGCTACTTTACACCTCAATGTATGTACATTTTGCCACTGTGGAGACCCCTTTGAGCATATAAAAGGAGGCCCAAGGCAACTGCTACAGGGGAGGAGAACTTCTGGCCCATTCTGCATGCGTAGCTGCTCTTTGAACGTACTGTTCACTGCGAGCGCTCCTGAAGGCTGGGCTCAAGAACATCAATAAGAACACAAATCAGGAGTAGGGTTTTACCCTGATTAGCGGCCCAAACCTGGGTAAAAACCTCACGCATCGATCATTGGTTCTGCTCTTTGCGTATACCTCTCCCCCTGCCGAATCATAAAGGGATCTCTCGGGATCCCATAGGTGTCGTACCCTGACAAGATCTGAAAACAAATATGATAAAAGATAGATCTGAAAGCAATATGATAAAAGATAGACCCAGGGGCCGTAGATTTCACTAGTGGCTTCTCTCGAGAAAATAGCATACGGTGGGTAAACAAATTACTGTTGGGCAATTGATAGAAGAGCAAATAATTATGACGATATCCAAGGCAATGATCATGAATATAGGCATCACGTCCAAGATTAGTAGACCGAAATGATTCTGCATCTACTACTAGTACTTCACACATCGACCGCTATCCAGCATGCATGTAGTGTATTAAGTTCATGGAGAAATAGAGTAATGCAATAAGAACGATGACATGATGTAGACAAGCTCTATTCATGTAGGAATAGACCCCATCTTTTTATCCTTAATAGCAATGATACATGCGTGCCTCGCTACCCCTTCTGTCACTGGGTGAGGACACCGCAAGATCGAACCCATCACAAAGCACCTCTTCCCATTGCAAGAAAAAATGATCTAGTTGGCCTAACTAAACTAAAGATTTGGAGAAGAAATACGAGGCTATAAATAATCATGCATATAAGAGATCAAAGAAGACTCAAATAATATTCATGGATATAGATCTGATCATAAACTCGCACTTCATCGGATCCCAACAAACACACCGCAAAAAGTCATTACATCAAATAGATCTCCAAGAAAACATTGTATTGAGAATCAAAAAAGAGAGAAGAAGCCATCTAGCTACTGCGTACGGACCCGTAGGTCTATGGTGAACTACTCACGCATCATCGGAGGAGCACCAATGAGGATGATGAACCCTCCGTGATCGTGTTCCCCTCCGGCAGAGTGCCGGAATAGGGCTCTAGATTGGATCTCGTGGTTCTGGAACTTGCGGCGGCTGGAATTGTGCTTTGATCGCTCCCCTAGGTTTTCTGGAATATTTGGGTATTTATAGAGCTGAGAGGCAGTGGAGAGGACCTCCGTGGGCCCCACAACCCATCAGGGTGCGCCTTGGTGTCTTATGTGCCCCACGGGCCTCCCCTCTGGTGCTTCCTTGGCTCCCAAGTTGTCTTCTGGTCCAAAAAGATCTCCAAAAAGTTTTGCTGCATTTGGACTCCGTTTGATAGGGATATTTTGCGAAGTAAAAAACAAGCAAAAACAGCAATTGGCACTGGGCACTATGTCAATAGGTTAGTCCCAAAAAATGAGATAAAGTTGCTATAAAATGATTGTAAAATATCCAAGAATGATAATATAACAACATGGAACAATAAAAAAATATAGATACGTTTGAGACGTATCAATCATACACGTTATAAGATGTAGAGAAGTTTTGTCAAGTAAGTGTAATTCTTGAGAATTATGATTAAATTGTTGATCACTAGTTCTTCAAGATTGTGGTTAAAATTTGATCACAAGGATATTGAATCGATTGCATGTTGATGCGAATTGTTGCAAGAAACTACAACTACCTAAATGACCAACAAACAATGAGGTTAAAAATATGTGTTGAAAACTTTATAAAAGTTATGATACTTTTTGTCAGCATATTACCTCTTTATTTATTGTCATAATTCATTTTAGAGTTTCGCACACTCTAGCCCATTGCATAGAAGTTGCAAGGAGGTTGTTCAGACAAGAACAATAGTTGTTTGATGTTACGAACAAAAGGCCATACTCCTATTATGAATAGGATGTATGTTATGAATATTGATGATAAAATTGAACATCCATAACACTGATGCTAAATGTCGCAAGACTAAAAGAATACCACATATGTGTGGTACTGCATTTAGTCACATTGGAGAAACCAGCATGGAGAAATTCCACAGTGATGGATTTTGAAGTCATCTGATATGAATCATCTGACACTTGCAACTTTCGTACAATTAGTGAAGTAACTAAAATACCATTCACACGCCATAAAGAACGAGCAACAAAATAATTGGACGCACCCACTACCGCACCCATGCAAGCACCTGCGCCCACACTCGGGTTCCCTCCCGAGCTTTATAATGCGGCCGTGGCTGCCGACGCTTATTACCCCAACAACCAAGCCGCTTTCCACGCATTCTACTACGATGGTGGCCGTGGCGGTGTAGCCAGACATGGCAGTGGCATTGTCGCGGGTCGTAGCATGGCAGACCAACTAGCATGGCCTTCTCCCACGCATATTTACGCGCCATTTTAAAGTATTTTGTGCAAGTACCGCTGAGTCGTGCAGATGTGAGGAAGTCAGGGGGACTTACAATTTCTCCCAAAGGATCATCGTCCAATGTCTCCCAGCCTAGACGAGGACGAGAAGCACCACCGCCTTGTGAATCCATGGCAATGGCAACAAACTACCTTGTCCCTTTGGGAACTAGTTTACACGAGATGAGATGGTAATTGCAGGGCTTCGTCGCTTCATTTTTTCAATGCACTTTGTCCCTTCAGAATGGATGTTCTGCAGGCGCGAACTAGTGCAGTTTATATTTGAGATTAGGGACCGGTGGGCGGTTTGTTGTATGCCACGTTTGCGTCCATCCAATAGCCCAGAATTTAAGCACGCACGGCATTTACAGTGATTGGGATTAGTTTGTTTTTTTTGGCGCAGGGACCAACGCGGACTAGCAGACCTCGTCGCCTTTTTTGAGCATGACTTCGATAACTACGTGCGTGACATGCCTGCATGCAAATCTTGCATGGCCAAACCATGCGAGTCGGAGAGGTAGGCTATCGAACTACAGCCTGCATGTTGTTCGACATGCAGCCTGCATGTTGTAGCCATGTCATCCACATGCAACCTAAAGGCCAATTCATACTACCTACTACTAGTTGCTAGTACTACTAAATATTGTACTATGCATTGTTTGGCATGGAAGTTCCTTGTAGCTCGTGCTGTAGCTGGTATACTCCACAGCCCGGTTCTCTTCTCCTTCCTCTTCCACCGCACGGGCACATCCGTGGGAAGCGACTGGTCTACTAGTAGTACTACAAAAAGATGCATGCATGACTACCCACATCGGGGAGTAACTTAGACTAGTAACATGGCCCACCCCTTCTCTCACAAAGTCTCTAGGAGCACGTGATATGGCCGGCTGTTAGTTTGTAGCCCAATTGTCTTCTCTCTCTTCCAACTCAACGCAAATATACTAGAATAATGCGCATGTGTTGCAACGTGATATAAATATTCTAGTACGTTAGCTTGTGATTTACCTGTCAATAATAATGCGATTGTGTAAATAAATGTTCATAAAATCTGACTGTGAATTACCTTATATTTTGATTAGAAGTTTGGTAAGTAAATTAAAGTGGAATTTGTTCAGAAGGTAAGTAAATTAAGGTGACTGATTATCATATACATGGAAGGTTGGACGAAGGGGTGGTGGGAAGAAAGGTGAAATGGGAACCTTACGTTCTTTTTAAGTAGAGATAGCCCGCCTACATCATCTTATTGTACTTGCTCTACTATTGTATGTTGCACTACTGAAAGGATTGACAAGTGGGGTCTAGAGGAGGGTGATTAGACCCTTCACAAGTAAAAGTGGCAGTTTTTAGTTTTTTCAAGTTAAGGTTGAGTTTAGCACATGTTAAAGGGCACACAATACATTTTACACTAGCATAGCAAGAGTATGAGCAGTGGAAAGAGTAAAGCATGCAAGTGCAAGAATGTAAAGGTATGGGATTGGAGTGTGCAAACGCAATGGAGATGCGGAGAATTTTTGGCATGGTTCCGATAGGTGCTGCTATCGTATGTACACGTTGATGGAGACTTCAACCCACGAAGGGTAACGATTGCGCGAGTCCATGGCGGGCTCCACCCATGAAGGGTCCATGAAGAAGAAACCTTGTCTATCCCACCATGGCCATCGCCCATGAAGGACTTGTCTCACTCGGGTAGATCTTCACGAAGTAGGCGATCTCCTTGCCCTTACAAACTTCTTGGTTCAACTCCACATCATGTCGGAGGCTCCCAGGCGACACCTAACCAATCTAGGAGACACCACTCTCCAAAATTAATAGACGGTGTGTTGATGATGAACTCCTTGCTCTTGTGCTTCAAATGATAGTCTCCCCAACACTCAACTCTCTCTCACAGATTTGGATATGGTGGAAGAAGGATTTGAGTGGAAAGCAACTTCGGGAAGGCTAGAAATGAAGGTTCAAATGGTAGGAATGGAAACACTTGATCTCAACACATGAGTAGCTGGTTCTCTCTCGAAAAATGAATGGTGGAAGTGTAGGCACGTTCTGATGGCTCTCCTCAGTGAGGAAGAAGGGGTGGAGGGGTATATATAGCCTCCACACAAAATCTAACCGTTACACACTTTTGACCCATATCGGTGGCACCGATCAGAAAACTCGGTGGCACCAATCTGTGTAAAAATTTGAATGTTAGGAATCTCGGTGGGACCAATGGGAACAAATTGGAGGGACAGATGTGCAAGGGCTTAGGAAATCCTCGTCTCAGTGGCACCGATTGCATCATCTTGGTGGGACCGAAGTGAAGCAATAAGGCAACAGAGAGTTAGTCAAACCATCTCGGTGTGACCAATTGCAATTCTCGGTGGGGCCAAAATAATTGCAATAAGCAACAGAGAGCTGGCTAGGCCATCTCGGTGGGACCGAGATCCATATCGATGGATCCGAATTGTTAGGGTTTTGGCAGTGGCTAAGTCCAGATAAACACGGTGGCTCCAGGTATGAAATATCGGTGGGGCTGAGTTGGAATTTAGGATTTGGACATATTTGGATGGAGAAATTGGCTGAGGATTTTGGAGCAATATCGCTAAGCACTTGAGCAAATAGATCATTAAGCAACACCTCATCCCTTTTTAATAGTATTGGCTTTCCTATGGACTCAATGTGATCTTGGATCACTTAAAAAAAAGTAGAGTCTTGAGCTTTTGCCAATCCTTGTCCTTAGCATTTTGAAGGGTTTCCACATCCTCTTGTCCTTGCCACGCCACTGTTGAACTTATCTGAAATATACTAGATAAAACTATTAGTCCAACAAAAGATATGTTGACATTAATTACCAAAATCACCAAGGGAGCACTTGTGCTTTCAACTACACGTCTCTCTTTCATCATTAATTACTTGCCATGTCATCTATTTTGTCTAGATAAGTGTGATGTTACCACCTATGTTACTCCCACTGTGGGTAGTCTAATTTCCTTTCTCTTTATCTCTATGAAATAAATGTGGCGTGAGATTCAAAGCCCATTAACTTGGACCAACGTGAGCCTAATATAATGGAAATCTATTTTTAGATGAGCCCTTTAGACCAGAAAGGAGGGAGTACCACATTCCACATATATTAGATATCTTTTTTATCAAACTAAAGGCGCTCAGAGGAGCCAAGCTTTCATTCATTCATCTTTAAAGTAGTTTACATTGAGGAGTATGTATTAGATATATCAAATCCATACAAACCATGCAATAGGAGTAGTAACTAGTACTACGCACATAACCTAAGCTGGACCACACTACTCGTCGTCGGAGATGGGTAGGCGGCCGCCTGCTGCAACTTGAGCTCCTCCTACTCCTCCTCCAGTTCAGCGAAGATCTCGTTGATCCCCCCACTCCCGCTGGTAGACGAAGCGGCGGTTGGCCTCCACCTCGGCCTCTGACTAGATGGACTCGAGGATGGCCTGCTGTTCTGCCTTCCCCTCCTCTTGAGTCAACTCCGCCATGGCGTCGGCCATGGCGAAGCATGCAGCCGGTGGCGCTGGCTCCGCCTTGCCCGTGCCGTCATCGTCCTCCTCCAACTTCATTTCGCCCGCGTCGTCTTCCTCCTATTCCGGCTCCGCATCCTTCGTGACTGCGTGATGCTCCGCCTCCACCGCCTCCTCCTCTGGCTCCGGCTAGTCTGGAGGCAGGACGTTTGTGATCTGGGCTTCGCACCGCCTCTAGATCTCTGGAAGCAGCTCAAAGAGCCGCTCCGGCGGGAGCATGGCATATGTCGCTACCTTCGGCCGGGCCATGGCTATCAGGCGACGGCGAGTGGAGAAGAGCCAGCGGGAGGGGAATGATGCTTCTACTATTTGGGTTCTCCGTACGGCTTAAATAAATGCGTTCCATCACGTGTACCCGCGCGTGCACAAATTATACACATACAGGTCTGTTTAGGGTGCATCACGTAACTCACATGCGCGTGCACAAAGGGTGTGTTTGGTAGGGAGTGTGTGTGTGCGCCTCTACTCTTCGAACATGTACTCCACCTTTTGCATCGGGATATAAGTATAATGGTACCTTAGCTTGTAATTTACCTGGCCGTATTAATGTGGCTGTGTAAAGAAAATGCCACTTCCTGCTCGTGATTTGTGTTATATAATTATGAGAAGTTTGCTAACTAGTAAAATAAAGTGGAATTTGTCAATATTATAAGTAAATTAATGTGATTGATTATCATACGGGTAAGGTTGGACGAATGGTGGTAAGAACAAATACTCCACCTAGAGCATGTGTGTGTGTGGTCGTATAGAGAGACCATTCGTGTGAAAGAGAGAAGGAAGAGATAGATATAGAAAGAGAGGGAGGGGGAGAGAGAGAGTGTATGAAATGGAGCCTTCGGCAGGGAAAGTAATTAAGTGTGTCTGGCTTAATCATAGAGAGATGATGTGTATGGCAGAGGCCTCCAACGAGGGGGGTGCGAGAGAGAAGAGGCCTGCAAATAGGGAAGAAAGGTGTGTGCCCGTGAGAGGAGTGGACATCGAGATAACACGTTTGTTCGAGAGACACCGAGGAAGACTACTATTGATGGTGCATATAGGCGGGAATTAAACGAAGGGATAGTCTTATTGGTTTTAGGGATAGAGGGAGGGAGTAAGAGTAAGGGGTAGCCAGAAGGAGATGGTTAGGTGTGAGTGTGTGTTTTAGAGAAGAGACCCATCCAGACGGAAGCCATGTGCACACAAGAACAGGAAGATTCAATGTGGGGTGGGGGCTGGGGGTAATTAACTAGGTATGGAGAGGGATGAGACCTTGAATGTGCATGTGCGAGATGTATACATATATACATGGGGTGTGTGTGCACACCCGCATGATCGAGATAAAAAGAGAGGAGACATAAGTCATAAGATCAACAGGATGGGAGAGATTGATCAATATGACAATATGCATCCATATGAGAGTGGAGGGAAGAAGCCCCGATGATGGAGAATGTGTTTTTTTTGTTTAAGAGAGAGTGGAGTGGGGTGGAGCATGCATATACGGCGAGCAGAGAGAGCCAAACACAATGTGTGTGCAAAAAAGATCGACCTATATATGCATGTAGAGAGAAACAGATATAGTGTGCATGATAGGAAGCAAGAGTGCATCCAGGAAAGAAGGTCGATGGAGAGAAATCGAGAGATAGAGATGCTAGCTAGAGGGATATCGGCTAGTGTGGGTGTTATAGATAAGAGTCGAATGGATTAGAAGGGTGAGTTATGTGTGCGTGAGAGAGAGAGATAGAGAGAGAAACACAGAAATAGAGAGATAGTGATGCTAGGTAGAGGGAGATCGGCTAGTGCATTTGTTAGAGATAATAATCGAGTGGATCAGAAGAGTGAGTTATGTGTGTGTGTGTGTGTGTGAGAGAGAGAGAGAGAGAGAGAGAGAGGGTGCGTGTGAGTGACATACAAACGAATATTAGAGAGAAATGAGACCCTAAGAGATGGAGTTCCTGTTTGTGTGTGAGAGAGAGAGACATTTCACAGGGAGAGTCATAGCTAGAGAGACATAGGGAACATGAGATATCCCTAGGGAGAGAGGGTGTGTGTGAGCGGCATATAGGGGAATGGTGGAGAGAAATGAGACCCTGGGAGACGGAGTTTGTGTTTGAGTGTGAGATATAGATATTGAAGAGGGAGAGTCATATCTATTGAGACATAAGGAGTGCAAGACATCTCTAGAGTGAGAGGGTGTGTGAGAGCGGCATACAGGGGAATAGCAAAGAGAAATGAGACACCGGGAGACGAAGTTTGTGTTTGTGTGTGAGAAAGAGATTTCACAGGTAGAATTATAGATAGAGAGACATAGCAGGGAGCGACATATACTTAGAGAGAGATAGAGTTAAGGTCGAGGGAGAGAGTACTATTAGAGTGTTACAAAGAAAAAAGACTTCTATCAACATACAAGTAGCACAAGACATACCCGAGATATGGTGAAGGCGTATGGGTCTAGATAGATATATAAGGGCGTGAGTGATAGCTATATGAGGCGAAATATCTGGATTAAAGGGGATTCAAATAATTAAATTAGAGATCAGGACATCAATAATATCATAAGAAAATTGGGCTATCAAACATGCAGATTCATTTGAATTTGCGGACATATATAATGTTATTTAGTTTATCAATATTAGTGATCCATAGATTTTTTTAATTAGAGATAATGCATGGCTTATGCAATTCATGTCTAAACGGGACTACACTATATATTGCGTATGTCAAACACATTATACATGTTTGAGAAGTTAAAAAGACCCGCATGAAACACACATTAATTGGAGCTAGTTAGCGAGGAATGCATACATTGGATTTCAACATAAAGTGGTTTCAAATATTTGAATTCAAATTAAGATGGATTCAGCCTTATGAATATGAGATCATGGCATTTGTAAACCATATTTATGTATAAAGGTTGTTGTGCTTTTGAAAGTATATATACGTATGAATGATGTATATAGATTCGTATTCGAATACAAAATGGATCCTGCCAAAAAAAATAATACAAGATGGATTCGAATTGAGTTGGCACGGTAAACGTGCAAGCTTTTTCTCCAAAAATTTGAACGAATCGGCGAAACACGCAGTCCCTGCTCGGCCTTAACCGCCCGAAACTAAATTTTGGGAGATGGAAATTACTGCCTATCACTGACACGCAAAACCTGTTGGCTCGATTTGTATAGGTGTAGATTGGGGCAGGTTTGTAATTTCACTCAAACATGACATAACCGCCTCTCACCCAGATTCATACATGGTGGACACCAAAACACAGTGTCTCCTCGGCCAAAATCGCCTCTCACCCCGATTCATACATGGTGGGTGCCAAAAAAAAAAACTCTCCTTGGCCAATATCTCCCTCGGCAAATATTTGGTGTATGCGAGATTACTGTCCTATCCCCAACCGACCAATATTGCTGTGAGGTCTAAAATTTTAAATGGGGGCTAAGTTTGTAACTTACTCCACATTTGAGACAAGCGCGTCCCAAAGACATGGTTCCCCCTACCTCTCTCCCTCTATTTCCCCATTCATACTCCGTGGATGCCGAAACACCTCTCCATCCCAGCCTCCTCCGTCCGCCACCCCATCCACCACTGTCCTCCTCCACCATGCTGGAGCTGATACCCCGACACCGTCGTCCATTACAAGAGATCAACCTCTCTCATCCACGGCTTCGGACCAGGATCCTTGCATCGTGTCCTCTCACTTCATCCGCGCTGCCGTCCACCTTGCCGGGGCCGCTCCTATGACCGTCTCATCCACCACGCCGAGATATTTCCCCCACTGCCACTGTTTGACCTCCTAGATCTACCTCCACATCACCGACAGCCATCGCTACCTCAACACCCTCAACGTCTCGGCAGATGCTTACATGGCGCCGCACCAGAGGCGGTACTCTTTCGTAACTTCTCAAGTTATTTATCTCAGCAACAAAATAGATCACCACTGCTTTACTGTGATTTCTTATCCATCACTTAAAATCTTACTTCTTAGTTGAAAGCAAACATTGGTTACGAAGTTGCCTTTGCCCGGTTTGCACCTTCAAATCCGCCATGGCACGCTCAACACTATACTCGCAATGCTTATGGTTTTCCCCTTTTATATTCCACATTAGCTAAATGACACTTGACTGAATTTCAATTTGGGGTCAGTCGATTTTTGAGAGTTCACCGGAGGGAAGGAAGGGGCTTGCCGGAGGGCTGCCCCATTATCTATCTTAGGGTTTCGGGTGGGGACGGTGGTTGTGGGGGCGGTCGTCGGGCTATGGTGGGGCCTCATCGGAGGAAAATATTGACGCGGGTGGGAGGAGGGGGGCTACAGGGATGGCCTGGGGCGGCGTAAGACTGGTGGTGGTGGGCGATTCAGGGGAGGGCGGGGGCCGGTGGTTCGGCCGGCGGCCCGTGCGGTGGTCTTTAGGGGAAGAATAAGAGGCGAGGAATGATGCTTATAATCTGTGTTGGTATTTCCCCGAAGAGGAGAGGATGATGCAGCACAGCAGAGGTAAGTATTTCCCTCAGTTATGAAACCAAGGTTATCAATCCAGTAGGAGAACCAAGCTACACTATGTAAACAACACCTGCACGCAAACAACAAATACTTGCAACCCAACGCGTAAGAGGGGTTGTCAATCTCTCAACGGTAATTGTATAGGTTTTGATAAATAGATCTAACAAAAATACAAAATAAAATAAATAATGAAAAATTGCAGCAAGGCATTTTGGATTTAATATATGATAGGAAATAAACCCAGGGGCCATAGTTTTCACTAGAAGCTTCTCTCCAAAAAATAGCATACGGTGGGTAAACAAATTACTGTTGGGCAATTAATAGAAAAGCAAATAATTATGACGATATCCAAGGCAATGATCATGTATATAGGCATCACGTCTAAGATTAGTAGACCGACTCCTTCCTGCATCTACAACTATTACTCCACACATCGACCGCTATCCAGCATGCATCTAGTGTATTAAGTTCATGAAAAAACGGAGTAATGCAATAAGAACAATGAGATGATGTAGACAAGATAAACTCACATATGAATAAACCCCATCTTGTTACCCTTAATAGCAATGATACGTGTGTGTCATGTCTCTTTCTGTCACTGAGATTGAGACCGCAAGATCAAACCCATCACAAAGCACCTCTTCCCATGGCAAGATAAGTTAATCTAGTTGGCCAAACCAAACCAATAAATCGGAGAAGAAATACGAGGCTATAACAATCATGCATAAAAGAGTTCAGCAAAGACTCAAATAATATTCAGGGATACAACTGATCATAAACTCACAATTCACTGGATCCCAACAAACACACCGCAAAAAAGAGTTATATCAAATAGATCTCCAAGAACATCAAGGAGAACATTGTATTGAAGATCGAAAAGAGAGAAGAAGCCATCGCTACGGACCCGTAGGTCTGTGGTAAATGCATTATCGGAGGGGCAACAAGGATGATGAAGAACCCCTCTGTGATCGTTGCCCCCTCCGGCAGAGTGCCGGAAAAGGCCTCTAGATTGGATCTTGTGGTTCTGGAACTTGCGGCGGCGGAAAGAGTATTTCATCGACTTCCCTAGGGTTTTTGGGATTTTAGAGTATTTATAGAGGCGGAGGTAGGTCAAGGGGGTGCCAGTGGGCCCCACTACCCACTAGGGTGCGTCGGAGGCCCCTGGCGTGCCCTGGTGCCGAGTGGGTCCCACGAGCGTCCCCTCGTGCCCTCCAGAAGCTTCCTGGGTGTCTTCCTTCTAGAAAAAAAATCTCCAAAAAGTTTCATGGCATTTGGACTTTGTTTGGTGTTGATATTCTGCGAAGTAAAAAACTAGCAAAAACATCAACTGGCACTGGGCACTATGTCAATAGGTTAGTCCCAAAAAATGATATAAATTTGCTAGTAAATGTATATAAAACATCCAAGATTGATAATATAACAACATGGAACAATAAAAAATTATAGATACGTTGGAGACGTATCAAGGAAGAAGAAGGGTTAGGAGACGTAGGATCTTCATCCAACGGCCTGAAATGGTCAATTGACCCAAATGACGAAAGTCAGGCGACTTGCATGTCGACATTCCCTTTATATTTTGTACCATCATCCTAGGTGCTTCGAGACGTGCTAGAACTGCTCCTCAACCCATCAAGCTAAACAACATGCCACTCATAATTCTAGACTTAGTTGCTCAAATACAAATCTGATATGATGCTGAAATTACGAAAACAGAGAACGTTTAATTGGTCAACTGATGTTCCTACTTTACTTTCAAAAAGCACGTGCACCACATATAGAGAGACAGCAGGGAGTTGCATTCTTTATGGGCTCTGGTTCATCATGTGTGGGTAACAAACATTTTATTATCCAAAATCTGCTTGCTCTTCTTTAGCATGTTCCTCTTCTATTCTTCTTTAATAAGTACTCTCTCCATTCCTAAATATAAGTCTTTGTAGAGATTCCTCCATGGACTACATACAGAGCAAAATTAGTGAGTCTACACTCTAAAATGTATATATATATACATCCGTTTGTGATCCATAGTGGAATCTTTACAAAGATTTATATTTAGGAACAGAGGGAGTATAATAATAGTACAGTATGTTCCTTGTAGTGAAGAGGAGCAGGGACATTTGCAGTGTACATGTCTATTCGGTTGCTTGTCATGGACACTTTCAACTCTTTGTGTTGGTCTGCCATAATATCAAAGAAATACTGGGAGCTGTGTCGCCTTTGAGAGTTAGACTGATAGTAACAGTATTGAGCCTTTAGTAGAAGAGAGCTGGTATCCGAAGGCTTTCTAGCCGTACCGGCAATACTAGCCCATATTTTCCAGCAAGTTCCACTTTCCTGATTTTACTCGTGATGCTTAGGGTTTTCCCATTATATCTACACTATGATCTGCATAGGTGCTTTGTGTCGTACTAGCAGTAGTCCACCCTTTAAGCTAAACAACACACCAATCATAATTCCAAAGCTTAGATGTTCCAGTACAAATGTGATATGATACTGATATTAGTTAACAGACACACATTTAATTGGTCAGCTAATGCTCCCACTTGAGTTTCCAAATGCCTGTGGCCACATAGAGAGAGACATCATGGAATTGCGTTTCTTTGGGTGCTCTGATTCATCATGAGTGGGCAACCAACATCGTATAGAAAGAAACAGAATCTCCGTAATATGCTTCCTCTTCTATTCTTTAACATGTTCCTCTTCTGTTCTTCTTTAATAAGTATAGTATGTTCCTTGTCAGCAAGGCAAGCAGGGACATCTGCAGTCGACAGGTCTATTTGGCCGCTTCTACTAGTTGCTTTCAGCAATTCGAGTTGGTCTGCCATAATATCCAGGAAATGTTGGGAGCTAGCCTGTAGTGCGCCTATAGGTGAATAGAGCTAGCCTATAGGTGATTGATAGGCTTTTGATTAGTAGCGGCAATACAACCCCATATTTTCCAGCCAATTCCACTTCCCCGATTTATTTATGATGCTTATGTTATCCCCCTTATATTGACACTACGATCTGCCTAGTGGCTTTGTGTCGTACTAGCAGCACTCCATCCTTCAAGCTAAACTACATGCCACTCATATTTCCAAAGCTTACATTTAATTGGTCAGCTAATGTTACTACATGAGTTTTGAAATGCATGTGCGCCACATATAGACATGTTGCAATCAACCAATACTATTTCTCTGTGCACTCTCGTTATCATGGTTTGGCAATAAACTTCCTATACAGTATATTATGAACCTATCATCTGCCAACTATCCTTACTTCTGGAGCTCCCAACACGGAGCCTATTTTTTGTGTAGTTGTACCAGATTATATTAATGTATGCACCATATTACAGCACACATGGGCTCTCTCATCAGAATCCAGTGATAGCACACAAGGGTTTACAGGGAGCCCCTATTATATTAATATATCCTCTGCATTACAAAGATAATCTCACTACTATTTATGTTTTCATGCTTCTCAGATATTGTACGTAATCACAATGAATATGAGAATGCACACATCAAGAATATTGCAGAACAGTTCAATGGGTAACAAACATGGCATCAAGGGATTGAGGTCCATTCTAGATGCAATGAAACCCACATGCTCCCGACCTACAGATTCGTATTCAGAATATGATCCTAATGACTATTCTGAGCTCAAGGAGTCAAAGGCAGATGGCCTATCATGTTCACCCAATAAGGTGCATGTTCTAATTTGGCAAGGTTTTATTGGTTACATGTATCTTGCATAAGGTGTCTTGCATTTCTTCTGCTTTGTTGCACCGCCATCCGCTTAGTTTGCTCATCATATATGTGAAGATGCCATGCCCATCCATTATCAATAGCTATTCCATTTGTCGTCATACCATGTTTTTCCATTCAAATGTTGCTCTTGTGTATCAGACATCCAAAAGGAAGAGGGTGATTGCAGAACCTGAAATAGTACAAGCAAAGTCCTTGAAAAATGTGGTGGGACCAGAGAAATCAGATAGCACCCCACATATATTGGCGATAGAACCAACACCACAAAACCTAGGATATTGCAACTATGCTGCTTTGCTCTTGTTAGTACCTGTTGTCGTGTATCGCTGTACTTACATTCATACCTGGTGGATCATGTGACATCATTGTGCATTATCGCTTGCTTATCCACTGTTAGCTCCAAATTATCAGATCTATACTAATGCTTACATTAATGTAGAATAAACCCAATGCTTATGAAGAAGTTTAGCTCTGCATTGTTCTTGTAAGTATCTGTTGTCCTTCATCACTGTACTTATATTGTCAGCTAGTTGTTCATTTACACTTTGCAGCTTATTTTCCCTTGCCCTCAATTTTCTACACATCAGGTCTATATTTACTCTTGCCAAAATGTTGAATAAAACCAATGCTACTGAATAAGTTAAGCTCTGCATTCTCTTGTCAGTGCCTTTTGCCTGTATGCTATACTTACATTTATTGTCTGCAACTTAGCTTAAATAATCTCCATTTGTTCCTATATTATCACATCTATATTTACTCTTAACAAAATGTAGAATAAAGGCAACGCTTATGAAGAAGACTCTGTGGTAAACTTCTTGAATTGCCCCCCATCAATATGGACAAGGGCTTTATAGAGCCGGTCTTCACTACTAACGTAAGTTTGTCCTCCTCGAGCCTTCAAACTTTGTTGTGTATATTTGGATAGCTATGACTACAAATGCTATTTATTTTTGTCGTTTGCATCAAATTGCATGTTCAAAGTTTATTACGAAGAAGTACATAAACATAAGTTTGTCCTTCTCAATTTCAGTTTTTAGTTGTACAACCTAGTTCCTTATTCATACCATGTAAATTAAACTAAACATAGCAAGTTATCTTCTTTAGCACTGCATGTATGCTTGTGTTCTTGATCTGTAATCTAGTGGTGTGGTGAAACTACCAACTCCAGCACAATATCATATCCTGCTATGTGTTAACTATGAACAATGCCATATTATGTTAATGTTATCTAAATCATGTCTCTTTGTTTACTAATATGAAATGGGATAAATTGACAATACACTCACCATTCATGCTTATACGTTGTTTAGCACTACATGTATGCTTGTGTTCTTGATCTATAATCAAGTGGTGTGGTGAAGCTGGCCGCTCCTGTATAATGCCATTTCCTACCGTCTTAACTATGAACAATGCCTATTATGTTAACTAGTGGCTAGAACTTTTACTATTGGTTTTATGCAAATTTTGTTCAAATTAGAAACGTCAGATAAAAATATATTTTTGTACATTGCTAAAAACATGACATACAAAAAGAGACAAAAGGAGTCATATCCCTTGGACTATTACGTGAGTATATTATGAATAATTTGCAAGAAAAGGCAGAATGCACACGGTGCCAATGACAATTGTAATGCAATATATCTATCGAATTGAGGCTGGTCTGATATATTAATAATATCTTATATGATCCTGTACATTTGTAAAAAAGAGAATAACTTGAAATCTGAACTTTATGAAAATCAAGTACGATCAGGAACATATATAGGTGAGTATTCAATTTTGTCATTTGGTAATAAATAGGCCTTTCAAAAAATATTATTGTGTAGTTCATGTAGATAACTTATCTAAGATGAATTCTTTAGACTTTTTGTTCTTTCTTACTCGAGGAATTTGTTGTTATCGTCTTTTAAGATTAACATTGAATTTTTTATTAAAGATTTTATGAGTGAAATTTTATTATATCTGTAATGGAAATATGTATATGACTTTTGTCTGTATTAGATTTTACTGATTTACGCATGATACTCAGAAAACATTATTTATGGTATTTCTATTTGATGTTTGTTTGTGAAGATTTTTTCCTCGTTCTTATAGGGCCAAGGCCAACATAAAAGATATAGACATAAGGGAAAGCAATTATTATTTACTATAGTTAAATAAGCACATAAATAGTGATGTTTATTTTTCTTGCATATTTAACATCTCAGCTATTTATAATTACTTAAATCAACAAAATTAGAGCTTTCTAACTCCAATGTTGAAAAGATATTTTTTAGTGCGAGTACATTTTTTTAATGTTTAATATAACAATTTTTATTTTCATATTTTTGTTCTTAGTCGTTCACTGTACATCTAGTATGTGTGTGCAACATGAATATGCACATGCTTGTGCTATCCATACTCTTGGGGCTCACGTGTGCGGTGTAGCAGATAGTTAAAGAAATATACAGTAGCGTATTATAATTCTACTATACTGCGACCCATGTAAATAAAGAAAGGCAAAGGTTGCCGAATAATCTTGAGTGGATTGCGTGCTATACTTTCTTCCTCCTGCCGTTTCTTCCCTTATCTCCCAAAAATGGACATCTTCAGCCATGGCAAAGATTGATCCAGGAATCCGCCGCGGTGCGTAGCCCAGTCGCCGCTAGTTCCAATCCCACGCCCGGCGTCGACTGCCCTCGATCTCCCCACTAGCTGTTCCCCCAAAATGAAGCCTTCGATCCAGCCACTGGTCATATATTCTGTTCCCAGTCCTTCAATTTCTCAGCGATAAATCTTACAAAGCAACCACTATGGGATACATCAGGTGTGGTTAAATCATTTGATTTTGTGTATGTATTATCTTAAGAATTGGAAACTTGCTTTGAGGGATGCCTTATTTCCCTTTTGGGTCTGTGCAGATGTGCAGTGAGGTGATGTATGTGTGGTGTAGAGATGGGTGGTAGAGGAGTCGTCAAGGAGACTGTTTTAGCCGAATCGATACACCTGTGTTAGCTTATATTGTGTTTTTTTGCCTGAGCTAAATTGTTTGAATTTGTAGTATCTAACCTGTAATATGTGTTCGCCGTCATACCTGTAGAGCAGACCACATTCGTCACCATTTAGGCATATAACGTGGAATCAAGATCCAACCACTCCATGCTTAATGACACCACATAGATTGCCATTGATAGAGTTGATATTGGTATATTACGAAAATAATAATCAAATCTAGCCCTTGCTTGGTCGGCTGTCGACCTGAATCATCATTAATGAAATCATCCAAGTATATTTACATAGAAACATGAAAATCTTGCCACTTTGTGCTCGATCATGCCCAAGGAAGAGATGTTGATGGATCTTTTATTTGCTATTGACAGATGTACATTCAATTATATTATGGTCATGTCAGAGCTATGAGACAGATCAGGGCATGAGTCGTGAGATCCAAACTGCGGATACTTAGTAAACTGAAGGTACACATTCATGATTCATCTAGTTCTTTTTTTAATACTGATTATGCAATGCATAGACCACAGATTGTTTTAGTGCTATTTCAAATTTGCAAACATAGTCATGTGTGTCCACAGAAATACCTGATTCATCTGAAATCCGTATGAAGTTCCTTTTGAAGAAGGTTACATAGAGTAAAATAGAAATATTCTAAGGTCTCTTGACTAAAGGATCTCCTTGTATACAATATTTTTTGCTGAATTATTTTCCTTAGATTCTTCATCTGAAATTAAAACATTAAGTCCATCTCTAGTTGTGACTCTTGATACCGCTACATAGAGTTGGCCATGTGTGAACACCTGCTTTGGTAGATATAGCCCCACATGTTTTAGCGACTGCCCTTGACTCTTATTTATCGTCATTGCAAAACAAACTGATATTGGGTACTGCCTCCTTTTCAACACAAACGGCCATTTTGAGTCACTTGGTGACATAATAATCCTTGGAATATATACCTTGTTTCCAATGTTTGTCCCTGTTATTATCTGAGCTTCTATGAACCATTTGCCTAGTTGTGTTATAGTTAGTCTCGTACCATTGCATAAGCCCTCGCTTTGGTTGATATTTCATAGTAGCATAACCGGCAGTCCAACTTTCAGCCGTATTTCATGGTTTGGTATTCCAGGGCACTTCAAGCTATTTAGGAATTCTGTTGGGTACAAATGGTCTCCATCTTCTGAATTTGACATTGCTTTGCACACTGTATCTGAGCTTCGATAGGTTACCTCTTCACCTTCTATTCTACCCATGATGTAAGAATTTACCTCATCGACCATCTCATTTCTTGGACATAAGATGGCTCTCTCTTCTAAGTATGTTTGGTTCATGTAGTTTGTCCATAGGTTTGGATAGGTGCTATTGATGATAGTTTCTAATTGGTTCTCTCCTTTCTGCAGTAGTAAGTCCTCCGGTATATGTACCCATGCCTCTTCTTCTTTATTTCCAACTAATCCATCTCCAATATTTAGAATCCAGTCCACAAAATCTGCGGTCTTCTTTTGTTCTTCTGGGATATCTGTTAGTGCAGAAACGCGCATGTTCTGAGTGAGCTGGAATTCCACAAAGTGGTTCCATAAGTAGGAACGTTTTAAGGATGCATCTACAACATGAGATCTTCGCCCTTTCGGTATTACTGGCAGGATTTGTCTGAAGTCACCTCCCATCACTACCGTCATCCCTCCAAATGGTTTATCTGCACTACTTTCATTTGTGAACCTTAGGATGTCTCTCAAGCTCTTGTCCAATGCTTCGAAGCAATGTTTGTTCGCCATAGGTGCTTCATCCCATATAATTAAGGATGTTTTCTTTAGCAGGTCTGCAAGATAGGATCCGTGCTTGATGTCACATGTGGACTCATTATTGATGTTGAGTGGGATGCGAAATCTTGAATGTGCAGTTCTTCCCCCAGGTATAAGAAGTGCTGCTATTGCACTGGATGCTACTGCTAAAACTATTTTTCCTTCAGATCATAGTGATGTCATGATTGCCTTCCACAGAAATGTTTTTCCTGTTAGACCATATCCATTAACAAATATCAGTTTGCCTAGTTTGCTATTTACAGATTGTAGTATTGCATCAAAAGCTTGTTTCTGTTCTAGATTTAACTTTGCAAGTAGTGCCACTTTCTCTATTTGTAGAGACTGTCTGTCATAGTTAAGCTCTTCACTTACCAACCTATTTTGTAGACCTTGTAGTGAGTTGCTATCTGGTAATGGAATTCCTTCATAATCTTTTAGTGACTTTCCACCTCTCCTTAGCAACATCTATATCTCTATAAGTGTGAGATTTTTTATTTGTTCAGGATTAAGCTGAAGTTCATCGAAGTTCAAGATTTTCCTCTGACGTCGCTGTATGTCCTCTGAGAGTAATTCCCATGTAGATTCCCATAGTTTCCCTGGATCTGTGACCTCACAAAAAATGAGTATTGTGCAGAAAAGTTGTCGCATTTGTTGTGCAGAAGCCCAATGTGATGCTTCCTTAATACAATCATCCCACTCTTGGTCATCATTGAGTAATCCAAGGGCATAACATGCTGATTTATAGGTTGGGTGTACAATACCATTTACTTTTTTGATGTCCTCATATGATTTACAACCTTTGACAGTATTTAGCAGAATCCTCAGGTAATATTTCTCACCACTTGCTGGATGGGCATAGTAGATCCTCCCAATAGACTGTTTCCCGCCTTTCCTTGGTTTCCATCTTTTCTCCTTTGCATGCCACGTCCACTTAGTGGGGAATTCTGCATATGTCAGATTACGGGCCTCCTCATACAATTGATTAGCGGCCATCCATTCGGTGAAAATTGTTTCCTCTATGCCAGGTCTATGTACAATTTTCTCGATATCAGTTGAGTCTGGGAACACGACCATTTGCTCATCTTGAAGGTGGAATTGCAGTCTCTGTACAGAAGGCTACCAGTGCTGAAGTTCAAATCCAAAGATACGCCAAGAGGCTTCACCTGCGGATAGGCATCATGCATCAAGGTACATTTGTATCTCGTCATAGTTATTTCCTGCACCCAAAATTACAATTGTTCTATCCTCTCCTTTGTGGATGTACTTGAACAAATACTTTATGGATCTTGATTTATTACACCATTCCATGTTTATATGGGCCTGGTACTTGACTATTAGGTCCCTGTTGTATGGAACAACATACCTGCTATCTAGCTGTACTCCACTTTTTTCTACTGTCCTGGCATTATTTCTTCTTCTGTATATTGGGAATCCTTCTTCATCGATGCTTGTTTCCTCACAGAACATCTTAGGGAAATGTTTTGAGCACTTGCCATTGATCATGCATGGTGACTTGTAGCATGCCTGGCCACATGGTTCATGCATCATGAAATTTTCAACTGCCATGTAACCTTCTGGATCAACATCCTTGTCTGGCACCTCTGCTGATATGATCTGGTCAATATTTTGGGGGCTAGGATCCCTGTCATCTAGATCCAAAAATAATAGTATATGTGCATGAGGTAGACCTCTTTTCTAGAACTCGATGGTGTAGACAACTGCAACAAAACATTATAATTTCATTTGTCATGTTTTAAGATTGCGTAGTAATTTATAGAGGTATATGAAGATAAGGTACATAACAAACTTAGTTGTGATGATATGTATGAATTGGCCGAAACTTTGTTGACTTACTTGCTATTGCTTTTCCAAACTGCTTCTTTTTGTATATGTCTTCTATTAGTTCATTCAGCTTTATAAGGAATACTCTATTGACAATGTCTGGACGATCTTCTGGTTTTTGTCCTGGTATGAAGTCCAACATGGTCTGTGTTTCTGTCCACTTTGGGTTGCATGTGAAAGTGATAAACAGATCTGGATATCCAGCCCACCGACATTTGGCCATTGCATCCTGGTAGTACTACTGTTTATTCCTCGGACTTCCATTATATGATGAAGGTAGTATAATTCTTTTACCTACTTGACCAGTTCTGGTATCACCATTATCAATTGCGCCTTGCAGACCGCTATATAGCTCTGTTCTAAGCGTCCCTTGATGCATCATGTACCAATTTAGCCTCCATTGCTCAATGCATGTTGCTGCGTCTACGATGAACTGAAGGAACAATTTTCCACTCGTTTGCAAGACTACTGACTGGTTCAGTCGCTGCTGTATGCGATATGCATAATACTCCATCATGGTAACATACTTTCTCTTTCCTTCGGCACCTTTTGTTTTTTCTAATTTTATTTCTTGTCTGAATCCATCTTCTCCGTATGGGAATAACAACGGGTATTGCATAGACATAAAGCTTGGATGTAGTTCCGAAATTCGTTGGAGTTGTTTGTCTTTGTTTTCTACTATTATATCACGTTCAACATTTTCTCCTGTCTGTTCCCCAACAGTGAGTGCAGCTATTTCAGATGCAGTTGGTAGGTTGTATTGTCTTCCATCACTGGATCTTGTACCAATTAATCGCAACCTAACATTTTCGAGATCCGACTCTCGGTATCTATCCCTTGCCATACAGAATGATTTCACTAACTCATTGTGATCATCAAGCATCTGCAATAATCCAGACACAATGCCTTCATCAAGTTGTGTTTTCCTTTCCTTTGAGGTTGAAGCCTGCATTCTGTTTCTGACCTCATTTTCTGTATCATAAATGTACAATTGAGCAAACATTGGCCTGAGAGCATTATCTCCATTATCTTTAGGTAGCAACGTGCCAATTTGATGATAGTTTTGGCCATTCAAGCGAAAAACATATGGTGCACCACCTTTTTTGTTTATCTCATAGTCGACCTGGCCACCCATCAAAGTAAATGCAAACATTAAATTATAGTTCCTGATATTGTCTCTGTAATTTGATGATTCTCCCTTTTCATTAGATGTTAGTAGCTGTTGAAGGTATGCTAGATGTTTTTTTAATGGTGGCAGTTTGACTTTGCCTTCCTTGCAACAAAGTCCAAATGTTGGTCTTGACTTGTTTGTGTTATGCTTGCTTCTCTCTTGATGCCACATTATAGCATTGCAGAATGGACATATGCATGTTGGTTTTCCAAAATTTGAAACCTCACTTGGAGAGCTCTGAGATTTACCTCCTTTTTTCATCACTTGTAACTTCTTTCTATTTGCTCGATGCAACTTACTTATCTCCTTTCTTCTAATCAAATCGGTATCTGCTAAGCCTCTAGCAAAATTTGATGCTTCTAAAGCATGTTCGCCAGCTGTTGTACTCAAAGCAAACTTAGTTTCACAATTTTGTTTTCTTTGAACCAACCTCGCACGCTTGTTGCTCTGATTTCCATGGACTATCTGTTTCCTCTTTCTTGGTTTTTGTTTATTTGGACCCGGTGAAATCCTGTAACAAATATATTTGGCAGTTGTTAGTCCATTATATCAAGCATGGGCTAACGACCATGATTATGTCGTTAAAGGGGGCACCTTTCTTGCTCTTTGTTTATTGTAGCATGATCATTGGGTATTTCCTGAAAATAAAAGGAGTTAAACTTGATCTGCATAGCACACTAAAAGGAATTTGAAGAGATAGTAAATATGTGATTACCATTTTACTCTCCTGGCAAGCTACAACGGCAGTGGATGTATATACGCATGTGAATAGCCTGTAATATATTTATTTCATGATCAGTTATTTTTATAGGTACATGTATTGAGCTATTTTCTTGTTTATTAATAAGTAATAATGTATAATGCAAGCTAGTACCTTTCATTCTGATGGTGTAGGCTGTCTTGTTGGACATGAATATCCGACTTGTTACCGATCATGCTTAATAACTTTTGACGCTTGCTTTCTTTTGTTTGGTTTGGAGATTGACTTTGCTTTATCCTAGCTTGTCTGTGTTCATTTTTTCATATATTATTTGCATTATAATGTAATGCTTTTTCATTTGTTAGTTAGACTATAGATGTGCTAGAGGCAATAAATTGTGTCATAACATACCGGTTGTTCCCTTCCACTCTAATTTGCTAAAAAAATTATTCGGATAGTCACGTCAATATATTCAAGGGTGCATGGAACATTGTTATAAGAATAGGATAGAAGTGTTGTAGTAAAGTTTGTACCTTGTTTTCGTCAGGTAATTTGTCTTTTTTGCCCAAGATGATATCCCTGCAAATGGTATGTACTCTTATTAGAAATAGTTTAAATATAAACTCAAATTGGTTTTGCTGCAAGGCACTATCTGAACCCTTTACTTCAAATATGGGAAGGAAATAGCTCGCATATTGCTAAAAATCATATGTTGAACACCATTATCTGCAATAGACATGGTCACCATTATCTATTCTACCTTCTAGCGTTTTTATCCCCCTTTTGGATCACAGGCACATGATTATTCGACATGGTGGCCGAGGCTAGTGCTTATGGGTTTGTCAATTTCAGATCGACCCTCTGAAACAACAGATGACTTCTGTGTCTTCTTCGCACCTAGTGAAGGTTTTAGTAAAATCATAGAAATTAATATTTAATAGAAACAGCATCATCGAGAGTAAGCATGAAGTAATATGTTAAAAAGCCGATCATACCTCTTTTTTCTCTTTATTCCGTGTCTTTGGAAGCTCTGGATCGTTTGAAGACGCGGAAGCTCCGGATCGTTTATGTGTAAATCGTTTATATGCATGCCCTTATATAAAGGAAGTTGTGTTCGAGTTGGACTCTACAGGTCTTGTTTATTCTGGACTGTATTAAATAATATAATACCAAGCCGTGTCCCATGGTCATGTTTAAGTCTCTGAGTCCAACACGTGAACTGCTATAATAGAAACAGCCTGCTCGTTCCTTTTTAGATATATTCTGGTGGCACGCGATTATATTATTTTTCTAGTTTGATTAGTCGGCCGCACAAAATGCAGTTGCTTATTTTGGTAATATTTTTTAATATGTTAATTTGTCCGTGTGTCATTGTTTTTTTTCATGTTACTACCTTTTGTTTTTTGGGGGAAAATGTTACTACCTTTTGTTAGATCAAAATATCTATAATTAGTCATGCTTCTGTCGACGATGGTGTCTCTCCGATGGGAAAATGTTATATATGCCTTTTTTAAATAAAAGTATTCATGTTTGACTATTTGTCATGATTGTAAACATTCATGTGAAGAAACTTTCGGAAAGATGAAATCAGTGGTATGAAAAAGCAAACTTTTAGTAGTAAACTTGTCTTCACACATAGTCAAAAGGGTAATGCAAGTAGAAAATATTGGGAAAGTGGCATGTGTCTTTATTGTTTGGCCACTCTTGGGGTTGCAAAAATGGGTCTAACTGTAGGAATTTATGCTAAAATAAGTTGGGTGCATTACAAATCGAGTAGGCAGCGGTCTCATCCTGCCTCGCACACATCATCTTGTTGTGTCGCCATCGCCTTTGTAGGTAGCCATTTTTGCACCGGACAGCAAAACCTGACATTGCCCTTCCTCTTCTTTACACTACCCCATCATTGAGTACAACAATATATAGTGGTTACCAATTTCATACATGAGTTCAGTAAGAAACTATTCCAACTAAAATTAATTAATGGTTGATAACTATCTCAACTTGATTCATGCATGGCCAGGGAGTATATGCATGAATATTCAGTTATATAACATGATAGAAAAAATATGAAAATTTTACATAGTCATCAAGTACTAAAGATCTATAGTTCGTATTCTAACAATCGAATTCTAAATATTACAAATTATTTCTTCCTGCCCCGTCGTGATCTGCAAGGTTGCTGTTCATCATCAAGGCATTGTGCATGCTTTCGCGCTTTTTTTTGGGCGTTGAATTGCTCTTCCGAGTCTTCATCGTCCTCAAGAACAACAACTTGTCTCTTAATTCTTGTACTCCTTCTTGTCACTTTGTATTCTTCTTCTTCTTCATCACCACTGTCTTCGTGTATATCATCTTCAATATTTTCTTTTGGTTCCTTTTTAATGATGACACCTTTTGGAAATTTCGTCAAGTTACCCTAGATATAATAAGAGAGTTAGTCCAATTTGTTTGTCTTGAAATATTATTTTTTGAATGAGGAACTCCATATATTTTTTGAATACCTCATCATATTTTGGAGTATCAAGTGACATAGTTCTCTGCTCGTCAGAATCTTCATAGCATTTCAACTTTCTCCTACTTATGCTTTTATTTTTGCATATTTCATCATTGTTTTTATCATGTATTTGAACAGATTGACTCTCTTCATCTGCCCCAGGTTTAATGACACCATCATTTGAAAAATTCTTCGGCTTACTCTACAAAAGCATCAGAAGATCAGGTCAGTTCCATTGTGTCTAAAATATAGTATATTATGAAATAGATGATGCATAAGGGAGTGTAATCTAGAGATAATTAGGAATGTTGTTATTTTTCATTTTGTTTCAATTTTTGACGCAAATATTAACTTTGAGAAATATAATGGAATGCAGGAAAATCAGTAAATATCATACCGTTTCATTGTTGTCACTCTTCATAGATGAACTACCGGTGTCTAGAAAGAATAGTCTTGAGACTGTGTAGTCTGGTCTACAACTGGTGAAATTGTAGTCTGTCAATCTAAACTAAAAAATTACAGTCTGACCACAAATCTCTTGGATTGGTTTTGGAAGCTTGTCACTTTCATTACAAATTGATGCAACCATGTTTTCTGCCGACTCATGAATTAATTGTGAGCTTCTTTTTCAAAAAGTACGCAAGATGCAGATGCTGTCGAATCACTGATTTGAAGCTTAATCTTATATCTACAAAATATGTAACAAATTTATTTAAAAAATATTCTATTAAAACTATTAAGATAGAGATCTGTTAAACTCTTTACCGTGGTTTGGGTTGAGCTTTCCTATTGCATTTGGTACAATAGTAGTAATCAATTCTCTTTTCAAGTAGCTTCTTGCAATTATCTTCGCTGCATGATATGTAGTACCAACCATATCTTGTATAAACATCATTAATTACTGCTTCCACAGTAAATATCCTTCCCTGTAGAGTAAATATAAATATATCTATGCTTATGAGTGGGAAAAAACAATTCATTATTATCGCTGGATTACGAACCTGATTTGATGAGTCTAACAGAATGCCATTTAACTCTTCTAAAGTTTTTCTATTGTAGCGCATTTGCTCTTCCAGTGTCCCTTTTAGATGGTTCTCCTCAACATGTAGTTCTTTGATAATTTTTTACTTGGAACAAATGCTATTTGGAGACAAAGTTATGAGCCAGGGTAGGTAGTACTCACATTGACATTAAAAGGGCAATGTTTGTAGGAATTTTGCTTACCTATTTTGTACATCCATAGTCTCAGGAATATCTAAATTTATAAAAACTTGAATTGCACTATTTGATGATAGAGAATATCCTGCATAGTGGTTCAAATAATAATTTTCCTATGTAAAACCAAGCAGAGAGATAATAAAATAAGTGATTAAAATTTGAAAGAAGACATACTGCCAAATTTCCTCACTGTTGTTGATGTAATTATAATGACATTCCCTATTGACTTCACATCAATTAGATCAGCTTTGTCACCCCATAATCTAACTTTCACTTCCTGGTCTCTGTCAACAAAGAGTAAAACAATTGTGAAGACATGACATGAGCACCTTGGCTGCAAATAAGATGTATTTTTTGGCTTACTCGATTAGAAGGAAAATATCACAGATTCTAGAGACCCCAAGATATGTTTTAGTTTCTTCAATTTGTCCTATGTGTGTTGCAACTCCAATAACATCTGTTAGCACATGAATTTAGATGGCATTCTATACATGACATGAAAAAATATGGCATACTGTATCTAAAAAGTTCAATGATATCATACCTGAGAGAAAAGTGTCAATGCTTACTCTTTGGTAGAGTACCTCCATCCTTGAAAAGTTGAAACCATACTTTGGAATGTCTTCATTATCTTCAATTTCCTCTATATTTGTTGTGGGCAAGAAGTTGATCATCATATCATTTTGTACAGGTCGAAATTTTGCTGCTGCTGGAATGACTCTCACATTTTTAATGATGTACACATTGCCTTCTTGAATAAATGACCTTAACTTTTCGATATATGCCTTATTGATAACTCCATGCAACATTGTCCCCTTCAATTGTATTTGTAATTAGCATGTAGATTGAAGCTAAATTATCAAAATAATTCAAGAAAGGATGCAATTTCTATGAGAGAACCATAATACCTCTTCATCAATAAGGACCATGTCTAGACTAAGTATTTCACCATTACTGATCAATATGGAATCCCATAGTCTTGATACTCTTGCCTTGATTGTTATTTTCTTTCCTCTACTGGTAGTATTGACCTGACAAAAGGTTTTGTATGCCATGGAAGACTTCGTCATTGAACTTCAAAATCAAAAAGATAGTTAGGAATACGTATGATGATGCTTATGAGATTGTTACTTTTACAGGGGAGCTATTTTTCCAAACCTCGTGTACGTGGGATAGGGGACTCCAAGTGGTGAAATACTCGTGGGATAGGAGAGCACGTCGTCTCGCCTCCTCATGTTTCATCCAACGGCTATACACGCATTATATATTAATCGGACGGACAATTTTCTTTAATTTCACGGTTTAACGTGGTGTCTCGTATGGTGCCTCCAATTAATAGATATATAAGATGCTATTTTAAACCGTGGCTCTTTATTTCCAACCAAGAAATGGGACGAATTGACAACAGTGATGCTTATACATGCAAAACCTGTTATCTGTCTACTTGTTTCTCTTTCAGGGTGACATCACTGATGCTAGGAAGAACTGCCACAATGATAGTGAGACGAACCCATTGCTTATCCCTGCAGAGAAGAAGGCAACACATCTTGAGGATAGTGATACGGCCCCAAAGTCATGTCTTGATGTAGTGCTGAAGTTACTCACTAATAGCAGTGACACAAGCTCGATGAAGTCGCCACCTGAATCTGTTCGACTTCTTCAGTCTCAAATTCAAGCAGAAAGACATGCTTCAGCTCAAATCCGACTAGAACTCCAATCTCTATGCAAGATTAACCATAAGTACAGGATGTCTATTGATGCTATGCAGCTTGAGTTGGTAGATATAAGCGTCAAACAAGCGCAGTCTCATCAGATTGCTCAGCTACTTGCACTGCAGCTCCTGGGCAGGGATAACATTTCTTTAACTATGTTGAAGTGCTGTCGGTTCTGTCTATTATTTTGTCGGTGTGTTTACTTGCATTGGTGGTGACCTTTGATGCCCAGTGTATGTAATCTGCTGTCTGGTTGCCCTTTATTATCACCGGCAGCGAACTTTGATGCCTAGTGGATGTAATATGATGTAATTTCTCTGTTGTATAGTCTAAGTTTATTCTTCGCCAGATGCTGTAATTTATTTACTGTATGTGCTATCGTCGCTCTGTGAAAAGGTTGTAAGCTTCGATCGGAGCGCAATGGGCCAATACGTTAGGTTTATATTAAAAAATTACGGTACTAAAACTGCCCTGCTCGCGAATCGCTATAAATGGGCCAGAACGTGGGCCTGCAATCATCTTGGGCCACTAGCAGGCCTAGACTTAACCTATCCCACTATTAGTTTTGGGCCTTTAAAAGGCCGATAAACCACTTGCCTTAGTTAGGCCAGAAAATAAAATGGGCTTTTAAAAGGCTGAGAAGTAGACTGGGCCTGAAATGTGCCAAACAAATCACATGCCGACAGGCTGAAATATTCATCGGCCTATGATTGGCCCAATGATATGACAGGCCATTAACAGGCCGAAATGTAGTTGGGCCTTCGTTAGCCCAATCACATGACGGGCTGGAAGCAGGCCGGATGCATAGCGAGCCTAATTTAGCGGGCAAAAATTAGGCCCAACACTCTCAAGGGCCTTTAACGGGCCGTTAGGCAGGTTGGGTTAAAATGTATCCACGAAGACTACAGGCCGTTGAGAGGCTGAAAGTCACTATGGACCAGAATTAGGCCCAGATGTAGCTCGGGCCGTTAAATGGCCGAAAGTGAAACCGGGCCGACAACAACCCATATGTACATAGGGCCGCTAACAGGCCAAAACTAATATCGAGCCGAACTGTTAAACGGGCCATTATGAGGCTAAAGAGCAAATTGGGCCCTCAATGGGTCCAAAGGCACAGTAGCTGTTAACATGCCGTATCTATTATGGGCCGTAATTTGGCCCAAAATATGACAGGCAGTTAACGGACTGGATCAGATATGGGCTGTAATTTGTCCCAAACTATTGTAGGCTGTTAACGGGCCGGATATGATATGGAGCATAAATTGGACCATAATATGGTAGGCTTTTAATGGGACGTATCTGATATGGGCCATAATTTGGCCCAGAAAATGGTAGTTGTTAATGTGCCGGCCCATTAGTATCCGACGAAATCTTGTGGGCCTTTTACTGGGCCGGCTTTTTGATAACCCACAAGTAAAGGGGATCGTTTGTAGCCTTTTTCGATCAATAAGAGTGTCAAACCCAACGAGGAGCTAAAGGTAGAACAAATATTCCCTCAAGTTCTATCGACCACCAATACAACTCTACGCACACTTTAAAGTTTGCTTTACCTAGAACAAGTATGAAACTATTTTGTAGGTATGATGGTAGAACTACTTTGCAAGAATAAAACCAGAGGTACTTTGCAAGAATAAAACTATGAATAAATTGCAAGATAATAAAAGTTAGTTGTTTAGTAGAAAGGTTTTTGTCACACAAGAAAGTTATTTGTCCCTAGGTGATCGATAACTAGACTGGTAATCATTAGTGCAATTTTATATGAGGGAGAGGCATGAGCTAACATACTTTCCGTACTTGGATCATATGCATTTATGATTGGAACTCTAGCAAGCATTCGCAACTACCAAGATCATTAAGGTAAAACCCAATCATAGCATTAAGTATCAAGTCCTCTTTATCCCATACACAACAACCCCCTTACTCGAGTGTAAGCTTCTATCACTCTAGCCACCCACCATAAGCGAATCATGAACGTATTGCAACACCCTACAGCGGGGATCCCTCATGTTTGCACGACACGGAGGGCACCGTAGGACAACACCAAAAAAAATATACAACTCAAACCAATCATGATCATCCATCAACCCATAGGACAAAACAGATCTACTCAAACATCATAGGATAACCACATATCATTGGATAATAATATATAGTGTTGAGCACCATGTTTAAGTAGAGAATTGCAGCGGGAATAGAGAGGTTACATGTAACATCCCAATTTTCTAATTTGGATGTTAATAGATCATTCATATGCATCTCATATTTTTCCATGCATTATTTGTGTTTCTGAAATATTCTTTTCATTATGCAACTAAAGGCAATTTATTGGAGTGGAGATAACATGACTTCTCCCCTATTTAAAAAAAATGTTCATAATGTCCAGAATATTATTTCCAGTTCATCTGATATGTTCTGGTATTTTTCATAATCTACAAAATATTTTATTTTAGTATTTTATTGCTGTTTGAGTGGCCTATTGCATAAAAATGAATTTCCAAAACTGCATTATAGGTGGAACTAGTGTTCCTGTAGTTTATACTAGTAGTATTATTTTACTGTGTGTTTATTGAACTTTTAGGATTTATTCTGGTGTTTTTATTTTAGTTTTGTTTTACTAGTTATTTTATTTGTGTAGCTTTTGTTTAAAAAAAAGCCAGTGGCCCAGCCAACCAGTCAGCCAGCCGCCGCGGCCCAGCTCCGCACCCCGCGGCCCACCCAAAACCCGCCGTCGCCTCCAGCCACTGACCGTGGACCCCGCACCCACTTCTTCCACCTCCGACCGGACTGGAGTGCATCGCGCGCACACCAGAGGCGAGCCCGAGTCGAACTCGAGCGCTGGTCCACCCTGTGCACACCCAAGGCATCTAGGGCGAGCCCATGCCCTCGAAGAACCCCCGCATCCCCTCCTCGATCTTCCCTGTTGCCGCACACGTGAGCTAGGGCGAAACCAATCTCGCGAGAAGCTCCGCCGACCGCCTCCATTCGCCGGTTGTTTTCGTCGCCGTAAGATCACCCCCGGCCGCGCCACTTGTTTCCCTTGAACCCCCTCTCGATTGCGCGCTTGTTTGACACCTTGGGGTGACCCCCAGAGTACCAGGAGGAGCCACCCGATGCTGAGCAGAAGCACCAGAGCACGCCGGAGTTCACTTCCTCACAGCAACCAGTAGAGGACGCCCCCGTCGCCGTTGTCACCGCCACCGTCCCCGCCGTTCGACGCCGCATCCGCCCATCCCCTCAACTTCGCCGGAAACTCGCCGGGGAGCCGCCGCCGCCGCCCGAACCGCCGCCGCCGTCCTCTGTCTTCGGGTGAGCACACACGCGCACAGAGAAGGCTTCGGCCAATCAGCCATTGCCATGTGGCAGTTGCTATAGGAGCTGCTACAGGAAACAACCCAGGAGTTTTCTGTTGTTTTGTTTTTCAGATTTTCCTCCAAAATTCTTTTAGCTATATCTTTTATTCTATATGTCCAATTTAGGTAATTCATTTTCCTATGCACTCACAATGACCAGGAGAATTTCACAGAACCAAAATTTCACGTGTTTACACTTTTCAAATTTGAATTTGTTTGAATTTGAATCAAACCTTCCGGAGGCCATAACTTTCAAACCGTTTAACGAAACTGAGTGTTTCTTTTTGCGTTGTGTTTCTGGTGCATTGTAGTTGATTGTACAGGCTTTTGTGCTACTGTTGGTGAATTTTAAAATGATTTTCCTGCTGTTGGTTTTATTTTGGTTTTATTAGAGTTTCGGTGATTGATTTGTTGATTGTGTGAAACGTGTAGATTGTCCGGAGTGCGGCGCAAACTATTGTCAGGAGTGTGACTTTTTGAACCAGAACCAAGGCAAGTTACATGTTGATCATCCTTTACCTATTGTTTTCTATGCATTTATTTTATATCACACTATGAATATATGCATGTATAGGAATACTATATTATTTTGTTATATTGTTGAGTTATCTCCCGTCAATGCAGATCGTGGTAGTCATAGTTTTGCTATACTTGTAGACAGGGTTGGTTCGTGTATACATTGAGTTTATGTGAGGATTATAAATATAATCAAATTGAGTAGTAATTAAGGACTTAATTCACCTCTGGGCGGAATTGGTATTGATGGGTGGTTTCAAGAACATCATGGTTTATACCCTCTGAATGTAAGTGGACGGCCGCCCAGGCTCAAAAAGATCAAACAGACTTAGTGACTAGTAGCTTCCATGCGCAACCACTAGCTAAATGGGCTCTGGCTTAGTTGAGTAGGTTGTGGGATCCTCGCCCAGGTAAGCTAGCAGATGTAGATATGAGTAGGTGTACCGGCTGCTGGTGGGTGGAGGTGACTACTGCTGAAAGACTTCGTCTCAATCTTCGGGTTGAGTCTAGTGGGTAAAGTGTGCAAAACTCTGCAGAGTATTAAAACTAATCATGATTAGCCGTGTCCCCGGTTATGGACAAATTTGAGCCACTATGCCATTACAGTTGTTGGATGATCTTGACAGATGTGACACTTAATAATATTTGTGGGAAAACTTAATAAAGGGTAGGTTGGAGTTGATTTTGCCAACTCAACCTTGTGTGTATAATTGTAGTAATAAAAGCACTAAATAAAAATTTGACTATTAGGTAGTTATGAGGACAAAATTAGCTTTCTGCAAAATAAACCCTCAAGCCTTCCTTTTGTTGTACTATGTATATGCATGTAGGTCTGCATTATTATTACTCCTGTGTAACTTGCCAATACTTTCAAAGTATTGACCTATATGGCTGCAATGTCTCATGTTGCAGGATATTCAGACGAAGAGTAAGGTACCGTTAGGGTCGCGAGTCTACACTCAGCATCGCTAGTGGGCTATGATGGGACTCATCGTTATTTTCTGCTACTTTTCCGCTGTTTGATTGAATAAAGCTAGCCAAGTGCTATGCAGATTGTTTTATTTTATACATTCTGGATCATACGTTGTAATAAATGATGCACTTGCTATTCTGGTATTCATCTATATTGTGTGTGCTAGTGAGTTCGATCCAGGAACTAGCACGGTAAGCACAGAGACTCAAACCCTTCGAGGTTTGGTCGTTACATTACACCGCTGCAGGGGGAAAAAGTTGGTGTTGACGGTAGCAAGGTTGTTGATGTAGATCGCCGTCACGATCCTTGCCGCGGCGGCACTCCAGCGCAACCGGGGGAGAGGGGGAGAGAACCCCCTCCTCCTTCTTCTTCCTTGGCCTCCCCCTAGATGGGAGGAGGGTTTCCCCTCTGGTCCATGGCCTCCATGGCGGCGGAGGGGCGAGAGCCCCTCCTAGATTGGATATATCTCTCTGTTCTCTTCTGTTTCGCGTTCCTGTTTTCTGGCCCTTCACCATTTCTTAAATTCCCGGAGATCCGTAACTCCGATTGGGCTGAAATTTTGAGGGGATTTTTATCCATAAATTATCTTTCTTGCGGCGAAAGAAGGGCAGCAACCGCCTTACGAGGTGCCCACTACCCATCAGGGCGCGCCAGGGGGTGCCTGGCGCGCCCTGGTGCCTAGTGGGCCCCTCGAGCACCGTCTTGCGTTGATTCTTCTTCCAAAAATTCACATATATTCCAAAAAAATCTCCCTAAAGTTTTATCGTGTTTGGAGTTCATTTGATATGGATATTTTGCGAAACAAAAAACATGCAACAAACAGGAACTGGCACTGGGGACTGGATCAATATGTTAGTCCAATAAATCATATAAATTGTTGCCAAAAGTATGTGAAAGTTGTATAATATTGGCATGGAACAATAAAAAATTATACATACGACACAGACGTATCAGCATCCTCAAGCTTAATTCATGCTCGTCCTCGAGTTGGTAAATGATAAAAAAGATAATTTTTGATGTGGAATGCTACCTAGCATAATCTTGATCATATAATCTAATCATGGCATGAATATTAAAACACGAGTGATTCAAAGAAATAGTCTATAATTTGACATAAAGACATCAATACTTAGGCATCCCAACAAACAATCATGTCTTTTAAAATATCAATGCTAAAGAACGCTATCCCTACAAAATCATATAGTCTTCTTATGCTCCATCTTCTTAACACAAAGTATTTATCATGCACAACCCCGATGACAAGCTGAGCAATTGGTTCATACTTTTTAACGCGCTTTAGCTTTTTCAACCCCCATGCAATATATGAGCGCAAGCCATGGACATAGCACTATGGGTGGAATAGAGTATGATTATAGGGGTAAACATAGAGAAGACAAAAAAAATAAGAAAGTCTCACATCAACGCGGCTAATCAACGGGCTATGGAGATGCCCATCAGTTGATATCAATGCGAGGAGTAGGGATTGTCATGCAACGGATGCACTAAGAGCTATAAGTGTATGAAAACGCAACACGAAAACTAAGTGGGTGTGCATCCAACTTGCTTGCTCGTGAAAACCTCGGGCATTTGAGGAAGCCCATCATCGGAATATACAAGCCAAGTTCTATAATGAAAAATTTCCACTAGTATATGAAAGTGATTACATAGGAGACTGTCTACATGAAAAACATGGTGCTACTTTGAAGCACAAGTGTGGTAAAGGATAGTAACATTGCCCCTTCTCTCTTTTTCTCTCATTTTTTTCTTTTTTTCTTTTTTTCTTGGGCTCTTTTTGGCCTCACTTTTTTCCTTATTTTTTCTTTTTTTTTTCATTTTGTCCGGAGTCTCATCCCGACTTGTGGGGGAATCATAGTCTCCATGATCCTTTCCTCACTGGGGCATGCTCTAATAGTGAATAATGATGATCATCACACTTCTACTTACATACAACTCAATATTACAACTCGATACCTAGAACAAAGTATGACTCTATATGAATGCCTCTGGCAGTGTACCAGGAGGTGCAATCATCTAGCGTAGCAAGGATATAAAAAAATGGACAAGCCATGGAAATATCATGCTAGCTATCTTACGATCAGCAAAGCAATATGACAATGAATGCTCAAGTCATAAAACCGGGACGGTGGAAGTTGCATGGCAATATATCTCGAAATGGCTATGGAAATGCAATAATAGGTAGGTATGGTGGCTATTTTGAGGAAGATATAATAAGGATTATGTGTGATAGAGCGTATCATATCACGGGGTTTGGATGCACCTGCGAAGTTTGCACCACATCTCGAGGTGAGAAAGGGCAATGAACGGTACCGTAGAGGCTAGCAAATTGCCGAAATGTAAGAGTGCGTATAATCCATGGACTCACATTAGTCATAAAGAACTCACATACTTATTGCAAAAGTTTATTAGCCCTTGAAGCAAAGTACTACTATGCATGCCCCTAGGGGGATAGATTGGTAGGAAAAGACCATCGCTCGTCCCCGACCGCCACTCATAAGGAAGACAATCAATAATAAATCATGCTCCAACTTCTTAGCATAACGAGAGACTATATGTGCATGCTTTGGGAATCACAAACCTTAACACCAATATTCTTACTGACCACAACCATTTATTAGTACCTCCCACATATTATCATCTCTATATCGCAAAACTATTGCAAGGAATCAAACATATCATATTCAGTGATCCACAAGTTTTATGCAGGATTTTATGACTAACCATGTGAATGACCAACTCCTCTTGACTCTCTAAATAGATATAAGTGAAGCATGAGAGTTTAATTCTTTCTACAAAAGACTTGCACACGCTCTAATAAATATAAGTGAAGCAAAAGAGCATTCTACAAATAACGGTTTTCCACGTGAAGAGAAATAGGCAATCCAAACTTCAAATGATATAAGTGAAGCACATGAAGCATTCTATAAAGCCATACTCAAAGGATATAAGTGAAGTGCAATGAGTATTCTATAAATCAACCAAGGACTATCTCATACCAGCATGGTGCATTAAAAGAAAAATAAAAAGCACACTACGCTCCAAGATTTACGCATACCACATGAAAAAAACAAAAACCGAGACATACCGATACTTGTTGAAGAAAGATGGGATGCCTTCCAGGGCATCCCCAAGCTTAGATGCTTGAGTCTCCTTGAATATTTACTTGGGGTGCCTTGTGCATCCCCAAGCTTGAACTCTTGCCTCTCCTCCTTCTCCTCATATCGAGACCTCCTCGATCATCGAACACTTCATCCACACAAAACATAACAAAACACTCATGAGATCCGTTAGTATAGTAAAGCAAATTACTACTTTAAGTGCTGTTGAAAACCCATTCATATTTTATTTTTGCATTATACCTACTATATCCTAACTTCTCCATGGCTTATACTACCGATAAAGTCCATAGTTCCATCAAAACAAGCAAAACAATGCATCAAAAACAGAATCTGTCAAAAATAGAATAGTCTATAGAAATCTGAACTTTGACCGTACTTCTGTAACTCCAAAAATTCTGGAAAATTAGGAAAAAATAATTTTTTTGCATAGAAGTACTGTGTAATTTTTTTAGAAACTTTTGACCTTCCAGTAAAAAATGTAAATTCACGCACTACAGCCAAAGTTTCTGTTTTTGCACCGCACATACCAAACAAGCAATCTAATCATCCTAAAGGCAAATCTTGGCACATTATTATTATAATACAATGGATTTGTACAAGGGAATAATTATTTTTGTTGAAAAGTTTCTGTAATTAAGATTCACAAAGTTTTCATGGGCATGAGCAAAGTTCAAGGCTAGCTCCCACTTTAACAATGCTCGTCTCTCTCACTTTCACTTCTCTTTTTGAAAAAGTTTTAGGTTCCCCTATATTTTTTTTTTGTTTTTAAACTTTATAAAAGCACACAACAGAAGTAAATGACTCTCTAAAACTTCTGGGTTCTCTCGCTGGTAGCGCTTTCTTTAAAGCCATTAAGCTAGGCATAAAGTGCTCAAGTAATCGATCCACCCGGATCCCAAGGTATATCAAAGACAATTTTAATTAGCAATGATTTATAATTTAGTAGTGAGCACAAAGCAACATATATCATGCAATGACGAAGTCTAACTCTCTTCCTATGCATCGGCATGTCATAAAAGAGCAATTCATGCACATCAAGTAAAGGCCAATACATAGCATAAGCAGTTGCTTGCAATTTTATCGTATTGGAAACATAGAGAGGTGGAGATGTAGTTCCTCTCTCATAATAATTGCGAGTAGAAGCAGCAAGCACATGCATATTATATTCATCAAAATCATGATGTGCAACGGAAAAAGGCAACCCATCAATGTAATCCTTAATAAGTGCAAACTTCTCCGATATAGTGTAGTTTGGAGAATTCAAAAAGATAATAGGACTATCATGCGTGGGTGCAATAGCAACAATTTCATTTTTATCATAAGGAACTATAGCAAGTTCATCTCCATAAGCATAATTTAAATTGGCATCATGGCCACAAGCATAACAATCATCGATTTCATCAAAAAGGGATATGTCAAACGAATTCAAGAGATCATAGCAATCATCATAGCATTCATCCTTCGGTAAGCATGAAGGGAAATTAAACAATGTATGGGATAAAGAGTTACTCTCATTAGAAGGTGGGCATGGGTAGCTAATCCGCTCTTCCTCCTTTTGTTCTTCGCTCTCCTTCTCATCTTTTTCATCTAATGAACTCATAGTTTCATCAATTTCTTATTCCATAGTTTCCTGCAAAATATTAGTCTCTACCTGGACAGCGGAGGAGTCCTCAATATATGATTTAACATAAGCATTGGAAGCATAGTTTTCATAGCAATATTTAAGTATGGTAAAATTTTCAGATTTATAAAGAGTAACATTATACTTTTCAGTCAAAGAAGCAATTTCATAAGCACCCTTAAAAGCAACAAATCTTCAATTTGTTCAATATCATAGTAATTATAAACACCCTTGGCATAAGAAGCTAAGATTCCATTATCCTGAAACTCACATTGGAAAGAAAGGTGTTTTTTAGGGTCTTCAGAACAATAAGTAACATAATGTATTTCGCATAAATTCAAAGCATAACAATACAAATCATTAATATGATGCCACAAAAGTTTCCCTTTTTCAGATAAGTGGTGTCGCACAAAATAAGCATGTTCATTTAATGATTTTCCATCAACTAAGCTAGTTGGGGTTTCAGCACGAGCACATAGGGATCGAAGATGATCCAAGTAGAAAGCTTTAGCAATATGATAGATTTTGGGTGGTTCTTCAACCATTGGTTTAGTAGGTACAACTAATTTTTTGGTATTTTGTGTTTCCTACCCGTAACTAAAGATAGAAAACAAGAGCACAAAATAAAATCTACTTACTGATAAAGCAAACAAGCACACACGAGAATATTCACCCCACGCTATTGCTCCCAGGCAACGGCGCCAGGAAAAGGTCTTGATAACCCACAAGTATAGGGGATTGTTTGTAGCCTTTTTCGATAAATAAGATTGTCGAATCCAATGAGGAGCTAAAGGTATAACAAATATTCCCTCAAGTTCTATCGACCACCGATACAACTCTACGCACACTTTAACGTTTGCTTTACCTAGAACAAGTATGAAACTATTTTGTAGGTATGATGGTAGAACTAATTTGCAAGAATAAAACTAGAGGTACTTTGTAAGAATAAAACTATGAATAAATTGCAAGATAATAAAAGTTAGTTGTTTAGTAGAAAGGTTTTTGTCACACAAGAAAGTTATTTGTCCGTAGGTGATCGATAACTAGACCGGTAATCATTATTGTAATTTTATATGAGGGAGAGGCATGAGCTAACATACTTTCCGTACTTGGATCAGATACACTTATGATTGGAAATCTAGCAAGCATCCACAACTACCAAAGATCATTAAGGTAAAACCCAACCATAGCATTAAGTATCAAGTCCTCTTTATCCCATACGCAACAACCCCCTTACTCGGGCGTAAGCTTCTGTCACTCTAGCCACCCACCATAAGCGAATCATGAACATATTGCAACACCCTATAGCAGGGATCCCTCACGTTTGTACGACACAGAGGGCACCGTAGGACAGCACCAAAAAAATATACAACTCAAACCAATCATGATCATGCATCAACCCATAGGACAAAACAGATCTACTCAAACATCATAGGATAACCACATATCATTGGATAATAATATATAGTGTTGAGCACCATGTTTAAGTAGAGAATTGCAGTGGGAATAGAGAGGTTACACCACTGTAGGGGGAGAAAGTTGGTGTTGACGGTAGCAAGGTTGTTGATGTAGATCGCCGTCACGATCCTTGCCCCGGCGGCACTTCGGCGCCACCAGGAGAGAGGGGGGAGAGCCCCTCTCCTTCTTCTTCTTCCTTGGCCTACCCCCAGATGGGAGGAGGATTTCCCCTATGGTCCATGGCCTCCATGGCAGCGGAGGGGTGTGAGACCCTCCTAGATTGGATCTATCTCTCTGTTCTCTTCTGTTTCGCGTTCCTGTTTTCTGGCCCTTCACCGTTTCTTAAATTCCCGGAGATCCGTAACTCTGATTGGGCTGAAATTTTGAGGGGATTTTTATCCATAAATTAACTTTCTTGCCTAGTGGGCCCCTCGATCACCGTCTTGTGTTGATTCTTCTTCCAAAAATTAACATATATTCCCAAAAAATCTCTGTAAAGTTTTATCGCGTTTGGACTTCGTTTGATATGGATATTCTGCGAAACAAAAAACATGCAACAAACAGGATTTGGCATTGGGCCCTGGATCAATATGTTAGTCCAATAAATCGTATAAATTGTTGCCAAAAGTATGTGAAAGTTGTATAATATTGGCATGGAACAATAAAAAATTATAGATATGACAGAGACGTATCACTTTTTAACCTATATGGGCCTATATTGGGCCGTTCCACGTGTCAACATTTCATTGGCGACTCCTGTCCATTGGACAGTTGACATCTGTCCCAACACGGAGCTGACACATGGTTCCTTCGGCCAGTGAGAATTTTACACATGGAAAATCGCCATTGGTCGTGGCTGTTAACTGGTTATCGGATCCAAAACCGGACCCGATAGCTTAACGGTGACCCGTTATGGTGGATGCCACATGTTGGTTACCCTTGACGAAAACACTTCCATGATGCGGCATTTATCCTCATGGAAGTGGACACTTCCATGATGATAATTTTAGTATTGTCATGGAACACTTCTACGACAGCACAGGTATGACTATCTTGATTCTGTCATAAAATCATCATAGATGTACATGCATGACATAAAACGTGACCTACTGTGACAAACACGTATCATCACGGAAGTGTTTTCTTGTAGTGATGCCCATCACTAGAACAGCATAAAACATAAGAAGGTTAAAATTGCCCTATTTGTTGGGAGGAGTGGTTTTTGCCCTTTTGGCATCACCACCCACCACCTTGTTCTTCTTCTCCTTAGGAGCACTCTCTCCCTCTTTGACAAATACCTTTTTGAGAGGGAGAGCTTGCTTGGTCTTGCTTTTCTTCTTCTCTGGGTTGTGCACAAACCCAAGTCCCTCCTTTGCCACAACTTCCTTTTGATTGCTCAAAAATTCGTTGAGGTTCTTCTCGCCTTGTATGCATGTCATAAGGCCCTTCTCAAGTTGCTCTTTAAACTTGGCGTTCTCCTAAACAAGATGAGCATGCTCACAGCAAGGATTAGTTTCATGGGCATTATCAATTAAAACAAAAGGAGGACATGTGGTAATGTCCTTGGTTAGCTTCACTTGGAGTTGATCATGAGACTCCATGAGTGTAGCATAAGCACTTATCAAAGCATTGTGAGCCTTATCAAGTAACTCAAACTCCTCTTTGAGTCTAGCATGGCCAACCCCAAGTTCAACATTCTCGGATTTAAGCACACGAGCAAGAACTTGAGCATGATCGTGATCTTTCTTTAATTTAGCAAGTTCAACATTTTGTGACTTCTCAAGAGCCACACGAAGAGCGTGCTCTTCCTCAAGAACATGAGAAAGATCCACAATCTCATTGGCATACTCACAACTATGCCCTTCCATCTTAGTGATGGTCTTTTTGTGAGACTCAATGATATCATTGGCCTCACCTAGTTGTTCCAAGAGAGCAACAAAGTGCTTCTTGCTCTCACCTTTGAGCTTACCCAAGAACTTGTCAAACTCATTCTCATCCACCTTTACCTCCTCACTTTTATCCACACAATCCATCAAAGAGGGATTAGTAGATATACTAGTTTTGATGTTGGAGGTTACCTTATTGGTGTGGCCTTGGCCATGAGGCACTTGGGGTTGGTGATGTGGTTCTCGTTGGGGGAGTCGAAGAGGGACACCGTGGTTGGTGTAGAGGTGGCAATGGCAATGGAGGTTGTTGCAATCCCTTTACCACTAGCACTATCATAATCATCGTCGGATTCATATTCTTCTTGCACCACCAACCCCTTTTGAGGCACCTTCTTCATGAAGTTGTTCTTGCAAGGGAAGGACTTGGAATTGTCCTTGCTGATAAGCTTGCCTCCATTATATTCCCTATTCTCATAGGGGTAATCCACAATGAAGTGACTCACATTGCCACAATTTTCGCAAGTCCTCACACGTTGACTCTTGCCCTTGGAGCCACTTGAGTTGTTCTTGGAGTAGTTGGGCTTTGGAGTTTTTCTTGGCGCCCCAAAATTGCCTTGACATAAGAGCCATTTTCTTGTGGTAAGAATATTTGATGTCTTTGGGGCAACACTCTTCTTCTTCCTATTTCGGAATCACTTTGGCCTTCAAAGCAAGGTTGAGCTTCTTTGACCGTTCAACATGAGCAAGTGCGTTGTCGGCGGTCTTGTTCAAGATGTTCATTGCAATAAACTCAGGGTTGGGCCAGCAAAATCCGGCGCCCTGTGCCAAACTCTAAAAAGGGGCCTATATTCTGGTGATTGAGCTACAAAAAATAATAATTGGGCGGAGTAATCTAAAGAAGATCACATAAAAGGTGTAAATTCCAAACCATATATAGTAGTGATTCAGTGGTAATAATTAATACTCGATACATTTTGTTCCTATTGATTATGTTACTATCGGCGGACTCATCCTTGAAGCAACAAGGCTAGCTCGTGCATGCCGAGGGAAAAAAGCAGAGAATAGAGGGTTAAAGCCAACTTTGGTGTACTTTGATAAAAGGCTGGGAACCACTTGATAAATGGAAATGAAATAGCAGAGCAAGTACACTAAAATTTGGAAAGCGTACAAACTAAATTTTAGACAACCTACGAACTAAAAATTAGACAACACCAACACTGAATTTTGGTACAACAAAGCACTGAAATTGGGACATCAGATACACTGGAATTTGCATAGCAAGAAGAATGAAATTCTGACAGAAAATAAAAGGAATTATGGACATCACACATCAACAGGACTTTATCAGTGTCAAGGATGAGCTGACCGAGAGGAGGGGATCCATGTGGGCCATCATTTGGCTTCCAGGGCTTAAGTTGCGGCACGATGTAGATTGAGCTTGACGATGTCGTGGCCCCATGGGCAGCACCATCACCATCTTCCATGGAGGAAAGACAATGCGACGAATCGTGCTAGGTCCTTGATGTTCCTGGCAGGATCGCACAGCAGGTCCTCCTACCGTACGATGGAGTGGCGCGTGCGGCGGGGCAGCATGCTTGGTTGCCAGCCATGGAGCGTGTGTGCTGCGGCGGCTGCGTGTGCCAGAGCCCACGCACTGCACTTCCTGATTGGACCAGCGTAAGATCGGCCTACTGCGGGCTAGAGAGAGGATCCAACAATGGATCAATTTGATGGGTTGCACGCTACCTGAGTATTCTACTGAAAAATGGGCCACAAGCAATATAAAAATCTGGGCCCCCCCAAAACTGGGGGCCCTGTGCGGGGCGCACAGGTTGCACACCCACGGGCTCGGGCTTGAATAAACTCATCCAACACATCACTTGAAGACAAGGTGTGGAAGTCTGGTCTTTGACGAATCAGGACATGCTCTTGTTGAATAGCATGATGGCCTTGAGGAACTTGCGCTTGATCCAATTGTCATTTGATGGTGTCCTGAGCCAGGGGGTACTAACCTGGTCGGCCCATAGTCCTCGAGCTGGGCCGGTGGGCTGTCATTCTCATCAAGATAGACTCCGGAAGCCACACTCAGGGAATGTGATCAAGACCGCATCTGCCGAAGACTTGGCGTGTACTCCAAGACATCTCCCACTGCCTTCGTGCATCCCTAGATACCGACTATGTAACCCTAGATACCCTACCTGGTCTGTATATAAGCCAGAGGGTTTAGCCCGTAGGACGGGAATTCAACACAATTACATTCTCCTAGCCCTAGAGTTAGAACACAACTTACGATCTCGAGGTAGATCAACTCTGTACTTGATACATCTCCATCAATATAAACAAGAGCAGGATGTAGGGTTTTACCTCCATCAAGAGGGTCCGAACCTGGGTAAAAACCGACTCCCTTGTTCCTGTTACCACAGATCCAAGATCCATAGCTTGGGGACCCCTACCCCGAGGTCTGCCGGATTTCACACCGACATCATCTGTGTCCTTGCTCCAGTGATCTCAGAGTGAGACCGCAAGAGTAGTCAACCTCTGGTAAAGCTCACGAGGATCTTCATCTTCATTCATCACAAACTCATTGGCCTCATCAAGAATGACCTCAAAGTTGGAGCATTGAATGCTTGGGCTTCCTTTGTACAAGGAGTTGATATGGTCCCATGCATCTTTAACAAGAGTGAATGGGCGCAAGTGAGGAAGCTCTTCCGGAGGCATTGCGGCTTGAAGGATGAACAAGGCGGAGTGATTGAGTTGATTGTCCGCTTCTTGTATTGGAGATAAATTTCTTGGATCATGTGGGTAGAAACCTTGTTCAATGATTCTCCAAAGTTGGGTTGAGCTGTGATTCAAATGAGACTTGATACGAAAAACCCTATTAGGAAAATTATTCAAATCAAGCTTGGGAGGAGGCCCATGAGGGTTTATATGAGGTGAGGGCACTGGTCCTCCATAGTCCGAGGGGAGGGGCAACCACGACATGGGTGCCCGACCCATTCTTTCCTTGAGGAGTCGAATGATTAATGCTATTAACTGCGTCCTTGACAGAGTTGGCATCCGTACCCAAGGAAGTAGGATTAACTGTTACCTTGGGGACGATGGAAATATTCATGCCATCAAGGAATTCTTTTAACATGGATTTGACCTCTTCCATCATTGATGTTTTAAGTGAGGCCATATCCTCATTTTAGAAATCTAGGGTGACCACGGTCATCTCCATGGCAGCGGGGATCTCTCCATCCCTAACCCCATTGTCAACCATACTCTTTAGGCGGGTAAGCCCTTGAAAAGAGACGAGGCTCTGATACCAACTGAAAGGATCGATATGGTCGACTAGAGGGGGGAGGGTTGACTAGGCGATTGCCAATCTTTATCTCTTTTAATAAAATTAGGCTTGACAAGAAAATAGGTTGTCTATATATGCAACTAGGTGGACAACCTATATGACAAGCACAACAAGAAGCACACATGTAAGCATAAGATACAAACACAATATAAGCTTGCACAAAGTAAAGGTAAGAAGTAACCACAAGTGGAGTCAAGGATGTGTTATCGAAGTTCCCTCCTTTTGGGGGAGGTACGTCTCCGTTGGAGCGGTGTGGAGGCACGATGCTCCCCAAGAAGCCACTAGGGCCACCATATTCTCCTCACACCCTCGCACAATGCAAGATGCCATGATTGCACTAGCGGTGCCTTTGAAGGCGGCAACCGAACCTTTACAAACAAGGTTGGGGCTCTCTCCACAACTTAATTGGAGGCTCCCAACACCACTACGAAGCTTCACCGCAATGGAATGTGGCTCCGAGGTGACCTCTTCCGTCTAGGATGTGCAAACACAAATGAGTAACAAGATCTGCAAGGGATTAGTGGGAGGAATCAAATATCTTTTGGTGGAAGTGTAGATCGAGGCCCTCTCCTCCAAACCCTAGAGAATCAACAAGTTTTGATGGCTAGGGAGATAGATCGGGTGAAAATGAGCTTTGGGGCAACCATGGAGCTTTGGGGATAATAGGTAGGTCTTCTTGGGGAAGAAGACCCCCTTTATATAGTGGGGCACAAATCCAATCGTTATTGCACTCTGCCCGCAGTCAAGCGGTACTACCGCTCGGGTGAGTGGTACTATCGTCTAGAGCAGCAGTTTCTGCCGTAGCAAGCCAGTACATGAGTACTGGAGCGGTACTACCACTAAATGTCGTAGGATATAGAGGAACCGACGGTCGTGGAGCGGCACCAGGGTGAATGTACCATGAAGTGTGGTACTACAGTTCTACTACGTCCAACTTCCATTTATAAAACATAGACCACTATAAGCTCCAAAATAGGGGAAGTAGGAATGGCACCAGTCTGTGGTAGTGCCGCCTAAACGGTACTACCGTCGATCAACGCAGTACTACCGCCTAGCAGCTTCAAAATAGCTCAGCCAAAAGCAGTTGGATCCTCCAAGATGTGGGAAGGGTTTGTGGGTGCATATGGGGTTTTGTACGTGTTGATTGCACCCATACCTTTACAAAGTGGACCCTCTCTTAATAGTACAGATTCCTACGACTCAAATCCATCGAAAAGAAACATCAGAAAAACACCTTCGCTCTTTCTTTCACAAAGCGGAAATAAAACCATCTCGTGCTATATATAAGAGTATATGAAATGCTCAATGCACACGGTTAGTCCACAAACATGTTGTCATCAATTGCCAAAACCATTAGAGAGAGACATACCCTAGCAGAAGGCTTGGCCATGGCCCTTGTAGATGATGTTCTCCATGAAATCATCGAAGTAGGCCATGTCATATTGTGCCGGCTTCGGGTTGGGTGTTCCGTCGAACAACTTGCGGGCATCGGGAAGGTTGGACGTAGGAATCACCCGCGAAACTTCTTTTGCATCCCGATGGCCGAATGGCCAATGCTGGACCCAGGCATGAAGTTGAGGTCGATGCTGGCCATGGTAGCGGGGGTGGCCGACTCGATCATGCTACCGTCTGACGACATGGAGAAGTGGGTCGCACAATGGTCGTGCGTCATATGGAGACCACTTGTCTGTGGTGTTGTAGAGGAGCCCGGCGACTATCCATGTGGAGGCGAACAACCGACGAGCAGGTACTTGTCACAGCCATGGCGGCGGCAGCAAGAATCATCGACCTGGGTCAGCTAAACCCTGGCATGAGGAGGGCTTGCTCTATCACTGCCTGCTCTCCTTGGCGATGAGGGTCTCGTTATCCTCAACGATGGCCAACTATTGGGTGGCGTTGGCGTCGATGGCGGCTTTCCTCTCCGCATCTCTGGCCCTACGGCCATCCCTCTTCGCCGATTCTTAAGCGAGCTCCTCTAGAGTGATCACCTTCTTGGGCTTCTTCTTCTTCAGGGTTGCGGGGCAGGCGGCGGTGGCGGTCGGGATGGCCGTGGCGTGATTTGGCGGGAGCGGGAGTGGGAGGGCGGGAGGTTTTTTGGAGAGTAGTGGGAAATGGGGAGGTTTGTGCCCCCAATGAACCGGCCAGGGGAGGACGGGCATGCGTCCTGTGCGTCCGTGCCCTGTCCGTTTCAATTCTAATGCGGCCCGAAGTGGATGAGGTCGCCCTCCCCCCGTACGCTTGCCATTTAAAAGAGCGTGGACTCTGGACGCTTCGAGCCGCTGCCATGTGGCCCCAAGTTAGGTGGACGAGTTGACTATGACCGCAGGTGGTAGTTGGGCGCCTGACATGTGGGCCCGAGGCGGACATCGAGCGGACGCGCGGCGCATCCGTCTTGTGTCAGAGTCGACGCAAATCGGGCACAAATTGTGCCGGAAATGCGTCCACATTGACAACGAGCGGACAAGATTTGGGTTTGCATCGGTGTGTTGGACCGGTGTTTCGTCTGTTTCGACCCAAAAGGACACGCTTGGACCAAATGCGTCGGTGCTTTGGAGTTGCCCTAAAACGTTACTATGCTTCTCTCTCCTCTTCCAAGTCTTACGTTGCCAAGGCAAGCACCTGTTTCTTCTCTCAAAATAGGCTTTCGCCCTGCTTTATAAATAAATCAACCAACAATCCATACAATGAGTAGCAAGGTGCAGAAATTAAAAAGATCTGCTGGGCCAACACCACAAGCACGCACAAAGAAAACACAAAAGAAAAGTAGAAAAAAGACCACCAAGCGACCACAAATATCATGGAGTCGCCGGTGAAGCCAGATGTCGAGCCGTGTCATGAAGCGCGTCCAACATCAGCCCCAGCCGGTCACGGTCCCACAGCCTAGCCAACGGGTTTCCAAGCTAACGCCACAAAAATAGCCAAAATAGCTACCTCTTCCTTCCAATCTGGATAGCTCTGGCATGGAGAAAGGCGACAAGGTCATGAGCCTCCCAGACAAAGCTCCAAAGCGCTTAAGCCGATGTGCAACAGAAGAGGATGTGGGTCTTTGTTTCCGGAACCCCAAACATGGGACATATCCCATTACCCAGGCCATGCCACTTGAGCACCTCACTCTCCGAAGGGAGGCGGTCCCTCAACAATTGCCACGCAAAGATTTTGATCTTCAAGGGTAGGGGCGCCTTCCAATGTGGGGCTACCCAAGAAATAATCGGCCTACGACACAAGGTGTGGTAGGCTGATGCCACGGAGAAGTCTCCTGATACGTCTCCAATGTATCTATAATTTTTTATTGTTCCATGCAGTTATAGTATCAACCTTGGATGTTTTATAAGGAATTATATGCAATTTTATATCATTTATTGGGACTAAACTATTAACCTAGTGCCCAATGCCAGTTGCTGTTTTTTTCTTCTATTTTTTTACTTTTGAGAAAACCAAAATCAAACGGAGTCCAAACGGAGAAAAATCTTTGGATTAATTTTTTCTAGATCAGAAAGGGACCCACGAAGGTTCGGGAGAAGACCAGAAGATCCACGAGGGAGTGACAAGCTCGCTAGGCATGCCCTAGGGGGGCGCCCCCAGGCTTGTTGGCCCCTCGTGGCACCTCTTGACGTAATTCCGCATCTATAAATTCTCAAATATTCCCAATATACCAGAGAGCCACCCAAAACACTTTTTCCACCGCCGCAAGCTTCTGTTCTTTCGGGATCCCATCTGGAGTCCTTTTCCGCTACTCTGTCGGAGGGGGAATCGATCATGGAGGGCTTCTATATCATCCCTGCTGCCGTACCAATGATGCGTGAGTAGTTTATCACTGACCTATGAGTCCATAGCTAGTGGCTAGATGGCTTCTTCTTTCTCTTTGATCTTCAATAACATGTTCTCCTCGATCTTCTTGGAGTTCTATCCGATGTAATCTTCTTTTGCGGTGTGTGTGTTGAGATCCGATGAATTGTGGGTTTATGATCTGAATATTCATGAGAAATATTTGAGTCTTCTCTGAACTTATTTATGCATGATTGTTATAGCTTTGTATTTCTCTCCATTCTGTCCATTTGGTTTGACCAACTAGATTGATTTATCTTCAGTGGGAGAGGTGCTTTGTGATTGGTTCAATCTTGCGGTGCTCTATCCCAGTGACAGAAAGGGAACATGCACTTATTTGTATTGTTGCCATTAAGGATAAAATGATAGGGTTTATTCATATTAGTTGAGTTTACGTTGTCTACATCATGTCATCTTGCATAAGGCGTTACTCTGTTTTTATTAACTTAATACACTAGATGCATGCTGGATAGCGGTCGATGGCTAGAGTAATATTAGTAGATGCAGGTAGGAGTCTACTTGTCTTGAACATGATGCCTATATACATGACCATTGCCTTGAATATCGTCATGACTATGCGCTTTTCTATCAACTGCCCAATAGTAATTTGTTCACCCACCGTATGATATGTGTTCGAGAGAGAAGCCTCTATTGAAAACTATGGCCCCGGGTCTACTTTTATCATATATAAAACACAAAAATACTTTGCTGCACCTTTTCTATTTTATTTTATTTTATCTTTTCAATTTATCTATCTACCACTACAAGATTTAATCCTTGCAAGTAACCGCCAAGGGGATTGACAAACCTCTTTTTTGTGTTGGGTGCAAGTATTTGTTTTTATGTGTGCAGGTGTTGTTCACGAGGTTCTGTGTGGTTCTCCTACTGGATTGATAACCTTGGTTCTTAACCGAGGGAAATACTTCTGTACTGTACTGCATCATCGTCTCCTCCTCAAGGAAATTCCAACGCAGCTCACAAGTAGCAGGAAGAATTTCTAGCGCTGTTGCTGGGTAGACATTACCAAAACCTATCAAGTACCTTCACACAAAATCTCATCTACTTGCTCTTATTTTTATTTGCCTTTGCCTCTCATTTTCATCTCCCACGCTTCTAATGTTTTTTTAAAAACACAAAAATATTTATGTTTGCTAGTTTGCTTGCTTTACCACTATGGCTAGTTATTTGCTTGTTACTTGTACCCCTGAAAATGAAGTGCTTAATTTTAATAAAAGCGGAGGAGATAATTTAAAAGATGCTTGGTATATGATTTGCGATGCTCAAAATAGATCAACTAAGCAATCCACTACTGTTCTTCTTCCGAATTTTTATGTGTGTGTTACTACTTGGTATAGATTTGTGCTTGACACTATTACCAGAGGGAATTTTTTGAGTAGTCGCCCTATGGATGCTTTCAATGCTATGGGAAATTTAGTGGGATCACCACCTATTACTATTAATGAAACAACATTGACTTTGAAACTTGTTATGCAGAGGCTAGAAGCTATTGAAAAAATGCTTACTATTGAACATATTGAAAACCTAGATAAGAAGATTCATAATCATATCACTCAATTTGGATCAAAGGTAGGAACCTCATTAAAGATTCTAAAAGAGAAGGAACCAATAATTAATGAGAGAATAGAACAAAGTCCTTTTAGAATAGACAAGTTGGAAGAGGCTATTAATAATTTGGGTTCCGCCTTTTCTTCCATTAAAAATATTTAAAGGACTCCTCCTAATAAGAATTGTAAGTTTATGTATGTTCCTAAGAATAAGGGTGCCACATCTAGTAATGTAAGTGAGGATCTTAAAATGATTAGTGTTCACCCCAACTTCATTGATTTAATAAAGGAACCTATGTATGAAAATAAATTCCTCAAATCTGTCCCAAGGAGTGTGACCATTAAAAACATGTATGCTAACCCTCCTAAGAAGCTTGGTTGTATAATTGAGGAATTGGATGTGAAAGATGATAATACTTGAAACTATGCATTACGCCTAGCTATGGGCGTAAAACAATAGAGCTTGTTTGGAGGCAACCCAATAGTTATCTTATTTTTCTTATTCTCTTTTCTGTTTTTGAGTGTTCACACAATTATGCTACTGTAATGATTGTGTTTTCTGTTTTAATTAGTGTTTGTGCCAAGTAAAGCCTTTGGGATGATTTGGATGATAGTTGACTTGATTCTGCGAAAAAATAGAAACTTTTGCGCCCAGTACTGGAATTTTTAAAATTCACTGGAACGTGATAAAATTCATAACTTTTTACACATTATTGATATACAAATTTCCAACATTTTCCTAATTTGTCAGAATTTTCGGAGTTACAGAAGTATTGCGTTTGTTCAGATCATTACATATTATTCTGTTTTTGTTGTATAGTTTGCTTGTTTTGATGAATCTATGGATTATATCTCGGGGGGGGTGGGGGGGACTCAAGGGGAGAAGTTAGAATACAGTAGGTGTTATGCAATAATAAAATATGAATGGGCTTATAATAGTACCTAAAGTTTATTATTTGCTTGTTATACTAACAAATCTCACGAAGTTATTGTTGAGTTGTGTGTGCTTAAGTTTTCAAGTTTTGAGTGAGATCACGATGAATGAAGGAATAGGGAGCGGCAAGACCCTAAGCTTGGGGATGCCCAAGGCACCCCAAGGTAATATTCAAGGAAGACCCAAGCGTCTAAGCTTGGGGATGCCCCGGATGGCATCCCCTCTTTCATCTACAAACCATCGGTAAATTACTTGGAGCTATATTTTTATTCATCACATGATATGTGTTTTGCTTGGAGCGTCGTGTATTATAGTGGTATTTTCTTTGTTTGCTTTTTAGTTTGCCACAATCATGTTTTGCTGGACACACCTTTTGAGAGGGACACACATTTATTCACAATTTGTTAGAATACTCTATGTGCTTCACTTATATCTTCTGAGCTAGGCAGTTGCTCTAGTGCTTCACTTATATCTTTTAGAGCACGGTGGTGGTTATATTTTAAAGAAATAGTTGCACTCTCATGCTAATATCTTTTTGACAGTCAAATAAATAGTAATGGAAATATGCACGGGATATGAAATTGGTCCTAATATGATAGTTATTCAAGAGGGATATAATAAAAAAATCATGTTGATCACAGAATATGATAAGTTTGATTCCTCACAATAGTTTTGAGATATTGAGATAGTAATATGTGGGATGTACTAGTGAATGATTGTGGTTTAGTAAGAATATTGGTGTTAGTGTTTGTGATTACTGAGGCATGCACATATAGTCTCTAGTTATGCTAAGAAGTTGGAGCATGATTTATTATTGACTGTGTTCTTTATGAGTGGCGGTCAGGGACGAGAGATTGTCTTTTCCAACCAATCTACCCCCTATGGGCATGCATAGTAGTACTTTGTTTCGAGGGCTAATAAACTTTCGCAATAAGTATGTGAGTTCTTTATGACTAATCTGAGTCCATGGATTATACGCACTCTCACCTTTTCGCAATTTGCTAGCCTCTTCGGTACCATGCATTGCCCTCTCTCACCTCAAGAATCAGTGCAAACTTTGCCGGTGCATCCAAACCACATGATATGATACGCTCTATCACACACAAGACTCCTTATATCTTCCTCAAAGCAGCCACCATACCTACCTATTATGGCATTTCCATAGCCATCCCGAGATATATTGCCATGCAACTTCCACCGCACCATTTATATGACACACATCATCATTGTCATATTGCTTTCCATGATCATATAGCTGACATAATATTTGTGGCTCAGCCACCGTTCATCATTTTTTATACATGTTACGCTAGATCATTGCACATTATGGTATTTCAGTTTTATCGAGTTGTAATATCGAGTTATAAGTAAATAGAAGTGTGATGATCATCATTATTAGAGCGTTGTACCAGTGAGGAAAAAGAGAGGTAAAAAAGAGCCCCAAAAATGAGAGAAAGAGAGAGAAGGGGCAATGTTACTATCCTTTTCCACACTTGTGCTTCAAAGTAGCACCATGTTTTTCATATAGACAGTCTCCTATGTTGTCACTCTCATATACTAGTGGGAAATTTTCATTATAGAACTTGGCTTGTATATTCGGATGATGGGCTTCCTCAAATGCCCGAGGTCTTCATGAGGAAGCAAGTTGGATGCACACCCACTTAGTTTTCAGTTTGAGCTGTCATACACTTATATCTCTTAATGCATCTGTTGCATGGCAATCCCTACTCCTTGCATTGACATCAATTGATGGGCATCTCCATAGCCCATTGATTAACTGCGTCAATGTGAGATTATCTTCCTTTCTTGACTTCCCCTTATTAATCTCTATCACCACATTCTATTCCACCCATAGTGTTATGTCCATGGCTTGCACTCATGTATTGCGTGGGGGTGAAAAAGGCTGAAGCACATTAAAAAGTATGAACCAATTGCTCGGCTTGTCATTGGGGTTGTGCATGATAAATACTTTGTGTTAAGACAATGGAGCATAACAAGACTATATAATTTTGTAGGGATAATGTTCTTTAGCATTTTTATTTTGAAAGGCATGATTGTTTGTTGGTATGCCTGAGTATTGATGTCTTTATATCAAATTACAGACTATTGCTTTGAATCATTCGGATCTTAATATTCATACCATAAAAGAAAGATTACATGATGAAAATGTTAGGTAGCATTCCACATCAAAAATTCTATTTTTATCATTTACCTACTCGAGGACGAGCAGGAATTAATCTTGGGGATGCTTGATACGTATCCAAAGTATCTATAATTTTTTATTGTTCCATGCTATTATAGTATCAATGTTGGATGTTTTATATGCAATTTTATATCATTTTTTGGGACTAACCTATTAACCTAGTGCCCAGTGCCAGTAGCTGTTTTTTCCTTGTTTTTGGGTTTTCAAAAAATTAATATAAATGGAGTTCAAACAGAGAAAAAAAATCTTTGGATTAATTTTTTCTGGACCAGAAGGGACCCATGAAGGTTCGGGAGAAGACCAGAAGAGCCACGAGGGAGCGGCAAGCTCGCTCGATGCGCCCCAGGGAGGACGCCCCTAGGCTTGTGGGCCCCTCGTGGCACCTCTTTACCTAATTCTGCCGCTATAAATTCTCAAATATTCCCAATATACTAGAGAGCCACCCGAAACACTTTTTTGCCGCCGCAAGCTTATGTTCTTTCACGATCCCATTTGGAGGCCTTTTCTGGTACTCTGCCGGAGGGGGAATCAATCACGGAGGGCTTCTACATCATTCTTGCTACCCTATCAATGATGCGTGAGTAGTTTACCACAGACCTATGGGTCCATAGCTAGTGTCTAGATGGCTTCTTCTCTCTCTTTGATCTTCAATACCATGTTCTCCTCGATCTTCTTGGAGTTCTATCCGATGTAATCTTCTTTTGTAGTGTGTTTATTGGGATCTGATGAATTGTGGGTTTATGATCTGAATATTCATGAGAAATATCTGATTCTTCTCTGAACTTATTTATGCATGGTTGTTATAGCTTTGTATTTCTCTCCGATCTATCCATTTGGTTTGGCCAACTAGATTGATTTATCTTCAGTGAGAGAGGTGCATTGTGATGGGTTCAATCTTGCGGTGCTCTATCCCAGTGATAGAAAGGGAACATATACATATTTGTATTGTTGTCATTAAGGATAAAAATGATGGGGTTTATTCATATTAGTTGAGTTTACTTTGTCTACATCATGTCATCTTGCTTAAGTCGTTACTCTATTTTTATTAACTTAATATCCTAGATGCATGCTGGATAGCGGTCGATGGGTTGAGTAATAGTAGTAGGTGCAGGTAGGAGTCGGTCTACTTGTCTCAGACATGATGCCTATATACATGATCACTGCCTTGAATATCGTCATAACTATGCGCTTTTCTATCAATTTCCCAACAGTAGTTTGTTCGCCCACTGTATGCTATGTGTTCGAGAGAGAAGCCTCTAGTGAAAACTATGGCCCCTGGGTCTACTTTTATCATATATAAAAGACAAAAATACTTTGCTGCACTTTTTCTATTTTATTTATTTTATCCTTGCAATTTATCTATCTACCACTACAAGATTTAGTCCTTGGAAGTAAACGCCTAGGGGATTGACAACCCTCTTGTTTGCGTTGGGTGCAAGTATTTGGTTTTGTGTGTGTAGGTGTTGTTCATGAGGTTCTGTGTGGTTCTCCTACTAGATTGACAACCTTGGTTCTTAACTAGGGGAAATACTTATCTCTACTATACTTCATCATCCTCTCCTCTTCCAGGAAATCCCAACGCAGCTCACAAGTAGCATCTCCCGAGAGAGTAGGCTCCAGGAAGCAGAGTCTGGGTCGTCCGTGAGCACTAGATGGATGGTCGCCTGCAAATGGGCCTACTCCAACACCTCTGCTGGCCCAAAAGACTAACATAACAAGATGTTCCATTGCCCATTTTGAACTGTCGCAGAGACCAGTAGCAGCGAATCTATGCAGATAGCAAACAGGTTGGGGAATCCCGTGCACAGCGGGCCTCCGCCAACCCAACGATCCAACCAAAAAATGGCCCCATCGCCATTCCGAATAGAGAAGGAAAGCCCAAGTCGAATCTCAAGCTTGATCTTTTGGATTGACTTCCAAAACTGGGACCCCTCCGTACAACACAAGCAAGAAGCGGCATGCCCCGAAGGTACTTTGCCTGAATAAGTTGCAACCAAAGGCCCCCTCCTGCCGGATGATCCGCCAGACCCACCTAAGCATGAGGGACACGTTCATATGACGAGAGGCCAGGATTTCCAACCCTCCCAGTTTCTTGGGAAGCAAATGTCGACCCACTTCACCACGTGGTACTTCTGACGACTGATCATCGCTTGCCAGAAGAATCGAGAGAGGTCTTTATCGAACAAACTATGCACTCCTTTGGGGAGAATATACATCTCCATCATATACATGGTGAGGCTAGAGAGATTAGAATAAATCAAGACCATTTTACTTCCCTTGGAAGTAAACCGTGCACACCACGGACCGGCTCGTGCGGCCACCTTCTCCATAAGAGGGTTAATCTCGCTCAGAAGAACCCTCGAGTCCGACAGCAACATCCCCAAATATTCCATGGGGAAGATGACCAACCTGCACTTTAGGTTGTCCGTGGTCCGTTGTTGCTCGGCCTCTGAATATCCCATGACTATCACCTCGCTTTTATCAAAATTTATCTTAAGCCCTGACATGGCTTCAAAGCAATGGAGGAGGAATTTTAGATTGACGATGTCTAGGTTAGAGCCCTCAACCATAATCATGGTATCATCTGCATATTGCATGTGAGTGACTCCTCCCCCAGGGATAAGGTGACCTACCACCCCCCTGTGAGATGGCCGACCATCCTCGCCTTATCGAGGATGGTCACTAGGGCATCCACCATGAGGTTGAAAAGGAGAGGGGAAATAGGATCCCCTTGCGTAACCCCTCACGAGGACTGGAAGAAGGGGCCGAGCTGCCCCTAATGTTGATTGTCGTGCACCTGGTCCGAACAAGCTGCAAGATCCAATTGGACCAATGACCATCAGACCCCCTACGCTCAAGCACCATGCACAAGAGGGACCAATCGAGGCGATCGTACGCCTTCTGGAAATCTAGTTTAAGAAAGACCCCTAATAACCTCGTGGACAATTTCATGAAGAGCCAAAATCCCCCCTTCACCCATTTCTTCTGCCACACTAGAAGGAGAAAAGTACATGCAAGAAAGAGTATGACGTGTGGGTCCTATAGGAAAGAAAAATATATAATAAGTGAGTGGAGATTTAAGAGGCGAGAAGGGAGGGAAATACCCTTTGGTACCTGGGTGTATATACACCTGATATGAAAAAAAAATCAAAAAGATTTAGAAGTTTCTTATAATAAACTTGACTTTCTTTTGCACTAGCATATAAATTTTCATGAATAAAAAACCAGTGTTGTCTTTAGGACGATTTTTTTTTGCTATTATAGATCACTATTCATACTATTTTGACTGATTTTTTTTACACAAAGTCAATAGGGTTTTTTCTTTTTGTGGATTTTTTTACAAGTATAATGAAAGGTCAAGTTTACTTTAAAAATATTTTCAGATTTTTTTATTTTTTATTTAATTACTAATATTTTTACATATATGGTGTATATACACCCACTAGTAGCAAAACGGGTCAGTAGTCCCGGTTCGAAAGGGCCTTTAGTCCCGGTTGTGCAACCGGGACTAAGGAATCAGGACTAAAGCCCCCCCCCCCTTTAGTCCCGGTCGTGTCATGAACCGGGACTAAAGGGGCTCCACGTGGCCGTTGTGGGGCGCTCAGGCAGCAGGACCTTTAGTCCCGGTTTGTAACACCAACCGGGACTAAAAGGCCGCCACGCGTCAGTCTCTGCCGAGCACTGGGGTTTAGTGGGTTTTTTAAAGGAGGGGTTTAGGGTTTTGGAGGGTTTAGGGGTTTCATTTTGTGTTTCCCCCTTTTCTTTTTGTGTTTACCATTCAATTCTTTTACATTTAGGGTTTTCATTTTCATTTTATGTTTTCCATTCAACTCGACGCTAGCTACTACATATAGCAATGAAGGAACCATTACACAACATCGTCATGAATATAGAGAGGAGTTACCTCTCTTTCTCCATGCTTAGTTGAACAACAAGTTTTCGTATATCTATTCGATGTTATACTACATATAGTACACGTCCATGCATATATACAATATAACATGTCTTACGATCCCTAATATCTAATTACCAAAATCGCATTCCAAATCTCGATGGTATTCTCCGTCTTTAGGTATGACCTCTTCAAGATAGAATCCCGCCAATTCCTCTTGAATTGCTCGTACGCGATCCTTTGGTAGGAATTTGTCCCGCTTCCGTTGGATCTAATTTTAAGAAGGAGGTTAATATATATATATATATGAATGAAACTCAACACAATTGATGGTAATAAAATAAAATTGTGAATATTGTTTACGTACTTCAAGTTGTTCTAACATTCTGCCCTTCTCACAGGTCGTCTGGCGAATGAACTCGCAAATGTAGTATCCACATAAATTATTCCCGGCTTCTTGCCTCAAGCACTTTATGAGAATAGAGTTCAATCAAAATAATAATCAAGCATGATAATGGTATTGAAACTAGAATCAATGAGAGATGCGCGGAACTAGCTAGTACTACTTACATTGGGGTGTCGATATCGCAGCTCCTTTTTCCATTCACCCCTAGCCTGTATGGTGAACTCTTTCCAAACCCTGCCCGGCTAAGAAAATGAATAAAGGAGTTATTAATTACTTGATATCAGGAAATGAACGAAAGTTGCCGATATAGTGCGATAATGATTGAACTTACTTATGGAGCATTTCACTCATGTCCACCCACTCCTTAGGGTCTTTACGTCTCGAGTCAATGGCAATTACTATTCCTGTGTCAAGCTAAATGACTAGCAGAATAAGGTGGAACTTGCGCACACATAACTCATAAATTACACTTAACCTCGAGTAAGCGAAACAGAATGTGCACAAGACAGTAACACTCACTTGAAGTTGTAAGGAAATAGTATTTCCCTTATGGTTTGTTGTCCAATTAACGCCTTTAGCAAGTTTTTCACTGTATCATTGGCATTGTGTGCAATCGTATATTCATTTATGGTATTTGGGTTAATGAACCCAATGTCATAGATTTGTCCTCTTTTGCATTCGAGAATCTTCAATCTGCATAATATAGTGAGGATAATTATACATGCAATGAACGAGCTGAGCTAGAGACTTAATTACAGAAATAATACTTAGAGACAATAGCAATTGACGGTGGTTTTGTCAAGGGCGTCTTCATTGTATAACTGAAATAATTCATCAAATTCAATGTACATCGCCTCGACTCCATTGAACTAATGCTCATCCCTAATTCCCACGTAGATCATGTTGCTCCCTTCCTTTGAGGCTTCCATGTACCACTGATGCAATCTTCACATTTGTGTTGGTAGATTCGGGAGCTCCTCAGGTCTGACGAGAGGCTTCCCGTGCTCGTATTTAAAGGCTAAATCAGCCATGGGGAACTGTACCTCATCGCCTAAGTAATCACCAAGAGTGAAACCAAGATCATCGGCCGCTACCCCCAGATCATTAGCGATATTGGTAAACACCTTGAGCGGGGGGCATGACTGTTCTTTCTGTTTGCCGAGCTGGGGAATTGTTTTCCCCCTTGCACTACTGCTACTTCCCAACAACTGTTGTGCTTTATGTGACTTGACAATAGAGAGGGCATAGTTTGATAGCAGCGGAGGTGGCGGTGGTCGCGTAAGGTTATCTAGACAACGCTTTGCTTCTACCGGATCTATTTTCTCATTTGGATCTGGATGGGTCGGTGTAAGCTGGTGTTCACATCGGCAGCCACGATCTCCTTGGTTTCCTCCTCAGTCATGTCGTATGGTAACTTGGCAGGAGCCTTCTTGACGCTTATTGTACCTGCTCTGGATTTCTTCGTAGTTGTACTACTAGCCGCCTGCGTGGCGGCCGTTCTCTTCTGCCGGGGCTGAGGCAGCGGAGGAGATGACTGAGGCAGCGGAGTCTGCTAACGCGGCGGAGACGGCAGAGGCGGAGTCTGCTGACGTAGCTCTAACTTGGCCCTTTTCTTTTTCCTTGGATTTATTTGAATATTTGCTTTGGATTGATTTTCTGTGGCTATGTGGTCTTGAAACATGAGAAGATCATCTCTGATTCTTCTCCCAAGTAGCTTGTCATCCTCAAATCCATCCCAAGATCATGTCACTTTCATCTTTGACCAATTCCAAAATTCTTTTTCTTGGGAATACTCCTTTTTCTATTAAAGGAATAACCCAATTGGCCCTAGGTTGTGAAGCAACCTATATTTCTGTCCTCCACAAAATTCCCAAATAATTCTCATAAATTGTTTGGATCATATATGCCCCAAATAAGTCCAAACTTTCCTTGTCTGGTTCAAAAATAATTCACAAATATTCACTTTCCTACTCTGCCCTAGATGGCACTTGGTGAAGGAAGTGTCATTTTCATCTTCTTGATTGTCCCCAAACTTTTTTGGACACCTTTTCCTATCCATATCATTGCCCCATGCCAAAATTCAACTTCATTTGCCTAGTAAATATTCCTCAGGAAGTTTCCAAAGTTTCTGTTCTGATAGAAGCTTGGTGAAGGAGGTACAAGCTAGGAATATCCAAATGAGTTGAAATTTTCACCTCCTTATTATGCTCAAATAATAGCTCTCCTCGAAATTGGAGCTTCATTCATTAATCCATGTGAGCTCAACATCAAATCTTGGTTTCTAGTCAGACTTTCAGGTTGTGAAGCAACTATATTTTATATTGCTTCATTAATGCAGCAAATTTACCAGAGCATGATCCTACCCATATAACTTATCTGCACCAAATTTGGGCTTATTTCATCAAGCCATCTTCCTCTAGAATTTTCTCAAGTTTGTGGACAATGAAGATCACTGTGAAGCAAGTACTATTTTGGCAAGTCCAAATGGTCTGAAATTTTTACAGCATCTTCATATGTCCAAATCATTATGCCTTGCCAAGTTTCAGCTTAATTCAACACTCCATGTGAGTGCATCATCCATTTCTCTTTTTTGGACCAAATCTGCAGTTGCAAAGCAACCATGTTAAATCTTGGTCCAAATCCATCCAAACTTCACAGGACTGTAGTCCTTCCTATCCTGAACCTCCTAGACAGCAATTTTGTCCCTTTACTCATCTCATGTCACCACAGCAGTCTGTCCAAGTTTGCTACAGCAAACTTCACCTGATCTCTCCCATCAAGCTAGAGATGCTTTCTTCGAACTATCACCTCAGAGATAACCTATCTTGGATGGACTACACGCTGGACACGGTCGGCCGCGCTAAGTCACCTTGCACGCATCAACGCACGCGGTGATCACGTGCTCTGGCATGCCAGACGCGCGCTCTGCATCATTTGGCCACGCTCCGAGCGTCGTTTTGCTCCGGCCCCTCCCCTGCTCGTCATACTCGTGCGCCCCAGCATGTCTCAGAGTTCCGTGGCATCCATGCTAACACCCTGGACTCCTCTACCCCTCATCTTTCCTCCTCGGCACGCCACGGCGACCTTACCCGCGGCACTGTGGCAGACCGGACTTCGCCCCTCCCGCGTCTGCTCCTCTGGTGCTCCTTTGCCTCTCCTGTTCATACGTCTCCGTTGTATCTATAATTTTTGATTGTTTCATGCCAATATTATAAAACTTTCACATATTTTTGGCAACATTTTATATGATTTATCGGACTAACATATTGATCCAGTGCCTAGTGCCAGTTCCTGTTTGTTGCATGTTTTTTTGTTTTGCAGAATATCCATATCAAACGAAGTTCAAATGTGATAAAAATTTACGAAGAATTATTTTGGAATATATGTGATTTTTGGGAGGTGGAATCAACGCAAACAGAGGCCCACGACATCCATAACCCATCAAGGCGCGCCGGGCACCCCCTGGCGCGCCCAGGTGTCTTGTGCCCTCCCCGTAAATCAGTTGGGGCCCTTCTTTAGGCACAAGAAAGATAATTTATGTAAAAAATTCGTGTAAACTTTTTAGCGCAATCGGAGTTACGGATCTTTGGGAATTTAAAAAACGGTGAAGGGCCAGAAAACAGGAACGCGAAACAGAAGAGTACAGAGAGGGAGACCTAATCTAGGAGGGGCTCTCGACCCTCCACCGCCATGGAGGCCATGGACCAGAGGGGGAACTCTCCTCCCATCTAGTGGGGAGGCCAAGGAAGAATAAGAAGGAGGGGGCTCTCTCCCCCTCTCTCCCGGTGGCACCAGAACGCCACCGGGGCAATATCGTGTGACGGCGATCTACTCCAACAACTTCGTCTTCTTCACCAACAACTCCATCACCTTCCCCCATCTATATTCAGCGGTCCACTCTCCCGCAACCCGCTGTACCCTCTACTTGAACATGGTGCTGTATGCTTCATATTATTATCCAATACTATGTTGCCATCCTATGATGTTTGGGTAGATCTATTTTGTCCTATGGGTTAATCGTGATCTTGGTTGGTATGAGTGTATATTTTATTATGGTGTTTTCCTACAGTGCCCTCCGCCACACGCAAACGGGAGGGGTCCCCGCTGTAGGGTGTTGCAATATGTTCATGGTTCTATTATAGTGGGAGGCGTGAGTGACAGAAGCACAAACCCGAGTAAGGGGGTTATGGCGTATGGGAGTAAAGAGGAGTTGATACTTGATGCTATGGTTGGGTTTTATCTTAATGATCTTTGGTAGTTGCGGATGCTTGCTAGAGTTCCAATCATAAGTGCATATGATTCAAGTAAGGAAAGTATGTTAGCTCATGCCTCTCCCTCATATAAAATTGCAACAATGATTACTGGTCTAGTTATCGATTGCCTAGGGACAGTTCCGCAAATCCTATCACCACTTTTCCACACTCGCTTTATTAAATTGTACTTTTATTAAAATAGCACCTAACTTTTATTTTCACATTATTTATTATCTTGCAAACCTATCCTACAAAGTACTTCTAGTTTTATTCTTGTTCTAGGTAAAGCAAACATTAAGTGTGCGTAGAGTTCTACCTTTAGCTCTTCGTTGGGTTCAACACTCTTATTTATCGAAAAAGGCTACAAACGATCCCATATACTTGTGGGTTATCAAGACCTTTTTCTAGCACCATTGTCGGGGAGCAATAGCGTGGGGTGAATATTCTCGTGTGTGCTTGTCTGCTTTATCACTAAGTAGTTTTTATTTTCTGTTCGAAGTTGTTCTTTATCTTTAGTTATGGATATGGAACAAAAAATACCAAATAAATTAGTTGTACTTGCTACTCAGGGAGATGGGGAACCTCCTAAAACTCTCGATGCTCGTTATGTGAAAATATTAATCACTACTGTGATAATCCCGAGAAAACCCCATTCAACTTGATAATGGGAGACACGTTGGAACAACGGGAATACTTTAGGTATTATCGCTTGACTCAAAAAGGGAAACTGTTATGGGATCAAATTCATATGTTGCATTGGTATGCTTGGGATCTATGCTTGAGAAATGATTATACTTGTTGCTCTGGGATGAAGGCTCCACACCTTCCCTTTTCATGCAAATTTAATGAATATGAAACCTTAGCTTCTTATGCTAATGGTAGATATGATTACTATGATGTGGAACGAATAGAAGAATTTGTTGCTTTTAAGGGTGCTTATGAAATTGAATCTTTCTTTGAAAAGTATGAAGATTATGATGATGCTGTTTATAGACCTGAAAATTTGGCTATACTTAAATATTGCTATCAGAATTATGAATATAATGCCGATATTAATGCATTTATTGAGAAAGTCTCCGATGTCCAAGAAGAGACTAATATTTTGCAGGAGTCTATGGAAGAAGAAATTGATGAAATTGTGAGCTCATTAGATGAAAAAGACGAGGAGGAGAGCGAAGAACAAAAGGAGGAAGAGCGGATTGATCACCCATGCCCACCTTCTAATGAGAGTAACTCTTTATCCCATACATTGTTTAATTTCCCTTCATGCTTACCGAAGGATGAATGCTATGATAATTGCTATGATCCCATTGATTCATTTGAAATATCCCTTTTTGATGAACTTGATGCTTGCTATGCTTGTGGCCAAGATGCCAATATGAATTATGCTTATGGAGATGAACTTGCTATAGTTCCTTATGTTAAGAATGAAATTGTTGCTATTGCACCCACACATGATAGTCCTATTATCTTTTTGAATTCTCCAAACTACACTATATCGGAGAAGTTTGCACTTATTAAGGATTATATTAATGGGTTGCATTTTTCTACTACACATGATGATTTTGATGAATATAATATGCATGTGCTTGCTGCTCCTACTTGCAATTATTATGAGAGAGGAACTACATCTCCACCTCTCTATGTTTCCAACACGATAAAATTGCAAGAAACTGCTTATGCTATGTATTGGCCTTTACTTGATGTGCATGAATTGTTCTTTAATGACATGCGGATGCATAGGAAGAGAGTTAGACTTCATCATTACATGATATATGTTGCTTTGTGCTCATTACTAAATTATAAATCATTGCTAATTAAAATTGGCTTGATATACCTTGGGATCCGGGTGGATCGATTACTTAAGCGCTTTATGCCTAGCTTAATGGCTTTAAAGAAAGTGCTGCCAGGGAGACAACCCAGAAGTTTTAGGAAGTCATTTTATAATGTTGAGTGCTTTTATAAAGTTTAAAAACAAAAAAATATAGAGGGGAACTTAAAACTTCACAAAAAGAAAAGTGAAAATGAGAAAGACGAACACCGTTGAAGTGGGGGACGTCCTTGAACTTTGTTCATGTGCATGGAAACTTTGTGAATCTAGATTACAGAAACTTTTCAACAAAAATAATTATCCCCTTGTACAAATTAATCCATTGTTTTATAAAAATAATGTGCCAAGATTTGCCATTAGTATGATTAGATTGCTTGTTGGTACGTGCGGTACAAAAACAGAAACTTTGGCTGTAGTGCGTGATTTTACATTTTTTACCGGAACATCAAAAGTTTTTGAAATTTTTACATAGTACTGCTATGCAAATTTTTTATTTTTTTCCTAATTGTTCAGAATTTTTGGAGTTATAGAAGTATGGTCAAAGTTCAGATAACTACAGACTGTCCTGTTTAAGACAGATTCTGTTTTTGATGCATTGTTTTGCTTGTTTTGATGAAACTATCGATTTTATCGGTGGTATAAGCCATGGAGAAGTTATTATACAGCAGGGATAATGCAAAAATAAAATATTAATGGGTTTGCAACAGTATTTAATGTAGTGATTTGCTTTATTTTACTAATGGATCTTACCGAGCTTTTTGTTGAGTTTTGTGTGGATGAAGTGATCAAAGATAGAGGAGGTCTTGATATGAGGAGAAGGATGAGTGGCAAGAGTTCAAGCTTGGGGATGCCCATGGAACCCCAAGTAAATATCCAAGGATACTCAAGCGTCTAAGCTTGGGGATGCCCCGGAAGGCATCCCATCTTTCTTCAACAAGTATCGGTATGTTTTCGTCTTTGTTTCGCTCACGTGATATGCGTAAATCATGGAGCGTCTTTTGTGTTTAGTTTTCACTTTTCTTTTATGCACCATGCTGGTATGAGATAGTCTATGGTTGATTTATAGAATACTCATTGCACTTCACTTATATCTTTTGAGTATGGCTTTATAGAATGCTTCATGTGCTTCACTTATATCATTTGAAGTTTGGATTGCCTATTTCTCTTCACATAAAAAACCGTTATTTGTAGAATGCTCTTTTGCTTCACTTATATTTATTAGAGCTTGGTATTTTATAGAAAGAATTAAACTCTCATGCTTCACTTATATCTATTTAGAGAGTCAACAGGAATTGGTCATTTGCATGGTTAGTCATAAAATCCTACATAAAACTTGTGGATCACTGAATATGATATGTTTGATTCCTTGCAATAGTTTTGTGATATAGAGATGGTAATATGTGGGAGGTACTAGTAAATGGTTGTGGTTAGTAAGAATATTGGTGTTAAGGTTTGTGATTCCCGAAGCATGCACGTATAGTCTCTCGTTATGCTATGAATTTGGAGCATGATTTATTATTGATTGTCTTCCTTATGAGTGGCGGTCGGGGATGAGCGATGGTCTTTCCTACCAATCTATCCCCCTAGGGGCATGCGTGGTAGTACTTTGCTTTGAGGGCTAATAAACTTTTGCAATAAGTATATGAGTTCTTTATGACTAATGTGAGTCCATGGATTATACGCACTCTTACCTTTCCGCAATTTGCTAGCCTCTTCGGTACTGTGCATTACCCTTTCTCACCTCGAGAGTCGGTGCAAACTTCGCCAGTGCATCCAAACCCCGTGATATGGTACGCTCTATCACACATAAACCTTATTATATCTTCCTCAAAACAGCCACCATACCTACCTATTATGGTCTTTCCATAGCCATTCCGAGATATATTGCCATGCAACTTCCACCGCTTCCGTTTTGATGACTTGAGCATTCATTGTCATATTGCTTTGCATGATCATATAGCTGACATAGTATTTGTGGCACAGCCACCATTCATCATTTTTTATACATGTTACGCTAGATCATTGCACATTATGGTACACTGCCAGAGGCATTCATATAGAGTCATATTTTGTTCTAGGTATTGAGTTGTAATTTTTATTTCTTTTGAGTAGTAAGTAAATAGAAGTGTGATGATCATCATTATTCATTATTAGAGCATGTCCTGGTGAGGAAAGGATGATGGAGACTATGATTCCCCAACAAGTTGGGATGAGGCTCCGGACAAATATAAAAAGAAAAAGAAAAAATATAAAAAAATGAGGCAAAAAAGAGCCCAAGGAAAAAGAAAAAAAAAAGAAAAAGAAAAAAATGAGAGAAAAGAGAGAAGGGGCATGCTAATTCCACACTTGTGCTTCAAAGTAGCACCATGTTTTTCATATAGAGAGTCTCCTATGTTGTCACTTTCATATACTAGTGGGAATTTTTCATTATAGAGTTAGATGCACACCCACTTAGTTCTCATGTTGAGATTTCATACACTTATAGCTCTTAGTGCATTTGTTGCATGGCAATCCCTACTCCTCGCATTGATATCAATTGATGGGCATCTCCATAGCCCGTTGGTTAGCCGCGTCGATGTGAGACTTTCTTACCTTTTTGTCTTCTCTATATTTACCCCTATCATCATACTCTATTCCACCCATAGTACTATATCCATGTTTCGCGCTCATGTATTGCATGAGGGTTGAAAAAGCTGAAGCGCATTAAAAAGTATGAACCAATTGCTCGGCTTGTCATCGGGGTTGTGCATGATAAATACTTTGTGTTAAGAAGACAGAGCATGACAAGGCTATATGATTTTGTCGGGATAACTTTCTTTAGCGTTGATATTTTGAAAGACACGATTGTTTGTTGGGATGCCTGAGTATTGATGTCTTTATGCCCAATTATAGAATATTGCTTTGAATCACTCATGTCTTAATACTCATGCCATGATTAGATGTATGATCAAGATTATGCTAGGTAGCATTCCACATCAAAAATTATCTTTTTTTGTATCATTTACCTACTCGAGGACGAGCAGGAATTAGGATTGGGGAAGCTGATACGTCTCCGTCGTATCTATAATTTTTGATTGTTTCATGCCAATATTATACAACTTTCACATATTTTTGGCAACATTTTATATGATTTATTGGACTAACATATTGATCCAGTGCCTAGTGCCGGTTCCTGTTTGTTGCATGTTTTTTTGTTTCGCAGAATATCCATATGAAACAAAGTCCAAACGCGATAAAAATTTACATAGAATTATTTTGGAATATATGTGCTTTTTGGGAGGTGGAATCAATGCAAACGGACGCCCACGGCCTCCACAACCCATCAGGGCGCGCTGGTGAAAGCACAAGTGCTCCCTGGGTGATTTTGGTAATTAATGTCAACATATCTCTTGTTGGACTAATACTTTTATCTAGTATATTTCAGATGAGTTCAACAATGGTGTGGTAAGGACAAGAGGATGTGGAACCCCTTCAAAATGCTAAGGACAAAGATTGGAAAAAGCTCAAGACTCTTCATTTCTATTTTAGTGATCCAAGATCACATTGAGTCCATAGGAAAGCCAATACTATTAAAAGGGAATGAGGTGTTGCTTAATGGTCTACTTGCTCAAAGTGATTAGTGATATTGCTCCAAAACCCTCAGCCACTTTCTCATTCCAAATATGCCCAAATATCAAAGTCAAACTCAGCCCCATGGAAATGATCCATCCGGCGCCACCGAGTTCAGTTGACATAGCCACTGCCAGAAACCCTAGACAATTCGGTCACACCGATATGGATCTCGGTCTCACCGAGATGGCCTTGCAAACTCTCTGTTGCCTGTTGCAATTATTTCGGTCTCACCGAAATGTGCAATCGGTCCCACCAATTTTGCTTGACATCCTCTCTGTTGCCTTGTTGCATCACTTCGGTCTAACCGAGTTGATGCAATCGGTGCCACCGATTTGATGTTTGCCCTAAGCCCTAGCACATCGGTCCCACCGAGTTGTTCCAGTCGGTCCCACCGAGATTCCTAACGTTCACATTTTGAACTGAATCGGTCTCACCGAGTTCTTCTATTCGGTCTGACCGAGTTGGGTCAAATGTGTGTAACGGTTGGATTTTGTGTGGAGGCTATATATACCCCTCCACCCCCTTCTCCATTTGTGAGAGAGCCATCAGAACGTGCCTACACTTCCACTACTCATTTTCTGAGAGAGAACCACCTACTCATGTGTTGATACCAAGATATTCCAATCCTACCACTAGAATCTTGATCTCTAGCCTTCCCCAAGTTGCTTTCCACTCAAATCATCTTTCCACCATAGCCAAATCTGTGAGAGAGAGTTGAGTGTTGGGGAGACTATCATTTGAAGCACAAGAGCAAGGAGTTCATCATCAACACACCATCTATTACCTTTTGGAGAGTGGTGTCTCATAGATTGGTTAGGTGTCGCTTGGGAGCCTCCGACAAGATTGTGGAGTTGAACCAAGAAGTTTGTAAGGGCAAGGAGATCGCTTACTTCGTGAAGATCTACCCAAGTGAGGCAAGTCCTTCGTGGGCAATGGCCAGGGTGGGATAGAGAATGTTGCTTCTTCGTGGACCCTTCGTGGGTAGAGCCCTCCATGGACTCGCGCAGCCATTAGCCTTCTTGGGTTGAAGTCTCCATCAACGGGGACGTAAGATAACACCACCTATCGGAACCACGCCAAAAATCTCCGTGTCTACATCGCGTTTGCTCACTCCAATCCCATCCCTTACTTTCTTGCAATTAGCATGCTTTACTCTTTCCGCTGCTTATACTCTTGCCATGCTTGCTTGAAATGTATCGTGAATGCTTAAACTTGTGCTAAAACTCCACCTCAACTTGAAGATCTTAAAAATTGCCACTTTTACTTGTTGAGGGTCTAATCACCCCCCCCCTCTAGACCCCTCTTATCGATCCTTTCAATTGGTATCAGAGCTTTGGTCTCCATTTCTTTGGTTTAATCACCTTTGGAGGAAGATGGATGAGTCTATGATTGGGAGTATTAGACGTAGAGTGCCTATGCTTGACGGAGAGTTCTATAATGTGTGGAAGAATGAGATGCTTGAGATTTTCAATGAATATAATTTGAACAAGTATATTACTAGTCCCTATGCGCCCCCTATTGATCCCTTGCATCCTACCCCCGATGAGTATCTTGACATGACCCGCAATCTAAGAACTATTGATCTTATCATGAGAGGATTGCCTAGAAATTTGCTTGTATGCTTGCCTACTTTGAGTGTGCCTATACTATATGGAAATATCTTGAGGAGCGTATTCCGAACTATTCCTTGAAAAATTTAGATGAAATTCTTCAAAAGTCCATTGCTTTTCAGAAAAAGGATCCTAGTGATCCTAAATTTGATGATTTTCTATTTGAGCTTCGTGACCTTATGCGTGCTAAAGGAAATGTCGGAGTCATTAGTAGTATCATCTCCCAAGTTATTAGAATTCATAAACATGCACATTGTCATGGTAATAAATCTAATGAATCACTCTCTCTATGTGATGATCAATCACATGATGATGTTGAACATGGATATTATGATGAGGATGATGATAGTGACTTCGATCTTGATGAGTCAATGAGACACTTTGGTCTTATGGCTAACCTTCGTGGTTACATGGCTGGAGGAAAGGAATGGGTTCTTGATAGTGGATGTTCTGATCACATGACCGGAGACAAGGACATGTTTCGTGAGCTCGCTGAAAACGATGGTCCCAGAAAGTATGTCACTTTTGGTGACAACTCCAAGGGTATAGTTGGCCTCGGTAAGGTGGCCATCTCACATGATAGCTCTATCCAAAATGTTATGCTCATTGAATCTCTTGGCTACAATCTACTTTCCGTATCTAGACTAGCCGATTTTGGTTTCGATATTCTTTTCACTGAAGTAGATTGCCAAGTGTTTCGTAGAGATAATCATAATATGGTCTTTACCGGTATACATAGAGGTGATCTATACATTGTTGATTTCACTAAAAGAGCTCAACCTCGTACCTGCTTAATTGCTAAATCTTCTAAAGGTTGGTTGTGGCATAGAAGGTTAGGTCATGTGGGCATGCGAAATCTTGATAAGCTTATAAAAGGTGATCATATCCTTGGTGTTAAAGATGTCATATTTGACAAGGATAGACTTTGCAGTGCTTGTCAAGCAGGAAAACAAGTTGGAGGAAGTCATCCCGTGAAGAACATCATGACCACGAGAAGACCACTTGAGCACTTCACATGGATCTTTTGGGTCCCAATGCCTACAAGAGTATCGGTGGTAACTCGTTCGGTTTGGTCATTGTTGATGATTTTTCCAGATTTACGTGGGTGTTCTTTCTTGATGATAAATCGCAGGTCCAAAAGATCTTCAAGAACTTTGCCAGGAAGGCCCAAAATCAATTTGAAGTGAAGATCAAGAAGGTTCGGAGCGACAACGGAACAGAGTTCAAGAACGCCAATGTGGATGCCTTTCTTGACGAAGAAGGGATTTCACATGTGTTCTCGGCTACGTACACACCTCAATAAAATGGATTTGTTGAGAGGAAGAACCGGACACTTATTGAGATGGCAAGAATGATGATTGAAGAATACAAGACGCCAAGACACTTTTGGGCGGAAGCGGTTGAGACAGCTTGTCAGGCTACGAATCGACTATATATTCACAAGCTTCTCGGCAAAACGGCATACGAGCTTCTCACCGGAGACAAAGATCCTTCAGAAGCAATTCAAGACTTGTCTATTGGCAAGGTTCATCCAATGGAGGTGAAGGAGAGTACTTCGTCCATTCAAGTGGAAGCCTCAACTTCACGACAAGGTGAACCACAAGTTGACTTGGAGGCATCCATAAGTGGAACACGTCAAGACGAAGGAAACGAGGAAGTACAACAAGATGAACCTCATTGACCTCCTTCTCCACCTCCACAAGAGAACATTAACGGCAACAACAACAATGAAGAAGGACAAGAAGAAGAAGAAGAAGAAGAAGAAGAAGAAGAAGAAGAAGAAGAAGAAGAAGAAGAAGAAGAAGAAGATGAAGACAATGAAGAGGATGTTCCACCCCGACCCAAACAAAAGCTCTCATGAGTTAGAGCAAGATTCTCAAGAGATCATCCCGTCAAACAAATCTTCGATGATATTCAAACCGGGAGAATTACTCGCTCTAAAACTCGCTTGGCTAACTTTTGTGAACATTACTCATTCATTTCTAGTATTGAACCTATGAAGGTTGAAGAAGCCCTTGAGGGTCCGGATTGGGTGAATGCTATGCATGAAGAACTACACAATTTCGAGAGGAATCAAGTGTGGACATTGGTTGAAAAGCCGGACAACGACCACAATGTCATGGGAACCAAATGGGTGTTTTGGAATAAGCAAGATGAGGATGGACAAGTTGTACACAACAAGGCCCGTCTCGTCGCTCAAGGCTACACTCAAGTCGAAGGTATGGACTATGGTGAGACATATGCCCCCGTTGCTAGACTTGAGTCCATACGCATCTTACTTGCTTAAGCCAATCATCATGATATCACTTTATACCAAATGGACATTAAGAGTGCTTTTCTAAATGGTCAAATTGAGGAGGAAGTCTATGTTAAACAACCTCCCGGCTTTGTTAATCCCAAGAAACCCGATCATGTTTACAAACTTCACAAAGCTCTTTATGGTCTTAAACAAGCTCCTAGAGCATGGTATAAATGCTTGACCAAGTTTCTTATTGAAAAAGGCTTTGAAATTGGGAAGATTGATTCTACACTTTTTACTAAAAGGGTTAATGGTGAATTATTTGTGTGCCAAATTTATGTGGATGATATTATATTTGGTTCTACTAACCCACATTTTAGTGAAAAGTTTGGAAGGCTAATGTCGGAGAAGTTTGAGATGTCTATGATGAGTGAACTCAAATTTTCCTTGGGTTGCAAATCAAGCAAACTAAGGAAGGTACCTTTGTTTCTCAAACAAAGTATACCAAGGATCTTTTCAAAAAGTTCAACATGCAAGAAAGCAAAGGTATGAAAACACCCATGCCTACTAGTGGACATCTTGACTTGACTAAGGATGGCAAACCGGTTGACCAAAAGGTTTACCACTCTATGATTGGTTCATTGTTATATCTATCTGCCTCCCGTCCCGATATTATGCTAAGTGTGTGCATGTGTGCACAATATCAAGCGGCCCCTAAAGAATGTCATCTTAAGGCTGTGAAAAGGATAGTGAGATACTTAATTCATACACCAAATTTTGGCATTTGGTATCCTAAGAGGTCTTCTTTTGATCTTGTTGGCTACTTAGATTCGGACTATGCCGGTGACAAGGTTGATAGAAAGTCCACTTCGGGTACTCATCAATTTCTTGGTAGATCTCTTGTGTCTTGGTCCTCCAAGAAACAAAACTCGGTATCCTTATCCCCCGCCGAAGCGGAATACATTGCCGCCAGATCATGTTGTGCTCAATTACTTTGGATGACCTAAACCCTTAAGGATTATGGGATACATGTGAAACATGTTCCATTGCTTTGTGACAAAGAGAGTGCCATTAAGATTGCTCACAATCCCGTGCAACACTCTCGAACTAAGCATATTGAAGTTCGTCATCATTTCATTCGAGATCATGTTGCTAAAGGAGACATCAATCTTTAGTATGTTCGTACCGATAAGCAATTGGCGGATATATTCACCAAACCGCTTGATGAGAAAGTATTTTTCCGTTTGAGAGGTGAATTGAATATCATTGATGCCTCAAACTTGGAGTAGAAACTCCATTTGGATACATGCATGGCATAAGCCTCTTATGACTAATTCTTGATATTTCTCTTATGATGATGATCATTTGTCTTGGATCTATACTTGTACCCTTGCATGCTATATAACCCCTGTAGGTACTTGGATGATCCCAAATCTATGAGATTGCAAGTCATTCATATCTTAAGCAATCTTTAAATCACCGAGTTCCTAGGGTATGGTTGTTGAATACAAGGAAGCTTGAACTCACTCAACATATCCTTTGACAATTTCTATATATCAAATTTCATTTGGTATCAAGTCTCATGATTGTCATTTTGGATACACAAGTGCTTTTCCTTGCAAGACTAACCCATGTATGAAGATGAACTCAAACTACAAGTGGTGCTCCCAACTCATGATGGACTACATCAACCTTGTGCACCCAACATAAGTTCACCTACATGATCAAGATCATCACCACCCAAGGTATGTCATTCCATCTTAGAGAAGCTTTGCCCCAAGTCATGAGACAAAGCAACTCAACGAGATGCGAATACATCAAAATGCTTAAACGAAAAATGGTAATCCCATTTTGAGCTTAAACGATGAGTATGACCTATGATCAAGTGATCTCACTTGACTCCTAAGTCAATATACTCTAACATAGGTGACTTTGTCGCCGACCCCTTATAGATGAGTATTTCTTGCTATCTTGTTCCCCTGTTCAAACTTCATCTAGATCTCTTTTTTGTTTTTCTTTCTGTGGAAATTCATTGCAAATCTTTTAGTTAATTCCTTGCAAATCCTTGAGAGATTTAAATTGCTAAGTGAGCTGAGTTGACAAATTTTTTACTCTGTGTTGAACTCGGTCCCTCCGAACCACTCAAATCGGTCTGACCGAAGCACAAGGTCTCCTTGTGAATAGTTCATCGGTACAACCGACATGGACTAACTCGGTCGCACCGATTAGGATCTTCTGTGACTCTGTTCACTCGGCGTCACCGATTTCAACTCTAAGAAAATGTTTTGCAATTTTTACTTCCTTTCTTCTTCAGCTCCACTCAATGATTCTTATCCTCTACCTGCATCTTAAACTACATGCTGCTTTGTAGTGTGTCTCAAGGACCACACCTATTTGACTCATGCTCCAGAAGTACCCTTCTTGGAAATTGATGTCAAAGAGGGAGAGAGAGCACATCAAAGCTTATCATATGAGCACATCTAAGCTCTTCCATATGCTAGTAAAACAAAGAGGAGAGAAGTCACATGTCTTTTAGAGGCGAAAGACATGCCCATGTAATTGTTATTGCATAACATTGTTGCTCTGATTGTGGTTATTACCCTTTCTTGCTCTGATCTTTTCTTGCTCTGATTTTCTTACCCTACTTTCTCCCATTATACAATATCAGATTCAGGAGGAGAAAATGTCAATTTCTAAGGGAAGAAAATCTTTGGAATTCATTGCATATCTTTAAAATCCTTTGGGGACATGTCAGTATCTAAATAGAGTACCTAGTACTCACCCATTACATGTCATCCCAGTCTTGGTATTCTTGTGGTTTCCTGATATTGCTTTACCTAGAGTGTTCTTGTGTTATCTAACCTTGTTTTCTCAAGTCCACTCCTTCTAAAGCCAGCCCAAGACCACAAGGTAAGTTTATGCATCACACTCATGTGCATGATGATCTCTTGCTGATGTACATATTTTTGCAAGAAGGATTCATGAACATGGAGGTACACTTCCTATACACATCATTTGCTCTGATGCATATAGATACATGTAACTCATTGCTTGCTCTGTCATGCTTATGCATTCACATGTTCTTATATTCTATCTTCACATGATTGCATACATGTAGGGGGAGCCTATGCATGTTACATGTCTTTCCAAAGCTTTACTTGTTACTCTTCATATCTTTTATCTAAGCTTTGATGTATGTTGTCATCAATTACCAAAAAGGGGGAGATTGAAAGCACAAGTGCTCCCTAGGTGATTTTGGTAATTAATGTCAACATATCTCTTGTTGGACTAATACTTTTATCTAGTATATTTCAGATGAGTTCAACAATGGCGTAGTAATGACAAGAGGATGTGGAACCCCTTCAAAATGCTAAGGACAAAGATTGGCGAAGCTCAAGACTCTTCATTTCTATTTCAGTGATCCAAGATCACATTGAGTCCATAGGAAAGCCAATACTATTAAAAGGGGATGAGGTGTTGCTTAATGGTCTACTTGCTCAAAGTGCTTAGTGATATTGCACCAAAACCCTCAGCCACTTTCTCATTCCAAATATGTCCAAATCTCAAAGTCAAACTTGGCCCCACCAAAATGATCCATCCGGCGCCACCGAGTTCAGTTGACATAGCCACTGCCAGAAACCCTAGACAATTCGGTCACACCGATATGGATCTCGGTCTCACCGAGATGGCCTTGCAAACTCTCTGTTGCCTGTTGCAATTATTTCAGTCTCACCGAAATGTGCAATCGGTCCCACCGAGTTTGCTTGACATCCTCTCTGTTGCCTTGTTGCTTCACTTTGGTCTAACCGAGTTGATGCAATCGGTGCCACCGAGTTGATGTTTGCCCTAAGCCCTAGCACATCGGTCCCACCGAGTTGTTCCAGTTGGTCCCACCGAGAATCCTAATGTTCACATTTTGAACTGAATCGGTCTCACCGAGTTCTTCTATTCAGTCTGACCGAGTTGGGTCAAATGTGTGTAACAGTTGGATTTTGTGTGGAGGCTATATATACCCCTCCACCCCCTTCTCCATTTGTGAGAGAGCCATCAGAACGTGCCTACACTTCCACTACTCATTTTCTGTGAGAGAACCACCTACTCATGTGTTGAGACCAAGATATTCCAATCCTACCACTAGAATCTTGATCTCTAGCCTTCCCCAAGTTGCTTTCCACTCAAATCATCTTTCCACCATAGCCAAATCTGTGAGAGAGAGTTGAGTGTTGGGGAGACTATCATTTGAAGCACAAGAGCAAGGAGTTCATCATCAACACACCATCTATTACCTTTTGGAGAGTGGTGGCTCCTAGATTGGTTAGGTGTCGCTTGGGAGCCTCCGACAAGATTGTGGAGTTGAACCAAGAAGTTTGTAAGGGCAAGGAGATCGCCTACTTCGTGAAGAACTACCCGAGTGAGGCAAGTCCTTCGTGGGCGATGGCCATGGTGGGATAGACAAGGTTGCTTCTTCGTGGACCCTTCGTGGTTGGAGCCCTCCATGGACTCGCACAGCTATTACCCTTTGTGGGTTGAAGTCTCCATCAATGTGGGCGTACGATAGCACCACCTATCGGAACCACGCCAAAAAACTCCATGTCTACATTGCGTTTGCTCACTCCAATCCCATCCCTTACTTTCTTACAATTAGCATGCTTTACTCTTTCCGCTGCTTATACTCTTGCCATGCTTGCTTGAAATGTATCGTGAATGCTTAAACTTGTGCTAAAACTCCACCCCAACTTGAAGATCTTAAAAATTACCAGTTTTACTTGTTGAGGGTCTAATCACCCCCCTCTAGACCCCTCTTCTAGATCCTTTCAGCTGGGCACCCCCTGGCGCGCCCAGGTGTCTTGTGGCCTCCCCGCAAGTCGGTTAGGGCCCTTCTTCCGGAACAAGAAAGATAATTTATGGAAATAAATCGTGTAATTTTTTTAGCACAATCGGACTTACAGATCTCCGGGAATTTAAGAAGTGGTGAAGGGCCAGAAAACAGGAACGCGAAATAGAAGAGAACAGAGAGGGAGATCCAATCTAGGAGGGGCTCTCGCCCCTCCGCCACCATGGAGGCCATGGACCAGAGGGGGAACTCTCCTCCCATCTAGGGGGGAGGCCAAGGAAGAAGAAGAAGGAGGGGGCTCTCTCCCCCTCTCTCCTGGTGGTGCCGGAACGCTGCCGGGGCAATATCATGTGACGGCGATCTACTCCAACAACTCCGTCATCTTCACCAACAACTCCATCACCTTCCCCCATCTATATTCAGCGGTCCACTCTCCCACAACCCGCTGTACCCTCTACTTGAACATGGTGCTTTATGCTTCATAATATTATCCAATACTATGTTGCCATCCTATGATGTTTGAGTAGATCTATTTTGTCCTATGGGTTAATCGTGATATTATTTGGTATGAGTGTATATTTTATTATGGTGCTGTCCTATGGTGCCCTCCGTCTCGTGCAAATGTGAGGGGTTCCTACTGTAGGGTGTTGCAATATGTTCATGGTTCTTTTACAGTGGGTGGCGTGAGTGACAGAAGCACAGACCCGAGTAAGGGGGTTATGGTGTATGGGAGTAAAGAGGACTTGATACTTAATGCTATGGTTGGGTTTTACCTTAATGATCTTTGGTAGTTGCGGATGCTTGCTAGAGTTCCAATCATAAGTGCATATGATCCAAATAAGGAAAGTATGTTAGCTCATGCCTCTCCCTCATATAAAATAGCAATAATGATTACCGGTCTAGTTATCGATTGCCTAGGGATAGTTCTGCAAAACCTATCACCACTTTTCCACACTTGCTTTATTAAATTGTACTTTTATTAAAACAGCACCTAACTTTTATTTTCACGTTCTTTATTATCTTGCAAACCTATCCTACAAAGTACTTCTAGTTTTATTCTTGTTCTAGGTAAAGCAAACGTTAAGTGTGCGTAGAGTTGTATTGGTGGTCGATAGAACTTGAGGGAATATTCATTCTACCTTTAGCTCCTCGTTGGGTTCGACATTCTTATTTATCGAAAAAGTCTACAAATGATCCCCTATACCTGTGGGTTATCACTCGTAACCTCGGCACCCTCCCGTGAACCCTATCCTCGCCAGAGCTCTGGCCGGATTCTCGTGGCGGCATCCGGGCATGGGCGCCATGCCCCTGCTATTTAAGCCGTGCCCGAGCCCTCCCGGGCTCGCCACCAGCTTCACCCTCCTCCACTAGTCCTCCCCGGTCGCTTCCCTGAGCTCGAGCCGCCCTCCTGCCCTCCAATGACCGCCATGGCCGTCGCTCCCCCGGCAAAATTAGCCCAAAGCCGAGCCCCATTCCCCCTCCTCCCACCACCAGAGACCTTCACCACTACCCTAGAGCCGCCCCAGTACCTCTCCTCCTCCTCTGGCAGTCTCTAGTGTCGGTGCAACAAACCTTCACGTATGTTGCCCGGACTGTACACAGGCTCAAATAGCAGAAATACAAGCAACACCAAGCATTCAAGGCAGAACCATGCCAGAGAGAGCCCTTAGAGGAATCAAAGGGCGGATCAAGAAGACCAAGACAAGCCAAGACCGCAAGATATCACTAAGGAAAAACCTCCCTTGCCGGGCAGGCGAGCTTGGTCAGGTCGAGGCCACCCCGAAGACAAGTCGCAAGACTTCCTTGCCGGGGGCACTGGCGGCCTACATCCTGCCAAGGCTCCACCGCATCGCAACGCAAGTCGCCCATCGATGCGGTGTCGAGCCCCCAGATAACTAAGTGGCTGTCATTTGGCACGTGGTAGCCATTAGGAGGAAGATCACCTCTGTATGACACCCATCCAGAGGCGTGTCAAGCAGACAGATGGAAGATGACTAGAGCGGCGCGGCAAGCCTGCCGGGCCGCATCCACAGCGCGACACGTAGCAGTACATTTAATGCGCTTTGTCCTAACTGCCAGAGTTAGGTATGATAGCATTGTTAGCTATCTAATCGCCGGATAATGACCGTTTTGCCATTGTGGTAACCCCTTAGCCTATAAAAGGAGGACCGTGGCAACCTTAGAAAGGATTTGGACCCTCGTGTACTCATATGCGCGTAGCTGCTCTCCCCGAGGCGACCTTGCTGGGCTTGGGTGCCGCGCATTCTTCACGGTCTCTCCATCAATCCACCAAAGCAGGAGTAGGGTTTTACGCTTCTCAGTGGCCCAAACCTGGGTAAAAACCACCAGTGTCACCACTACCGTGCTGTCCCATGGCTTCCGCTCTTTGTGCAACGCGTCCTCCCCCCTGCCGAACCACATAGGGGCCGATGGCCTCATAGGTGGCCGTGTTCTACCACGACATCTCTGGCGCGCCAGGTAGGGGGAGCGCTTGTGCGAACCCGAGGTCGTAAACAACATGTCAGTCTTCATCATCGTCTTCTTCATCGTTGGCTTCATCTTCCATGGCGCCCAAGAAGAAGTCCGGCGCAACTGCTCATCCTTCCACCTCGAAGGCCCCCTCGCATGCTGTCGCCGATGCTGTGGGGGCTGTAGCGGCGTCGAGGGACACGGACGCCGTGGGGAACATGACCAGCGCGGGCGGCGCTGTCATCGTTCCCCCCGCGGCCGAGGCGGAAGCAGAAAACGCCGGAGGGGGGCGGCGTCAACAACACTCCGACAGCTGTGCTCTATAATGCACGGGTGGGGAGAACGCTCAGTCTCCACCCCCCACTGTGCCAAAGAGGGTAGCCACAACGACAACGCTCACTCCGGTGTGAATAGCGGCCCCCTAGTTGCCCCTGCAACGGGTGCAACAGCGGGGCAAGCACCTCCCCCGGGGCGAGGAAACCAAGACGAAGCACCGAACGGGACCATCAACCCCCAGCCGCATGATACGTCTCCAACGTATCTATAATTTTTGCTTGTTCCATGCTGTTATATTATCATTCTTGGATGTTTTACAATCATTTCATAGCAACTTTATATCATTTTTTGGGACTACCCTATTGACATAGTGCCCAGTGCCAGTTCCTGTTTTTTCCTTGTTTTTTTACTTCGCAGAAAATCAATACCAAACGGAGTCCAAACGCAGTGAAACTTTTTGGAGATTTTTTCTGGACCAGAAGGAACAACTTGGGCCGAAGAAGTACCAGAGGGGTGCCCCGAGGGGGGCATAACCTACCTGGGTGCGCCTGGTGGCCAGGCGCGCCCGTGTGGGTTGTGCCCACCTCGGTGGCCTCCCGCACCGCCACTTTGCTCTATAAATACCCCAATATTCCAAAAACCCTAGGGGAGTTGACGAAACACAATTCCAGCCACCGCAAGTTCCAGAACCACAAGATCCAATCTAGACACCATCACGGAGGGGTTCATCATCCTCATTGGTGCCTCTTCGATGATGCGTGAGTAGTTCATTGTAGACCTTCGGATCCATAGTTAGTAGCCAGATGGCTTCCTCTCTCTCTTTTGATTCTCAATACAATGGTCTCTTGGAGATCTATTTGATGTAACTCTTTTTGCTGTGTGTTTGTTGGGATCCGATGAACTTTGAGTTTATGACCAGATCTATATTTTAATCCATGAAAGTTATTTGAGTTTCTTTGATCTCTTATATGCACGATTACTTATAGCCTCGTATTTCTTCTTCGAATCTTTGGTTTAGTTAGGCCGACTAGATCGATTTTTTCTTGCCATGGGAAGAGGTGCTTTGTGATGGGTTCGATCATACGGTGCTCAATCCCAGTGACAGAAGGGGACATGACACATATGTATCATTGCTATTAAGGATAACGAGATGGGGTCTATTCCTACATGAATAGGTCTTATCTACATCATGTCATCATTCTTATTGCATTACTCCATTTCTCCATGAACTTAATACACTAGATGCATGCTGGATAGCGGTCAATGTGTGGAGTAATAGTAGTAGATGCAGGCAGGAGTCGGTCTACTAATCTTGGACGTGATGCCTATATAATGATCATTGCCTGGATATCATCATGATTATTTGAAGTTCTATCAATTTCCCAACAGTAATTTGTTTACCCACCGTATGCTATTTTTCTCGAGAGAAGCCACTAGTGAAATCTACGGCCCCCGGGTCTATTTTTCATCACATTTGCTTTCCGATCTATCATTTGCCACTTTTATTTTCAGATGTATTATTCCAAAAACCCAAAAATACCTTGCTGCACTTTTTTGTTACTTCTTTTATTTCACGTTTATTCAAGATCTATTTATCCAATCTATCATAATTTTTATCCCGTCAACCTGATAATTTCTGGCACCGTTACCCGAAAGGGATTGACAACCCCTTTAACACGTCGGGTTGCAAGTATTTGTTCTTTGTGTGCAGGTACCATTTACATAGTGTTGCTTGGTTCTCCTACTAGTTCAATAACCTTGGTCTCATCACTGAGGGAAATACCTACTGTAGCTGTGCTGCATCATCCCTTCGTCTTTGGGGAAATACCGACGTAGTTCAAGAGACATCAAAAGGAATTTCTGGCGCCGTTGACGGGGAGACATCGTCAACATCTATCAGGTTCCTAATCACAAATCTCATATCCTTGCAATTTACATTATTTGCCATTTGCCTCTCGTTTTCATCTCCCCCACTTCACAAATTTTGCCGTTTTATTCGCCCTCTTTTTCGTTCGCCGTTTTCTCGTCAGATCTATTTTCGTGTGCAATCTTGTTTGCGTAGTCACGATGACTCAAGAGAACACCAAGTTGTGTGATTTTTCCAATAACAATAATAATGATTTTATTAGCACTCCGATTGCTGCTCCCACCACTAGTGCGAAATCTTATGATATCAATGCTGCTTTGCTGAATCTTGTTATGAAAGATCAGTTTTCCGATACTCCTAATGAGGATGCCGCGTCCGATCTTAACACATTCATAGAATTATGCGATATGCAAAAGAAAAAATATGTGGACAATGACATTGTGAAGTTGAAATTATTTCCGTTTTCTTTGCGAGATCGTGCAAAAATTTGGTTTTCTTCTTTGCCTCGCAATAGTATCGATTCTTGGGATAAGTGCAAGGATGCTTTTATTACTAAGTATTTTCCACCCGCAAAAATTATTTCCCTTAGAACTCAGGTCATGAATTTTAAGCAACTTGAGAATGAACATGTTGCACAATCTTGGGAAAGAATGAAATTGATGCTAAGAAATTGTCCTACTCATGGTTTAAATATTTGGATGATCATACAATTTTTTTATGCGGGATTGAATTTTGTCCCTAGAAATATTTTAGATTCCGCCACGGTGGTACTTTTATGGAAATTACTTTGGGTGAAGCTACTAAATTGCTTGATAATATTATGGCAAATTATTCACAATGGCATACCAAAAGAGCTCCGAGTAGTAAAAAGGTTAATTCGGTTGAAGAAATAAATTCTTTGAGTGAAAAAGTTGATGCTCTTATGAATTTGGTTGCTAATAAAAGTGCTCCTATTGATCTTAATGATGTGCCTTTGTCTACTTTGATTGAGCAAAATAGTGATGCCGTAGATGTGAATTTTGTCTCACGAAACAATTTTAATAACAATGCTTATAGAGGTAATTTTAATCCTAGACCTTTTCCTGGAAATTCCTCTAATAATTATGGTAATTCCTATGGTAATCCTTCTTATAATAATAATAGGAATACCTCTGATCTTGAGAATAATATTAAAGAATTTATCAATGCTAAAAAAGTATTCAATAATACGATAGAAGAAAAGTTGAATAAGATTGATGATATATCTAGAAGCATTGATAGAATTTCTCATGATGTAGAAAATCTGAAGTTGAAAGCTTTTGTGCCTAAGGTTGAAGAATCAATTAAATCTTTATATGTTTCTATGGATGAAAGTAAGAAAAGAACCGCTATGCTTAGAGCTAAAAGAGAATTTTTAGAAAGAGCGTTTTCTAGTGATTGCTTTCATAAAAATGATGAAGATCTTAAAGTGATTGGTGTTTCTTCTATTGATTCCTTGTTTAGTAAAATTAAAATTGATGATAAAGGGACTGAAGAAGAGTCAACTTTAGATAGAAGGCGTCCCGATAATTTGGAGGGTGAAAATCTTGTTGAAAAAATTGATAAAGGTGGGTTTGGAGAGGTCAAAACTTTAACTAGAGGTATGCCCACTCTTTTGGATTACAAAGACTTTAATTATGATAATTGCTCTTTCATTGATTTTATTTCTTTGTTGCAATCCATGATAAATTCACCCCATGCCTATGAACAAAATAAAGCTTTTACTAAGCATATTGTTGATGCGACGATGAAAGGTTTTGAAGAAAAAATGGAATTAGAAATCTCAATTCCTAGAAAATTACTTGATGAATGGGAACCTACTATCAAAGTCAAGATTAAAAATTATGAGTGTTTTGCTTTATGTGACTTGGGTGCTAGTGTTTCCACAATTCCGAAATCTTTACGTGATGTGCTTGGTCTTACCAATATTAAAGAGTGTTCTTTAAATTGGACTTGGCAGATTCTACTATTAAAAAGCCTATGGGAAGAATTAATGATGTTCTTATTCTTGCAAATAGGAATTATGTGCCCATAGATTTTATTGTTCTTGATATTGATTACAATCCGTCTTGTCCAATTATACTTGGTAGACCGTTTTTTCGAACTGTTGGTGCCGTGATTGATATGAAAGAGGGCAATATTAAATTTTAATTTCCACTAAGGAAGGGTATCTAACACTTCCCTAGAACAAGAATTAAGCCTCCATATGAATCAATCATGAGGGCATCCTACGGAACTAGAAATAAAGATGACTATACTTGAATCTATGCTTTATGCCTAGCTAGGGGCATAAAACGATAGCGCTTGTTGGGAGGCAACCCAATGAATAAAATTTATTTTTTCCTTTTTATTTCTGTTCTTGAGTGTTTGCACAATTATGCCTATATTATGATTGTGTTTTTTATGTTTTAATTAGTGTTTGTTCCAAGTAAATCCTTTGGGATAGCTTTGGTGATAGTTGATTTGATCTGGTTGGAAAACATAAACTTTTGCGTCCAGTAAAATAATTGTTTAAAATCACATAAGAGACCAAAAATTCTAAATTATTTACACAATATTTATATACAAATAGCCTATGTTGTCCTAATTTTTTATAATTTTTGGAGTTACAGAAGTATGGGAAAACTTCGCATCTTTACAGACTGTTCTGTTTTTAACAGATTCTGTTTTCTTTGCATTGTGTGCTTATTTTGATGAATCTATGGTTTGTATCGGGGAGTATAAGCCATGGTAAACTTAGAATAGAGTAGATATAATTAAATAACAAAATTTTAATGGGCTTTCTACAGTACTTAAAGTAAAGATTGGTTTTCTTATACTAACGGATCTCACGAAGGTTTTGTTGAGTTTTGTGTGATTGAAGTTTTCATGTTTTGGGTGAGATCACGACGGATGAAGGAATAAGGAGTAAGAAGAGCCTAAGCTTGGGGATGCCCCATGGCACCCCAAGCCATTATCCAAAGAGAAACAAGCAACTAAGCTTGGGGATGCCCCCGAGTGGCATCCCCTCTTTCTTCTAACGGCCATCGGTATTTTACTTGGAGCTATATTATTATTCGTCACATATCATGATTTTTACTGGGAGCGTCTTGTGTTATATGAGTCTTTGCTTTTTTTGCTTTTTAGTTTGAGTCATCTATCCTTGCTGAACACACCTATTTGGGAGAGCCAAAATTTTACTATGATTTGTTAGAATTGCTCTATGTGCTTCACTTAATTTTTTTTTGAGCTATGGATTGCTCTAGTGCTTCACTTACATCTTTTTGAGCATGATGTGCTTTAAATTTTTTTTTTGAAGAAATGCTGTCATGCTTCACTTAGATTTATTTGAGAGTTAGTAATTTTGAAGAAATTCTCTCATGCTTCACTTATATTATTTTGAGAGAAGAAAATTTTATGCTCATGTTTTCACTTAGATTTGTTTGAGCTATCAAAAGCAATATATGAAACTAGTCCCAAAGTGATAGATATTCAAGAGGGATATAATAAAAACTTTCATGAAGATCATTGGACAAAATAAACTTGATTCTTTGTAATAGTTTTGCGATATGATGATATAATATGTGAGTCATGTTGATGAGTAATTATGCTTTAGTAAGAATATTCTTGTTAAGGTTTGTGATTCCCTATGCAAGCACGAAAGTCAATAGTTATGCAATGAAATTACATCCTACTTGTGGTACATTATTTGGTGTTAGTTATGCTTAATGCTCGATATTGAGATTTTCGTTTCTTGGTTGGATGCTTCTCAATCTTTTGCTAGCCTTTACTTGTACTAAGTAGGAATACTACTTGTGCATCCAAAATCCTCAAACCCAGTTTTGCCATATGAGTCCACTATACCTACCTATATGCGGTATTTCCGTGCCGGTCTAAGAAAATTTGTATGTGCCATCTCTAATTTTCAAAATTAAATTTCATTTTTGTGTGCTCATACCGCTCATGAAACGGTAGGGGGTGGCTGGTATTTTTCCATGCTAGATGTGTTATTCTCAAGATGAGTGTTTATTCACTTGTCATTGCACGAGAGTACGGCAAAGGTATTAGAGATGCCCAGTCCCGAAATGAAAAATGAATTTACTTTATGTTGTCAAATAATAAATTCCTTGGAAAGTGTTGGTATGGACGGTACCCGTGGATACGGCTAGCCGTGGAATATGAAAGTATGGTGGAAAAAGGAATAAACTTTATTTTCTGTTTGGGAACCGCCTATGATATATCTAGCATGGAAAGTATTGGGAACTACTCGATCATTTTCGTTGACAGGAAAAGCATGCCACCCAAAATGTTTTGTCTCTATCTTTTTCGCTTTGAGCTCTGGCACCTCTACAAATCCCTACTTCCCTCTGCGAAGGGCCCTTCTATTTACTTTATGCAATTTTTATTTTATTTGAGTCTCCATCTTCTTTTATAACGCACCAACTAAGGGGCACTATGATCGTACTTGAGCATTGGGTGTAGCTAATATGCGAGTGTGTTTCATGAATGGATCAATGATTGAGCATGATGGGCTAGGGATAACTTGCTTTAGTGTTGATATTTTGAAAGACATGGTTGCTTGTTGATATGCTTGAGTATTGAAATCTTCATGTCAAAACTAGACTATTGCTTTGAATCATATAAAAGTCCAAATGTCCATGCTACAAAAGAAAAGAATATGTGACGAACATGTTAGGCAGCATTCCACATCAAAAATTCTGTTTTTATCATTTACCTACTCGAGGACGAGTAGGAATTAAGCTTGGGGATGCTGATACGTCTCCAACGTATCTATAATTTTTGCTTGTTCCATGCTGTTATATTATCATTCTTGGATGTTTTGCAATCATTTCATAGCAACTTCATATCATTTTTTGGGACTAACATATTGACATAGAACCCATTGCCAGTTCCTGTTTTTTCCTTGTTTTTTTACTTCGCAGAAAACCAATACCAAACGGAGTCCAAACACAGCGAAACTTTTTGGAGATTTTTTCTGGAACAGAAGGAACAACTTGGGCCGAAGAAGTACCAGAGGGGTGCCCCGAGGGGGGCACAACCCACCTGGGCACGCCTGGGGGCCCAGGCGCGCCCTGGTGGGTTGTGCCCACCTCGGTGGCCTCCCGTACCGCCTTTTTGCTCTATAAATACCCCAATATTCCAAAATCATAGGGGAGTCGATGAAACACAATTCCAGCCGCCGCAAGTTCCAGAACCACGAGATCCAATCTAGACATCATCACGGAGGGGTTCATCATCCTCATTGGTGCCTCTCTGATGATGCGTGCGTAGTTCATTGTAGACCTTCGGGTCCGTAGTTAGTAGCTAGATGGCTTCCTCTCTCTCTTTTGATTCTCAATACAATGGTCTCCTGGAGATCTATTTGATGTAACTCTTTTTGCGGTATGTTGGTTGGGATCCGATGAATTTTGAGTTTATGATTAGATATATATTTTTATCCATGAAAGTTATTTGAGTTTCTTTGATCTCTTATATGCATGATTACTTATAGCCTCGTATTTCTTCTTTGAATCTTTGGTTTAGTTAGGCCGACTAGATCAATTTTTTCTTGCCATGGGAAGAGGTGCTTTGTGATGGGTTCGATCTTACGGTTCTCAATCCCAGAGACAGAAGGGGACATGACACGTATGTATCGTTGCTATTAAGGATAACAAGATGGGGTCTATTCCTACATGAATAGATCTTGTATACATCATGTCATTATTCTTATTGCATTACTCTATTTCTCCATGAACTTAATACACTAGATGCATGCGGATAGCGGTCGATGTGTGGAGTAATAGTAGTAGATGCAGGCAGGAGTCGGTCTATTAATCTTCGACATGATGCCTATATAATGATCATTGCCTGGATATCGTCATGATTATTTGAAGTTCTATCAATTTCCCAACAGTAATTTGTTTACCCACCGTATGCTATTTTTCTCGAGAGAAGCCACTAGTGAAATCTACGGCCCCCGGGTCTATTCTTCATCATATTTGCTTTCCGATCTATCATTTGCCACTTTTATTTTTAGATCTATTATTCCAAAAACCCAAAAATACCTTGGTGCACTTTTTTGTTACTTCTTTTATTTTGCGTTTATTCGAGATCTATTTATCCAATCTATCATAATTTTTATCCCGTCAACCTGGCAATTTCTGGCACCGTTACCCGAAAGGGATTGACAATCCCTTTAACATGTCGGGTTGCAAGTATTTGTTCTTTGTCTGCAGGTATCGTTTACATAGTGTTGCTTCGTTCTCCTACTGGTTCGATAACCTTGGTCTCATCACTGAGGGAAATACCTATCGTTGCTGTGCTGCATCATCCCTTCCTCTTTGGGGAAATACTGACGTAGTTCAAGCGACATCAGCGCACCCTTCTTGCAACCGTACCACCGTGGCGGCTGGCTCGCGGGGACGAGAGCACGACACCGCCGCCACTGGTACTGGCAGGAGCCAAGCGACGTCACAGTCTGTGTCGTCGCCTATGCCAAACACTGCTTCGGAAGCCATGGCGCGAGCCCAACTCCTGCTGAGGTTCCCACCAGCCGCCGATCAAATGGATGAGTAGAGAGCCACCATCCAGAGTTTGATCAGTTTTGCTGAAGCGAGAGGATCGCAGCGGGCGGGTCCACCACGGTTCCCGCAAGCGACAGCCACGGCCCGAGCTGCTGACCGAGCTGAGTGGGTCACTCCAACGGTATAGTCCCCTCCGCGAAGGCCAGCGCAAGGACCACAACTAGAACCACGCAACCAGGAGCCCGACGAGGTATCGATGGCATCGTCTGACCCTCAGGCCCATCAAGGTCTGCGGCAGGTCCTGGAGGATCGGCGGAGGGAAGACGCGCGTGTCACCATAGAACGACGCCGCGAAACCCGCCGCCAATCCAACAGGCGCAACGGCCCAGATGTCGACGAACCCGCGCCCAGTGAGGGCGGGTACCTACTGCTACTTCTTGAGCTTTCATTGGCTTTTCCCTTGAAGAGGAAAGGGTGATGCAGCAAAGTAGAGTAAGTATTTCCCTCAGCTTTTGAGAACCAAGGTATCAATCCAGTAGGAGACAACGCCCAAGTCATCGAATACCTGCACAAACAAACACCAACCTTGCACCCAATGCGATAAAGGGGTTGTCAATCCCTTAATGGTTATTTGCAACGTGAGATCTGATAGAGATGATAAACAGTAAAGTAATATTTTTGGTATTTTTGGTTTATGGAACGGAAAGTAAAGATTGCAAAGTAAAAGAAATAGGAAACGGAAATTGTAGATCGGAAACTTATATGATGGAAAATAGACCCGGGGGCCATAGGTTTCACTAGAGGCTTCTCTCAAGATAGAAATTATTATGGTGGGTGAACAAATTACTGCCGAGCAGTTGATAGAAAAGCGCAAAGTAATGACGATATGTAAGGCAATGATCATGAATATAGGCATCACGTCCGTGTCAAGTAGACCGAAACGATTCTGCATCTACTACTATAACTCCACTCATCGACCGACTCCTGCCTGCATCTAGAGTATTAAGTTCATAAGAACAGAGTAACGCATTAAGTAAGATGACATGATGTAGCGGGATAAACTCAAGCAATATGATGAAAACCCCATCTTTTTATCCTCGATGGCAACAATACAATACGTGCCTTGCTGCCCCTACTGTCACTGGGAAAGGACACCGCAAGATTGAACCCAAAGCTAAGCACTTCTCCCATTGCAAGAAAAACCAATCTAGTTGGCCAAATCAAATCGATAGTTCGAAGAGACTTGCAAAGATATCAAATCATGCATATAAGAATTTAGAGAAGATTCAAATAATATTCATAGATAAGCTGATCATAAATCCACAATTCATCGGATCTCGGCAAACACACCACAAAAGAGTATTACATCAAATAGATCTCCAAGAACATCGAGGAGAACTTTGTATTGAGAATCAAAGAGAGAGAAGAAGCCATCTAGCTACTAGCTATGGACCCGTAGGTCTGAAGTAAACTATTCATGCTTCATCGGAGAGGCAATGGTGTTGATGTAGAAGCCCTCCGTGATCGAATCCCCCTCCGACAGGATGCCGGAAAAGGCCCCAATATGGGATCTCATGGGTACAGAAGGTGCGGCGGTGGAAAAGTGGTTTTGTTGCTCCCTTGGATGTTTTTGGGGTATAAGAGTATATATAGGCGAAAGATCTAGGTCAGAGGGGCTACGAGGGGCCCACAAGGTTGGGGGGCGCGCCCTACCCCCCTGGGCGCGCCCTCCACCCTTGTGTCCGCCTCGCGGCTCTTCCGACTTGCACTCCAAGTCTCCTGGGTGTCTTCTGGTCAAAGAAAAATCATCGCGAAAGTTTTATTTCGTTTGGACTCCGTTTGGTATTCCTTTCCTGCAAAACTCTAAAACAAGGAAAAAACAGAAACTGGCACTGGGCTCTAGGTTAATAGGTTAGTCCCAAAAATCATATAAAATAGCATATTAATGCATATAAAACATCCAAAATAGATAATATAATAGCATGGAACAATAAAAAAATATAGATACGTTGGAGACATATCAAGCATCCCCAAGCTTAATTCCTGCTCGTCCTCGAGTAGGTAAATGATAAAAACAGATTTTTTGATGTGGAATGCTACCTAACATATTTATCCGTGTAATTCCCTTTATTGTGGCATGAATGTTCAGGCCCATAAGATTCAAAACAAAAGTTTAATATTGACATAAAAACAATAATACTTCAAGCATACTAACAAAATAATTATGTCTTCTCAAAATAACATGGTGAAAGAAAGCTTATCCCTACAAAATCATATGGTCTGGCTATGCACCATCTTCATCACACAAAATATTTTAATCATGCACAACCCCGATGACAAGCCAAGCAATTATTTCATACTTTTGACGTTCTCAAACTTTTTCAACTTTCATGCAATACATGAGCCTGAGCCATGGACATAGCACTATAGGTGGAATAGACGGTGGTTGTGGAGAAGACAAAAAAAGAGGAGATAGTCTCACATCAACTAGGCGTATCAACGGGCTATGGAGATGCCCATTAATAGATATCAATGTGAGTGAGTAGGGATTGCCATGCAACGGATGCACTAGAGCTATAAGTTTATGAAAGCTCAAAAAGAAAACTAAGTGGGTGTGCATCCAACTTGCATGCTCACAAAGACCTAGGGCAATTTGAGGAAGCCCATCATTGGAATATACAAGCCAAGTTCTATAATGAAAAATTCCCACTAGTATATGAAAGTGATATCATAGGAGACTCTCTATCATGAAGATCATGGTGCTACTTTGAAGCACAAGTGTGGCAAAGTGTAGCGACCCGATCCCAATGGATCAAAGTCTCTGTGCTGAAGTGTCATCCCTGGATCGGTATGCTGACACACACAGTACCCGAGGATTTATAACAGAGGTCAATCACACACATATTACATCGAGAATCCTCATGGAGCGTACTTATTACAATAATATGGCTGAAGGCCATCTAAAAAATAAAATAACTGCGGAAGCTTCGAAGTTAAATGAGTCCATCAACTCCAACGGCATTGCTGAGTGCATGACAACGACCTAGCGCACCTTACTCTTCGTCTAAAAATTCTGCAACATGATACGTTGCAGCCGTGTAGGTCAGCACATGGAATATGCTGGCAAGATAACACTATAGAGCAATGATGAATAATAGCTATCACTACATGCAATATATGGCTGGTGGAGGCTCTAAGTTTAGTTTTGCATAAAGCTAATTTTTCCCTACAACAAAGGAATATATTTTATTTACTATCAAGTTTATGTCATTATTGAGAAGGTTCCTCCAACTCAATCCCAAAAGAATATTAATAACCCAACAATTTCATTAAGTAAAGTGATGAGATCAACCAATAATTCAAATACCAGATACTCAAGATGTCCGTAACCAGGGACACGGCTAATCATGATTAGTTTATACACTCTGCAGAGGTTTGCGCACTTTTCCCCACAAGACTCGATCTCCTTCGTTGGATTTTCTCGCACTACACGGTGTTTGAGAAAAGGATGACCGAGACACAGTCTTTCCGAAGTGTTAACTCTTTACTCTGGGCAGACAGTACCACCTACTTTCCCCTACATCTGCTAGCCTACCACTGAAAGAGGTCACACAACATACTCAACTATGCCAGAGCCCATAATGGCTTGTGGCTGCACACGGAAGTTTCTAGCATGAACAATTATATGATCCCTTTGAGACTGGGTGGCGGACCTAGGGTAATCGCACGGGTACTCCGGGATTCCCTTGGGCAAGCACTGGTTTCTCCAGGTGCCCCAAACAATCCACCCAGATGTGTGTTAATGTTGCCACCTTAAGTTACCCTTAATTATTAACTCTCGCAACTTGCATGAATCTCACATACCAATCCCCGTCTACGAGCATGGCTAAGCAATAAGTAACAAAGCGTATATTCCCGGGGTGATCAAAAGGTATTAGGTTCCTACCTCAAGTACTACAACCAAAACCAAGTGTTCCCAATCCTACTCATGCAAATATTTGAGGGTTGAAACTAATGCATAAAAACTGGGTAATAAAGGGATATGATCAAAGTGTAACTTGCCTTGCTGACGATCGAAAAACCCTAGAGATTCGTAGTAGCAAGCTTCGCACTCCGGATACTCTATCGTAGACAAACAATAGCATACATAAGCACTCAAGCATAAGATGCAACGGTAAAACCAATGAAAGATCTAAACAGAAAGTTCAAGAGAAGAGCTTCGATTTGCAAAAAGAATCGATCAAATCGGAATTACGAAACTCAAACTACGATCAAAAGAAGTTCAAATTCAAATCTATTTGAAACCAAATTTTAATCTTTCAAAAACATGTTCAAGTTGATTATCTGGACAAAGGGGATCGAGACGAAGAATTTGGCGTTGGTTTCGTTGGATTTGGATAAATGAGTAAAAAGTTGGGAGGGTTTAAAGATCAGGGACTAATCTGCAAAGAAAATAACTACGTATAGGTCCCTGGCCGAAAATTAAACAGAAAAAGAAAATTCTATCGAACGAACGTCCGCTAACAGAGACTAACGAACGAAAACGTTCGTTGATAGATCTAAACGAGTGAACATTCTCTATTTAAACTAACCTAAATAAATAAACCGATCTAAAAAGAAAAACCAAAAAAACCCGAAGAAAAACTGAGCGGTTTATACCGGTTCGGCCGGTTCGGTGACGGCGGCGACGACATGCTTGACGGCGGCGGCGGCGGTCGACGACAGCGGCGTGCGGCGCGGGGCGGCGCGGGCGGCTGCGAGCGGCGGCTGCTTCGGCGGCTCGGGACGGGAGAGAGAGGGGTCGAGGGCGGCGGTATTAAAGGAGGCGGGGAGGGGGTGCGGTGACTTGAAGGAGGGGGCAAAGGCGGCGGGGTGGCCGACCCGGATACGGCGGCGGCGGCGATGTCATGCGCCGGCCGGACTCCAGGAGGGAGTCGGTCGGGCGAGGCGGCTGGGCTGGGCCGCGTCCTGGCTGGTAGCTGGGCTGGCCCAGTTCGGCGGGGAAGATTTTTTTTTAAACAGCACAGCGAAGAAAAAAATCCAAGTAAAAATAAAATAAAATCCTAAAAATTTCAGAAACAATTTTCACCATCCCCTCCTATATATTTGGGACAATGTGAACATTTTTCCGGGCTAAATGCAATTTTTCAAAAATGCATCTTTTTCCCTAATTTAATAAAATGCAACCGAATAAAATTGCAAATAAAATTCAAAAGAAACATATTTTTATTCAAAATTAAATTTCCAATATTTCTTAGCTGTTTTGAAGAAGTCATATTATCTTCTCTCAATTTTTTATTTTATTTTGAAATAATTGGAAAAATAATTTTGAATAAAACACTTTGATCCAAAATGCCAATTTTGAAAAATTCAAAAATGGATTTTTGTGAAAACCTCCAACTCTCTCAATTGGTCCTTGAGTTGCGTAAGGTTTCTAGGATCAAAACTCCAAATAAAACAAGTTCAAAAAAATGCTCAAATCATGACTGCATATGATGATCTAATGCATAACATCCAAATTGAAAATTGGGATGTTACAAACCTACCCCCCTTAAGATGAATCTCGCCCTCGAGATTTGGGTTGGCTAGCAAAAAGGTGTGGGTGGTCCTGGCGAAGATCATCCTCTTGTTCCCAGGTGGCTTCCTCCTCGGTATGGTGGCTCCACTGAACTTTGCAAAACTTGATGACCTTGCTGCGAGTGACTCGGTTGGCGAACTCTAAAATCTTGACGGGTTTCTCCTCATAAGTCAGGTCACTCTCCAATTGAATTGCATCCAGGGGCACTGTATCTCTTAGAGGAATATCGGCCATCTCTGTATGGCACTTCTTCAACTGGGAAACATGAAACACATCATGAACTCCCGACAAACATTCGGGTAATTCCAACTTGTATGCAACTTCCCCCATAAGTTCCAAAACTTGGTATGGTCCTACAAATCGTGGCGCTAACTTCCCTTTGACTCCAAACCGTTTGACTCCTCGAAGTGGCGATACATGACGATATGCTCTGTCTTCGACTTCATAGTTTACCTCCTTGCGTTTAGTATCGGCATAACTCTTCTGCCTGGACTGGGCTGCCTTAAGTCTATCACGAATCAACTTGACCTTCTCCTCAGACTCTCTGATTAAATCTGGTCCGAATAGTTGTCGATCTCCAACTTCATCCCACAGCAATGGTGTCCTGCACCTCCTTCCATACAAAGCTTCGAAAGGGCCATCTTCAAACTAGCCTGATAGCTATTGTTATATGAGAACTCCGCGTAAGGCTAATTATCATCCCAACTAGACCCATAGTCTAGCGCACAAGCTCTCAACATGTCCTCTAGAATTTGGTTGACTCTCTTGGTCTGTCCATCTGTCTGCGGATGAAAGGCTGTACTGAACTCTAGCCTGGTACCCAAAGTCTGGTGTAACTGATTCCAAAACTTTGATGTAAACTGTGTTCCTCTATCTGATACGATGGTCCTCCGAACTCCATGCAGACATACGATCCTGGTCATATATATCTTGGCCAACTTCGCGCTCGTATAAGTGGTTTTCACGGGGATAAAGTGAGCCACTTTGGTCAAGCGATCAACTACAACCCAAATGGAATCATATCCTGAATGAGTCCTGGGTAATCCAGTGATGAAATCCATGCCAAGCTTATCCCACTTCCATTCGGGTATCGGCAAAGGCTGAAGTAATCCTGCTGGTTTCTGATGCTCTGCCTTAACTCTCTGACATACGTCACATACTGCTACATACTCGGCAATATCCTTCTTCATACCTGTCCACCAGAAACGTTCCTTCAAATCCAGATACATCTTGGTGTTGCCTGGGTGAATCGAGTATGGCGAATCATGAGCCTCCTGAAGAATTAACTTCCTGATCTCTGGATCATTGGGCACATAGATGCGATCCTCAAACCATAAAGTCCCGTGTTCATCCTCATGAAAACCTTTGGCCTTTCCTTTACTCATCTTTTCCCTCATCTCCGCGATTTCTTTATCCGTCCTCTGGACTTCTCGGATTTTTTCCAACAAAGTGGATTGAACTTCCAATGCTGCAACAAAACCTCTCGAAACTATCTCCAAGTGAAGTTCTCTGAGATCGTCGGCTAACTCCTGAGGTAATCCTCCGGTTATGAGAGTATTGACATAACTCTTGCGACTCAAAGCATCGGCCACGACATGGGTCTTTCCTGGATGATAATGCAATTTCATGTCATAATCCTTTATGAGCTCCAGCCATCTCCTCTGCCTGAGGTTCAACTCCTTCTGCGTGAAAATGTACTTCAAACTCGTATGATCCGTGTAAACATCACAACGATTTCCGATAAGAAAATGTCTCCAGGTCTTGAGCGCATGCACTACGGCTGCTAGCTCCAAATCATGCGTGGCATAATTCAACTCATGAGGTCGAAGCTGACGTGAGGCATATGAAACAACTCTTCCTTCTTGCATAAGAACGCCTCCAAGTCCCTGGCGAGAAGCGTCGCAATATACTTGGAAATCCTTGCGTATATTCGGAAGAATTAGCACTGGGGCTGTAACTAAATGTTTCTTCAACTCCTGAAAACTGGCCTCACAATCCTCGGTCCATTTAAACTTGGTGTCCTTCTTTAATAACTCCGTCATGGGCTTCGCAATCTTGGAAAAATTCTCAATAAATCTCCGATAATATCCTGCTAGTCCAAGGAAACTACGTATCTCTCCCACTGTGGTGGGTGCCAACCACTCGATGACAGATTTAACCTTGGATGGGTCTACTGCTATTCCTTCTCCTGATATAACATGTCCGAGGAATCCAACTTCCTTCAACCAGAACTCGCATTTGCTGAACTTGGCATATAGCCGATGTTCCCTGAGCTTCTCGAGAACCAAGCGCAAATGTTCCTTGTGTTCTTCTTCATTCTTCGAGTAAATCAATATATCATCAATGAACACAACGACAAACTTATCGAAGAACTCCATGAATACCTTGTTCATCATACTCATAAAATAGGCAGGGGCGTTAGTCAAACCAAATGACATAACTGTATACTCATATAGCCCATACCTTGTGGTAAAAGCTGTCTTAGGTATATCCTGCTCTCGGATCTTCAGCTGGTGGTATCCTGACCGAAGATCGATCTTGGAGAATACTTTAGCTCCCTGCAGCTGGTCAAACAAATCATTGATCATCGGTAGTGGGTATTTGTTCTTGATCGTCACCTCATTCAACGCACGATAATCAACAACCATTCTTAAGGATCCATCCTTCTTCTCAACTAGAAGTACTGGGGCTCCCCAAGGTGATGAGCTTGGTCGAATATAACCTTTCTCCAGTAACTCCTTAATTTGCTTCTTAATTTCCTCCAGATCATTAGCGGGCATCCGATACGGTCCCTTGGATATTGGTCCGGTGCCTGGCAATAACTCGATTAAAACTCAATGTCTCGGTCTGGTGGCATGCCTGGTAACTCTTCTGGAAATACATCGGGATAATCCTTCACCACTGGTACGTCCTCCTGAATAACTCCCGATAGGGAATTTACTTGAGTCCTCCTCGGCGCATGCCTAGACACGTACTTGATCCTTTTTCCCTCTGGGGTGGTGAGAAGAATTGACTTACTAGCACAATCGATGTTTCCTCCATACTTCAATAACCAATCCATGCCTAGTATTACATCCAATCCTTGAGATTCCAAAATAATGAGGTCTGAGGGGAAAACATGCTTACCTATGGTCAATGGCAACTGGCAACACCATCGTCTAGCCATATATTCCGCTCCTGGTGAGCTTACTAACATGGGTGACCTAAGGGCTATCATTTCCAACTCAAACTTATCCACAAATCCCCTTGATATGTATGAATGCGATGCACCAGTGTCAAAAAGAACAAGAGCTGCAAATGACTTAATCAAAAACTTAACAATAACTGCATCAGGCTGCTCTTCAACTTCCTCCACGTTGACGTGGTTCACCTGACCTCTGGTGAAGGGATTGGGCTTCTTTCCTGAGCTCCCATTGCCATTACCATTCTTTGCTTCAGGACACTCGGTGGCGTAGTGTCCAGTCTTCCTGCACTTGAAACAAGTAATGTGACTCGGATCCTTCTTGGCGGGTGTAGCGGGGTTGGAACGGTTCTGACTATTGTTTCCTCCACTCCCATTACCATTCTTAGGGCCATTGTGGTTGTGTGAATTTCCTCCATTGTGGGAATGGCCTCCATGGTTATGTCCTCCATGGGTATGAGTGTGTCCTCCCGAGTACGGGGCACATCGAGGCTTCTGATAGGTTAGAGGGGTGAGAACAGAATAGAATAGGTCTAATGAGAGATTTCACTACCCTTATGCACATGAGACAAACATATTCAATCCACACCACTCAATTTCAAACAAGATTCATACAATCGATCTAAGCTACTATTACAAAATCTCGCGAACGATTCTATCTACATGGGAGAACTCTAATGGTAATATGGTGGTCGACTAGAAATTTTGATCGGTGGAAGACTCCATAATATCCACTCCAGCTTCGTCTTCATAATCATCATCACTGTCATCATCTGCATCACTGTCCGTGTCGGTGTCATCCAATATAATGTAGTCTTCAGAACGGATGTCCACTTCAGGTTTGGGATTCCCCATGAATATTCCTAGCTTCTTCTTCAGTTCTTCATGCTTCTCCAGTAGTACAACAATTTCTTCTTCATATCCATCACGTGTAGCCTTGAGTTCCTCTTCTAGCTCCATGTTCCGGGTCATCACCTTCTTGGTATCTATCATGTTAGCGCACATCTGATTCTCGTATCGACGAATGTGCTGGTTCATCTCCTGTATGTAGGCTACAATAGATCCATCCTTTCTGGTGCGAATCATCTCCCATCGCTCATCCCGGTGTCCACATATCTGGTAGATGGTGTCTTTAAGATCCTTGTTGTACACCTCGCCTATGCGTCCAATGGTGATGTGGGCGGCCATGCTCTTGCCTAAACTCCAGGTTGGTGCATTAAAGGAAAACTCGATGGGCTCGGTAATTGGTGCAAAATTTTTTCCTGGAACACGAACTTGAATTGTCCAGTGCTCCTCTTCTGGTAAAGTTGCAGTGAAGGTTCCGGTGAAGCTTGGTATGCCGATGTTCAGGTACCTAGTGACTTCCTTCAAGTGTCGTCCGAAAGGGGTGTCGTCATCCGACTGAGTGAACTGGTTCCTGGGGTCCGACATCTATAGAGTAGGAATAGGGAAGAGTTAGAAATGAGCAGAGAAGAGTATCTTGTGGCCTTTCCTAGTGGTCGCGTCCTACAGTCAGCGTGTGCTCTGATACAATCTTGTAGCGACCCGATCCCAATGGATCGAAGTCTCTGTGCTTAAGTGTCATCCCTGGATCGGTATGCTGACACACACAGTACTCGAGGATTTATAACAGAGTTCAATCACACACTTATTACATCGAGAATCCTCATGGAGCGTACTTATTACAATAATATGGCTGAAGGCCATCTAAAAAATAAAATAACTGCGGAAGCTTCGAAGATAAATGAGTCCATCAACTCCAACGGCATAGCTGAGTGCATGACAACGACCTAGCGCACCTTACTCTTTGTCTGAAAATTCTGCAACATGATACGTTGCAGCCGTGTAGGTCAGCACATGGAATATGCTGGCAAGATAACACTATAGAGCAATGATGAATAATAGCTATCACTACATGCAATATATGGCTGGTGGAGGCTCTAAGTTTAGTTTTGCATAAAGCTAATTTTTTCCTATAACAAAGGAATAGATTTTATTTACTACCAAGTTTATGCCACTATTGAGAAAGTTCCTCCAACTCAATCCCAAAAGAATATTAATAACCCAACAATTTCATTAAGTAAAGTGATGAGATCAACCAATAATTCAAATACCAGATACTCAAGATGTCCGTAACCGGGGACATGGCTAATCATGATTAGTTTATACACTCTGCAGAGGTTTGCGCACTTTTCCCCACAAGACTCGATCTCCTCCATTGGATTTTCTCGCACTACACGGTGTTTGAGAAACGGATGACCGAGACACAGTCTTTCCGAAGCATTAACTCTTTACTCTGGGTAGATAGTACCACCTACTTTCCCCTACACCTGCTAGCCTACCACTGAAAGAGGTCACACAACATACTCAACTATGCCAGAGCCCATAATGGCTTGTGGCTACACACGGAAGTTTCTAGCATGAACAATTATATGATCCCTTTGAGCCTGGGTGGCAGACCTAGGGTAATCACATTGGTACTCCGGGATTCCCTTGGGCAACTTGCATGAATATCACATACCAATCCCCATCTACGAGCATGGCTAAGCAATAAGTAACAAAGCGTATATTCCCGGGGTGATCAAAAGGTATTAGGTTCCTACCTCAAGTACTACAACCAAAACCAAGTGTTCCCAATCCTACTCATGCAAATATTTGAGGGTTGAAACTAATGCATAAAAACTGGGTAATAAAGGGATATGATCAAAGTGTAACTTGCCTTGCTGACGATCGGAATACCCTAGAGATTCGTAGTAGCAAGCTTCGCACTCCGGATACTCTATCGTAGACAAACAATAGCATACATAAGCACTCAAGCATAAGATGCAAAGGTAAAACCAATGAAAGATCTAAACAGAAAGTTCAAGAGAAGAGCTTCGATTTGCAAAAAGAATCGATCAAATCGGAATTACGAAACTCAAACTACGATCAAAAGAAGTTCAAATTCAAATCTGTTTGAAACCAAATTTTAATCTTTCAAAAACATGTTCAAGTTGATTATCTGGACAGAGGGGATCGAGATGAAGAATTTGGCGTTGGTTTCGTTGGATTTGGATAAACGAGTAAAAAGTTGGGAGGGTTTAAAGATCAGGGACTAATCTGCGAAGAAAATAACTACGTATAGGTCCCTGGCCAAAAACTAAACTGAAAAGGAAAATTCTATCGGACGAATGTCCGCTAACAGAGACTAACGAACGAAAACGTTCGTTGACAGATCTAAACGAGTGAACGTTCGCTATTTAAACTAACCTAAATAAATAAACCGATCTAAAAAGAAAAACCGAAAAAAAACCCGAAGGAAAACCGAGCGGTTTATACCGGTTCGGCCGGTTCGGTGACGGCGGCGACGACGTGCTCGACGACGACGACGGCGGCTCCGGCTGCGGCGGCGGTGCTCCGGCGGCGGCGGCGGTCGACGGCAGCGGCGTGCGGCTCGGGCGGCGGGGCTTGCGGCGGCGCGGGCGGCTGCGAGCCGTGGCGGCTTCGGTGGCTCAGGATGGGAGAGAGAGGGGTCGAGGGCGGCGGTATTTAAGGAGGCGGCGAGGGGGTGCGGCGGCATGGACGAGGGGGCAAAGGCGGCGGGGTGGCTGACCCGGATACGGCGGCGGCGGCGATGTCGTGCGCCAGCCGGTCTCCAGGAGGGAGTCGGTCGGGCGAGGCGGCTGGGCTGGGCCGGCCCAGTTCGGCGGGGAAGAATTTTTTTTTAAACAGCACAGCGAAGAAAAAAATCCAAGTAAAAATAAAATAAAATCCTAAATATTTCAGAAACAATTTTCACCATCCCCTCCTAATATTTGGGTCAATGTGAACATTTTTCCGGGCTAAATTTAATTTTTCAAAAATGTATCTTTTTCCCTAATTTAATAAAATGCAACCGAATAAAATTGCAAATAAAATTCAAATGAAACATATTTTTATTCAAAATTAAATTTCCAATATTTCTTAGCTGTTTTGAAGAAGCCATATTATCTTCTCTCAATTATTTTATTTTATTTTGAAATAATTGGAAAAATAATTTTGAATAAAACACTTTGATCCAAAATGCTAATTTTGAAAAATTCAAAAATGGATTTTTGTGAAAACCTCCAACTCCCTCAATTGGTCCTTGTGTTGCGTAAGGTTTCTAGGATCAAAACTCCAAATAAAATAAGTTCAAAAAAAAGCTCAAATTATGAATGCATATGATGATCTAATGCATAACATCCAAATTGAAAATTGGGATGTTACACAAAGAGGATAGTAACATTGTCCCTTCTCTCTTTTCTCTCATTTTTTTATGGGCCTTCTTTCATTTTTTTGGCCTCTTTTTTTCGTCCGGAGTCTCATCCCGACTTGTGGGGGAATCATAGTCTCCATCATCCTTTCTTCACATGGGACAATGCTCTAATAATGAAGACCATCACACTTTTATTTACTTACAACTCAAAATTTACAACTCGATGATAGAACAAGGTATGACTCTATATGAATGCCTCCGGCGGTGTACCGGGATGTGCAATGAATCAAGCGCGACATGTATAAAGATATGATGAATGGTGGCTTTGCCACAAATACGATGTCAACTACATGATCATGCAAAGCAATATGACAATGATGAAGCGTGTCATAATAACGGAACGGTGGAAAGTTGCATGGCAATATATCTCGGAATGGCTATGGAAATGCCATAATAGGTAGGCATGGTGGCTGTTTTGAGGAAGGATATGTGGTGGGTTTATGGCACCGGCGAAAGTTGCGCGGTACAAGAGAGGCTAGCAATGGCGGAGAGGTGATAGTGCGTATAGTCCATGGACTCAACATTAGTCATAAAGAACTCATATACTTATTGCAAAAATCTACTAGTCATCGAAACAAAGTACTACGCGCATGCTCCTAGGGGATAGATTGGTAGGAAAAGACCATCGCTCGTCCCCGACCGCCACTCATAAGGAAGACAATCAAAAAATAAATCATGCTCCGACTTTATCATATAACGGTTCACCATACGTGCATGCTACGGGACTCACAAACTTTAACACAAGTATTTCTCAAATTCACAACTATTCACTAGCATGACTCTAATATCACCATCTTCATATCTCAAAACAATCATAAGGAATCAAACTTCTCATAGTATTCAATGCACTAAATATGAAAGTTTTTATTATATCCCTCTTGGATGCCTATCATATTAGGACTAGTTTTATAACCAAAGCAAATTACCATGATGTTTAGCAAGACTCTCAAAATAATATAAGTGAAGTGCGAGAGTTCATCAATTTCTATAAAATAAAATCATCGCCGTGCTCTAAAAAGATATAAGTGAAGCACTAGAGCAAATTTGCCTAGCTCAAAAGATATAAGTGAAGCACATAGAGCATTCTAATAAATCATGATTCATGCATGTCTCTCTCAAAAGGTGTGTACAGCAAGGATGATTGTGGCAAACTAAAAAGCAAAGACTCAAATCATACAAGACGCTCCAAGCAAAACACATATCATGTGGTGAATAAAAATAGAGCCTCAAGTAAAGTTACCGATAGACGAAGACGAAAGAGGGGATGCCTTCCCGGGGCATCCCCAAGCTTAGGCTTTTTGACATCCTTGAATATTACCTTGGGGTGCCTTGGGCATCCCCAAGCTTAGGCTCTTGCCAATCCCTATTCCATAGTCCATCAAATCCGTACCCAAAACTTGAAAACTTCACAACACAAAACTCAACAGAAATTCTCATAAGCTCCGTTAGTATAAGAAAATAAATCACCACTTTTGGTACTGTTGTGAACTCATTATTTATTTATATTGGTGTAATATCTACTGTATTCCAACTTTTCCATGGTTCATACCCCCCGATACTAGCCATAGATTCATCAAAATAAGCTAACAACACATAAAAAACAGAATCTGTCAAAAACAGAACAGTCTGAGAAGATCTGAATTGTTCCAATAGTTCTGTAACTCCAAAAATTCTGATAAATTAGGACAACAGAGGAAATTCGTATATCAATCTTGTGAAAAAATTCAGAGTTATTCCATGCTCCAGTGAATTTAAACAATTCTGGGACTGGACGCAAAAGTTTCTGTTTTTCAGCAGGATCAAATCAACTATCACCGTAAGCCATCCCAAAGGTCTTACTTGGCACAAACACTAATTAAAACACAAAACCACATCTAACCAGAGGCTAGATGAAATATTTATTGCAAAACAGAACCTAAAAAGCAAAAACAAAAATAAAATTGGGTTGCCTCCCAACAAGCGCTATTGTTTAACGCCCTTAGCTAGGCATAAAACACGGGTAGATCTAAGTATTATCATCTTTGGCATGCAATTCTTTTCTCATCAAATCCTCCAAAACTTGTCTTAGCAAATCTATACTTTCTTTTATTTCCCTCCTAGTAGATGAATTTAAATCATGAAAAGGACTTTGATTGGTAATTTTAACATTCATAAACCCATAGTCGGGATCATCACCATATATATCATCATATAAAACACGTATCTCGTTTCTAACGGGTTCCTTCATCATCTTATTCAACCAATCCCTATTAAATCCTAAATAAATTCCCCTTGTAATCCAATCAAACTCCTCATAAGTCTCAAGGTACAAAGATTGAGAGATTTCTGAATAGGGAACCCTCCTACTAAGATTTTCATTATAAGATTGATAATCCCTAGATTCCAAACTACGCATGGTTTCTTTATCATGGAGGATATGTTCAATTGGAGGGTGTTCAACATCCTTTTTATAAAAATAAAAAATATCCCTAGCTTCTTGTATTATAAAATCAAATTCTCGCATAAGAATGATGGTGGCAATCTTTTTAACTATAGGATGATTAATGTTGGGAAGTTCATAAAACACCTTTTGCGAAGCAGGATGGATATGCACAAATTTTCTTTCTAATTTCTCAACGAGCATAACAATGGCATCCGCATAACAATTTGTATCAAGAAGAATAGATCTTTTACTGATAGGCATAGCTCCCGTACAATCAAAGAATTCTTGGATAACACTTTTCCCAATAATATTACCATCTCCCACACGAAAAGTTTTTGCTTTGTAATTAGGCGGAGTTTCAGCTTCATGATCCAAGGAACAAGATTCAAGTTTTTTCTCAAGATTTTCAACGATAACTTCCCCTGATTCCAACATGGCGACAACAAACCAATCTAGCAAACGAGCAAACCGAAAACGAACGAAGAAGACGGATGGAAGAGGGGCGAAGAAAAGGCAAATCTTTTTCAAAAATCGTTTTAGAAGTGGGGGAGAGGAAAACGAGAGGCAAATGGCAAATAATGTAATGCGAGGGATGAGAGTTTATGATGGGTACTTGGTATGTCTTGGCTTGGCGTAGATCTCCCCGGCAACGGCGCTAGAAATTCTTCCTGCGACTTCTTGAGCTTGCGTTGGTTTTTCCCTTGAAGAGGAAAGGGTGATGCAGCAAAGTAGAGTAAGTATTTCCCTCAGCTTTTGAGAACCAAGGTATCAATCCAGTAGGAGACAACGCTCAAGTCACCGAATACCTGCACAAACAAACACCAACCTTGCACCCAACGCGATAAAGGGGTTGTCAATCCCTTAATGGTTATTTGCAACGTGAGATCTGATAGAGATGATAAATGGTAAAGTAATATTTTTGGTTTATGGAACGGAAAGTAAAGATTGCAAAGTAAAAGAAATAGGAAACGGAAATTGTAGATCGGAAACTTATATGATGGAAAATAGACTCGGGGGCCATAGGTTTCACTAGAGGCTTCTCTCAAGATAGAAATTATTATGGTGGGTGAACAAATTACTGTCGTGCAATTGATAGAAAAGCGCAAAGTAATGACGATATCTAAGGCAATGATCATGAATATAGGCATCACGTCCGTGTCAAGTAGACCGAAACGATTCTGCATCTACTACTATTACTCCACACATCGACCGACTCCTGCCTGCATCTAGAGTATTAAGTTCATAAGAACAGAGTAACGCATTAAGTAAGATGACATGATGTAGCGGGATAAACTCAAGCAATATGATGAAAACCCCATCTTTTTATCCTCGATGGCAACAATACAATACGTGCCTTGCTGCCCCTACTGTCACTGGGAAAGGACACCGCAAGATTGAACCCAAAGCTAAGCACTTCTCCCATTGCAAGAAAAACCAATCTAGTTGGCCAAACCAAATCGATTGTTCGAAGAGACTTGCAAAGATATCAAATCATGCATATAAGAATTTAGAGAAGATTCAAATAATATTCATAGATAAGCTGATCATAAATCCACAATTCATCGGATCTCGGCAAACACACCGCAAAAGAGTATTACATTGAATAGATCTCTAAGAACATCGAGGAGAACTTTGTATTGAGAATCAAAGAGAGAGAAGAAGCCATCTAGCTACTAGCTATGGACCCGTAGGTCTGAAGTAAACTACTCACGCTTCATCAGAGAGGCAATGGTGTTGATGTAGAAGCCCTCCGTGATCGAATCCCCCTCCGGCAGGATGCCGAAAAAGGCCCCAAGATGGGATCTCACGGGTACAGAAGGTTGCGGCGGTGGAAAAGTGGTTTTGTTGCTCCCTTGGATGTTTTTGGGGTATAATAGTATATATAGGTGAAAGATCTAGGTCAGAGGGGCTACAAGGGGCCCACAAGGTCGAGGGGCGCGCCCTACCCCCCTGGGCGCGCCCTCCACCCTTGTGGCCGCCTCGTGGCTCTTCCGACTTGCACTCCAAGTCTCCTGGGTGTCTTCTGGTCGAAGAAAAATCATCGCGAAAGTTTTATTCCGTTTGGTATTCCTTTTCTGCAAAACTCTAAAACAAGGAAAAAACAGAAACTGGCACTGGGCTCTAGGTTAATAGGTTAGTCCCAAAAATCATATAAAATAGCATCTTAATGCATATAAAACATCCAAAACAGATAATATAATAGCATGGAACAATAAAAAATTATAGATATGTTGGAGACGTATCACCTACCCTTCGAGGTTGGGTGCCCTGCCTTCACTCGTGAGCTGCGGCAAGTTCGTTGGCCATCTGCCCGCATTTTCAAGCCAGAGATACCAGAGAAGTATGATGGAAGGTTGAACCCGGCAGAGTTCTTGAGCATCTACACCATCGCTGTTCAAGCTGCCGGAGGGAGAGATGAGAAGGTGTTTTCCAATTACTTCCCTTTGGCACTCAAGCCAAATGTGAGGTCATGGCTGATGCAACTTCCAGAGAACTCCATCCCATCATGGGTTGACCTGTGCCATGAGTTCGTTGGCGCCTTCACGGGTGCCCATCAAGAACCAGGACGGCCCAGCGATCTGAAGCTCCTTCCACAAAAGGAAGGGAAGAGCTTGCAGAAGTACATGCAGAGATTCAGCTGGGTGCACAGAAACATCCCAGACATCCACCCGGCAGGTGTGATTGCCTCATTCCAGTCCAACGTGCGCAACAGGAGGATACGTTCCAAGATGAACATTCGGTTGCCCAAGACTGTGAGTGAGATGTACACTTTGGTAGATAAGTGTGCCAGAACAGAGGAAAGGAGGCGACTCCCCGGAGAAGAGGACGGCGTCGAAGTCGACTTAGAGGATGACGACGATGCCGCAGACCCGAAGAGGAAGAACAAGAAACGCAACAAGAAGCGCAGGGAAAAGGCAGTATTGGCTGTCGAGGGCTCTGGAACTCCTAGTACCAGCAAGAAGGCCAAGACCGAAGTCCCCGCCAAGGAAGTTGTCGCATGCACTGATTGGCGGGATGCTGTGGCGGCCAAAAAGGCTGGGAAGGCTGACGGGCCAGACTGCAAGATCCACCGGACCAAGGGCCATGATCCCCAAGAGTGTCACCAAGTTGAGCAACTTGTCAAAAAGCAGAGAGCTGAGTACGAGAAGCGTGACAAGGAAAGAGACCAAGAAGGTGCTGGCGGGAAGGGCCAGGGCGGCAGAGGAGGCCACCGCGGCAAGGATCCCCAGCATCCAAAGAGGCCCGCAGGGGGCCGTAAGAAGAAAGAAGGCGAAGACGAAAGTGATGAAGGGGATGAAGAGAAAACTAGTGAGCAAGAGTTCCAGAAAGCCACTGATGCCCTGTGCATTAACGGAGGCACATCCTTGCACTCTTCTCACGGCCAGCTTAAACAGTGGGCGCGTGAGGTCAATGCTGTAGAGCCCGCAGTGGGCTCCCGGAAACCGCTCAAATGGTCCCGCACACCCATCATCTTCGACGAAGAGGATCACCCTGACCGCACCATCGCGGTAGGGTGCTTGCCGTTGTTGGTTTCTTTAACAATCCGCAACCTCAAGGTCACGAAGATGTTGGTTGACGGTGGGGCTGGGTTGAATCTGATTTCCCCCAAGGTGCTTAGCAAGCTTCAAATATCAGATGAAGAACTCAAGATTACTGGCACTTTCCAAGGGATCAACCCCGGCAGGAGTCGTCCTAAGGGAAAGATCATACTGCTGGTGACGTTTGGAGGAGAATTGAACTACCGAACCGAGAAGGTTGTGTTTGATGTGGTTGATCTCCCCCTGCCGTACAATGGAATCCTTGGTCGTCCAGCCCTGGCAAAATTCATGGTGGCATCTCACTATGCCTACAACACACTGAAGATGCCAGGACCGATGGGCGTCATTTCCATTCCGTCAGACAAAAAGGACGCAACCATATGCATGGATAAGATGTACCAAGACTCAGTCGCCGCTGATGCCGCGGAAGCTGCAGCTCCTGCCAAGGAAAGTAAGAAAGGGAAGAAAGCCAGTAAGGATACCGGCAAGGAATCCGGGAAGTGTACCTCTTAGGAGTGTGTTGCACCCGTCGATGATTTGCCGGAGAGCTCCACTAGCAAGAAGCCCAAAGTTGCCTCACCTGCGGTGAAGAATGTCCCGGCAGGGCTGGATGGCATTGGTAGTACGTTCACCATCAGCTCCACCCTTGATGACAAATAGGAAAGCATGCTTGTTGCCTTCCTGCGGGCGAATGTAGATGTGTTTGCCTGACAACCATCTGACATCCCCGGTGTTCCCAGGGAGGTAATCGAGCACCACCTAGATATCTTCCCTCATGCCCGGCCCGTCAAGCATAAAGTCAGGAAGCAAGCTTTGGACCGGCAACAGTTCATTGTCGAGAAGATCAAGAAACTTGAAGTAGCTGGTTTGGTCAGAGGAGTGTTGCACCCAACATGGTTGGCAAACCCAGTGGTAGTGCGCAAGGCGAACGGGAAATGGAGGCTTTGCATAGATTTCATGGATTTGAATAAGGCATGCCCAAAGGACCCGTTCCCCTTGTCGCGCATTGACCAGATCGTAGATTCCACATCCAGGTGTGATCTGCTTTCCTTCTTGGATGCATACTCTGGGTACCATCAGATCTTCATGTCCAAGGAGGACGAGGGGAAGACCGCGTTCATAACCTCGTGTGGCACATACTGCTTTGTGCGGATGCCTTTCGGGTTGAAGAGCACTGGATCCACTTTTGCAAGGGCGGTGCAAATTGGTTTTGAGCCTAAATTGCACATGAATATTGAAGCTTACATGGATGACATAGTGGTCAAGACCAAGGACAAATCAACTCTCATTCAGGACTTGGAAGATACCTTTGCAAATCTACGCAAGATCAACTTGAAGCTAAACCCAGAGAAGTGTGTGTTTGGCATTCCCTCCGGCAAGCTATTTGGTTTCTTTGTCTCCCACCGGGGGATAGAGGCCAACCCCGACAAGATCAAGGCGATCGAGCAGATTCAAGCACCCAAGACAGTTAAAGATGTGAGGCGCCTGACCGGATGTGTTGCCGCACTGAGCAGGTTCATTTCCAAGTCTGCCGAGCGTGCCTTGTCGTTCTTTAAAATTTTGAAGAAGGCAGGGCCGATGAAGTGGACCCCGGAGACAGAAGCAGCGTTGCAAGACTTGAAGACCTATCTTTCCTCTACTCCCACCTTGGTCGCTCCTAAACCACAAGAGCCATTGCTGCTGTACGTAGCGGCAACCAATCAAGTGGTTAGTGTAGCATTGGTGGCACAATGGGAAGTGGATGAAGGAGCAGCCGCAGCTACTGCCCCCTCCAGAGAGGAAAGTGAACCCATCCCGGCAAGGTTTGGTGCAGATCAGGAGAAAGAAGAGCAATATAATGGAGACAATTCCAAGACCGTGGCAAAGAAGAAGGTGGTGCAGCGGCCAGTATACTTTGTTAGCTCCCTATTGCAGGGGGCTAGGTCAAGGTACTCTGGCATGCAAAAGGTGATCTTTGGCCTCATCATGGCCTCAAGGAAACTGCGCCACAACTTTCAAGCCCACGAGATCACAGTTGTCACCCGCTTCCCTTTGCAACGCATACTGAGGAACCCGGTGGCCACTGGCAGAATAGTAGAATGGGCTTTGGAATTGTCAAGCTTTGGTCTGAAGTATGAGAGTATGCCAACCATTCAGAGTAGAGCATTGGCGGAGTTCATCGCGGAATGGACACCAACCCCAGATGAAGAAACACCTGAAACAGTTATCCCCGGCAAGGAGGCCCCCCAAGAGTGGATCTTGTACTTTGATGGCGCCTTCTCACTGCAAGGTGCAGGGGCTGGCATTCTCCTTGTCACACCCACTGGAGAACACCTCAAGTATGTGGTCCAAATGCATTTCCCCTGGGGAAAAGCTACCAACAACACTGCAGAATATGAAGGACTCCTTGCTGGGCTCAGGATCGCAACAAAATTGGGAATTAAGAAGTTGTTCATTCATGGAGACTCACAGCTTGTGGTGAGGCAAGTGAACAAGGATTACCAGAGTCCATTGGTGGAGGCATACGTCGAAGAGGTGAGGAAGTTGGAGGAGTGTTTTGACGGATTGCAAACAGAGCACGTGCCACATTCGAAAAATAGCATTGCTGATCATCTATCAAAATGCGCTGCACAGAAGCTTCCTGTGGAACCAGGGACTTTTGTTCTCTAGCTGACTCAACCCTCAGTATCCCCGACAACAATGGCCAGAAAGAGGAAGAAACTGGACTCTGGCAAGCCTCTCCCGGCAGAGCTTCCCGAAGCCCCCGGCAGAGAGGTTGGCGGGGACAACTCCACTTCGCCTGGTGAGCAGCACCCTCCCACCGAACCACCAGTTCTTGCGGTTGAGATATGCGCTCCCACAAATGAGGAGGTGCCATTGATCCTTGTTGTCGAGCCCCAGGCTCCAACTTGGGCACGGTACATAGTCCATTACCTCCAAGCAGGAGAACTTCCCGAAGAGCAAGAAGAGGCTGAGAGAGTAGCCCGGAGGGCCAACATGTATCAGTTTATCGACAACACACTATACAAAAGGAGGCCCAACGGTGTGAAAATTGAAGTGCATTTGCCGGTAAGAGGGGAAGGAACTGTTGGCAGAGATACACAAAGGCATGTGAGGCTCCCATATTGGATCAAGAGCCTTGGTCGGAAAAGCTTTCCGGCAAGGTTTCTACTGGCCCACGGCCCTCCAAGATGCAATCGAGCTAGTCACCAGATGTGAAGCCTACCATTTCCACTCCAAGAATGTCCATCAACCTGCTCAAGCTCTCCAGACGATCCCTTTGTCATGGCCATTTTTGGTATGGGGGCTCGACATCTTGGGCCCCTTCCCCCGTGCTACCGGGGGCTTTGAATTCTTGTACGTTGCAATCGACAAGTTTACAAAGTGGCCGGAGGTGGAGCCTGTGAGAAAGGTGACCGCACAATCAGCTATCAAGTTCTTGAAGGGATTGGTATGCCGCTTTGGAGTACCCGCCAGAGTCATCACTGACAACGACACCCAATTCACAAGCCGCGCCTTCATGCAATACGTTCAAACCCTCGGAAGCAAGGTTTCATTCGCCTCTGCTGCTCATCCCAGAAGCAATGGACAAGCTGAGAGGATGAACACTGAAGTGTTGCGAGGACTCAAGACAAGAACTTTTGACAAGCTGCGGAAGTGCGGCAGACGCTGGATCGACGAGCTGCTGGTGGTTCTTTGGTCCATCCGTACGACACCAAATCGAGCTACCGGCCATACTCCCTTCTCCCTAGTGTATGGGGTAGAAGCAGTGATCCCCATGGAACTCATATACGGGTCACCTCGAGTATTTGCCTACGATGAAGTAGAGCAAGAGCAGCACCGGCATGACGATGCCGTGCTCCTTGAGGAGAACTGTCTTCGGGCTGCTACGTGTGCTCCATGCTACCAGCAAGCCCTGTGTCGCTATCACAGCCGCAGGGTTAATGCCCAGAGCCTTGAGGAAGGCGACCTTGTTGTCGGTTCTGTATCCGGCATATTTCATAGTAGGGGTCCTAAGCTAGGTGTCTTGGAGCGATGGTAACACGGACACAGGATTTTACCCAGGTTTGGGCTCTCTCGAAGAGATAATACCCTACGTCCTGCTTTTGATTGTATTGATATGGGTGTAGTACAGGGTACATGTATCTACCACGAGATTGTTCTAATGAATATTAGATTTTCTATTGACTAGCCTGGCCTCGGTTTATATAATACACCGGAGGCCTAGGGTTTTAGGAGAGTCCTCGTCTTGTGCACCAAGTCTTGTGGAAACCTCCTTGTATGCGGCATGGGCTGCCCAAAGTGGCCCATGAGTGAACCGCCGTGGGGGTCCTCGGCCCGATTTAGCTGGTCAGGAGACGACGTGGTGAGTACCCCCTAGTCCAGGAAACCATTAGTAGCCCCCTGAACCGGTCTTCAAGTTGTGGCCGCTCCTCGTTTCTTCTGAACATTTCTTCGTCTTCGGTTGTCGGTCTTGAAAACTGGTTCAATAAATCTTGCAATCTTCGATCTTGAGGATCGCCGAAGTGACTCCGAGGAACCCCTTTAAGTTCTCGGCCTTTATCAATGCCTTGTTATTTTTACGCCACACCTTGGGCTTGAAGTGTTTCCCGTGCGGCGATGTTCTCCTGCGTTCGAGCTCCAACGCCGGACTACATCCGAGGTGTCTTTTTGCAGCCGAGCTCCAACGCCGGACTGCATCCATGCTCCAACGCCGGACTGCATCCATGCTCCAACGCCGTACTGTATCCGAGCTCCAACGCTGGACTGTATCCAAGCTGCAAAGCCAGACTATATCCGAGCTCCAACATCGGACCATATCCGAGGTGTCATAGATCACCTTGGTTCAAACAAGTTTGAAGGAGCACAGCAGAGCTTAATGCCGGATAAGCCCCAGACGGTACCTATTGTTGTCCGAAGATGCGTTTGCCCATAGCTCAGTCAAGCCGAACACTGAGCACTTTGAATTTTCTGCATTGAATAAGCAATGCAGTACCCCCCGAGCCACTGGTCGGGTGGTAACACCAGATCAGGGGGTCGATGTTCCCCTTTAATATTTGTAAATGATAAGCGCGAAGCCCAGTAGCCCCTGATCCTTAATGTGGGCATGGGTGGCCGAATTAAGGATCGATATCCATTTGACAAAAAAATGAATTCCGGCTGCTTGGCTGTCTCAACAAGACTGTGCCCTTGACTTTTTAATAGACGACTTGAAGTAAATGAACTTTTCCTAGTATGTGTAATGATTCGATGTACCAAAGTACTTTACATCATTAATGCTCGGATCCACATTATACAAACTTTGTTGACCGACCATCGGCTTCAACCTCCTCGGCCAGTAGCCTAGGAGTTTTCCTACGTTATAAAGCCGTTATAAGGGCAAAGATTTATGGAAAACAAGGCAATCCGGCCATACGGTTTTATAAACAAAGGTATGCAGAGAGATATGTTATATTACTATTAACGTAAGAAACATCTTCCAAAGAAAATAGTCCCGCTATCGGTTCCTTTCTTTGGGTTGTCATGCTGACCATGATCATGAAACCTCACCTCCGATCAATGTGGGAGGAAAATATTGAGGATTTAGTTTGGGGAAAGTTCCCGAACTCTATGGTTTTAATGAACCGAAATTTTCACTTCCGTCGTTGCCGACCAATTATTTTCTTAAGATAGCTAGCTTTTGGCTTCACCCAGTCTGAGGTACTAACCCGGATGACCCAGTAGTATCAATCACAGAGGTGCTCCCTTTACCCCCTAGCCGAACAATCGGGAACGTAGGGTGTAAACATAGGAGCCAGGCAACCCAGCTTGGCCAAAATGTTAAGTTAAATTGATGCATATTTATGGCTTTATAACGATAATTACGGAAGGCAGCACTCATATATTGAATATAAACACTCATGATATATGTTTATTTTGACTCCGTTGCGACCGTTTATAATCTGAAAGTGGTCCATCGTCGGCTTCTACCCCTTTGTAGATGCTACGTAGGGTGTTTCCGTACTAACAAGACAACCCTTAGCTGACGTCTCGGTACCCAGAGGCGGTTGCGTTAGCGGAAACAAGGCAATCAGATATGCGGGCTTTATAACTTTCGCATAGTCATAGGAGCTTAAAGTTGGGAGGCCAGTTACTTGCCCCCGGGTAGTGTTCAGCAACAGCCGAGGTCAAACTATTAACACTTCGGCCAATTTTATGAAAGGCGCATCGTTTAACACGGGGTAACCTCTATCGATCTATAGTTTGACACGGTCATCGGATCGCTGACCAGTTTATGCTCATTGTGACAGTTAGTTTTTGTCTTTCTCCACTGAGGTACTTGACCAGTTAAACCGGAAGTACAATCGCAGTGGTTCTCCCTTTACCCTTAGCCGAACAATCAGGAATGTAATGAGTAATCACAGGAGCCGGGCAACCCAACTATTGACCGAAGACACAATTCGGAACCGATGCATATGAAGCAATATCCAAGAATGTTTTGCCGAGGAGTTCATTGAGTACCTTGGCTTTTGGTGGGTTCGGCACTTGTCGCAGCCCCGCGTTGATGTTGCCGAAGCTTTAAAGGTGTCCGGTGTTGTACTGCGAGACTTATGCTGGAAACACACAAATAGGTTAAAAGTGTCGTAAGCTTGGAAAACCAAAAACCTTCAGTAAAAACTTTATGTCCGAACTAAATCAAGTTTTTTGTGCCAATTCGAAATTGGTCTTAAAATTAGTTTGTGCTTCCGTCGTGTTTTAACTTGACACATCCGATCTCATGACTTCAAGCGGGTCAGCTTTCGGCTTCAACCTCCCTATCCCGAAGGTGGAGTGCTTCTCAAAGGCCAGTTTAGCGAACTAAACTCGAGCGGCTTTATAGAAAGACCAGGCCATCTGGCTATTGACCGTACACTTGAGTCGAAAAAGGAGTGGTAGAAAAATACTTTGCAATGACTTAGAAGAAGAACACTTATTATAAAACAACTCATACAAATTTAAGAGCCCCTAGTTAACATGGGAAAAGAGGTGTTTTGAACAAACAACTTTTTTGACAAGCTAAGTTTTTAACAAACATATTTTTTGTGTAACACAAATATTGTCGGCGTTCTGGGAACCAGGTTAACCAGACTTGCCTGCCTGTGGCCCATGGTGTGGCTTCATCGACGGCCTGGTACGTCCCATCTACAAGACTACCAAGACAAGACCCTCGCGAGGCAGACGACGCCAAGACCTCCCGAGGGAGCGGCCTCCCCAGGCTGCCTCCTGAGGAGCGGAGATTCCTATGCAGGTGCCCAAACCTCATGAGGTTGCGGTGACGCAAGCCATAACGACCAAGGCCAGGCGGGCGCCAGCGGGCGCAGAGGAGACAGTTTCCTCTTTGGTGCTAAGGAGGCAAGCGCAGGCGTGGGTTCCCGAGGACTCAGGCAAAGGTTTCCATTCCTGTGCAACGAGACCAAGACCACCAGGACGGCAGGACAGATGTCATCACCGAGCCCACCGCAGCGTCACGCTAGAAGCTTTGCATGCGAAGACCACCTTTCGTCAGGATAAGATGTACTACTTGTCCCTTTCAAATTGGCCATTGTGGAATCCCTTCCCGCCTACGTTTTGGGAAGAGGACCAAGGCCACTATAAATATAGGCTAGCCACCACCGTAGAGCAGGACGGACCCCCCGGGATCAGATCCTTTCCACCCTCACCAGAGCAGACCTCGCGAGGTTGTTCATCCCTTGTACTTGTTCATCCTCAGCCCCTCGTGAGGCAAATCCACCACAAAGCAGGAGTAGGGTCTTACACCTCAAGGTGGCCCGAACTTGGGTAAACTATCGTGTTCATCTTCTTCCTTGTTCCTCGAGCTAGGCCGTAGGGCGACGAGCTGGTTGGCTAGATAGGTTGAGTTCTTCGCACACACCCCAGAGTTCAAACCTTTCTTGGGTCTGTGGAGCCCTGAATCCGACATTTGGCGTGCCAGGTAGGGGCATGTCGAAGCTCTGCTTCTCCATCGGCTGCGCTCCTCCCGCGCTGTGTGGTTCCCATGGCAGGCGCCACCCCACCCGCCGGGCCGCTGAGCACACTCGGAGATGTCGTGGGCCACCGGGCCTTTTCCCCCACCCTCCGGCAGGTGCGGTGGCCGCCGAAGTTCAGGCCGGCGCTGCCTCCGCGGTACGATGGCACGGGGAACCCCACGGAGTTCCTTCGCCTCTACGAGCTGAGCATCGAGGCGGTGAACGGCGACGACAAGGCCATGGCGAACTGGCTCCCCATGGCTCTCATGGGCGTGCCGCGCTCCTGGATCCTTAGCCTACCGGAGTCTTCGGTGGCCTCCAGGGAGGAGCTGCGCAATTAGTTCATCATGCGCTTCGCGGCACCAGCGCCCCACGCCGTTGCGGCCATTCTCGGTGGGTCGCAGGCGCCGACCTCAAGCCACCATGTCAAGCAGCTCTTCCGACAGTTGGGGGCCGCCCAGCCACGGCCGGGGGCTCTTTCGGGCCGGGCAGCGCTTGAGACCGACATCACCTTCGACTCCAGGGATCACCCCAAGACTACGGTTGGCGCCGGCGTGCGCCCCTTGCTGTGCATGCCCACCATCAGTAGTGTCACGGTCACCAGAACCCTCATCGACGGCGGTGTAGGCCTCAACATCCTCTCCGTGGAAGCCTTTGAACTGCTCCAGGTGCCTTACGACCGGCTCGCCCCCACCAGACCCTTCTCAGGGGTGCTCGACGGCTCCATTGTTCCACTGGGACAGATCCGCCTCCCCGTCACCTTCGGCACGCACTGCAACTATCGCACCGAGCTTATCGACCTCAACGTCGCCCGCATCATCCTCCCGTACAACGCCATCCTTGGGTATCCAGCCTTGGCCAAGTTCATGGCGGCAACGCACCCCGGCTACAATGTCATCAAGATGCCTGGGAGCAGCGGCATCCTTACTGTGGTGGGAGACGCCAAGGATGCACTCCTAGCCCTCAAGCTCGCTTTCAAGGCCACGGCGGCCGCGCGGTCAGACGCGGAGGGCGCTCCGGAGACCCCGGAGGCCGCGCCTGCGAAGAAGAAGCAGCTGTTCTCTCAGGATCGGGCTGAGACGAAGCAAGTACCAGTCAACGACGGGGGCTCAGGCCCCACCTTCACCATCGGTGTTGGCCTCCCCCCGGACCAAGAAGAGGCGCTGGTCGGTTTCCTCTGTGCGAACAAAGATGTATTTGCATGGGAGGCAACGGACCTGGTTGGCGTCCCGCGAGACGTGATGGAGCACCATTTGATGGTGCGTCCCGGCGCGCGCCTGGTGAAGTAAAAGGCACGGCGGCAAGTCCCGGAGAAGCAATCGTTCATTGACCAGGAGGTTCACAAGCTGCAAGAAGCCGGTGTCATCAGGGAAGTACGGCACCCGGAGTGATCGGCCAACCCGGTCATTGTTCCCAAAAAGGGGGGAAAGGAGCGCATGTGCGTCGACTTCACGAGCCTCAACAAAGCTTGCCCTCAAGACCCTTTCCCTCTTCCGCGCATCGACCAAATCGTTGACTCTACCACCGAGTGCGACTTGCTGTGCTTCCTGGACACTTTCTCGGGCTACCACCAGATCAAGATGGCGGTGCAGGACATCGAGAAAATGGCCTTCCTTTCTTCGTGCGGGGTGTACTGCTACACCTACATGCCATTCGGGCTACGCAACGCCGGCGCGACCTTCCAGCGATTGATGCACATTGCCCTGGGCAGGCAGCTCGGGAGGAATGCCGAGGCATACGTCGACGACATAGTGGTCAAGTTACGGGAAGCAAGAACCTTTGTCGAAGATCTGGAGGAAATGTTCACCAACCTGCACAAGGTAAACTTGCGGCTCAATCTCGAGAAGTGCGTGTTCGGCGTCCCGTACGGCAAGCTGCTGGGTTTCCTGGTGTTGCCCAGAGGGATCAAGGCTAACCCAGAGAAGATCAAGGCAATAGAAAGAATGAGCCTGCCGCAGACCCTCAAGGAAATGCAGAAGCTCACGGCTGCATGACTTCGTTGGGATGCTTCATCTCCAAGCTCGGAGAGCGCGCCCTCCCGTTTTTCAAGCTGATGAAGAAGAAGGGCCCGTTCGAATGGACTCCGGAGGCTGAGGCGGCCTTTCAAGACCTCAAGAGGTATCTCACCAGCCCTCCGGCGATGGTGGCGCCTCGACCTCTTGAGCCCCTGGTGCTTTACCTGGATGCTACTCCCCACTCGGCTAGCGCGGCACTCGTGGCGGTCCAGGAAGAACGCGCGGGCGCAGGTGCGCGGTGTCGCGCCCCGTCTGCAGCCGGGCCATCGCCACCTCAGGACGGTGCTCCTGAGGCATCGACTACCCCACCGGACGGTAAGGCTCCTGAGGCCCTCGCGCCTTAGGCAGGGTCGGACGCCATCGATGCCTCTTCCCTCATCGAGCACCCCGTGTACTTCATCAGCACGGTGCTGCACGACGCGCGCGCGCTACCCCAAGCCGCAGAAGCTCCTGCTCACGCTCCTCGTCACCTCCAGGAAACTGCGACACTACTTCCAAGGACATCCAATCAAGGTTGTCTCCGTGTACCCCCTGGAGAAGGTGCGTCGCAGCTCCAATGCCGCGGGGAGGGTTGCTGAGTGGAACATAGAGCTGCAGGTGTTCCAGCTTGAGTTCAGCACCACCAGGGTCATCAAGGGCATGGCCCTCGCTAACTTTGTGGTGGAACGGACTGACGCCCCTGACCGAGGGGTGGATGGAGGCCGCTCCCTCATGCGCGGAGATGAGGCGCCCGATGGCTGGGTCATGTACTTCGACGGCGCGTTTGCACGCTGGGGCGCAGGGGCTGGAGCCATACTCATCTCGCCTACCCAGGACAAGCTCTACTACGCCATGCAGCTCTGCTTCCAGCATGGTGAGAAGGTCTCCAACAACATTGCGGAATACGAGGGCCTGATCACCGGCCTCAGAGCTGCGGTGGCCCTAGGGGTCAAGCGTCTCACCATCAAGGGCGATTCTCAGCTCCTCGTCAACTTCTCCAACAAGGAGTACAAGCCCAAGGATGAGCACATGGAGGCATACCTGGAAGAGGTACACAAAATTGAAAAACGATTCTTGGGTTTGGAGTTGCAGCATGTCCCGCGTGGCACGAACAAGGAGGCGAACGACATAGCCAAGAGAGCGTCCCGACGCGAGCCCCAGAAGCCTGGCGTCTTCGAGGAACGGCTCATCAAGCCATCGGCGGCCCCCTCCATTGCAGGCCCAGCGCTGCTCTGAGAGGAATTGCCCATGGCCCCCTATTCGGGCGCTCCAGCCTGCGGTCTGACCTCTGGAGCCCGCCTGCTCCTGGCACCTGAACCTCAGGAGGGGTGCTGGACCGAGGAGTTCAAGGCGTACTTGCTCCAAGGCACCTTGCCGAAGAAGGAGGAAGACGCAGAACACATGGCTCGTCAGGCCACTGCTTACTGCTTGCAGGATGGCGAGCTCTACTGAAGGCGCCCAAACGACGTCTCGCTGCGATGCATCTCAGTGGAGCAAGGATGCGAGCTGTTGACTGACATCCACGGTGGGGATTGTGGGCATCACTCTTCGTCACGCACCCTCGTGGGCAAGGCGTTCTGCAACGGTTTCTACTAGCCCACAGCGCTCAACGATGCCACTGAGCTGGTGACATCCTGTGAGGCTTGTCAATTCCATGCCAAGCAGATCCACCAGCCTGCTCAGGGCCTCCAGACCATTCCTCTCTCATGGCCGTTCACGGTTTGGGGGCTGGATATCCTGGGCCTGTTTCCCCGAGTGGCCGGGGGCTACCGCTACCTCTACGTCACCATCGACAAGTTTACCAAGTGGGCAGAGGTGGAGCCCGTGCGCACCATCCCAGCGGGCTCGGCCGTCAAGTTCATCAAGGGCCTCATGAGCCGCTTTGGGGTCCCCAACCGTATCATCACTGACAATGGCTCTCAGTTCATGAGCAACCTCTTCAAAACCCATTGTGCTAACCTTGGAATGCAGATATGCTACGCTTCGGTGGCGCACCTGTGGAGCAACGGCCAAGCCGAACGCACCAACATGGAGGTCCTGAGGGGCCTCAAGGCGAGGAGCTTCAAGAAGCAACTCGAGGCCTGCGGCAGGGGTTGGCTCGATGAGCTTCAGTCCGTGCTGTGGTCCATCCACACCACCGCGACTAAGCCCACCGGCGAGACCCCGTTCTTCCTCGTCTACGGGGCTGAGGCGGTCCTCCCTCATGAGGTCAAACATCGCTCCCCGTGGGTCTTGGCATTTGACGAGGCAAGCCAGGACGCCTCGCGGGGGATGGACCTCGTGCTTGGGGAGGAGGGCCGCCGCCAAGCCTCGCTCCGTGCCGCGAGGTACCAGCAGGCACTGCGGCAGTATCACTACCGCAGCGTCCGCTCCAGGACCCTTGAGGTGGGTGACCCCGTCCTAAGACGAGTGCTCTCCAGGGAGGGGCTTCACAAGCTCCCGTCTATGTGGGAGGGCCTATTCAGCATCGCCCGTGTCTCTAGGCCTGGCGCCGCGCGCCTGGAGACACAGGACGGTGTCCCCATCCGGAATGCTTGGAACATCCAGCACCTCTGGAAGTTCTATCCGTGACCAACAAGTGCCATGCGCCTCTCAAGTATCCGCCCATGACACTCTCACGTAATAATGAGTGGGGCTGTACACACCCCGGAGTCTCTTGAGTGCTGCCCCTGGGCCTCACGGGGGCTCCCACCCACGTCCTAGTGGAAGTCCCATGCTCCGTGCTGGCGGGAAGACCAGAAGACTAGTATAGGTGCCGGACGTGGCTGTTCTTTTTGCTTGCATTCTGTAGCTGATTTGCCACTTCTTGGAATGAAATTTGAAGTTCTCGCGTCCTTATTTGAAAGGGTTGGGAATTTTTTCTCCTCGTATCGGTCACTCTTTCAGGTCTTGTTTTAGGGGGAGTGACAGTTGCCCGTCGCTCTTCCTCGCGCGTCTCGCGCGTGGGGGCTGGGCATGGTGTGTATGCTTGGGCTCGCCCGCGAACACACCTCGCCAAAGCCTTGGTGTCCTGGCCTTTGGCGTCTAAATCCTCGCGCGACGCCCTCAAACGAGCCAATGGGCACGCACGCGCCCCTGAGTCCGTGCCTCCGGGCATCACGGCACGGTGTACCAGCGGCCCTCGCTCAGGGGCTCGCGCGGGGCACGGCACCTCCGGAGGTCCCTTAACCCCGCAGCCACCGGATGCCTCCCGAGGCCCGAGGACCTTCGGATCCTCAAGAAGGAAACCCCTAGTAGGACCTCTCTGGAATGAGGGGCGCGCAGGAGGTACGAGCTCCAGGGAAGCATGCTCCCGCGGCATGGGAATCTACCGCATGCACACTAAGCTAAGTCATCCCAATCACGACCAGCAAGAACCCGTCAATTAGCAGCAACACGAATGTCAGGACGCAATATAAAAATGATAATATAGCGGCGCAAGCGCCACGGTTCATTACATGCCCCGGCAGGGCTTTCTACCTCTTTTTGATCCAGGAAAAAGAAAGAAGCAAAAGCGGCCGCGCGACCACCGCGGCTCCCGAGACCCGGCTCCAGCAACACCCGCGCTCAGTCGGAGTCCTTCTCCTGCTTCACTGGGGCACGGCGGCGAGGCAGCTCGTCGCCCTCCCCGGTCCGAGCTCGGCGGCGGGGCGGCTCGTCGTAATCGCTGTCGCTCGTGCTCTTCCCAGAGGAGGAGCCGCCGCTGTTGGAGGCATCGCGACCGTCGCCAAAGGCAAGTTCACCGCCAGAGATGCTACCGCCCCTCCGGCCGTCATCGTCGGAGGGGTGGATGCCGTCATCATCGCTGTCGCTCTCCGGGTAGCACCCTAGACGCCTGCCGTCCTCCCCGAAGACCCTGACATAGAGGGTCACAATGCCGTCATGCCTGAAGTGGAAGGTACACCTCCCCTGCAGGCTGCGTGCGCAAGCGAACGGCTACCACCTGCGGTTCAGGAACACATTGCCGGCGGGGGCGACCTAGACCTCCACCCACGAGGCCCTGCTGCAGTAGCCATCGGCCTGCAGCCAGAGGCCGCCAGGTCCCCCGACCGGCAGTGCGCCCGTGAAGAAGAGTGGGAGCTGGAACCAGACGCCCGCGGGCCTCTCCGCCCACACCACGAACTCTGAGGGCGCATCGGCCGAATGGGATCGTGGGCGTGGTGGCCGAATGGCTGCCGCATGCCTCCCTCCTTGGCCGCGGCCACCCCGGCCGCAGCAGCCCCCGTCGCGGGAGGGAGCGCCCCCACGATTGCCGAAGGCGGCGCCAGCATTCGAAGGGGTGCGCCCACGCCCTCGGGGAGCCACCCCTGGCGTCGCGGCATGCTTGCGGGGACGGCCGAGGCCCCTCTTGGGCGGCGGCGCGCCTGGTCCCTCCTGCGGGCTTTTCCCTTCTCTGCGGCCGAGAACCTCCTCACTGGCGCAATGGATGCTCTGGCAAGATGGCGGGACGAAGAAGAAGAAGGAGCGAGCGGTGAGAAGATGAAGATGAGCTGGGGGCTCCGCCCCCCTCTCCCATTTATAGGTGAAGGGAGGCTAACCGCCGGCCTCTCGCGCTCCAAGCAATGATGGCCTTTTTGCATGCACCAGGCAGTTGTCAAGTCGAGCAGTTGCCGAGGCGGCATGGGGAAGTGGAGGCGCCCACATCCCATCAAGTGCCACGTGTCAGCCTAGTCTGCAGGTGATTGGGGCCCGCGGTGCTTCGCCCTTGCCCTTTGGCTTCGCCTCGAAGCCACGTCTGAGCTCGCCTTGGGCCCGGGGGCTACTGTCGGTGTTCTGGGAACCAGGGTACCCAGACTTGCCTGCCTGCGGCCCATGGCGTGGCTTCATCGACGGCCTGGTATGGCCCATCTACAAGACTACCAAGAGAAGACCCTCACGAGGGGCCAAGCCTCGCGATGCAGATGACGCCACGACCTCCCGAGGGAGCGGCCTCCCAAGGCTGCCTCCTGAGGAGCGGAGGTTCCTATGCAGGCGCCCAAACCTCATGAGGTTGCGGTGACGCAAGCCATGACGACCAAGGCCAGGCAGGCGCCAGCGGGCGCAAAGGAGACAGTTTCCTCTTTGGTGCTAAGGAGGCAAGCGCAGGCGTGGGTTCCCGAGGACTCAGGCAAAGGTTTCCATTCCTGTGCAACGAGACCAAGACCACCAGGACGGCAGGACGGATGTCATCACCGAGCCCACCGCACCGTCACGCCAGAAGCTTTGCAGGCGAAGACCACCTTTCATCAGGATAAGATGTACTACTTGTCCCCTTTCAAATTGGCCGTTGTGGAATCCCTTCCCGCCTACGTTTTGGGAAGAGGACCAAGGCCACTATAAATATAGGCTAGCCACCACCGTAGAGCGGGACGGACCCCCGAGGATCGGATCCTTTCCACCCTCACCAGAGCAGACCTCGCGAGGTTGTTCATCCCTTGTACTTGTTCATCCTCAGCCCCTCGTGAGGCAAATCCACCACAAAGCAGGAGTAGGGTCTTACACCGCAAGGTGGCCCGAACCTGGGTAAACTGCCGTGTTCATCTTCTTCCTTGTTCCTCGAGTTAGGCCGTAGGGCGATGAGCTGGTTGGCTAGATAGGTTGAGTTCTTCGCACACGCCCCAGGGTTCGAACCTTTCTTGGGTCTACGGAGCCCTGAATCCGACAAATATAATGGTTGGTTGAACCGCATAGAGATTGAAAACTAAAAAAGTTGAGCATGAAAGCGACTTAGCTGGTTAATGTGCTCGGTGTTGATGACGTGATCCGAGCTTACGGCAGGTCGAGGCCTCAGCCCCCAAACCGGTCCCAAGGTGCCCGAGCGTAGAGCTCGGCTTGATAAAGTGACAAAACAACACTGCCAATATGTCGAGGCAAAGCTCCCGGTCCAGCCGAGGAGACGGAGTAGGTCGGCAGGGTAACACAGGAGCCCCTACGTGAGCCGAGGTGTCAAAAACATGTCGGCGATGTGGATGTCAGTTCGAAGAAATGACGGTGCAGCGATGCAGGTGTAGGGTGGGATCGCCGAGGTGCTGGCACGTCTTGGTTGACGTAGGTAAGATGATGATGTCGGATCGCCGAGGTGACGACGTAGACCAATCGTCGTCGGTTTACCTGTGCACATAAAACAGTGCAAACCAAAAGTAATAAAAAAATTTAAAAAAATTCTTCTACTTAATTAATTTAAGTGAAGTGGATAATTAAAGAAATATGGCCTGGGCGCCGAGGTTGGCCCAACGGAGTGGCCGTATGGAGATGTCGGCACAGGGACGTGCGCCAAGGCGACGTCACAACTTCATCGACGCAGACAAAACGATGACGTCATTTTGCCAAGATGGTGGCGTGGCATAGTCGAGGTCGATTATATAGGTTGGCCGGCCGAGGTGACGGCGAGAGGCTGGCCAAACCGACATCATGTACGAGTGCGGTAGAATATCTCTGCAAAAATAATGCAGTGCAAATGCACAAAAAATATTATGTGTGTAATAATTTCGCGTGATGAACATATAGTCAAGAAAAAGTAAACCTGTTTGGCGGGCGACGACCGTAGTAGACCGAAGCAAATAAAAAGAAGCGGTCTGTACGAGCTAGTACCGAAAATAGACTGTTTTTCATCTATACGTGAAGTAGTAGTACTTGAATTACTAGAATTCGCTGATCAATCTAGGGTACCATGCTGCAAAACTAGTAGTCAATTTGGTTAGTAGCACTTTAGGTCTATGCACTAATCAAAGAAAGAAAAGGTGCAACAACCAATGGCCGACTAGGAGCTGAATTAAGAAAGGGAAGAAAACAAATATGGCTGATGTGTTGCCGCCGATCTGAACTCCCGTCGGCCGGCCACATGCACTGTTCATTCATATATAATTTTTGATTTGACCCGTACAAGGAATCCGCCAGCTCCAGGTTGCCGTTTGTACGCGCACTTCTCCAGGATCTTTACGGTGCGCAGGGTAGCTCGTGTCCGATCTACCGTCAGACGGCAGATACAATAGTCGCCGCCTAAATTTACACAATTCTGATTTGATCATTGATCTAGACCTCCATCGAGCCGTGGTGATCTCCTAGCAAGACCTGGCTGTCTGCTGACTATGATCTGATCTGCAGACCAAACAAAAGAGGTGACAGCGAAAATCCTTTGCAAACAAACCAGTTTATACAATACTGATCTAATCGAAAAAACATCACCTGATCATTGATTTTGATTCCCATCAAACCAAGATGAACACCTAGCAGGTTCTCAATGAAAGCACCAATGTCGGTTCTGTATCCGGCATATCTCGTAGTAGGGGTCCTAAGCTGGGCGTCTTGAAGCGATGGTAACACAAACACAGGATTTTACCCAGGCTCGGGCTCTCTCGAAGAGATAATACCCTATGTCCTGCTTTTTATTGTATTGATATGGGTATAGTACAGGGTACATGAATCTACCACGAGATTGTTCTAATGAATATTAGATTGTCTATTGACTAGCCTGGCCTCTGTTTATATAATACACAGGAGGCCTAGGGTTTTAGGAGAGTCCTCGTCTTGTGCACCAAGTCTTGTGGAAACCTCCTTGTGGCATGGGCTGCCCGAAGTGGCCCATGAGTGAACCGCCGTGGGGGTCCTCGGCCCGATCCAGCTGGTCGGGAGATGACGTGGTGAGTACCCCCTAGTCCAGGACACCGTCACTTGTCCTTAGGCGTGTTCAGTCCGCCAAGGGTGCAAACAAGTTGACACCAAAGTGGAAGGCCCTTACCGGGTAGTACGAGTCACCAGACCCAGCGCAGTCCGTTTGGAGACCAAAGATGGCATTCAGTTGCAAAACTCATGGAACATTGAGCATCTTCGTAAGTTCTACCCGTAAGGCGCGGCTGTCGGGCCCTGCCCGGCAGCCACCCTTTTGTACAAGCCTTGCCGATGTGCATGTAACCCTTTGTACAAAGCCAGGCGCAGACCCTGAGCACAGACAATAAAACAAAGCGCTAGGAGGCCCCCAAAAACTTGCATGCATGCATAGCATAACATGAGCATGCCATGATCATGTAGATGAGGTCATATGTTGCTTTGTTTCCCTCTACACTGACTGTAGGACTCCTGCCGCGGACTCGGTCCCAAAAAGAGGAAACGGAAACAAGCTCAAATACTGATCCCTGACAAGCAAAACAGATAAGTTCCTTATTTATCCATATATGTCTCTGTAAGAAGAAAACTTATGCATAGAGAAACCTCGTCACCTTCGAAGCATTTGTGCTCCCATCCTTTGACCCGAACATTGCTTCAGTCAGGATGGTTGTAGTGGCTTTTGATAAAGGGGGTTCGATGAGGGGCCGGTCCCCTTCCATAGTTTTGACCCCGGCATGCCTAGCCCTGCGGCAACAAACGGAAGGCGCCCGGTAGGATAGCTTGCCAGAGAAAACTTGTTTACATAAAAAGTATGGAGGTGTTCCTCCTCTGCATGGATATAGTACATGCACAAGTACCCGGCAAAATCATCTTTTTTCATTAATATGTGGATAAACAAGTACAAAGCTTACAGAGTACAAACATGGATAGAAGAGATTGTATATTTGAAACTAAAGTTTGGCAAGTGCCTACATGTTTTAGATTGAAAAAAGATAAGTGCCCCGTAATCCCTTTCTTGTCCCTCTCCTCCTAGGAACTACAGTGGGAGGCGAAGAGGGCAAAAGGAGTGCCTGGGCAGAAGCCCAGCTCGACCCCGTCAAAACCTGCAGGATGCAGTCTGACAAGATCGAGAGGGCGCGGACGAAGGTGATGGGTGGGGAGAGCGCCTAGGTGGTGCCCTGGTCACCGCCACCAGGGCCAGCAGGACGCGGCAGGGCGAACGAAGCCGGAGCCCACGGGGAAGCCTGCCGGGGTTCAGCTGGAAGGCTGCTGGAGGAGCCGAACTCACCATCCACACCCAACACCCCGGCAAATCGCTTTGCCGGGGAGGAGATGCAGGTGTAGATGGTGGTGTCGCCGGCCTCCCGCTGACGGTGACGGTGCGACCAGCGTTCAGCCGGAGTCGGAGCCGTCGTCCTCCCCATCGGCGCCATCATCATCGTCGTCACTGTCCTCCTCGTCGCTATCGCTCGAGGAGGAGCTTCTGTCGTTGGTCGAGATCTCCACGCAGCACCCTAAGCGAGCACCGGAACGCCCAAAGACCTTGATGGAGAGCAGGGCGGCGTCCATTAACTTGAAATGGAGAACGTGCCCGCCCGCCAAGCTGTGGGCATGGGCGAAGGTCTTCCAGCCACGTCGGAGAAGCATAACATGAGGAGCGGGGAACTCCACGTCCGCTCGCATGCTGCCATTGCAGCAGCCCCTCATGTGCAGCCTCAGCCCCGGTGGCATCTCGACCTCCATCACCCTTGTAAATGGGGTGGGAAGCCGGAGACGGCTGCACGGGGGCCTGCGCAGTTTGATGATAAACTCCAGCGGCTGGTTCCCGACGTGGCCTTTGTTCAGGTCCTGAGCAGCTGGAGGGGGTGCGATCAGAACGCCGCCCCGTCCTCCTCGCCCCCGAGCACCACGGCGACCACGGCCACGTCCTCTCCCACCTCATCTCGCGGTGGGCTCTGCCCCTGCGTCCCCAACAGGAGGAGGGAGGCGCTGTCGAGCAGAAGCCCTCATCGCCACCACTGGTGTGCCACTACGTCCTCTCCCCTCACCATGATGGAGAGTTGATATCAGAAGGATGGAGGAAGAGGTGGGTGTGAGCCAGAGCCTCGCCCACGTTCCCTTTTATAGGCGAACGAGGCTGGAGACTGGCTCCTCACCCAGGAGGCAACCGCCCCGATCCACCAATCCGACTCCTCTGCGTCACTAACGACGCGTGGAATCAAGACCGACCTCCTGCGCCTATCCATGCCGCCTGGCTTTCTACCTTGGCACTCATTCCCGCGCCCTCCGCATCCGCCACCAACCCTGCGCAATGCATGCGGCATACGTGGCAGAAATGGCAGGGGCAGGGGAGTTAGTGGAATGGCAGTTACCGCCCCGTGGATCATGGCGTAAATCCTCCCACGACGTCCCGCACGACATGCGGGAAAGCCGGAAACTGACTCAAGCACACGCTAATGAAGAAGCAAGAAGAAAAATCAAGGAAGAAGAGAATATCAGCGCAAGACCCCTGCCTATGTACCTGATAGGGCCTACCCCAACGATGCTCGGCAGCACGTTTGGGACAGGCCCGGGGGCTCCTGTCGGTGCAACAAACCTTCATGTATGTTGCCCGGACTGTACACAGGCTCAAATGGCAGAAATACAAGCAACACCAAGCATTCAAGGCAGAACCAAGCCACAGAGAGAGAGAGAGCCCTTTGAGGAATCAAAGGGCGGATCAAGAAGACCAAGACAAGCCAAGACCGCAAGATATCACTAAGGAAAAACCTCCCTTGCCGGGCAGACGAGCCTGGTCAGGTTGAGGCCACCCTGAAGACAAGTCCCAAGACTTCCCCGGCAAGGATTGCCGGGGGCACTGGCGGCCTGCATCCCCGCCAAGGCTCCACCGCTCCACCGCATCGCAACGCAAGTCACCCATCGGTGTGGTGTCGAGCCCCCAGATAACTAAGTGGCTGTCATTTGGCACGTGGCAGCCATTTAGGAGGAAGATCACCTCTGTATGACACCCGTCCAGATGCGTGCCAAGCAGACAGATGGAAGATGATTAGAGCGGCGCGGCAGGCCTGCCGGGCCGCATCCACAGCGTGACACGTAGCAGTGCATTTAATGCGCTTTATCCTAACTGCCAGAGTTAGGTATGATAGCACTGTTAGCTATCTAATCGCTGGATAATGACCGTTTTGCCATTGTTGTAACCCCTTAGCCTATAAAACGAGGACTGTGGCAACCTCGGAAAGGATTCGGACCCTCGTGTACTCATACGCGCATAGCAGCTCTCCCCGAGGCGACCTTGCCGGGCTCAGGCGCCGCGCGTTCTTCACGGTCTCTCCATCAATCCACCAAAGCAGGAGTAGGGTTTTACGCTTCTCAGTGGCCCGAACCTAGGTAAAAACCACAAGTGTCACTACTGTCGTGCTCTCGGCTTCCGCTCTTTGTGCAACGCGTCCTCCCCTCTGTCGAACCACAAAGGGGCCGATGGCCTCATAGGTGGCCGTGTTCTACCACGAAATCTAGCCGCGAGCTCACCGGTGGCTGAAGCCATCCTCCGCCGCGGGCGTGGTCATCCTCATTTCGGAGCTCCCCGGCAGTGAAGACCCCCACCCATCAATGCAGCTCGGCCCCCTGAGCATTTTGGTAGGTCGCGCGTCCTGTACGGCGGCCGGAATCGCCGGCAGTCACCGTCGGGCGCCGGCTCTGCCTCGGCCAGGCGGGGGCGAGCGATGTTGAAGAAGAAGATGAAGGCCAGGCGGGCCCCACCCCGCGGACCCCACCTGTCATCCATTCCACGCGTTGACCCGACCTACTGACTGTGATAAGTGGAAACGTATTCTCTCAAATACGTTTTCCAGGTTAGAAAGCGTATTTTCCTCCTTCTTCGACCCAAAGTATGTTTTCTCTGTAAGTAAACGTATTCTCAGCATTGCGCTTTCTGTTTTTCCAGTCAGGGGCCTGTTTGTGAAGAATCTTTTATAGATTGATCCCTGATCTTCCACGGTCCATATCTCCGCGACCGTAGCTCCGAATCAGGTGATTCCAAAGCCCACGTCTTCGTCTCGTCGAGCCCGTTTTGTTGGTACCATTTTCATTATGTTGTCACATATTTAAAATGACCATTTTACCCTTGCCCTTAATCAGCCCCCTTCGAGAGAGAAACATGTCCGACGAATCTTTCCGTGAGCTTTCCGCACTTCTTCCCGGAGAATCCGTTAACCCCAAGCAAGCCACAACAGCCACTTGCATGGTGGAATTGCAATAGTCTGGGTTTCCTACTTGAATATTTAAATAATTTGTGCATGTTAATATTCTCGTGAATACTGTGTATGCTTATGGATCCATGCTCGTTACTATGCCATAATCATTTTGCATCTGTTAGTTAAATGATTTCTTGCTACTGTTATCATCATGTTCTTTCCTGATAATTATTTTACATGCTAGTGGTCATGTTATGCTCTTTTGTAGTGTTATGATTGGTTATACCTATGATATTCATGATCATCGCTATGCCTTACTCTCTTGCATGTAGTAGAAGAAATGATTTATTGTTGTTCATGTGGTTAATGACTATGCTTTCCATTCATGCTCATGTTCATATGCAATGTTATTTCATCATGTTATTGTGACTTAGCTCATTTCATTCAAGTTAAGCCGGACTTTAATTGAACTGGAACACCTGTTGGCTGAGTCATAGTGCCATCGAGTTGAGCTGACCAGTGCAGCCACTCTTGCCAGCATGGGAAGGCCTTAATGCGGTCTATTGTCATGCCTCTCGCCGGTGCCTCCAACTAGGGAAGGTTATGTGCGCACGCTACCCTGATCAGGTAGGTAGCCATAAGCCTTGTGTGCTTGAGTTTGGTTTGAGCGCTCTTGTCCCCGTTTGGGACCGTTTGTTTTGTTTTGCCACGACGGTGGCTGTTTGATGTCCAGAGTGGCATCCGAGGCCACCCATGACTTAGCCCAAAGGGGACTTTGTCGGAGTGCCAGGGGAGTGTCATGCAATAGATTGGTTTTGTCGGAATGTCGTTGGTCCACCCGAATGTGAGCACGAGGCCATGGGTTCTGTGGTGTGGGTACAGTGTACTAACCTCTGCAGAGTGTATAATCTATCGATAGCCGCGCCCGTGGATATGGGCCCAGTTCATAGTAGGCCACACTATGGGTCAATAGTAATAATAACTTGACTAATAAACAACCCTGGTTCGATGATGAAGGAAGTTGGTTGATCTTTATGTGATTGTGAGGGAAGCATAGTGGTATCGTGGATACCGAAGTTGGTTGATGTTTATAGTGTCATGGGATGATCCTGGGTAAAGATCAAGCTCCTTGTGATCAGGTGATCACTACGGTATTGTTAATACCAAGCTTGGTTGGTCCTGAGGTGATCATGTGATGCTCAAGTTGGTAAGTTGATACATGTGGTGGTTACGAGATAACCCCCGAGCAGAGTAAGTTGAATCATGATAGTTTAAGCATGTTGCATCCTGGTATCATCCGATTCACATCATGAGTAACATGCCATGTTCATTTCATATGGTTCTAGGTGTGTGATGTTCAACATGCTCATGTTCATGTCATGCTTATGTTGTTCTAGTGGTACCATGTTCATCTCTAATGTTTAACCTGTAAATGCCATGATGCTGTTTGTCTTGATTGCTTTTGGTTGCTATGAGCTTGCGAGTACATTAAAAGTACTCACCTGGCATGTCATGCCAGTTTGCAGGTCATGCAGTGTTTGCTTGCTTGCCGAGGATTCCGACTTTCCGAGCTAGGATACACGTTCCAGCCAGAGTCCCTGTGGAGTGGACTCCATCGCTATCATTGTTATTCCACTACTAAGAGCTATTTCGCTTCCGCAAGTTGTTCCACTGCTAGCATAGAGCTACCCTGGGTAGGCGTAGTGTCGGCGTGCCGATGTAACCAATGGGTCTTCAGAACCCTTGTATCCATATCGATTGTAATAAAGAGCCGATTTGTTCTATGCCAAGCAGTGTCGTATTCCAGAAGACTTGATCTCTGGGCTAGAAAGAAGGTGTTCTGGTCTCTCTGAGCCGGGGTGCCACAACAGCGGAGACGGCTGAGGCAGCGAAGTCTGCTGACGCGGTGGAGACGGCTGAGGTGGAGTCTGCTGACACGGCGGAGACGGCTGAGGCAGTGGAGTCTGCTGACGCGGCGGAGATGGCTGAGGCGGAGTCTGCTAACGCGGTGTCCAATGTGGAAGCACGATGTGTTCCTTTCTCCATAGAATGGTAGTCCTTTTGGCATCTCCCAGATGAGTCTCCCCTTCACCTGTAGGGTACTCAAGTTCCAGCTGCTCAAATCCATTCATAACTTCATCCACCCCACCAACAGCATGGCCATCTGGAATCGGAGAGCAATGGTAAGTTCCATCAGGTACACAAGGTAAGGCATAGCCGACCGCCACCTTCATGGATAGGTTCATGCATTTCGCATGTAGATCACAATGTTCCCTCTGCGTGATATCATCCACGGGGTAGCGAGGAGCCGTGATATCATCTATGGGCCAAACAAGCTTCGTGGAAGCCACGCTGCTTTTCCACTGAGATGGTGGGGTAGCTCCGTGGGCAGTATCGAATGTAGGATCTTCTTGCCACTGAGATGGGCCGGTAGCTCGCTGGCTGGTAAGTGCATCTATTTGCTTCTGCTGCAACGCTACTATTTTTTCTACCTTTTGCAGCTGGTCTGCATCCTCTTTCTTCTTTCTCGCTCGACTTCTATAAGTGTCACTGCTGTCGGGAAACCCAACCTTCCACGGAACGGAGGCTGATGTGCCCCGTGTTCGTCCAGGGTGTTCAGGATTCCCGAGGGCGCGTGTCAGCTCGTCCTTCTCTGTGTCGAGATGGAACTCCCCTTCCTGCACGGCCTTCATTGCATCTTGAATGGCTTTGACGGGTGTTGCAAGTTGAGCTTTTGTATAAACACACTTCCCTATTTCTGGGTTCAACGTTCCCCCATGCCCGTAGAACCAAGCATTTGCCCGTTCGTTCCACTCCAATGGCTCTGGATGGATCCCTTTATCAAGCAGGTCATTCTCACCTTTCCCCCACTTAGGCCTGGCAAACTTGTATCCACCTGACCCCATAACATGGTGATATTCCTTCTTTGCAGCATTTTTCTTATTTATTTTTGACCTTTTCTTACCTACCTCCGATGTCTTGTACGCCACAAATGCGGGCCAATGATCTTTTAACTTCTCATCTGCTCCGGTGAATGCTGGAGTCTTCTCTATCAGGACATACTTTTCGTGCAATCTTTTCTTCCAGTTGTTGAATTGTTGGGCCATTTTTTTAAGAGCCCATGCCTTGACTTTTCGCTCTATAACATTGTTATTTGGATCCACCTCTAGCGGTAGGGTGAAATTTGTCATGAGCATATTCCAAAGCTCATCTTTGGATCTATCATCGACATAAGAAACTCCCTCATCCTTCTTTGGCTTATTCCATTCTTGAATGCTGATCGGCATGTTGTCCCTAACAACAACTCCACACTGATTTATAAATTGGTCTGTGGTCCGCTTGGGAGCAGTCGGTTTGCCATCTGCTGTGATTTCTTTGATCGTGAACCTTTCATTCTCACCCAACCTTTTTTTTGGGCCTCGTCTCTTTATAGAAGGTTGGCTCGATCTGGAGGGCTAAAAGAAGAAAGAAGCGTTAATATATGTACATACAAATCAATAAATGCATCTAGTCAGTAGAGGCTTAATTAATATACCTCGCCAGACTTTGCAACAGTTAAGGCTCCAACACCGGAGCCGTCATCTTCTCCCTCCATTCCAACACTGGAGGCGTCATCTTCTCCCTCCATTCCCTCACCACCGGAGTATTTAGAAATTGTGAGGTGATATCATCATCTTAGTCGCGGATTATTTCCCCCAACATCTCTTCTTGTTCTAAGTCTCTGCCGTGTTCCATAGTTTTTGCAAATATTACAACATGGGAATATACAACCATGAGAGATACGCTGTTTTTCAAACTTAATGAAATCTGGGAATGCAAAAGAGTAACATTATGATGACAACTTGAGAGCAAGATTGAGTCATGCTACATCAAATTTACATGGAAACCAAGGGCATGGCATCAAAGTACAGATTACATAGACCAAATCACAAGAAGGAATCATATGCATATGGGCAATGGATTAGTGGCAAACATCATGCAAAGTTGACAAGTTTTATAATAGTCAGTTGCAGGTAGAGTTAAAATTTGAACTTGATTTGTGATGATGAATATGCTGATATTTATGGTTCACTATAGAACTGAATGAAAAGACTGCGAGAAAAGCTCAGTGGATGGCGGCCCTAACATCGAACTCAATGTGATTAGTTGTAAAAGTTTGAAACATTCCCTTACGTTGGCGCAGATCAATGACTCATATGCCATGCGGTGGCCGAGCTTATCGCCTTGGAATTGACCATGTTCGGACACGTTGTGACTAGATAGACACCATGGCCACCGTCAGGAGGTTAGGAAGAAGAAGAATCGATGGCACAAGTAGTGGACGTGCAGGAAGAATGTGTACCTTGGACATCATCGATTTCTTCCGACGAACCATCTCTTAAGAAAGAAAGGCAAGCATTTCAAAGGTGAGGCAGATCACCGGAAGAAGCCCGTCCTCCGTACTGGTGATGCCATAGTTGATATGGTCAAGGATATACAAGTAATCTATGGAAAGGGTCCTGGCGGACAATCTGTTCCGAATGACGCTGAGGGACGCGCACCCATGTGGAAGAAGAAATCTATATTTTGGGACCTACCCTATTGGAAAGACCTAGAGGTCTGCTTTGCAATTGACGTGATGCACGTAACGAAGAATCTTTGCGTGAACCTGCTAGGCTTCTTGGGCGTGTATGGGAAGACAAAAGATACACCGGAGGCATGGGAGGACCAGCAACATGTGCACGAAAAAGACGGCATGCATCCAAAGCAGTATCAAGGTCCTGCCAGCTACGCTCTTACCAAAGAAGAGAAGGAAATCTTCCTTGAAAGTCTGCTCAGTATGAAGGTCCCGTCTGGCTTCTCGTCGAATATAAAGGGAATAATAAATATGGCAGAGAAAAATTTCCACAACATAAAGTCTCATGACTGCCACGTGATTATGACGCAACTGCTTCCGGTTGCATTGAGGGGGCTTCTACCGGACAACATTCGATTAGCCATTGTGAAGCTATGTGCATTCCTCAATGCAATCTCTCAGAAGGTAATCGATTCAGAAATCCTACCAAGGTTAAAGAATGATTTGGTGCAATGTCTTGTCAGTTTCGAGCTGGTGTTCCCACCATCCTTCTTCAATATCATGACACACGTCCTAGTTCATCTAGTCGATGAGATTGCCATTCTGGGTCCTGTATTTCTACACAATATGTTCCCCTTTGAGAGGTTCATGGGAGTCTTAAAGAAATATGTTCGTAACTGTGCTAGGCCAGAAGGAAGCATCTCCATGGGCCATCAAACAGAGGAGGTCATTGGGTTTTGTATTGACTTTATTCCTGACCTGAAGCCGATTGGTCTCCCTCAATCGCGGTATGAGGGGAGACTGACTGGAAAAGGCACGCTAGGAGCGGATTCAATAATATGTAGGGACGGGCATTCTTGGGCTCATGCACACTACACAGTTCTACAGAATTCTACCTTGGTGACCCCGTATGTCAATGAACACAAGAATATTCTGCGCTCCAAACACCCAGAGCAGTCTGACGACTGGATTGCATGTGAACACATCAGGACTTTTGGCAGTTGGTTGCAAACACATCTCATGGGTAACAACATTGTTGGACATGAGCTGTACTCATCGGCCAGGACACCATCTTCGACTGTATTGACTTACCAAGGGTACAAGATAAATGGGAATACATTTTACATGATCGCCCAAGATCAAAAGAGCACCAACCAAAATAGTGGTGTCCGCTTTTATGCAGCAACCAAGAGGGGAAAGGACACATATTATGGTTACATAGTGGACATATGGGAACTTGACTATGGACATGATTTTAAGGTTCCTTTGTTTCGGTGCAAATGGGACAATATGTCAGGAGGTGGGGTACAGGTAGACCCGCAGTACGGAATGACAACAGTGGATCTCAACAATCTTGGGTACACAGACGAACCATTCATCCTAGACAATGATGTGGCGCAGGTTTTCTATGTGAAGGACTTGTCTAAAAAACCAAGAAAAAGAAAATATAAGGAAGTGAATACATCATACGATGAGCCAAAGTGCCACATAGTTCTTTCAGGTAAAAGAGACATCGTGGGAGTGGAGGGCAAGATAGACATGTCTGAAGATTATGAAAAGTTTCATGAAATTCCTCCCTTCAAAGTGAAGGCTGACCCAAGCATCATATTAAACGATGAAGATTATCCATGGTTACGGCGCAATAAGCAAGGGACACACGCGAAGAAAAAGTGAAGACTTTCTCTCCACAACTATTTCGATGATGGCTTTTATCTAGAATATCACTATAGTTACATGTCAAGAAATGAAATGCCTTTTGTTACAGATGAGTTTTCGTCCGAAACCCTGATACTTCGAAAGAGATTGTGCATTTTGTACACGAAGTGCATCCAGTTTTTGCCGTAACCCTCTCAACTATTTAGCACATGCTATGTGGGTGAAATGATGATACCATGCCAACTTTCAACCTTTTTAGAGTTCATTTGTAGTGCTTTTCAATTTTAGGGTCATTTAGCTAAAATAAATCAGTAAATGCATGAAAAATAGCAAATGAAGTCAGAAAGGGTTGAAAATTAATGATGTGTCTTCGAATCGTGCATGTTGAACGCACAAAAAGCCTTGAGTTGAAATAAGTTAAAAAAATGAAATGCCTTTGTAACACATGAGTTTCCGTCCGACACCGTGATACTTCGAAAGAGATTGTCCATTTTGTACATGAAGTGCATCCAGGTTTTGCCGTAACCCTCTCAACTTTTTAGCACATGCTATGTGGGTGAAATGATGATACCATGCCAACTTTCAACCTTTTTAGAGTTCATTTGTAGTGCTTTTCAATTTCAGGGTCATTTAGCTCAAAGAATGAACTAAAAGCTTTTATAAAACTCTAATAGCAAAAAGAATGAACTAAAATGAATCAATTAAAATATTTTGTTATGATCAACTAAAACAAAACTATAATATTCTTCAAAAGCAAAAAGAATCAACTAAAAAGCTTTTATAAACCTCTAGTTGTTAACAAAATAATATTAACTTAAAATTATATAAAATTTATGCAACTAAAATTATCAATGTATTTTTTGTTTAAAACTTTAATAGAAAAAAGAATTTTCATAAAGTAATTTTTGTTAAAAACATTAATTGCAAACTAAAATAACATAAAAAATAAAAAAATGCCGCCTACTAGGCACCACGGCCTGCATACGACTAGAAACCCATCTGTACATGGGCCAGGATGCAGGCCCGCGGGCCCAACAAGCCCAACAGGGCAGTGACAAAGGTTAGGCATGTACTGCCTACAATAGAGAGGAGCTCGAAAGCTCTGTCGCAGCAGGGCTTATAAACCAGTGCACGCGCCTCTCAACTAGCGAGGTGGGACTAAAGATTTGGCTGCGACAGCACCAGCCCTTTAGTCTCGGTTGGTGGCTCCAACCGGGACTAAAGGCCACCATTCGTCCCGGTTGGTGCCACCAACCGGGACTAAAGGTCCGTGCTTCCCGCCCTTTGGGCTGCTGAAATTGACCTTTAGTCCCGGTTGGTGGCACCAACTGGGACGAAAGAGGGCCTTTAGTCCCGGTTGGTGCCACAAACCGGGACTAAAGGTGGGGCTATATAAGCAGCACTTAGTAGTTTTCTCGAAATCTTAGTTCTTCCTCTTCCCCGACGCCGCCAGGCTGCTCCTCCCCCGACCCCGTCGCCGTCGCTCCGACGCCGCCGAGCCCTGCCCCGACGCCGCCGCTCCCTGCCCCGACGCCACCCCCAGTGAGCTCCGCCCCCCTTCCCCTGCGCTGTCGACGCCGCCGCCCTTGCCCTGCTCTGCCGCGGCCACGGCCACCGCCGCCGCTGCCCTGTGATGCCGCTGCCCTACCCTGCGATGCCGCCACCCCTGCCCCTGCCCTGCGCTACCGCCACCGCCCCTGCATTTTTTTCTTAAAATTTTCATATGTATATATGTATGGATGGATGGATTGATGTATATAGAAAATGTATATAGAAAATGTTCATATGTATATATGTATGGATGGATGGATTGATGTATATAGAAAATGTTCATATGTTTGTAACAAAGTTAGAATTTTTTATTTTCATAGAATGTTTTTTCTTAAAATTTTTTATGTTCATAGATTTTTTTTGTCCATGTATGTATGTATGGATGGATGGATTGATGTATATAGAAAATGTACTCATACGTTCATATGTTTGTAACAAAGTTAGAATTTTTTTTCCATGTAAAACACTTATATGAAGTGTCTCCATTTAGAACTATAGATCAATGGCGATCATCTAACAAAGTAGAAAATTAACCGTAACTCCAATGAAAATAATTTATATATGAAAATCGATCAGATAAATATGATGAATCCGAATATGCCCTCCGTTCATCTGTCACAAGCAGCTAGCATAGCGAACCTGGAACCGTCCCCCTCCGGTTCATCTGTCCGAAAATGCAGACTTCGGGAAAACATTCTCGGATGATATCCCCCTTCACCTATATCGTGTAGTGCCGCGTCAGAACACCCCTAACTCTCTCGGGAATTCAACATATCCCTGATAACTTCGACATGAGGGGGGGGGGTCCGCAAATCCTCGACGACCATGAGAGAGGCGGTCCGCAAAGTATCCTCTCTCGAAAGATAGGACGACTCATCAGACATGAGGGGGGAGGAGTCCTCGACGATCGTCTGAAACTGACTGTTATAAAACTTTTGAACTTTGCATGATGTTTGCCACTAACCCATTGCTCATATCACTACAAAAAAATACACTTCCGTGATGATACGTGTTTGTCACAGTAGGTCATGTTTTCTGTCATGCATGTACATCCATGACGATTTTATGATAGAATCAATAGTCATACCTGTGCTGTCGTAGAAGTGTTCCATGACATTACCAAAATTATCATCACGGAAGTGTCCACTTCCATGACGATAAATCACGCGTCATAGAAGTGCTTTCGTCAAGGCTAACCGACACATGGCATCCACCGTAACGGGTCGCCGTTAAGCTATCGGGTCCGGTTTTGGATCCGATAACCCGCTAACAGCCACGACCAATGGCAATTTTCCACGTGTAAAATTCTCATTGGCCGACGGAACCACGTGTCAGCTCCGCGTTGGCACAGATGTCACTCGTCCAATGGGCGAGATGCGCCTATGATATGTTGACATGTGGACCAGCCCAGAAGTGGCCCATAAAGATTAAATGGGCCGGCCCAGCTAAAGGCCCACAAGATTTTGCAGACCATAATGGGCCGACCCAGCTAAAGGCCCACAAGATTTTGCAGACCATAATAGGCCGGCCCAGCTAAAGGCCCACAAGATTTTGCAGACCATAATAGGCCGTCCCAGCTAAAGGCCCACAAGATTTTGAAGACACTAGTGGGCCGGCCCATTAACATGCTTCCATGTTTTGGGCAAATGCCGGCCCATATTTGATCCGGTCCATTAACAGCCTGCCATGTTCTGGCCCTAATAAGGGCCCATATGAGATCCGGCCCGTTAATAGCCGACCACGTTCTGGGCCATATTACGACTCATATTTGATCCGGCCTAAGAGCCTTTCATTCTTTGGTGCTAAATTATGGCCCATATCAGATTCGGCCCGTCAACTAGACGCTATGCTTTTGGGCCCACTTGAGGCCTGGTTAGGATTTTTGTTTGCTAAAGGCCCATTTAATAGTATGGCCTGATATTAGGTTTGGCCTATTAAAGGCCCGTTTTACATTTCGGCCCTATATTTATTTTGGCCTATTAAAAGCCCGTTATATAGTTGGGCCTAATTATGGCCCGCTTTGCATCCGGCCTGCTCACAGCCGATAATCTGATTGGGTCAAACAAGGACCGAGACAATTTTGGCCTGTTAACAGCCCGTGATGTGATTGGCATAATCATGGGCCAGGGTCTATTTCGGCCTGTTGTCGGCACGTGAGCTGTTCGGCACGTTTCAGGCCCAACCTACTTTTCAGCCTACTAAAAGCCCATTGAATTTTCTTGCCAAAATAGGGCCGGTGGTTTACTAAAAGCCTATTAAAAGCCCAAAACTACTAGTGGGCCAGTTTACATTTAGGCCTGTTAACAGACCAAGATGACTGGGCCCATTATGCGGCCCATATATAGTGATTTGCATGACGGCCCGATTATGTACCGTAATTTTACGGTTTGGCCGGTTTACTTTTCATGGAGCGAAGACAGGATATATATACAGTAAAATAACTGCAGCATCATGAATAAGAAAAAACCTAGACTATACAATAAAGAAATTATGGCATATTACATCCACTGGGCATCAAAGTTTGCCACTATGATAATAAAGCACAAGCAGACAACAGATTACATACACTGGGCATTAAAGATCGCCACCAGTGCAAATAAACACGCCGACAAAATAATATACAATACCGACAGCACTTTAATAGAGTTCAAGAAAGGTTAGCCCTGCTCGAGAGCTGCAGCGCAAGCAGTTGAGCAAGCTGACACTACTGCAGGATGCTGCTAACGCGACACTACGATCAGAGACCCTACGACGAAACTGTGTGCAATGCAATAATCGCAAATGGTGATGTAAAAAAACCGTCAAAAAAGATGCAAAACGTTTGCGATGATGGATGCATCAAACATGGTCCAGATTTTAGTTGCATGTGCGATGCAGGGCATACGGTTCAGTTTAATGAACTATTTGCGATGAGGCAGAAGAACAGAAATAGGCAGCCAGATGAAGGTGTGTGTGATATACGACATACGGTTCGCTCGGATGAACTGTTTGTGATTAGCCGGAACAAAGGAAACGGTCAGCCAGATCAAGGTGTGTGCGATATACGACATACGGTTCACTTGGATGAACTGTTTGCGTTGAGCCAAGAGAACAGAAATGGTTCAATTTAACAAGATGTGTGTGATACGCGGCAAACATGTCTGTAATCAGAAATGTGTGCAAAGACCGATAATAACACAGACGATTGCTGCTAATAAGACATGTGTGTTGTGTGTTGGGATTGCATATAGAACAACAACATATATATACACACTTATAAGGACATGGTTGCATAACCAAATTAAACATCCAATTACATAGGTGGCTACTACATACATGACATTTGCATACACCAAAGTAAACTATTACATGCATAATTACATAGGTGGCTACTACACACATGACATTTCCACACACCAAAGTCAACTATATATTACATGCATGATTAACTAGGATAAACGATCATCTGATCATCATCTACTTCTTGGGACACTTGCCGCTACTGCTCTGCTTGTGGCTCGATTCGACCTCGTCGATCTCGGTAACAAGACACTTCCTCATGTCAACGATCCGCCTGTGCATCTCGTAGCATGTGTACACGCTCTTGGCCGCGAACCTGAGGTGAGGTTCATCTTGTTGCCGCATCCAGGCCCCGTGCCAGGATATGGGACGTGTTCTGTTGGCATCCTGCTTCATCTTTTCATAGTATGGGACGATGATGGCCGAGGCGAGTTCAACCAGGCAGTCCTTCTTCATGCTGCCCCAGACCCTGTAGTGCTCACAGATTTCGACGAGGTTCTTGCAGGCCAAGCCCGTAACCCTAAGCGCTTTTACATCGTCGGTGGTTTCCACCGTAGCGAACTTGTAGTCGGTGCTGTTGACAAACCTGGTGAAACGGTCGCAAGGCTCTGTGGCCATGCAGCAGTGGTAGATGAGGACATGATGGCGCAAGCACAACTAGGCGACGGCAACCTTCTAATCTATGTTGGGACGACCGCCGGTGTACTGGAGGTCAATGCCGACCACCTTGTACTTGTCTCGAGCAAGCAACTGCTCAACGGTGTTGATGTAGTCATCCACCACGGCCGGGTCGATGGTGTACACCACCGAGAGATCCGTCTCCCTCGTGTGGGTCTCCACTTTATGCTCGCTGAACTCCATTGGAGCGCCGCTAGACATCCCCTCTCTATGTGTCGTTGTGGGTGTGCTTGTTGTGTTGTGGGGCGCGATCGAAAGGTTGAAGAGACTAAGGTTATAATGGCCGTGGGAATTAAAGGGGAAGCCGGACGGCCTGGAATATTGGCACGCCCGGATGGTAGTTCTAATTTGTAGCGCATAACTCCATCGTGCCGCACGTAACTGCATCGCGTGGCGATGCGCGCGGCGCAACCGCATGCATATGGGAACCCCGACGTGATCGTGCGCAGGCCCAACCGCTGGCAGAGCGCGCACGGAGGGACGCGAGCAGAGCGCTCCGCGGTCGCCTCAACGGCGAGCAACCACATATATGCATATAGCAGTTGAACACGCAAGGGAAAGCTGTCCACAAGCCGAGCGCGCCGACAGATGCAAACAGAGCGCGCCGCGGCGCCTAACGGCGAGCATAGCGCGAGCAGAGCTTGCCGAGGGACGCGAGCAGAGGCCGGCACAGTGATACGTGAAAAATTAGATGAACTGTGTGAGCGATGTCGGAGACATCAAGCACGAATCAGATTAGAGTTACGTGTGCGATACGTGGCATACAGTTGATCCATCTGAGTTGTTTGTGATGGAATAAGCCGTGTGTGTTGTGGGCAAACGCTTGCTGGTATATAACCATTTGCGATTGATGAATTCATCATTGACGGGTTACCTAGTGTGGTCCGTGTGCGATGTGATATGCTCTGTCTACAGAACATCTATGCTCTGTGTAGAGAAGAATGACATATATATACTTGTAAAAGGACATGATTGCAATACCAAATTAAACATCCAATTATGTTATATAACAAATACCACTGTTCAAGATATCTTCCGATATGCCGATAAATCGTCCGATTTATCTCTTACCGGTGTTCGACCGATAAGATAAATCAGCCGATAAATCAGCCGATATGGCGATAAATCGGCCTATATGCCGATAAACTGACCGATTTACCCCTTATCTTGGGGCAACCAATAAGTTCCCGATAAGCGATATCCCCAACATTGACAAATACCATAAATATTGCAAGGTTCAAATTCAAAGATTACAATGCCCAAATTCAAACATTGCAAACCTCGTCATTTCTGCAAAGGGATCAGCCGCTGACAAGTCATGTATGGGTTTGACACAATGACTTCCAATTACTCTATCATATGCTCTTCCAATACAAAGTTTAGCTTTTTTGGAGCCTCTTCCATTCTGTAGTACCTGTCGGCTCTGATCAACAAACCATTCATCTTTCCTAATTAATTGTGTGTTCAACCTCAGTACCCTCAGCACCCTTGCTCTGTGAAGAAAGAACCTGGCAAGTGTAATCTTCGGTAAGATCCCTCGGTAGGAGTTCAAAGTAATATTTGAGAGATGCAGATCTAGGCATTCGATGTGATTGTCGTTATAAACATTATCCACCTCCGGGCCTATTATTATCTGCAAAAGAAGAGAACATGTTAGTGCCTACATGCAATTTTGAACACTACTACACGCCTATTTGGTTTGCAGGATTTGTAAAATGCACCAACGTGCCATCTTCGATCTGACATGATTAACATGGGCATTTGATTACAATCTAGAAAAATGTAGCCTTCTTCACAAGAGGTTGGATTGGATGAAAAATTCCCTAAGAAAATTAGTACTGATGAATCCAAAGGAGAAATGCTTATGGATTGTAACCATATGAATCAAGCAACCAATATGGTGTGTGGGGGTGTATGTCCTGAAATCCTCCAAAATTCCTTTAGAAATCGTAGTACATTGTCATTGTAAACTTGGGAAAAGGTGCAAAAAATTGAACTCCATTATGGTTAACATTTAACAGGAAAGGAACATCACCTCGATATATAGCTTCTTCAGGCACGGAAAGCATCTTAGGAAACTGACAACTTGGTCCAGGTTGGGGCCGAAAGATTCTAGTGCCAAGACCTTCACTGTGCCCAGAATATGGGTGAAGCTTTGCTGGATGACAGACGAACTTACATCTTCAAAACTAGAAATAATATTGATATCAAGAAGGAGAGGTATAAGGCGACTGTTGTACCTGAAAGTAGTAGTTCTTGACAGACGAGAAGCCCACCACTGTCAATTTCGGCACAGAAATGACATTGATTCTTGTTGGACCTTGTTGATCAACTACAAGTAATCTCTCAAGTGAAGGTGTGTCCTTAATGACCATATTGTGGTCCACCTTTTGTGATCTCTCGTTGCAGCACCAGCAACACACATAAATAGTCTGGAGAGTCCTGGAGGTGATGTGGAAAGTACTCGACCAATTCATCGCCTGAAGACGAAGGAACTCGAGTGCAGTACAGCCGCGGAGCAGGCGCTCCATGTGATCCTTTGGGATGTAGACGGCGATGAGCTCGAGGTGCTTCAGTCATGGTAGAAAAAGAGCGGGCGCGTCATTAAGGGAGGGAGGGGAATGGCAGTTCATGAACTTGGCGAGGCGCAGCGTGGGCACGAAGCGGAGCGCGGACGTTGGCAGCAAGCACATATGCTCATCATTAAAACTGAGCTCCTCGAGCTGATCTAGGGCGGGGGATCTGAACCACTCGTCAAGCTTGGCTCGGTCCTTGCCATTGGAACGGAACTTGCCCATGATAAGGCCTCTAATTGGGCCATGGTGACTGCCGAGGATGTGGGAGAACGCATCCAAGCTTTTGCGAAAGCCATGGCAGAGCTCGTGGGCGTCGAGGAGGTCGACAGGGGTGGAGAGCCATAGGGGGCGCTACCACCGGGAAAGGGCGGTTGTCCTCGCCCCATATTTGATAGGGAGGACGGATATGGTGACTGTCAACATATCATCGGGGAGGCTGCTGATGAAGTCTAGGCCTGCTGGAGTCGCTTGCGGTTCTTTCTCGTCCTGCCTCCGCTTGTTGGCAGCCTTGTTCTCCACCTCGTCGGCGGCGACGGAAACCTCTGCCTCCATATTCATGCCATGCTTCGGTGCTTCAGCAGCCCCGGCGTCGCCACTCCCTCCGATGGGGTGCTTCGGCGGCATCCTCATACACTGACGGCTTTGAGGACTGAGAGCGGCGTCGAGGATGCGGGCGGAGAGAGAGGATTGTGTGTGTGGCGAGGATGGGGGGGTGCGGCCGCTCGGGCGCGCCATTAATACAGACCAGTGGGAGCAAGGCGGGCAGTGGTCAAAGGCTGTCTCGCTTCCCGGTGAGCCTGAGTGGCGGACTTCTAGCATTCCTATACCTTCATTTCACGGAGCGAGGCGAGCGCGCCATTAATATGGAGCAGTGGGAGCGAGGTGGGCGGCGGTCAAAGGACTGGCTCGCCTCCCGGTGAGCCTGCGCGGCGGACTGCTGGCACGCCTACCGTCATTTCACACAGCTACTAGCACGCCCCGCCCGATGAGTGTGTAGCGAACACGCGCATGCCTCGGCCTCCCGGTCTGCCTACTAGCATGCGTCTCGTCAACTCACGCATGCTCGTACGGCACACGGGACGCATGCGCGGCACGCATTATATTGATTTTTCCTTTTTGATGATTAATTCTGCCGCTTTATTGCTTAACTGAAGCACGGCACTTACATTGTTGGTCTAACGCCCACGGTTCGAATAAAGAGTTCGTTTGCGATATTGGTTGATAATTATTTATAATTTCCTGTATGTAAGAAGATTATATCAAAACTTGTCTCAAATTTGAAAAAATAATAATATCACAGTCTATTGGTGTCCATATGACACCACAATAAGTTTCATGAATTTCAACTTAGTTTTGGATTTATTGGATTTTAAAATCAAGATTCTAGATGTTAGAAATTTCTTGCATGGGGACTAAACATGCACCCAGGGACACGTACACATATGATTTTGCAATCCATTTTCGTGCACTATCACGGGTCTCATGTAGATCAAATTTGATTTTGCACATTTAAATCCCTGGGAAATCAATCAATGTATAAAAAACGAATAGATGTTATCTATTTTTTTCAATTTTCCACACTAAACTCCTTTGGTCCCATGTTCGCTGCAGAAAAACTTTGATATGCATCTTTGGGCCACATGCACGCGGTGGTCCTAGGACACTCACTCGCGTGGGCCCGTGAGGTCGCCGTCCAGCACTATGACATGCGATGAGAGAGGTTAATTTGACCAACAAGGATGGTCATTTTTTGGTTTTTGTTATACGTACGGTAGGAGTATATATATATATAGTACGCGTTGAAGAGGGTGGCCGGGGGCAATACTGCGCGTCATATAGGACACTCACTCGCGTGCGATGCTTCCATCCGTGGGCCCGCGAGGTTGTCCTCCATCACTTTGACCCAACAAGGAGGTTTCTTTTTGGGTTGGGTTGCGGTAGGAGTATATAGTACGCGTCGAAGAGGGGAGGAGGGGGCCGGGGCAGCACATATATACTACACACACGTCATGAATCGATCTCGCTCCGTGTGGGGACTTTTCGGTTTCCGAGGCAGGTGCCGCAAAGAAGTTGTGCATATTGGGTATTAAAAACATCACCAACACATTGGGCCACATGCATACGATGGTTGCCACTCATTCTCCTGTGACTCTTCCCTCCATGGGCCCGCGAGGTCATCGTCCATCTAATATATGACACAACGAGAAAGGTAATTTGACGAACAAGGAGGATTATTTTCGGGTTGTGTTACGATACGTACGTAGGAGTATATATTACGCATCGAAGAGGGGAGGGGGCAACATATATATATGGTAATACTATTCATCACCCAGGATGCAGAATAAGTTATTCTTCACCCGAGGTAATCTTACGATCGCTTCATAAATATATTACGATTGGAATACAAATAGTTACATTCATATTGATTCACTACGTGTCATGAACCTCGGTTCATCTGTGGGGGACTTAAAGGTTTCCGAGGCAGGTGCCACATCAAAGTTCTGCATATATATTAGGTATTCAAACATCACAACCACACATCTCCATACAGATGTGTTTAGCCCACAAGCAAGCGATGGCGGTTGTCCTCTAGCATTCACTCACGGGGTTATCGGCGAGATGCTTTGTCCATCTCTGTGTGCCCGCTTGGTCAATCACTTCGACCGACTGCGATAGAGGTTAATTTCACTTATAATTAGGATGGGATTAAATTTTGGTTCGTCTTATACGGTTCGGTACATGCAACTATACTTCGCGCGCATGTGTACGCACGAATTCCTCCCACCGGGTCGAATTGGTGGGGGGGGGGGAGGGGGGGACGGAGCACGCGACGCATCATGAACCAGATCTGTGTGGGGACTGAGCATTTTTTGACGCATGCATGCACCACATCAAAATGTTGTGCTTTTGGTATTCAAACATATATGCATGCATCACGCATGTCCATACATATGTTTGGGGCACATACATGTAGTGGTTGTCTTTGGACACTCTCCCTCGCTTGGTTATCATCGACGACCTATATATTCGTGGGCCTGCCTGGACGTCTCCATCACTTCGACCAACAACGCGAGAGAGGTTACCAGGGTGGATTCTTCTTCTCTTGGTTCGTGTTACCGTATAGTCGTACGTCGATCATGGTGAGATTCGAGACCTAATTTTGAGGGCTCGCATACACATGAATCAAAGTTGTGCATTGGGTATATTCAAATACCACATGACACTTCATACATATGTTTGGGCCACACATGCACGCAGTGGTTGTCTTCAGGCACTCCCTCGCGTGGTTATCGGCGAAAAGATAGCCTAATTTGTGGGGCCGCGTGTGGAACGTCAATGCATGACTTTGACACAACAAACAAGAGAGGTTATACGACCAAGGTGGTGATTCTTCTTGGTCAGTCTTACAATACGCCTTGGTGAGATGCCCCTCCCACCGACTCAAATGTGCTGTGTGGTAGGGGGAGGGGGGGGGGGGGGGGGCACAGTACTACTTCGTACTAGATGAACCTCCGTGGGGTTTGGGATGCCCGGTTAATTTGCGATGCACATGTGCCACATCAAATTTGTGATTTGGTTATTTAAATATCATAGCACATCGTTTTCACACACACACACACACACACACAAACATTGGGCCACCCGCAGGTGTGGTTGGTAAGTGGTGTCACCCATCTAACACCAGAAGAAGACATCTGTGGGCCCGCACACGGTCCACATTTGATCGGAAGCAAGGGGGGGGGGGGTTGATGTACTTCTTTCGGTTTTGTGTTACGGTACGGTGAGATGTCAGACCTAGCTATTTAGGGGCATGCGTTCATAGCTAGGATTCCCCTCCGCAGCAAATGAAGTGTGTGTGTTTGGGGGGGGGGGGGGGAGACAAATAAAAAAGGTAGGAATAGCAAAATGTAAAAAGATAAAGGGAAGGAAAAAAACAAAAAGTAAAAAAAAAAAAAAAAAAATAAAAGCAAAGAAAGAAATTAATAAAATTAATAACGTGCGCTTTGTGCGACAGGTGCCACATCAAAGTTGTGCATTGGGTATTTGAACATCAAAGCCCCCTTTTCATACATATATTTGGTCCACATGCAAGTGTGTTCGTGTTCTGACCCTTTCCCGCATTTTTTTGCCCAAATTTATAAACAGCAGACGAGTCTGACGTAGCAACCATCTGCGATCGGGTACGAAACAGACACGGTTCCCTAGGACTACCTGTGTGCCGCGCCCCTGCCCCTGTCACCCACATGATCACAGTAGATTGGGCTCCACGAGGCTTTCCTCCCCCTCTCAAAAATATCTACTCCCTCGCAATCTCGAAAATGTCTACCCGCGTCCGCGTAGATGGTTTTTCTGTTTGATAGCACACTATTAGTATGTCTGGACCGTGTGCGATGCCTGTTACTCCCGCTCTGCTTCAATCATTAGATCCAAATTTTCAGTAGCCCCAGCATTTTACTCCCGCCCCGCTCTGCTTCAATCCCTTGATCCAAATTTTCGGTAGCCCCGCCATTTTACTCCCGCCTAGTAAAATTTTTAGTACCCGCGGCATTTCCTCAAACACCACCTTGGACCCCTCCACACACACACCCCAAATCCTTCGCTCACCCCAAATCCCCCGCTCACACACATACACACCACCCCTCCCTCGCTCCAAACCTAGCTAGGTCGCCGCCGCCGCGCCGCCTCCATCGTCAACCTCTGCCGGTCTGCCCGTGCAGTTAACCCACCGATATACATACCCTCGCTGCCCTGAGTTTCTTAGATGAAGCCTGCGAAACACCCCCATTCTCAGAGATCCACATCCCCGCCCCCTTCCCCACTCCAGAGCGTCGCAGCCTAAGCTCGGCTACGCTTCCCGGGGAGCTCGAGGATCGAATGGCCCAAAAGAGCTTTACTGCGGCCTCTTCGCCTGAGGTCGGCGAGGTGGCCACCGAGGAAGCTGACGACAATGACTGGACCTGGATTAAGCCTTTCAATCAGCGGGCTAGAGTATTCTGGCATGTCGCGGACGCCGGCTACGACATCGAGGTTGTCGACACCGACGACTTAACGCAGGTTATGTCACAGGTTAAGTTGCCCACCCCCAACTCTTCGGGTTCGACAGCCGTCGATCTCATCGATGGCCCTGTCGCTGATCTCCTGCGGATCGTTATGAACAATTTACCATCCTTCGTCGCCATGGAGCCCCTTTTGTCATTTCTGAAGGACACGTTCTGCGACGCTGGCCTGGGATCCTCAGCTGGCAAGTCAGACCTCATCGACGGCGACCATGAGGAGGGAGCCAATCTATGACAAGTGAGAAAACCCATGATTTGTTTTCTCGAACCCCTTTTGTAGCGAGAACCTGTCCAGTATTTATTGCTATATTAGGTTGTTTGCATTACGCCTTGTTTATTTCTACGGTTTATGGTTGTTCGGTTGTTTGTAGTTAGCATATGTCCAGTTTCAATTGCCATCTTTGGTTGTTCGTAGTATGCCTTGTTTATTTCAGCTATTAATAGTGTGATGTTCTATATGTGCTAGTATGAACTGTGCAGTTCAATTTAATCAATACCAAATTTAACAATAGCTCTATGAATGACTATATTTGGTTGTTGTTAAGCATGTTGTACTCCCTCCGAATCTTTTTAGTTCGCATATAAGATTTGTCTAAAGTCAGGCCTCTTAAAGTTTGACCAACTTTATAGAATAAAATACCAACATTCACATTATGAAATAAATATCAGTACATGTGTCATGACTTAAATTTTCATATTGTATAACTTTAGCATGCTAGATGTTGATATTTTTTCATATAAATAAGGTCAAACTTTATGAAGTTTGACTTCAGACAATTCTTATATGCAGAGTAAGAAGGACCGGAGGGAGTATTGAACATGCCTTTCCATTTGATTTAACAATGGCACTGTTTGGATACTCTAACTTAGCTAGAGGTTAGAGTTAGTTTCTAGCTCATGATAGTTAAAAGGGAGAGAGAGATATTGGTGGAATAGTTGATTGTATTGCTTGAGCCTCGTGGGCATATATATAGGAGTACATGGTCATCTTGGAGTACAAGTCAAGGTAGAATAAATCCTACGCTATCCTATGTTTCCTAAATAACAATGATATTCAACAATGACTAACCCTGAACTAACTCTAGCCAAAGAGGTGTTTGGATGACAGTGTTAGATTGACAATAAATGCATTAGGAGAACTAGCCCCAATCAGCACCTCTTGGGTGGGATAGTTGTTTTGGGTGGGTTTGACGCAACTAGCTCAAACTAGCCCTCATGTTTGGATACTTTAGGGCTATTTGAGCCCAAACTAGCTCAAACTAACTCTAACCTATGGATCCAAACAGGGCCAATAACTAGTGTACTTAGACCTGCACAATACAAGTTTGAATGACTACGTTTGCTTGTTTTTAAATATTAGGCCTGTTGTTAATAACACACCTTTCCACTTCTTGTTTTTAAATATTAGGTTTTTAACAATTTGATCTTGCACATGTAGATCCTGCTGTCAGAGGTTTTGACCCACTGTTTGACCCTTTTTGCATATGTGGAAATGAGTTGTCCATTAATATCAGTCAAGTCAAGACACTCAGAAACATTGTTACGATAAAGAAATTAGCGACCAAAAACAACAAGATCTTTGTCTGCACAATGAAGAAGACATCAGTTCACTACGGGATGGTACTAACTGTTATACCTTGTCTTTTTAATTCCTTTGCGCCATTTCAAATCTGGAGAAGATGTTTATGCATATCCTTGTTTTCAGGCCTTTCCAAAGCAGTTCACTGATGATTACCTCTCAAACCACCTGTATGGTCAGGAGGCGAGGAAGGTTTTCATACAACACCCACGGTTCAATATTGAAGTGTTCCTGAAGAGGACGAAGGAAGGATGGTCAATCATCCACAGGCACTGGCCTAAAGTTGCAAAGACCTTCAATATCAATGAAGGCTCAATATTCGCCTTCCGCTTCAGCAGTTTTCCAGATGAGATTCATTTGTCTATGTTCCGTCTATGATGCTAATTTTGAAAGGTTGTAGATGTTGCATGTGAAACTTGGTGCTGATGCAGTTGTGTAATGGGGTAGCTGAGTGCTGAAGCTATATGATGTTGTACCCTGATGTATTTCAATTATGAAATCCTGCTTCCTTAATATGGAAACGAAATATATTGTGTGCTTAATATGAAATGTCAATTAGATTAATAAATGGATTATTAATAATAGGCCAATTAGACTGCTAATTGGGTTTTTCTATTGCAAACGGTTACTGAGAAAACACCGTGGGCGATGACCTCAGGCAACGCACACAGTTTCTAGGAATAAAACATGTTGGATCAATGAACAATCACACATGACATCCTCTTGAAAACTGTTTGCGTTAGGCCACCTTGCGCAAATGTTTACCACATAAAAACTGTGTGTGATGGACAGCCTTTGCCACACAGTTTCTTCTACGCACCGTGTGTGATGCATTCAATAACGCAAACGATAAAATTGTTAATATCGTGTGCAATGGCAACGCTATCACAAACGATTTAACGGGGAAAACACCATGGGCGATAAATGTAAGTACAGCGATACAGGCAAAAGGTACAGCCAAGAGCAATGCAGAGCTAAACTTCTTCAGTACCATTGGTGTTATCCAACCTTATGGTAAGAGTAAATATAGATCTGATGTATAGAAAAAGGAGGGCAAAGGAAAATAAGCTGCAGAGTGATGGTACATGAACAACTAGCTGTCAATATAAGTACACTGATAAAGGACAGCAGATACTTACAAGAACAATGCAGAGCTAAACTTTTTCATTGGCATTGGGTATATTCAACATTAATGTAACCATTAATACAGATCTAATAATTTGGAGCGAACAATTGATAAGCAAGCTATCATGCATATGGCTGTCACATAATGAACCAGGTATGAATGCAAGTACAGTGATACAGGACAACAGGTACTAACAAGAGCAAAGCCACGGGCAGCATATTTGCGATATCCTGTCGTCCTTTTCAAACCAGAATTCTTCTTTGAGCAGATTTCCTGCAAAGAGATCCGTAAGGCACATGTGGAAAAGTAGAAGTTCAAATTGTCATGTGATATCATAGACAGTACCTCAACCTGGGAATGAGACCAGTGCATAACAAGGTTTTTCCATCCAATGTCTTCTAAATTTAGCATAGGAGACTTCACCGGAAGTTCGTTTATAGACTTGCCATCAAAGTGTGATTTCCTCAGGTAACACCGATACTACTGCAATGCTTCCTTGAAAAGCTCAAGCAAGTTTTGCTTGTCATGACTATCCAGATTGACCCTCGCCTACTTACAACAATGTAATGTAACTCATTGATGTGTTCAATCAGCAGAAAACAGGAAAATAATCACCATGAATAATAGCACTTACACATAAGTGGGACAGGAAGATGTGAAAATGGTGTTTGTCTTCACTATAATCTTCCCATGATGGGAATATATGCACGTAGTCCCTAACAACATTGAAAGCATTGTCTTTTAAACTGGGAATAACTGGAATGGGGTTCCAATCTGCAGGAATTGGCCATCTCTACAGTTGGGATAGGTCTTCGGCAGGTGGACTTGCTGTACTTTTTGCTGGAGTGGGATTTTTCTGTGGTACGACTGGTGCTATGGCAACTGAAATCGGCATACCTTTTGCTGGAGTGCAGGCCCTGTGTGGTGGGGCTAGTGGTGTGGCTAGTGAAGTATGGGTACAGTATGCTGGAGTCGATCCTACGTTTTGTGTCACTGGTTGTAGAGCCAATATAAGTGGGGTGCTATCCGATTTCTCCGGCACCACCACGTTTTTCAAGGACTTTGCTGGTGCTCCTTCAGGTTCGGCAATCACCCTCTTCCTTTTTGATGTCTGATGCACAAGAACAGCATTTGAGTGGAAAAACATGGTATGATGACAGATGGAATATGTATTGATAATGGATGGGCATGGCATCTTGACATATATGATGAGTAAACTAAGCAGATGGTGGTGCAACAAAGTAGAAGAAATGCAAGAAACCTTATGCAAGATACGCGTAATCAATAAAACCTTGCCAAATTAGAACATGCACCTTGATGGGTGAACAGGACAGGCCATCTACCTTTGACTCCTCGAGGTCAGAATAGTCATTAGGATCATATTCTGAACAAGAATCTGCAGGTGGGGAGCATATGAGTTTCATTGCATCCAGAATGGAACTCAATGCCTTGGTGCCAATTTTGTTAGTCATTGCAGTGTTCCACAATATTCTTCTGATACGCGTATTCTCATATTCATTGTGATTACGTACAATATCTGAGAAGCATGAAAACATAATAGTAGTGAGATTATCTTTGTAATGCAGAGGATATTCTAATATAGGGGCTCCCTGTAAACCCTTGTGTGCTATCACTGGATTCTGATGAGAGAGCCCATGTGTGCTGTAATATGGTGTGTGCATTAATATAATCTGGCACAAGTACACAAAAAAATAGGCTCTAGAAGTAAGGATAGTTGGCAGATGATAGGTTCATAATATACTGTATAGAGAGTTTATTGCCAAACCATGATAACAAGAGAACACATCAACTAGGCAGATCGTAGTGTACATAAAAGGTGTACACCATAACCAGCATATATAAATCGGGAAAGTGGAACTGGCTGGAAAATACGGTGTTGTATTGCCGCTAATTGAAAGCCTATCGATCACGTACAGGCCAGCTCTATCAGCTGTTGACTGCAGATGTCCCTGCTCCCGTTCCTGACTAGGAACATACTGTACGTACTAAATACAGAATAACAAAAGAGGAACATGTTAAAGAACAAAAGAGGAAGCATATTCTTGAGATTTCGCTTCTTTCAATACAATGTTGGTTGCCCACTCATGATGAATCACAACGCCCAAAGAAATGCAATTCCATGCTGTCTCTCTATATGTGGCCACATGCATTTGGAAAATCAAGTGGGAGCATTAGCTGACCAATTAAATGTGTGTCTGTTAACTAATATCAGTATCATATCACAATTCATATTTGAAGAAGTAAGCTTTGGACTTATGATTGGTCTGTTTTTTAGCTTCAAGAGTGGACTGCTGCTAGTGCGACACAAAGCAGCTACATAGATCATAGTGTAGATATAATGGGAAAACTGTAAGCATCACAAGTAAAGTCAGGAAAGTGGAACTTGCTGGAAAATATGGGCTACTATTGCCGGTACAGCTAGAAAGGCTTCGGATACCAGCTCTCTTCAACTGAAGGTGCGGTACTGTTAATATCAGTGTAACTCTCAAAGGCAACACAACTCCCCACATTTCCTTGCTAATCTTATAGGATTCAAGTGAGCAGGACACTACAATTCCTATTCCTATGTTTACAAAATCATACGAATCAAAGAGGCCCGAAGAGTTGAAAGTGTCCATCACAACCGACCGAATAGACCTCTACACTGCAAATGTCCCTGCTCCTCTTCACTACAAGGAACATACTGTACTACTATTATACTCCCTTCATTCCAAAATATAAGTCTTTGTAGAGATTTCCACTATGGATCACATACAGATGTATACAGATACATTTTAGAGTGTAGATTCACTCATTTGGCTCCATATGTAGTCCATGGTGGAATCTATACAAAGACTTGTATTTAGGAACGGAGAGAGTACTTATTAAAGAAGAACATAAGAGGAACATGCTAAAGAAGAGCAAGCAGATTTTGGATAATAAAATGTTCATTACGCAGTGCCCACACATGATGAACCAGAGCGCATTAAGAATGCAACTCCCTGTTGTCTCTCTATATGTGGTGCACGTACTTTTTAAAAGTAAAGTAGGAACATTAGCTGACCAATTAAACGTTATCTGTTTTAGTAATATCAGCATCATATCAGATTCGTATTTGAGCAACAAGTTTGGAATTATGAGTGGCGCATTGTTTAGCTTGATGGATTGAGGAGCAGTGCTAAGCAGCTACGATGATGATACTGAATATAAAGGAATGTCTGCATGCAAGTCGCATGACTTTCGTCATTTGGGTCAGTCGACAATTTCAGGCGGTTGGATGAAGATCCGACGTCTCCTAATCCTTCTTCTTCCTCGTCTCTGATTCTTCCCCTACAGAACACCGCACAGGCCGCCGGCCGAACCACCGGCCCCGACCCCCCCCCCCGCCCTCCCCTAAACCACCCACCACCGCCTGTGTTCCTCTGCCACCCCCACCCCCTACCCCCGCCCCCACCTGCGTTGAGTTTTTTTCGTTCGGCGAGGCCCCACCACCGCTAGGCCACCGCCCCCCACAACCACCGTCCCCACCCGAGCCCCTTCCTTCCCTCCGGCGAACTCCGACGAGCTCTCAAAAATCGACTGACCCAATTTTCAAATTTAGTCTACTGTCATTTAACTAGTGTGGAATATAAAAGGGGGAAACCATAAGCATTGCGACTATAGTGTTGAGCATGCCATGGCGGATCTGAAGGTGCAAACCAGACAAAGGCAACTTCGCAACCAATGTTTGGTTTCAACTAACAAGTAAGATCCTAAGTGATGGACAAGAAATCACAGTAAAGCAGTGGCGATCTATTTTCTTGCTGCGATAAATAAGTTGAGCAGATACGAAAGAGTGCCGCCTCTAGTGCGGCGCCGTGTATGCATCTGCTGAGAATTTGACGATGCAGCGGTAGCAATGGCTGTCGGCGACGTGGAAGCAGATCTAGGAGGGTAGACGGTGGCGGCGGGGGAAATATCCCAGCGCGTTGGGCGAGACGGTCGTAGGAGCGGCGCCGGCAAGGTGGACGACGGCAGAGATGAAGCGAGAGGACGGGATGCAAGGATCCTGGTCCGAAGCCGTGGATGAGAGAGGTCGATCTCTTGTAATGGACGACGACGTCGGGGTATGATACGTCTCCAACGTATCTATAATTTTTGATTGTTCCATGCTATTATATTATCATTCTTGGATGTTTTACAATCATTTTATAGCAACTTTATATCATTTTTTTGGGACTAACCTATTGACATAGTGCCCAGTGTCAGTTGCTGTTTTTTGCTTGTTTTTTACTTCGCAGGAAATCAATACCAAACGGATTCCAAACGCAGTGAAACTTTTTGGTGATTTTTTCTGGACCAGAAGACACAAGTTGGGCCAAGAAAGTACCTGAGGGGGGCTCCGAGGGGAGCACAACCCACCAAGGCGCGCCCAGGTGGGTTGTGCCCACCTCGGCCACCTCCTGCACCACCTCTTTGCTCTATAAATACCCCAATATTCCAGAAACCCTAGGGGAGTCGACGAAAATCAATTCCAGCCGCCGCAAGTTCCAGAAACCACAGATCCAATCTAGACACCATCATGGAGGGGTTCATCATCCTCATTGGTGCCTCTCCGATGATGCGTGAGTAGTTCATTGTAGACCTACGAGTCCGTAGGTAGTAGCTAGATGGCTTCCTTTCTTTCTTTTGATTCTCAATACAATGGTCTCTTGGAGATCTATTTGATGTAACTCTTTTTTGCGGTGTGTTTGTTGGGATCCGATGAACTTTGAGTTTATGATCAGATCTATGTTTTTATCCATGAAAGTTATTTGAGTCTTTTGATCTCTTATATGCATGATTGCTTATAGCCTCGTATTTCTTCTTCGAATCTTTGGTTTAGTTAGGCCAACTAGATCGATTTTTCTTGCCATGGGAATAGGTGCTTTGTGATGGGTTCAATCTTACGGTGCTTGATCCTAGTGACAGAAGGGGAACCGACACGTATGTATCGTTGCTATTAAGGATAACAAGATGGGGTCTATTTCTACATAAATAGATCTTGTCTACATCATGTCATCGTTCTTATTGCATTACTCCATTTCTCCATGAACTTAATACACTAGATGCATGCTGGATAGCGGTCGATGTGTGGAGTAATAGTAGTAGATGCAGGCAGGAGTCGGTCTACTAATCTTGGACGTGGTGCCTATATAATGATCATTGCTTGGATATCATCATAATTATTTGAAGTTCTATCAATTGCCCAACAGTAATTTGTTTACCCACCGTATTCTATTTTTCTCGAGAGAAGCCACTAGTGAAATCTACGGCCCCCGGGTCTATTTTCTCATCATATATTTTCAGATCTATTTTGCTATTTGCCTTTTTATTCATTTGCCACTTTTATTTTCAGATCCATATTTCCAAAAACCCAAAAATATTTTGCTTCACTTTATTTTATTCGTGATCTATTTATTCAATATACTACAATTTATCTCACGTCCGTTTGCCAATTTCTGGCGCCGTTACCCGAAAGGGATTGACAACCCCTTTAACATGTCGGGTTGCAAGTATTTGTTCTTTGTGTGCAGGTGTTGTTTACGTAGTGTTGCTTGGTTCTCCTACTGGTTCAATAACCTTGGTCTCATCACAGAGGGAAATACCTACCGTTGTTGTGCTGCATCATCCCTTCCTCTTTGGGGAAATACTGACGTAGTTCAAGCCAACATCAAAAGGAATTTCTGGCGCCGTTGCCGGGGAGGATCAAGTCAAGATAGTCTCCCGACAACTCGCCAATTTCTGGCGCCGTTGCCGGGGAGACATCATCAACATCTACCATGTTCCTAATCACAAATCTCATCTCCTTGCAATTTACATTATTTGCTATTTGCCTCTCATTTTCATCTATCCCACTTCACAAAAATTTGCCGTTTTATTCGCCCTCTTTTTCGTTCGCCGTTTTCTCGCCAGATCTCTTGTTTGCTATCTCTACTTGTGTTACCATATGCCTTCTATTTGCTTGCATCTTTTCTTGCTAAAAATCTATTGATATGGATCCTCATCCACTTGCTAATCTTTTCAAAAGATCCAATTATGATAAACCAATTGATAGTGAATTGAATTCACTAGATTATTTTTATGAAGTTTTGCTTGAGATTTATGAATCTGAAAATTGTGATGAAGTGTTAAACGAACAAATTTATAAAGTGATTCAAGATAGCTTCTTGAATGAAAAGCATGATTGCAATGATATTATTATAAATTCTATTAATGTCAATTGTGTTAGTGATATGCAAAACCCCAAGCTTGGGGATGCTTGTTTTGTTATGTCCACTACTGATTGCAATGATCATGATTGGGGTGATAATGATTCTTATGATCTTGAAAATTTATTTAAACCTCGTGATGAATATGCTTGCGATAATATTAAAAGTGGGTTTGGAAGAGTGGCAACTTTAGCTAAAAATAATCCCACTTATTTGGAGAGTGTTCAATCTTATGAATTTTTTGATGAAAGTGGGCTTGGAGAGGTCATGACTTTATTTGATGATAATCCCACTATTTTGGAAGAGTATCAACTTTGCATGCATGTGGATAATGAAGAGAATACTTTATGTGATAGTTATATTGTTGAATTTGATTATGATGGTACATGTAATTATTATGAGACAGGAAAATATTGTAGTAGAAAGTTTCATGTTACTAAATTACCTCTCCTTATGTTGAGATCGTCAATGTTTTATTCCTCCTCTTTGCATGTGTTAGATGTTTCTTGTCTTGATAATTTGTTTGCTTATAAAATTCCTATGCATAGGAAGTATGTTAGACTTAAATGTGTTTGTCATATATTTCATGATGCTCTCTTTGTGTTTCAATTCTTATCTTTCGTGTGAGCATCGTTGAAACTTTATGCCTAGCTAGGGGCGTAAAACGATAGCGCTTGTTGGGAGGCAACCCAATGAATAAAATTTATTTTTGTCTTTTTATTTCTGTTCTTAAGTGTTTGCACAATTATGATACTGTTATGATTGTGTTTTTTGTGTTTTAATTAGAGTTTGTGCCAAGCAAAGCCTTTGGGATAGCTTTGGTGATAGTTGATTTGATCTTGTTGGAAAACAGAAACTTTTGCGTCCAGTAAAACAATTTTGAAAATTCACCGAAGCGACGAAAAATTCTGAAGTTTTTACACAAGATGTACATACAAATTGCCTCTGTTTTCCATCTTTTTCAAAAAAATTGGAGTTACAGAAGTATGAGAACAATTCGCATCTTTACAGACTGTTCTGTTTTTGACAGATTCTGTTTTCTTTGCATTGTGTGCTTATTTTGATGAATCTATGGTTTTTATCGCCGGGGGGGGGGGGGGTAAGAGCCATGGTAAATTTAGAATACAGTAGATATAATGCAAGAATAAAATTTGAATGGGTTTTCTACAGTACTTAAAGTAAAGATTGGTTTTCTTATACTAACGGATCTCACGAAGGTTTTGTTAAGTTTTGTGTGATTGAAGTTTTCAAGTTTTGGGAGAGATTACGATGGATGAAGGAATAAGGAGTAAGAAGAGCCTAAGCTTTGGGATGCCCCATGGCACCCGAAGCCATTATCCAAAGAGAAGCAAGTAACTAAGCTTGGGGATGCCCGAGTGGCATCCCCTCTTTCTTCTAACGACCATCGGTATTTTACTTGGAGCTATATTTTTATTCGTCACATATCACGAGTTTTTCTTGGAGCGTCTTGTATGATATGAGTCTTTGCTTGTTTTGTTTTTTATTTTAAGTCATGAATCCTTGCTGGACACACCTATTTGAGGGAGCCAAAATTATGCTATGACTTGTTAGAATTGCTCTCTATGGTTCACTTAAATCTTTATGAGCTATGGAATTGCTCTAGTGCTTCACTTATATTTTTTTGAGCACGGTGTGCTTTAGTATTTTTGAAGAAATGCTCTCATGCTTCACTTAGATTTATTTGAGAGTTAGTATTTTTTTAGAAATTCTCTCTTGCTTCACTTAAATTATTTTGAGACAAGAAAATTTTATGCTCATGTTCTTCACTTAGATTTGTTTGAGCTATCAAAAGCAACACATTAAACTAGTCCCAAAGTGATAGATATTCATGAGGGATATAATAAAAACTTTCATGAAGATCATTGGACAAAATAAACTTGATTCCTTGTAATAGTTTTGCGATATGTTGATATAATATGTGAGTCATGTTGATGAGTAATTATGCTTTAGTAAGAATATTGGTGTTAAGGTTTGTGATTCCCTATGCAAGCACGAAAGTCAATAGTTATGCAATGAAATTACATCCTACTTGTGGTGCATTATTCGGTGTTAGTTATGCTTAATGCTCGCTTATGAGATTTTTTGTTTCTTGGTTGGATGCTTCTCAATCTTTTGCTAGCCTTCATTTGCACTAAGTATGATCACTACTTGTGCATCCAAAAATCCTTAAACCAGTTTTGCCATATGAGTCCACTATACCTACCTATATGTGGTATTTCCGTGCCGTTCTAAGCAAATTTGTATGTGCCATCTCTAATTTCAAAATAAATTTCTCATTTGTGTGCTCGTACCGCTCATGAAACGGTAGGGGGTGGCTGATATATTTCCATGCTAGATGTGTTATTCTCAAGATGAGTGTTTATTCACTTGTCATTGCACGAGAGTACGACAAAGGTATTAGGGATGCCCAGTCCCGAAATGAAAAATGTATTTTACTTTATGTTGTCAAATAATGAATTCCTTGGAAAGTGTTGGTATGGAGGGCACCCGTGGATACGGCTAGCCATGGAAAGTGAAAGTATGGTGGAAAAAGGAATAAACTTTATTTTCTGTTTGGGAACCGCCTATGATATATCTAGCATGGAAAGTATTGGGAACTACTCGATCGTTTTCGTTGACAGGAAAAGCATGCCACCCAAAATGTTTTATCTCTACTTTTTTTGCTTTGAGCTCTGGCACCTCTACAAATCCATACTTCCCTCTGCGAAGGGCCTTTCTTTTACTTTATGCAATTTTTATTTTATTTTGAGTCTCCATCTTCTCTTATAAAGCACCAACTAAGGGGCACTATGATCGTACTTGAGCATTGGGTGTAGCTAATATGGGAGTGTGTTTCATGAATGGATCAATGATTGAGCATAATGGGCTAGGGATAACTTGCTTTAGTGTTGATATTTTGAAAGACATGGTTGAAAGACATGGTTGCTTGTTGATATGCTTGAGTATTGAAATCTTCAGGTCAAAACTAGAGTATTGCTTTGAATCATATAAAAGTCCAAATGTCCATGCTACAAAGAAAAGAATATGTGATGAACATGTTAGGCAGCATTCCACATCAAAAATTCTGTTTTTATCATTTACCTACTCGAGGACGAGCAGGAATTAAGCTTGGGGATGCTGACATGTCTCCAACGTATCTATAATTTTGATTGTTCCATGCTGTTATATTATCATTCTTGGATGTTTTACAATCATTTTATAGCAACTTTATATCATTTTTTTGGGACTAACCTATTGACATAGTGCCCAGTGCCAGTTGCTGTATTTTGCTTTTTTTTACTTCGCAGGAAATCAATACCAAACGGAGTCCAAACGCAGCGAAACTTTTTGGTGATTTTTTCTGGACCAGAAGACACAAGTTGGGACAAGAAAGTACCTGAGGGGGGCTCCGAGGGGAGCACAACCCATCAGGGTGCGCCTGGGGGCCCAGGCGTGCCCAGGTGGGTTGGGCCCACCTCGGCCACCTCCCGCACCGCCTCTTTGCTCTATAAATACCCCAATATTCCAGAAACCCTAGGGGAGTCGACGAAAATCAATTCCAGCTGCCGCAAGTTCCAGAAACCATAGATCCAATCTAGACACCATCACGGAGGGGTTCATCATCCTCATTGGTGCCTCTCCGATGATGCGTGAGTAGTTCATTGTAGACCTATGGGTCCGTAGGCAGTAGCTAGATGGCTTCCTCTCTCTCTTTTGATTCTCAATACAATGGTCTCTTGGAGATCTATTTGATGTAACTCTTTTTTGCAGTGTGTTTGTTGGGATCCGATGAACTTTGAGTTTATGATCAGATCTATGTTTTTATCCATGAAAGTTATTTGAGTCTTTTGATCTCTTATATGCATGATTGCTTATAGCCTCGTATTTCTTCTTCGAATCTTTGGTTTAGTTAGGCCAACTAGATCGATTTTTCTTGCCATGGGAAGAGGTGCTTTGTGATGGGTTCGATCTTATGGTGCTTGATCCCAGTGACAGAAGGGGAACCAACACGTATGTATTGTTGCTATTAAGGATAACAAGATGGGGTCTATTTCTACATAAATAGATCTTGTCTACATCATGTCATCGTTCTTATTGCATTACTCCAATTCTCCATGAACTTAATACACTAGATGCATGCTGGATAGTGGTCGATGTGTGGAGTAATAGTAGTAGATGCAGGCAGGAGTCGGTCTACTAATCTTGGACGTGATGCCTATATAATGATCATTGCCTGGATATCATCATAATTATTTGAAGTTCTATCAATTGCCCAACAGTAATTTGTTTACCCTCCGTATGCTATTTTTCTCGAGAGAAGCCACTAGTGAAATCTACGGCCCCCGGGTCTATTTTCTCATCATATATTTTCAGATCTATTTTGCTATTTGCCTTTTTATTTATTTGCCACTTTTATTTTCAGATCCATATTTCCAAAAACACAAAAATAATTTGCTACACTTTCTTTTATTCGCAATCTATTTATTCAATCTACTACAATTTATCTAACGTCCGTTTGCCAATTTCTGGCGCCGTTACCCGAAAGGGATTGACAACCCGTTTAACACATCGGGTTGCAAGTATTTGTTCTTTGTGTGCAGGTGCTGTTTACGTAGTGTTGCTTGGTTCTCCTTCTGGTTCGATAACCTTGGTCTCATCATTGAGGGAAATACCTACCGTTGCAGTGCTGCATCATCCCTTCCTCTTTGGGGAAATACCGACGTAGTTGAAGCCAACATGAAAAGGAATTTCTGGCGTCGTTGCCGGGGAGGATCAAGTCAAGATAGTCTCCCGACAACTCGCCAATTTCTGGCGCCGTTGCCGGCGAGATATCATCAACATCTACCAGGTTCCTAATCAAAATCTCATCTCCTTGCAATATACATTGTTTGCTATTTGCCTCTCGTTTTCATCTCCGCCACTTCACCAAAATCTGCCGTTTTATTCGCCCTCTTTTTCGTTCGCCGTTTTCTTGCCAGATCTCTTGTTTGCTATCTCTACTTGTGTGACCATGTGCCTTCTATTTTCTTGCATCTTTGCTTGCTAAAAATCTATTGATATGGATCCTCATCCACTTGCTAATCTTTTCAAAAGATCCAATTATGATAAACCAATTGATAGTGAATTGAATTCACTAGATTATTTTTATGAAGTTTTGCTTGAGATTTATGAATCTGAAAATTCTGATGAATTGTTAAACGAAGAAATTTATAAAGTGATTGATGATAGCTTCTTGAATGAAAAGCATGATTGCAATGATATTATTATAAATTCTATTAATGTCAATTGTGTTAGTGATATGCAAAACCCCAAGCTTGGGGATGCTTGTTTTGTTATGTCCACTACTGATTGCAATGATCATGATTGGGGTGATAATGATTCTTATGATATTAAAAATTTATTTAAACCTCATGATGAATATGATTGTGATAATATTAAAAGTGGGTTTGGAAGAGTTGCAACTTTAGCTAAAAATAATCCCACTTATTTGGAGAGTGTTCAATCTTATGAAATGTTTGATGAAAGTGGGCTTGGAGAGGTCATGACTTTATTTGATGATAATCCCACTATTTTGGAAGAGTGTCAACTTTGCATGCATGTGGATCATGAAGAGAATGCTTTATGTGATAGCTATATTGTTGAATTTATTATGATCGTACATGTAATTATTATGAGACGGCAAAATATGGTTGTGGAAAGTTTCATGTTACTAAATTACCTCTCGTTATGTTGAGATCGTCAATGTTTTATTCCTCCTCTTTGCATATGTTAGATGTTTCTTGTCTTGATAATTTGTTTGCTTATAAAATTCCTATGCATAGGAAGTATGTTAGACTTAAATGTGTTTGTCATATATTTCATGATGCTCTCTTTGTGTTTCAATTTCTTATCTTTCGTGTGAGCATCGTTGAAACTTTATGCCTAGCTAGGGTCGTAAAACGATAGCGCTTGTTGGGAGGCAACCCAATGAATAAAATTTATTTTTGTCTTTTTCTTTCTGTTCTTGAGTGTTTGCACAATGATGCTACTGTTATGATTGTGTTTTTTTGTGTTTTAATTAGTGTTTGTGCCAAGCAAAGCCTTTGGGATAGCTTTGGTGATAGTTGATTTGATCTTGTTGGAAAACATAAACTTTTGCATCCAGTAAAACAATTTTGAATATTCACAGAAGCGACGAAAAATTCTGAAGATTTTACACAAGATTTATATACAAATTTCCTATGTTTTGCTAATTTTTCAGAAATTTTAGAGTTATATAAGTATGAGGAAAATTCGCATCTTTACAGACTGTTCTGTTTTTGACAGATTCTGTTTTCTTTGCATTGTGTGCTTATTTTGATGAATCTATGGTTTTTATCGGGGGGTATGAGCCATGGTAAAGTTAGAATACAGTAGATATAATGTAAGAACAAAATTTTAATGGGTTTTCTACAGTACTTAAAGTAAAGATTGGTTTTCTCATACTAATAGATCTCACGAAGGTTTTGTTAAGTTTTGTGTGATTGAAGTTTTCAAGTTTTGGGTGAGATTACGATGGATGAAGGAATAAGGAGTAAGAAGAGCCTAAGCTTGGGGATGCCCCATGGCAGCCGAAGCCATTATCCAAAGAGAAGCAAGCAGCTAAGCTTGGGGATGCCCGAGTGGCATCCCCTCTTTCTTCTAACGACCATTGGTATTTTACTTGGAGCTATATTTTTATTCGTCACATATCATGAGTTTTGCTTGGAGCGTCTTGTATGATATGAGTCTTTTCTAGTTTTGTTTTTTATTTTAAGTCATGAATCCTTGCTGGACACACCTATTTGAGGGAGACAAAATTATGCTATGACTTGTTAGAATTGCTCTCTATGCTTCACTTAAATCTTTATGAGCTATGGAATTGCTCTAGTGCTTCACTTATATTTTTTTGAGCATGGTGTGCTTTAGTATTTTTGAAGAAATGCTCTCATGCTTCACTTAGATTTATTTGAGATTTAGTAAAAAATTTAGAAATTCTCTCTTGCTTCACTTAAATTATTTTGAGAGAAGTAAATTTTATGCTCATGTTCTTAACTTAGATTTGTTTGAGCTATCAAAAGTAACACATTAAACTAGTCCCAAAGTGATAGATATTCAAGAGGGATATAATAAAAACTTTCATGAAGATCATTGGACAAAATAACTTGATTCCTTGTAATAGTTTTGCGATATGTTGATATAATATGTGAGTCATGTTGATGAGTAATTATGCTTTAGTAAGAATATTGGTGTTAAGGTTTGTGATTTCCTATGCAAGCACGAAAGCCAATAGTTATGCAATGAAATTTCATCCTACTTGTGGTGCATTATTCGGTGTTAGTTATGCTTAATCCTCGCTTATGAGATTTTTCGTTTCTTGGTTGGATGCTTCTCAATCTTTTGATAGCCTTCATTTGCACTAAGTATGATCACTACTTGTGCATCCAAAATCCTTAAACCAGTTTTGCCATATGAGTCCACTATACCTACCTATATGCGGTATTTCCGTGCCATTCTAAGCAAATTTGTATGTGCCATCTCTAATTTCAAAATAAATTTCTCTTTTGTGTGCTCGTACTGCTCATGAAACGGTAGGGGGTGGCTGATATATTTCCATGCTAGATGTGTTATTATTTTCTCTAAAAATACCCCAATATTCCAGAAACCCTAGGGGGGTCGATGAAAATCAATTCTAGCCGCCGCAAGTTCCAGAAACCATAGATCCAATCTAGACACCATCACGGAGGGGTTCATCATCCTCATTGGTGCCTCTCCGATGATGCGTGAGTAGTTCATTGTAGACCTATGGGTCCGTAGGTAGTAGCTAGATGGCTTCCTCCCTTTCTTTTGATTCTCAATACAATGGTCTCTTGGAGATCTATTTGATGTAACTCTTTTTTGCGGTGTGTTTGTTGGGATCCGATGAACTTTGAGTTTATGATCAGATCTATGTTTTTATCCATGAAAGTTATTTGAGTCTTTTGATCTCTTATATGCATGATTGCTTATAGCCTCGTATTTCTTCTTCGAATATTTGGTTTAGTTTAGGCTAACTAGATCGATTTTTCTTGCCATGCAAAGAGGTGCTTTGTGATGGGTTCGATCTTACGGTGCTTGATCCCAGTGACAGAAGGGGAACCGACACGTATGTATCGTTGCTATTAGGGATAAAAAGATGGGGTCTATTTCTACATAAATAGATCTTGTCTACATCATGTCATCGTTCTTATTGCATTACTCCGTTTCTCCATGAACATAGTACACTAGATGCATGCTGGATAGCGGTCGATGTGTGGAGTAATAGTAGTAGATCCAGGCAGGAGTCGGTCTACTAATCTTGGACGTGATGCCTATGTGACGCCCCGGGCCCAATCGTGCACTAATCCTACACGCAAATGCACACGATCAAGCCTAAGGACTCACGGGAAGATATCACAACACAACTCTAAAACATAAATAAAGTCATACAAGCTTTATATTACAAGCCAGGGGCCTCGAGGGCTCGAATACATAAGCTTGTGTACAAGCATCAGTGGAAGCATCAGATATCTGAGTACAGATATGAAACAGAAACAGAAAGGCCTCTAGAAAGGCGGGGCAAAATAAAAACACTACGATCGAAAGGAATAGGCCTCCTGTCTGGGACCCTCCGATCCTACTCCTGGTCGTCAGGCAACTCGTAGTAGTATCCATCCTCTGGGTAGTAGTAGTAGTCGATCGACGGGGCATCTGTCTCAGGGGCTCCGTCATCTTGGTCACGTCAAACTAATATGGGGAGAAAAGGAAAACAAAGCAACTGTGAGTACTCAGAAGTACTCAGCAAGCAAGGATCTACACTACATATGCAACATTTTCAAAGGAAGGCTGTATATGTGGACTGGGCTACAGAAATGCCAGAATAGAGAGGAAAACCTAGTCCTATCGAAGACTAGCATCTTCAGAGGTCTTGCAGCATTAGAAGAGTGTAGACAGTACCATATAATGTAGCAGTATCATTATGTCTCAACCTCACCCAGAGATCATTTCTCGACTCCCTGCGAGAAAGCAATCCCAGAGCCATACAGTCATCAACCTCGTCCGGAGATCCCTTCTCGACTCCCTGCGAGAAGCAATCCCAGAGCCATAGCATCCAAGTATCCAGTTCTAATTGTATCAATCAGGATACAACTCCGAGTGTCCTTTACCGTAGGACCGGCTATCGATAGATGTTTTCTTCCCTGCAGGGGTGCACCAACTTACCCAACACGCTCGATTAACTCCGGCCGGACACACTTTCCTGGGTCATGCCCGGCCTCGGCCAAACGATACATCGCAACCCTACCTAGAGCTCAGCAGAGAGGTCCCCGTCGGTCTACATCCAAAGCGCTCAGAGGTCTTGGGCCATCGCCCTGTGCACTCCGAGTCGTTGCGTACAGGGGGAAGCCAGGCACCAGGGGGGCGCCGGTCCGTCCCGACCGCAAGGCTGAACTAGATGTCTGACAGAGCTTTCGGCTGATGCTACGATGCAGAACGCCCATACTATGCCCACGTGATGGTTAGTGCTATCAGGCCAGAGGCCTGCTCGGATTAAATATCCAAATCATTAGTGGACTAGGGGCTTGCGGTAACGAGCAGAGACTCACGAAAGATGTGACCCCGTCGCCCCGTCTCGAGGACTTGCGGCAAGGGCCAAGAATGCCCGGCCACGCCTCGTATTCTCACTCGGGCACCACACAGGCACCCGTCTTCACATCACACGCGGGTACCCCTCAGGGTCGACCCGCCTTTCCTAGTAACAATAGTACAGTCCAAGTATCCGTGTGTCCATGACATCAGGGGAATCCGAGGTATCACCCTCGTTGGATTCCTACTCGATGTATCCATCAAGGTGAACTCGGAGGAATCACTCTCGCTGGGTTCACACTTGAGGTGTTGTACAACGGCGTCGTTATCGGAAGCGGTGAAGGAGGAATCACCCTCGATGACCACGACCGAATAGCTACTCTACAGAGTTAACATCAGAAGTGCTACACGAGGTATCACAATCGGCACGCGATAGTAACGCTGCAGTGTCGTTACAACTAAGGGGGTGATGTGCGGTGCCGGGGCCTGGTCTTCAATCCCGTTGAGCAGGTCTTCAGATAATCCAGCGGGGCAATCGGGATAAGTGGGTCACTGATAGGTCTCTACCCAGCCTATACTAAGCAGTTTAGGATATGCAGGTAATTATCAACAGCAGGTTACAATAAACAGGCTATGCATCAGAATAGGTAAAGCAGTAGCAGCAGCAATTCTAATGCAAGCATGAGAAATTAGAATGGGCGATATCGGGATGATCAAAAGGGGGGGCTTGCCTGGTTGCTCGGCGGCAAGGGCAAGGGCAAGGTCGTCAACGGTGGCGTCGGGCTCCGGAGCTGCGTCAGTCTCGGGGACGACGTCGGTGTCAGGGTCTACCGAGAGAGAAGAGGGGGAAGAAACAGTAAATACAAAGCAAACAAGAGCATGTCAAATACGATACACGGTGCTAGGGGTAGTCTAACGCAGTACTACACGTATCAGACGGAGCGGGAGAATATCTGACGATATTTCCGGGGTCTTTGGAATTATCGGACAGACGATCCGAAGGGGGACGGTTCCATGTTCGGATAGATAGGGACACGTGACGGACGAACGGACCGCGTATCCGAATTCGTCTCGTCGTTCAGAGCAAGTTTCATGTACAAAGTTTTTCCATCGGAGTTACGGATTATTTAATATGATTTTTTTAAAGTTTTTATTCATTTCTGGAATTTATTTAATTAAATAAAATAAACATTATCCGAAACAGCAATGGTGACGTCATCATGACGTCAGGACTAGTGGGTCCCACCTGTCAGTGTCACGTCAGGCTAATTAGGGATTAACTAAACTAATTACTGTTTAATTAGACTAACTATTTAATTAGTTTAATTAAATAGGATTAATTAAATTAATTAATGCACTAATTAATTAATTAATTAATTAACTAATTATTTATTTTAATAATTCATTTTTATCTCTTTTTTTATATATTTTTTAATCGTTTTAGGGGCGTGGGCCCCTTCTGTCATTGGCACTGGGCCAAAGCGAGCTAACGGGCTCAGGCGTGCGGGCAGCGGGCGGAGCCCCGTGAGCGCGCGGGCGCTGGCGGAGGCTGTAGCCCGCGCAGATGCGGGGCGAGGCCGTGGCCCGGCGCCGGCGGCCGCGGCCTCTGCTGGAGCAGCAGCAGCCCGTGGGGCTGTGGGTGGGTGGCACGGCGAGCCAGCACGGCGCGCGGAGGCGAGCGAGGGAGGTCAGCGGCAGCAGCGGGGCCAGGCGACGTGCAGCGACAGCGCGGCAGAGCAGGACGGAGGGCACGGGCAGGTGCGGTCGTGCGCGTGCGGGCACGGCCCCGGGCGAGCGCGACTGGCGGCGACGTGCGGGCGCGGCGTCGGGGAGAGAGGAGAGGAGAGGGGGCGCGCAGCTCACCCCTGTTTGTAGGGGATCGGGGTCGGCGAGGCGTGTGGGAGTCCGGCGAAGGGGAGTCAGGGGCGGGGCAGTCCTGCGGTGAGGCCGCGTCGGCGCGGTTGGCGACGGCGGGCGTCGGGGTTGAGCCTCGATCCAGTTCGGGTCGAGGGGGGGTCGAGCACCGTGCGGGACAGGACGAAGAGGCGAGCGCCGGCGAGGTGGGCAGCGGGGCGAGGTGGCGGCACGCCAAGGGTGGGGCGGCGTTCGTCGGCGGGGTCGGGCCAATCTTCTCGATCCCGGTCGGGAGGAACAGGGGAGGGGTGGGGAGAGTGGGGAATCGAGGGAGTGGGGGGTCGGTTTAGTTTCGGGGGGGGGGGGTATGGAGAGCACAGGTGGGGGCCGCCTGTTGCCTGGACGGCCTGCTGGGCCGAGGCCCAAGGGGGGGGGAGGTTCTCTTTTAATTTTCTCTTTTGTTTTCTTTTGCCTTTTTCTTTTATTTATTCATATCTCCTGTTTAGTAAATTGTTAGGCCTCAAAATGATTTTTGTAGAACATGGCAATTGTTCCAATAAATACTAGGCATCCTCTACCACTGTCAAAAATTAGTTTGGAGTCAACTGGACCTCACACAAATTTCATAATAAATAGAATGTATTAAACCTTACTGTCTTGGTAAAGTTTGAGCCACCTAATTAATTTATTTACTGTTGGTTTCAATTTTAGAATAGTCTCTGGAATATTTGTTATTTATCGAACATTTTAGTTTCTATGTTGGATAACTTTTATTTTCCACTTTCACTTAAGTTTGAATTTGCGTTAGGAGTTGAAATGCAATATGATGCTAATGATGATTATGCACTGTTAACATGCTGACTTGTCATTATCAAAAGTGACTACTGTGGCTAATGACATGGGGTGTTACAATTCTCCTCCACTAACAAGAATTCTCGTCCCGAGAATTAAGAGGTAGAAGGAAAAAGTTCGGGGTATTCCGCACGAAGATTATCCTCGCGTTCCCAAGTGGCTTCATCTTCAGTATGATTTGACCACTGCACTTTGAGGAACTTGGTAACCTTCTGACGGGTCCGACGTTCAGCTTCATCGAGAATGCGGATCGGATGTTCCTTATAAGATAGATCATCTTGCAATTCGAGCATCTCGTGATCCATAGCTCGGTGCAGAGATTCCTTGAAGCATTTACGAAGTTGCGACACATGGAAGACGTCGTGGATATGGGAGAATTGCGGCGGCAATTCCAATTTATACGCCACCTGACCACGTTTAGCAATAATGCGGAAAGGACCAATGTAGCGCGGAGCTAGCTTGCCCTTGATTCCAAAACGGTGGGTGCCCTTCATAGGAGTGACACGCAGATAAGCTTGATCACCAGGTTGATAAGTCAAACCCCATCGTTTCCGATCATAGTTGCTCTTCTGGCGGTCCTGAGCCGCCTTGAGATTTTCCCGGACAATACGGACTTGTTTTTTGGCGTGTTGAATAATATCCAGACCCACGAGCGGTCGTTCCCCAGTTTCTGACCAATTCAGAGGGGTTCGACACTTACGTCCATATAGAACTTCGAAGGGAGCCATTTTCAAGCTGGCTTGATAGCTGTTGTTATACGAGAACTCAGCATACGGGAGAGATTCTTCCCACTTCTTGCCGAATGAAATAACACAAGCCCGAAGCATGTCTTCAAGCACTTGATTGACTCGCTCGACTTGGCCTTGGGATTGGGGGTGATAAGCTGAACTCCAGGTAATATGAGTTCCCATAGCTGTTTGGAAACATTCCCAGAATTTGGAAGTGAAAAGACCGCCACGGTCCGAACTGATCTCCTTCGGAATACCGTGGAGTGAAACAATTCTGGAGATATATAATTCTGCTAACTGACTAGCAGTGATGGTCTCTTTGACAGGCAGAAAGTGTGCAACTTTGGAAAGTTGATCGACGACGACAAGAATAGCATCGTGACCCTTCTATGACCTGGGAAGTCCTGTAATGAAATCCATTTGCACTTTATCCCATTTCCATAAAGGAATAGGCAACGGTTGCAGAATTCCAGCAGGCTTCTGATGTTCTGCTTTAACGCGACGACACACATCACATTCAGCAACATAACGAGCAATGTCCTGCTTCATTCTAGACCACCAGTACCTTTGACGGAGATCACGATAAATCTTGGTGCTACCCGGATGAATAGACAATGGTGTGTCATGTGCCTCCTTCATGACTTTGTCAGTCATAAGCTCGAAGCGAGGTACCACAATGCGGTTTCTGAAATACAAAGTTCCATCTCCAGACAGCGAGAAATCCCTGTACTTTACAAGGTGAAGGTCTTTCTTCATCAGATCAATTTCAGCATCTTTAGCTTGCGCATTCTTAATAGCTTTCTCGAGATCTAGTTGTATCACAAGGTTATTAAGAGAACCCTGTGGAACAATACGCAGATTCAGCTTGCACAATTCTTCATAAAGACGAGGTTGAGCTCGCCTAACCATGAGGTTGTCGCAATAGGACATGCGGCTTAAGGCATCAGCCATCACGTTAGCCTTGCTAGGGGTATAGGAAATACCCAAATCATAGTCCGCAATGGCCTCCATCCATCTTTGCTGACGGAGGTTTAGAGATGGCTGGGTGAACAAGTACTTCAGACTTTTATGATCCGTGTAGATCTCGCAACGATTACCGAGAAGGTAATGTCACCACAACTGCAATGCATAGATCACAGCAGCTAGTTCTAGATCATGTACCGGATAATTCTCTTCATGTGGGCGCAACTGACGAGAGCCATAAGCAATCACTTTACGCTCTTGCATTAGGACACAGCCTAATCCTTCACGGGATGCGTCACAATAAATCACAAAGTCTTTGCGGGTATCTGGAGGAGATAGTACTGGGGCAGATGTCAGCTTGTCTTTGAGTGTCTGGAAACTTTCCTGACATTTTTCTGTCCATTCAAATTTAACGCCCTTGTGAAGCAGATCCGTCAGGGGCTTAGCAATCTTGGAAAAGTTCTCGACAAATCGACGGCAATAGCTTGCAAGGCCAAGAAAACTTCTCACTTGCTTGACGTTCTTCGGAGGTGTCCTGTCAAGAATAGCCTGAACTCGTTCTGGGTTAACAGCAATTCCATCCTTGGAAATCACATGACTGAGGTATGTCACTTCAGAAAACCAGAATTCACATTTGGAATATTTGGCATACAACTGGTGTTCTCGGAGCCTTTCCAGTACAAGACGGAGGTGTTCGGCATGTTCTTCCTTATTCCTCGAATATACCAGAATATCATCTAGATAAACCACGACGAACTTGTCAAGATAATCCATGAAGATATAATTCATCAGACGGGAGAATGTGGCTGGAGCATTTGTTAAGACAAATGACATGACAGTGTACTCATAAGAGCCATAGCGAGTAACGAATGCTGTCTTGGGAATATCCTCTTCACGAACACGGATCTGATGGTATCCCAATCTCAAATCAAGCTTCGAGAATACTGAGGAACCGGCAAGTTGATCATACAAATCATTGATCCGAGGAAGCGGATATTTATTCTGGATTGTAGCTTGGTTAATGGGCCGATAATCCTGAACCAATCGGTTAGTTCCATCCTTCTTCTTAACGAAGAGTGAAGGTGCTCCCCAAGCAGAGGAACTGGGGCGGATGAAACCTTTCTTAAGTGACGTGTCGATTTCTTCCTTAAGCTCGAGAAGATGATGCGGAGGCATGTTATAAGGACGCTTCGCAATAGGAGTAGTGCCAGGCTTCAAGTCGATGACGAACTCAACAGCTCTAGCAGGGGGTATTCCTGGAAGTTCTTCTGGAAATACATCTTGAAAATCATGAACAACTGGAACGTTCTCGATGCCTTCAAGAGGTGAAGCATTCAATGCATTCAGAACATATATCTGGCTCTCAGCATCCTGAGCTATTCGGGCTGAGTAATTGATCACCTGACCAGAAGGGTGTGTGAGCTGGACTGTCTTAGTAGCACAGTCAATCAAAGCATTATGGGCTGTCAACCAGTCCATACCGAGAATGATGTCTATGTCGGAAGGTCCAAGAGCAATAAGGGAAGCAGAGAACATCAACCCTTCAATTTTTATCTGATTGTTGTGCCTTACCATCTTGGTTTGCCACCTGGAACGGGGAGTGATAATCTCTAATGGTGTGGGCAATAACTCTAGAGGTAGCTCATGTCGCTGAGCAAATTGTTGAGACACAAAGGAATGTGATGCCCCGGAATCAAAGAGAACAGAAGTTGCAACTGAATTAACTGACAGAGTTCCCATCACGATTTTTGGAGACTCACGAGCTTCTCCCATTTCGACATGAGTAACCTGGCCTCGGTCCATAGCAGACATCCTGGCCTTACGATTTCTGCAACGATGGGTTTGATGGCCCTTCGGACGACCATCAGGAGGACGTGGTGCATCCTGAGGAAAAGCCATAACATTAGGCGGTCCATCATGAACCGTTAGCTGTCTCGGCGGTGAAGGCAGTCGAGGTGCAACATAAGACGGCCTTGGTGTTGGAGCAGGTTGATGATGAACATTGTGTGGGATCCAGACTTGATGTTTCTGAACAGGCTGACCCGTGGTTGAGTCAGCTTCATGAGTGCGCTTGAGCGACTCCTGGTACTCAGTCAGAGCTGTTTCAACTTGGAAAGATTTGCTGACAAGCGTTGCGAAGTCTGTGCAATCATGGACAACAAGTGCAAGTTTTATATCAGTACGTAGTCCTTCACGGAATTTATCCTGCTTGCGTGTGTTGGTATCGACGTCATCCGCAACATAGCGGGACAATTCAAGAAACTTCCTCTGATATTCATCCACAGTCATTGTGCCCTGAGTAAGTTTGCGGAACTCCTGCTTGTTCTGGTCCATCAGACCTTGAGGAATGTAACGTGCATGAAAAGCTGACTGAAATTCCTGCCAAGTGGTTACAGTCTCTGCAGGCAACATAGCCTTGTGGCTTTCCCACCATTGAGCAGCGGGACCCTTCAAGTGGAATGTCGCAAAGGTGACGTAACTGTCAGGGGCAACATTAGCTGACTCCATCTCAAACAGGATGTCACGAAGCCAATCATCAGCATCCATAGGATTGGTGGAGTTGCGGAAAACGGATGGATTGAGGCGCACAAATTCTGGCAGCGAGATCGGTCCAGGCTCCTGGCGAGCCTCGTTGCGTTCCAAACGTCTTACCAGACTCTCGTTGAGCTGACGGCTCAATTCAAACTGCTGCATCATTGCGGCAATATAGGGTGGAGGTGGAGGATCGTCAGCCATCCTGCCAAATCAACAGGGGCAGTTTAGCAAGAAAAACTGCAGGTGTACGGAATGATTCATGAAGTAACACGCACAACAGAAGGAAGTGCAATAGATACTTCAGCATATTCGCACCAGACATTCAAATCCACACATAGCCTCAGTTAGTATCCGGCATTACGACAGTTGAAAGGGGAGGCTAGACAACTAGGCGGCGCGCAGGCACGTGATATGGAAGTACAAAACAAAAAATAGCAAAGGCTACATCAACGTCAGAGAAAACTATTGGGGCGAGGAATCTGCAAGTGAAACACAGGGTGCCCTCGATAAGAGGATCCTGCAAGCAGAACCTGGCCCACAATCTTGAAGGAAGGGGGGAAATTTCAGAACACCGGGTGGATGTGATCACGAGAACCTAATGTTGGAGTTAGTAAAATTTTAATCCGAATAGAAGAGAGATCAGAGTTCCAGAGTAAAGGTCGAGGAGTAAAAGATACTAATACCCGACGTGGGCCCGTAAGCCACACAGCCAAGTTAGTAAAATAGTTTTGGACCACTAGACTCAACTTCGGCCAAGGAGTTGGAAAGGGGGTTCCTACAGGCAGTCGGCTCTGATACCAACTTGTGACGCCCCCGGCCCAATCGTGCACTAATCATACACGCAAATGCACATGATCAAGCCTAAGGACTCACGGGAAAATATCACAACACAACTCTAAAACATAAATAAAGTCATACAAGCTTTATATTACAAGCCAGGGGCCTCGAGGGCTCGAATACATAAGCTTGCGTACAAGCGTCAGCGGAAGCATCAGATATCTGAGTACAGATATGAAACAGAAACAGAAAGGCCTCTAGAAAGGCGGGGCAAAATAAAACACTACGATCGAAAGGCGTAGGCCTCCTGCCTGGGACCCTCCGATCCTACTCCTGGTCGTCACGCAACTCGTAGTAGTATCCATCCTCTGGGTAGTAGTAGTAGTCGATCGACGGGGCATCTGTCTCAGGGGCTCCGTCATCTTGGTCACGTCAAACTGATATGGGGAGAAAAGGAAAACAAAGCAACCGTGAGTACTCATAAGTACTCAGCAAGCAAGGATCTACACTACATATGCAACATTTTTAAAGGAAGGCTGTATATGTGGACTGGGCTGCAGAAATGCCAGAATAGAGAGGAAAAACTAGTCCTATCGAAGACTAGCATCTTCAGAGGTCTTGCAGCATTAGAAGAGTGTAGACAGTACCATATAATGTAGCAGTATCATTATGTCTCAACCTCACCCAGAGATCCTTTCTCGACTCCCTGCGAGAAAGCAATCCCAGAGCCATACAGTCATCAACCTCGTCCGGAGATCCCTTCTCGACTCCCTGCGAGAAGCAATCCCAGAGCCATAGCATCCAAGTATCCAGTTCTAATTGTATCAATCAGGATACAACTCCGAGTGTCCTTTACCGTAGGACCGGCTATCGATAGATGTTTTCTTCCCTGCAGGGGTGCACCAACTTACCCAACACGCTCGATTAACTCCGGCCGGACACACTTTCCTGGGTCATGCCCGGCCTCGGCCAAATGATATATCGCAACCCTACCTAGAGCTCAGTAGAGAGGTCCCCGTCGGTCTACATCCAACGCGCTCAGAGGTCTTGGGCCATCGCCCTGTGCACTCCGAGTCATTGCGTGCAGGGGGAAGCCAGGCACCAGGGGGGCGCCGGTCCGAACCGGCCGCAAGGCTGAACTAGACGTCTGACAGAGCTTTCGGCTGATGCTACGATGCAGAACGCCCATACTATGCCCACGTGATGGTTAGTGCTATCAGGCTAGAGGCCTGCTCAGATCAAATATCCAAATCGTTAGTGGACTAGGGGCTTGCGGTAACGAGCAGAGACTGACGAAAGATGTGACCCCGTCGCCCCGTCTCGAGGACTTGCGGCAAGGGCCAAGAATGCCCGGCCACACCTCGTATTCTCACTCGGGCACCACACATGCACCCGTCTTCACATCACACGCGGGTACCCCTCAGGGTCGACCCGCCTTTCCAAGTAACAATTGTACAGTCCAAGTATTCGTGTGTCCATAACATCAGGGGAATCCGAGGTATCACCCTCGTTGGATTCCTACTCGATGTATCCATCAAGGTGAACTCGGAGGAATCACTCTCGCTGGGTTCACACTTGAGGTGTTGTACGACGGCGTCGTTATCGGAAGCGGTGAAGGAGGAATCACCCTCGATTACCATGACCGAATAGCTACTCTACAGAGTTAACATCAGAAGTGCTACATGAGGTATCACCCTCGGCACGCGATAGTAACGCTGTAGTGTCGTTACAACTAAGGGGGTGATGTGCGGTGCCGGGGCCTGGTCTTCAATCCCGTTGAGCGGGTCTTCGGATAATCCAGTGGGGCAATCGGGATAAGTGGGGTCACTGATAGGTCTCTACCCAGCCTATACTAAGCAGTTTAGGATATGCAGGTAATTATCAACAGCAGGTTACAATAAACAGGCTATGCATCAGAATAGGTAAAGCAGTAGCAGCAGCAATTCTAATGCAAGCATGAGAAATTAGAATGGGCGATATCGGGATGATCAAAAGGGGGGGCTTGCCTGGTTGCTCGGCGGCAAGGGCAAGGTCGTCAACGGTGGCGTCGGGCTCCGGAGCTGCGTCAGTCTCGGGGATGACGTCGGTGTCAGGGTCTACCGAGAGAGAAGAGGGGGAAGAAACAGTAAATACAAAGCAAACAAGAGCATGTCAAATACGATACACGGTGCTAGGGGTAGTCTAACGCAGTACTACACGTATCAGACGGAGCGGGAGAATATCTGATGATATTTCCCGGGTCTTTGGAATTATCGGACAAACGATCCGGAGGGGGAAGGTTCCATGTTCGGATAGATAGGGACGCGTGACGGACGAACGGACCGCGTATCCGAATTCGTCTCGTCGTTCTGAGCAACTTTCATGTACAAAGTTTTTCCATCGGAGTTACGGATTATTTAATATGATTTTTTTAAAGTTTTTATTAATTTCTAGAATTTATTTAATTATATAAAATAAACATTATCCGAAACAGCAATGGTGACGTCAGCATGACGTCAGGACCAGTGGGTCCCACCTGTCAGTGTCACGTCAGGCTAATTAGGGATTAACTAAACTAGTTATTGTTCAATTAGACTAACTATTTAATTAGTTTAATTAAATAGGATTAATTAAATTAATTAATGCACTAATTAATTAATTAATTAATTAACTATTTATTTATTTTAATAATTCATTTTTATCTCTTTTATATATATATATTTTTTAATCATTTTAGGGGCGTGGGCCCCTTCTGTCATTGGCACTGGGCCAAAGCGAGCTAACGGGCTCGGGCGTGCGGGCAGCGGGCGGAGCCCCGTGAGCGCGCGGGCGCTGGCGGAGGCTGCAGCCCGCGCAGATGCGGGGCGAGGCCGTGGCCCGGCGCCGGCGGCCGCGGCCGCTGCTGGAGCAGCAGCAACACGGGGGTGGGGGGGCACGGCGAGCCAGCACGGCGCGCGGAGGCGAGCGAGGGAGGTCAGCGGCAGCAGCGGGGCCAGGCGGCGCACAGCGACGGCGCGGCGGAGCAGGACGGAGGGCGCGGGCAGGTGCAGTCGTGCGCGTGCGGGCACGGCCCCGGGTGAGCGCGACTGACGGCGACGTGCGGGTGCGGCGTCGGGGAGAGAGGAAAGGAGAGGGGGCGCGCAGCTCACCCCTGTTTGTAGGGGATCGGGGTCGGTGAGGCGTGTGGGAGTCCGGCGAAGGGGAGTCGGGGGCGGGGCAGTCCTGCGGTAAGGCGGCGTCGGTGCGGTTGGCGACGGCGGGCGTCGGGGCTGAGCCTCGATCCAGTTCGGGTCGAGGGGGGGGTCGAGCGCCGTGCGGGACAGGACGAAGAGGCGAGCGCCGGCGAGGTGGGCAGCGGGGCAAGGTGGCGGCACGCCAAGGGTGGGGTGGCGTTCGTTGGCGGGGTCGGGCCGATCTCCTCGATCCCGGTCGGGAGGAACAGGGGAGGGGTAGGGAGAGTGGGGAATCGAGGGGAGTGGGGGTAGCGGTTTAGGGTTTCGGGGGGGGGGATATGGGAGAGCAGGGTGGGCCGGCCTGGACGGCCTGCTGGGCCGAGGCCCAAGGGGGGGAGGTTCTCTTTTATTTTTCTCTTTTGATTTCTTTTGCCTTTTTCTTTTATTTATTCATATCTCCTGTTTAGTAAATTGTTAGGCCTCAAAATGATTTTTGTAGAACATGGCAATTTTTCCAATAAATACTAGGCATCCTCTACCACTGTCAAAAATTAGTTTGGAGTCAACTGGACCTCACACAAATTTCATAATAAATAGAATGTATTAAACCTTACTGTCTTGGTAAAGTTTGAGCCACCTAATTAATTTATTTATTGTTGGTTTCAATTTTAGAATAGTCTCTGGAATATTTGTTATTTATCGAACATTTTAGTTTCTATGTTGGATAACTTTTATTTTCCACTTTCACTTAAGTTTGAATTTGCGTTAGGAGTTGAAATGCAATATGATGCTAATGATGATTATGCACTGTTAACATGCTGACTTGTCATTATCAAAAGTGACTACTGTGGCTAATGACATGGGGTGTTACAGCCTATATAATGATCATTGCCTGGATATCGTCATAATTATTTGAAGTTCTATCAATTGCCCAACAGTAATTTGTTTACCACTGTATGCTATTTTTCTCGAGAGAAGCCACTAGTGAAATCTACGGCCCCGGGGTCTATTTTCTCATCATATATTTTAAGATCTATTTTGCTATTTGCCTTTTTATTTATTTGCCACTTTTATTTTCAGATCCATATTTCCAAAAACCCAAAAATATTTTGCTTCACTTTATTTTATTCGCGATCTATTTATTCAATCTACTACAATTTATCTCACGTCCGTTTGCCAATTTCTGGCGCCGTTACCCGAAAGGGATTGACAACCCCTTTAACACGTCGGGTTGCAAGTATTTGTTCTTTGTGTGCAGGTGTTGTTTACGTAGTGTTGCTTGGTTCTCCTACTGGTTCGATAACCTTGGTCTCATCACTGAGGGAAATACCTACCGTTGCTGTGCTGCATCATCCCTTCCTCTTTGGGGAAATACCGACGTAGTTCAAGCCAACATTAGGGTATCAGCTCCAGCATGGTGGAGGAGGACGGCGGTGGATGGGGTGGTGGACGGAGGAGGCTGGGGTGGAGAGGGTGTTTTGGCGCCCACGGAGTACGAATGGGGAAATGGAGGGAGAGAGGTAGGGGGGAACCATGTCTTTGGGACGCGCTTGTCTCAAATGCGGGGAAGGTTACCAACTTATCCCCCGTTTAAAATTTCAGACATCACAGGAATATTGGGCTGCTGGGGATAGGACGGTAATCTTGCATACACCGAATATTTGCCGACGGAGATTTCGGCCGAGGAGAGCTTGTTTTGGCGCCCACCGTGTATGAATCCGGCTGAGAGGCGATTTCGGCCGAGGAGACACAGTGTTTTGGCACCCACCGTGTATGAATCCGGGTGAGAGGCGGTTATGTCATGTTTGAGTGAAATTACAAACCTGCCCCTATCAAGACCTATTGAAATCAAGCCGACTTGTGTTGTATGTCAGGGACATGCAGTAATTTCCATCTCCCATATTTTGGTTTCGGGCGGTTACTGCGAGTTTGGCTGCTTCGTTCAAATTTTTGAGAAAAAGCTTGCACATTTACCGTGCCAACTCAATTCCAATCCATTTTGTATTCTTTTTTTTCGGGCAGGATCTATTTTCGATTCGAACAAAATTCTATATACATCATTTTTTTATATATATACTTTCAAAAGCACAACAAAGAATTATGCTCCTTTATATATATAATATGATTTACAAATACAATGATCTCAAAATCATAAGGTTGAATTCAATTTTTTTAATCCAAATTATGTTCTACTCAAATGTATGGATCAGTAATATCTAGATATTAAATAACATAGATGCGCGCGAATTCATATGAGTATGCATGTTTGATAGATCAATTTTGGTTCGAGTATGAATTACATGTATCATCATCTCGAATTCAAATATTTGAATCCCTTTTATGTTGACATTTTTATACACGCAACTAAATATTTGAATCTCCTTTCACGCCCATCTCTCTCGCGTGCTCCTTCATGTAGCTATCGCTCTCTTTTCTCCAGCTCACCCGCACGCTCACTTCATGTTTCTCCTATTTTCGCAAACATGGTCTCTCGCCGTCTCCCTTGAGAAGTGTCACACTCTCCCTATCATTATACATTACATGGTTTTCATTATCTCTCACATCTCTATCGTTCTCTGGTATCACTAGGTACATAAGCTTTCTTTTTCACCGCCACACACACACTCTCACTCGTCTTTCACTTTGTCTTTCTCTCTAGGGTTCTCTCACTCACCCTATATCTTTCTAGATATGACTCCTACCACTAGAATTACTCTCTCCCGCACACACAACGTTTGTTGGGGTCTCCTTTCCGTCTTCATCTCAGTTATAAAACTGACATTATTCATTTGTTTACCGATCAGACAAACTCCCCCCCCCCTTTCTCTCTCTCACACACACACACAACTCCTGCTTCCACTCCCCCTCCCGACTACCGTCTCTCTCTCTCACACACACACACACAAAACTCTCACTTTCGCAACCCCGACTCGTATTTCTCTCACAAACATTGATTGACCAGCCTCTAGATAGGTTTATACATCCGCACACTCTTGCTTCCACTATCTCGTACATGTCTCTCTCGCGCTCCTTGTATCTATGTAGATTTTTCGTCCCTTCTTGAGACACGCCCTCTCGATCGTGCACATGCACACTATCGCCTCATTTTATGGTGATACCTCTCGCACACACACTCTTTGTGTCTTTGTCACACACGCACTCCGTCCTCCTCCGCTCTCCCTCTCTCTCACACACACACCACACACACACACATGGGCTTTTTGCAACAATATACCACTTCCCGAATCTTGAAACCAACCACATTCCTCCCTTTTCTCATCAAAACCGCCAAAGATATATATTTTGAGTGAAACATAACATATTTTTAGTGATATCCGTATTTCAAAACTAGACTCTTTTCTATCAAATAGGTGAATATGTATTAATCTACTTTGAATGTGTGGCAACGCATTGGCACATTGCTAGTTATTACTGTATTTTTTTGGACACCAGACAAACGGTGGAGTACATATACGAAGAGAAGAGGCGCACGCACGCAGTCAGCACTACTAGGAAAAGGCTTATTAGTGGCGCACCTGTTTTGGCCATTAATGGCGCACTACAGGCGCGCCACTATCATCACGCCACTAGTAACAAATACTAATGGCGCACCCCTAGTGCGCCATTAGTATACAAGACAATAGTGGCGCACCTCGCAGTGCGCCATTAATATGTCAAACGATGCGCCATTACTATCTGACTTAGTAATGGCGCACCACATAGAAGTGCGCCATTACTAACAATTTTTTTTTCAATTTTTTTTTTTAAAATTTTTTTTCAATTTTTTTTTTCAAATTTTTTTTCTGACTTAGTAATGGCGCACCACATAGAAGTGCGCCATTACTAACAAATTTTTTTCAATTTTTTTTTCGTTTTTTTCTTAATCTCGGATCACTATGGCTTAATCTCGGGTCAATATGCTTAATCTCAAGTCAAATCGCACTAAGCGGGAAGTTAGTGCGCCATTACTAACAAATTTTTTTCAAATTTTTTTTTCAAATTTTTCTTTCGTTTTTTTCTTAATCTCGGATCACTATGGCTTAATCTCAAGTCAAATCGCACTAAGTGGTCAAACTTCCCGAAAGGTCACCCATCCTCACACTACTCCAGCCCGAGCACGCTTAACTTCGTAGTTCTATCCAACCCCAGTACCACCTCACTTAACAAGCACTTGTTGATATATCTATCATATCAATCCTATTAAACCTTGTTGATATCTAGGACTTTGTTCATATTCATGAGTGTGATGAAATTTTGAAAAAATATTTCAAACTTCCCGGTCATATTACGTATCATATTTTGAAAAAAAATTCCAAAAAAAAATTCGAAACCAATTTTTTTTCTGTTACTAGTGGCGCACCTAGCAAATGGTGCGCCACTAGTAAGTTTGAATTTTTTTTCTATTTTCCCCCATCTAGATCTTAAAAGCCCCGTATCTTTCGTTCTGTTAGGTTTTTGGGGATTCTGAAATTGTTCAACGGGGTTCCCCCCGGTTGAATTCAGATGTAACTTTTCGAGTAGATGATTTTTCATATAAAAAACTTTTTCATCGGAGTTCGTATGCAAAAGTTATGCCCATTTTACAAATTCTCGAGAGATTTTGCAAAAAAGTCGAAAATTCATGTTTGTAAATTTTGCTAACAACTAGACCACATATCACATGGGAATCTTATTTTCTTTTATTTTTTTGACATTTCTATCATTTTCTTTTTTTTTTTAACTAAAAAGGCGGTCCACTGGGGGGGTGCATTTGGTGAATTTTTTGTAAGACTCAGAAAGTTAGTAATGGCGCACCACTTTTCCAATGCGCCATTAGTAACCCTGGTTACTAATGGCGCACCTGTTACGTGGTGCGCCATTACTAGTTTTGCAAAAAAAAATATAATTGTTAGTAGTGGCGCACCGTGGTTGTGGTGCGCCATTACTAGTTTGAACTAGTAATGGCGCACTTCACACAGGTGCGCCATTACTAGTTTTAAAAAAAAAATAAAAAAAAATTGTTAGTAGTGGCGCACGGAGCGTGTGGTGCGCTATTAATAGTTAAAACTAGTAATGGCGCACTGTGCCCTGGTGCGCCATTAATAGTTTTGGAAAAATAAAAATAAATAAAATTTGCTAGTAATGGCGCACCGTGTGTCTGGTGCGCCATTAGTAATGAGGACACTAATGGTGCACCTGTATCTGGTGCGCCACTGCTATATAGCAGTGGCGCACCACATACATGGTGCGCCATTAATGTCCATATCAGCTATAGACCTTTTCCTAGTAGTGCAGTCTCTCACTGTCTCGCACACATGAGAGTTACGTAAAGGCACAGTAAACAAATAAACCCTAGGTGCACGATACCTGCATGTGCGTGTACCGGGTACGTGGTGGAGCGCACCTTTGTAGGAATAGTCAGCTCGCGTGATAATTTGATCCGTAGGAGTTGATGGTCGGGACCACAGGTGAACGACCTGGAGGCGGTGGCTCGCCAGTCGCGACTCATCAAGTAGCCACGTTTAAAATATCATTTTTTTAGCGGGGTAAGAGTTCCGATTTTCAATGGCGCGTTATACTCCCTCCGTTTTTACTTACTCTGCATATTAGAGTTGACTGAAGTCAAACTTCGTAAAGTTTGACCAAGTTTGTAGAAAAGAATATAAATATTTACCATAACAAATATATATGATGCAAAAGTGTATTCAATAACGGATCTAATGGTATTGATTTGTTATTGTACATGTGTAGGATCGAAAGTAGGTCCAGAGGGGGGTGATTAGACTACTTGACCAAATAAAAATCTAGCCTTTTCCCAATTTTAAGTGTTGGTAGATTTTGGCAACTAGTACAGGTCAAGCAATCAACCTAAACATGCAATTCTAAGAGTGTAGTAGCGGAAAGTAAAACATTGCATATCAAGGTAAAGGGAAGGGTTTGGAGAAGGCAAACACAATGTAGACATGGAGATTTTTGGCGTGGTTCCGATAGGTGGTGCTATCGTACATCCACGTTTATGGAGACTTCAACCCACGAAGGGTAACGGTTGCGCGAGTCCACGGAGGGCTCCACCCACGAAGGGTCCACGAAGAAGCAACCTTGTCTATCCTACCATGGCCATCGCCCATGAAGGACTTGCCTCACTCGGGTAGATCTTCACAAAGTAGGCGATCTCCTTGCCCTTACAAACTTCTTGGTTCATCTCCAAAATCTTGTCGGAGGCTCCCAAGTGACACCTAACCAATCTAGGAGACACCACTCTCCAAAAGGTAATAGACGGTGTGTTGATGATGAAATCCTTGCTCTTGTGCTTCAAATGATAGTCTCACCAACACTCAACTCTCTCTCACAGATTTGGCTATGGTGGAAAGATGATTTGAGTGGAAAGCAACTTGGGGAAGGCTAGAGATCAAGATTCTTGTGGTAGGATTGGAATATCTTGGTCTCAACACATGAGTAGGTGGTTCTTTCTCAGAAAATGAGTAGTGGAAGTGTAGGCACGTTCTGATGGCTCTCTCTTGAATGGAGATGGGGGTGGAGGGGTATATATAGCCTCCACACAAAATCCAACTGTTACACACATTTGACCCAACTCGGTCAGACCAAATAGAGGAACTCGGTGAGGCCGATATAGTTCAAAATGTGAATGTTAGGAATCTCGGTGGGACCGACTGGAACAACTCGGTGGGACCGATGTGCAAGGGCTAGGGCAAAACCTCATCTCGGTGTGACCGATTGCTTGAAATCGGTGAGACCGATTTCAGCAATGAGCAAACAGAGAGTTGGTCAAGCAAACTCGGTGGGACCGATTGCTCATTTCTGTGAGACCGAAATGTTACAAAGGGAAACAGAGAGTTTGCAGGGCCATCTCGGTGAGACCGAGATCCATATCGGTGTGACCGAATTGTCTAGGGTTTCTGGCAGTGGCTATGTCAACTGAACTCGTTGGCGCCGGATAGATCAAATCGGTGGGGCCGAGTTTGACTTTAGGTTTTGGACATATGTGGAAATGAGAAAGTGGCTGAGGGTTTTGGAGCAATATCACTAAGCATTTTGAGCAAGTAGACCATTAAGCAACACCTCATCCCCTTTTAATAGTATTGGCTTTCCTATGGACTCAATGTAATCTTGGATCACTAAAATAGAAATGAATAGTCTTAGCTTTTGCCAATCTTTGTCCTTAGCATTTTGAGGGGTCCACATATCTAGTCCATGCCATGCCAATCATTGAACTTTTTGAAATATTTAACTTGAATGGATATTAGTTCAATGAGCTATATGTTGTTATGAATTACCAAAACCACCCGGGGATTAGTTGCACTTTCAATCTCCCCCTTTTTGGTAATTGATGACAACATATAGATCAAAGATTTGACAAATGATAATATGAATGAAATACATCGTCGCTTTGAGAAGTATGTGATAAGCAAGGGCTCCCCCTAAATTTGTGCACTATTTAGAATTTGCGTTTGAATGCAAATGCACAATCGATTAGGATCATGGGTCACTCTTCCATGTCACATACATCTTGGTGGAGCGCTCAAAATGATAAGAGTTAAATAACATGCACTCATCACCAAGGGTAAACATGATTGATCATACACAAATATCATAGATATCATCATGCAAGCACACATTCAGGCATAGTATGATCAAACACATGATCACATAAGTATCTGACGAGCATAACACACATAATAGCATAGGAATCAAACAAGCAAATGATCAAAGTAGCAAGAGAGGCAGATAAAAGGCAAAACACAGCCTAATGATCTATACACTTTCTCCCCCTTTGGCAACAAGTTACCAAAAAGCTTGAAAATGCATAGTGCTATGCGGCTCTCTAGGCATGATCTCCGGGAGCTTCTGAAGGGGTCTTCTGACTTGTCGCTCCGGTGTGCGTAGATGGTGTGGAGATAAGAGCATCTGCAAATGCTTCGGCTGAGGTCTATGGAGCTGGAGGACTTGAAACTGGAGGTGCAATCGTGGCAGTTGCTGCAGGTGCTGAAATAGAAGTCCAGGTGTCACTGACAACTGGCACTGCTGAAGACCTTTGTGCCCTTGGCACTCTCTGAAAAGTATCTGTGGTAGGTCTGTCATTCCTGTCCTCAACTTCTTCCTGGAGCTTCTCCACAGTTGTCTGTATCTCTATGACCTTCACATCTAGATCATGAAATTTAGTCTCAATGATCCTCTCAAGACTCTCTTGATTTTGAGTCAGGGTGGCCATGCCCTTCTCAATTCTCACAGTAGCCTCAAGCAGATAACTGAGTTGATCCTGCTTGGTCTTGAGCATCACAGTAGAAGCATCTGGTGCACTGGCTGCCTTTGCTGCTTTTGCATCTTTTGCTCTCTCTCTCTCTTCTCCTGGTCTTCAACTGAAGTAGGATATGATGCATCCATGACAACCTCGTTGTCCTCAGGGGAAGATGCTCTTTGTCCAGAAGATATGTCCCTGTTCCCATCTTGGAATTGATCAACATCTATATGTGAGGGGCATATCCACATGATCTCTTCTGATCAGCTGCAGTTCTCTTCACTGTTTCAACAATTAAGCTCATCACCTTGAACTTCTGAGGTACATCAAACATATGGAGCAAGTTGATGGAGTGACCACGGATCATTCTATGATCTCCTGACTTGGGCAAAAGAGTGTGCCTCAATATAGTGTTGATTGTTGTCAGGCCAGCAGGCAGGAAGTAGATAGATCCAAGCTTGTGAGTCTCCAGGGCATCATCCGGAATTTCTTTGTACATATTTGCCATGGAGTTGTGATCCTTCCTAGGCTTAGCATACACATCTGTGTCATCCTCCTCTTCCTTTGGGGCATTGGTCAACTTGGTCCACTCAGAGATTGTAGATTGATACCTTGTACCTTCAGTCATCCAGACAATCTTTCTATCTGTGTAGAAGTGAGCAGTGGAATAGAATTGCATGATCATCTCATCATTCCACTTGGTCAACTTCTGACCAACAAACTTGTCCACTTCATTCATCCTAAAGCTCTCATGCACACCTGGGAAGTAGTCCTCACTGTCATCAATGTAATCCCAGTCAACCCATCTCATGTCACACACAATGGGCTTCTTGTCCAAGAAGACTGTCTCATAGAAATCCTGCTGTTCCTTGGTGTGGAAACGATAGTCTACAGCAGTTCACCTTCTGGTGGCATAGGGATCAGTCTGTCTCCACAGTATCAGACCTGCATCCTTTCTCAGCTTCATATTCTCTACCACGGGATGATCATCACTATGATCTGGAATCTTGGGCTTCAGTTTTCTGAGCACTTGTTGCTCTTTATCTTCTTGAACCTTAGGCACCGGGGCCTTGTTCTTCCCAGCAGCAGATATGTTCCTCGTTGATCTCTTGGGTGCAGATGGTTTTGGAGCTTGAGCTTGAGCTGAAGGCTTTGGGGCAGACTTGGGCTTAGATGGAGCAGCCCCAGTCCTTATGGCATCTCCCATAAGCTTCCGACTCTTTGCAGGAGGTGCAGCAGGCTCTTCCTCCTCATCATCTTCATCAGAATCTCTCATCATAGATGGTTTTCCAATGACTCTGGCAATAGTCTTCTTGACTCTCTCCTTCCTCTTCTTTCCTCCAGCAGCCTCTTCCTTCTCTTCTCCAGCACCACTTGCTGGCTGTGCTTGCTCTTGAGTTGAGGCTCTGGCTTTTGACATAGGATTCCTCTTAGCAGAAGCTTTCTTCTCCATTCCAGGCTTGGTTGCAGCAGCAGCATACTCCTTTTTGAGTACCGTCTTCTTGGAGGTCACCTCCTCCTCAATGACAAAATCCTCATCCTCAGATTCTGAAGTTCTCTTCTTCCTTGTCCTTGTTGCTGCCTTTGGCAAGTTGCTGGGAGTGCTTCTGCTCCCCTCATCATAACTGTTGTTGGAGGGACAAGTGCCCTCACTAAGGTTGAGCTGCCCTTCTGACTTGTTCTGGCTGTCACTGCCCTCTGACATAGCTGAATCTGATCCTATGAATAGTTGGGTATAGATAGAGTGGATGAGCATCACAAAGTATAGCTATTTTGCAAAATATTGAGTCAAAAACTTAATTTTAGTTTTCTGCAGAAAGCATTTCGGAGCTACCAATTTGACAAACTCGGTGTCACCGAAGCATAAACAGAGTCTAAACACACAGTTTCGGTCAGACCGAAATGGAGTTCGGTGACTCCGAGATGCTAGGGTTTCATAGAGTGAGTGATTTCGGTCACACCGATTAGTACACTTCGGTTAGACCGAGTTGTACTTGTGCAATGGCCAGGGCCAAAGCGGTGAGACTGAGATCCTCAGATCAGTCGGTCCGAGATGAGTTCGGCGGAAATCTAACCCTAAGTTTTTGCATCAAATCTATTCCAGTGGATTCTTTTGGTGGATAGATTGATCTCATACGTGGGAAGAACAATGGCAAAGCTCTTTGTGCAAGAATCGGAATAATGGAGTGCACAAAGAGGTCAAGTACGTACCCTAACTTGGCGATGAACTTGCTACGGCAGCAACGGCGGTGAGAATCCTGTTGACGGCGGCGGAGACCAGTGGCAGAGGGGCACTGGCGACGAAGGAGATGATCCGGAGACAAAGGGGGCTGCAGAGCTGCGCGGCGCGGTCGAGTGTTTGGAGAAATTTCCAAATTTTCAACCCGCTGTATATATACCCAGTCACTGTCGGTGTGACCTGGCACCGAGATGCAAAACTGCTAGCAGTTGCTGCAACTCGGTGTGACTGAATTGTTCAAATCAGTTGCACCGAGATGAAAACCTAGATCAACTTAATGAATTCAGTGAGACCGAGCAGGAGTGAGTTGGTCTGACCGAGATGCATTAAGAGGTTCTGGAAGTTAAGCCCTTGACGGATCGGTGGCTCCGAGTGCTCCTCACCCGGAGGGTCCGAATTCGACTTGTTCAAACTTTGTGATGTAGCATGAATAGAGTTTGAGACGAGAAAAAGCATAGATAGCTAGAGGGAGTACTTAGGCATTCTTGTCCATCCATTTGGCAAAAAGAAAAACCAAACAATCAAAGCAACAAATGGATGTCCTCGAATGGAGAAAATTATGCAACCAACATGCTCACACAATAAGATGGCAAATAGAACATGTGGCAAAGCATGCACAAACACTCTAGCATCTATCGAGCAATTTGCGATGACTAGGTCATCTATATATGAGTATATTTACTTAGGAGTCAAATGAGAACATTTGATCATAGGTCATACTCATCGTTTAAGCACAAGTGGGGTTACCACTTTTACATAAAGCATTGTTGTGTTCACACCATTTGAGTTGCTTTAGCTCAATTCTTAGAGCAAAGCTCCCCCTAGATGTGATATCCCCCCTTAGAGGGATGAACAAACCTTGGGTTTTGTCGATGATGACTTCATGTAGGTGTTGAAGATGTGGATGCTCAATGTTGATGTAGATAATTTGAAGCAATCCATTGGAGTGAGTTGCACTTTCAATACCTACATGGGTTAGTCCCACAAGGAACACACAAGGATATCCATAGACATAGAGTGAAATACACATATGATGATGTCCATGAAAGCATTAGGTTACCTTGTCCCTTGTCTTACCAACAAGAGGGTTTGTGACTCCTTGAACTAGTGCAAGATATGGAAGTTGATTGCACTTGTCCTTGCCAAAATGAATATGAGTGAAGTATGTTGGCGGAGTCACTCTCAAGAGCTCTCTAGTTCTTCTTCTTTGGGACCCATAGCAACTTGATGGGAATCCTTGGAGTTGTAGTCATACTTGATGAAGTAGAACTTGATGTAGTCTTGGGAACCCACTTGACCAAGTTCTTAGGAGCTTCTTCAAATACATCAATCTCTTCTTGAAGCTTGTCCTTGCCTTTTAGCTTGTGGTCTTGTGGTGGAATATCATCTTGAGCTTGTGTTCCCTTGAAAGAAGTGGGGTCATGCTTCTCTTGTTGAGGAACCAACTTCGTCTTGGGGTATTGATCTTCTTCCCACTCAACTCCATTGGCATAGAACTTTCGTTCAAAACCAACACCTTGATTCTTCCGGTGCCTTCCTTGCTTGCGTACGATTTCCTCAAATTGTTTACTTCTGGCAAGACTCTTGTAAACACCTTTATCTATAATTCCCTTCAATAAACTATTTTCTTGCTCAAGTGTAACTTGGCTAAGAGAATCATTAGTGGAATCAAGAGAACTACTAGAAGCAACAATATTGGACTTAACATTGTTATTGCTACTACTAGAAGAAGAATCTTTCTTGCTCTTGTTGCTAGATTTTACTTGTGGCATATAAGTAGACAAGAGTAAACGCTTGGCAATGTAAGAAGAACTCTTCTTTCGAAGATCATCATTGATTGCTTTTAAGAACCCATGCTCTTGCTCTAAATTGAGCTTCTCGAAGCATAACTTCTCATGAGTCTTTAAAAGCTCTCGATGATCCTCTAAAGTAGTTTCATGAGCTAACTTAAGAGTGTTTAGTTCTTTAGTTAGACGCTCAATATCCTTCTTATCATTGTCATCCGTTTCATCTTGATTAGCATGATTAATAGCAATTTCATCATAGTTTTCATCACTAGTGTTGTCAACAAGTAAATCATCATCACCTAGCAAATCATCTTCATCACTATTGAAATCAACATACTCAGGGTGTGATACCTTAGGGCCTTTAGCCATGAAGCATCTTCCAATTCCTTCATTTGGTGAGTCAAATATGTCGTAGGAGTTGAATGACACAAGTGCAAGACCGGCAACACCTTCATCTTGAGTATATTCGGAGTCGGAGTGATAATTTCTCTCGGAGTAGTTGTCGGAGTCGGAACCGGATACCCATTCACCAACATGAGCTTGATGTCTTCATCTTGTGTAGCTCTTTGATGACTTGTCCTTCCTTTCCGGATCCTTGCTTCTACGAGAGGGTCTTCTTTCATAACGATCATCTCTACTCCTTCTCTCTCTTGGTGGTGATTCATCTCTTTTACTTCTCCTTTTAGGTGAATCTTCTCCTCTCTTGTAGGGAACCGTACACTCATTGGAGTAGTGTCCGGGTCTTCCACAATTGTAGCAATTTTGATCACGACTAGAAGATCTTTTGTCATTGTAGGACCTTGACTTGAAACTTCTCTCTTTGCTTCTACTCTTGTAGAATTTTTTGAAGTTCTTCACCATTAAGCTCAGTTCTTCATTGAAGACTTGTTTCTCACTTGAAGTTGTAGGAGCATCACATGAAGTTTTGTAAGCACCACTTGACTTGTTTTGGAGCTCTTCCTTATCCTTGAGTGACATCTCATGAGCAACAATTCTACCAATGACTTCCGTTGGCATGAGATCTTTGTAATTGGGCATCATTTGGATCAAGGTGCACATGGTATCATATTTTCCATCCAAGGCTCTTAGGATCTTCTTGATGATGAATCTATCGGTCATCTCTTCGCTTCCTAAGCCGGCAATCTCATTTATGATGAGAGCAAGCCTAGAGTACATTTTAGCAACTCCTTCACCATCCTTCATTTTGAACTTGTCAAGTTGACTTTGAAGCACATCCAATTTGGATTCCTTGATGGACTCGGTACCTTCATGCATATCAACCAAAGTATCCCAAATTTCCATTGCATTCTCAAGACGGCTGATTTTGTTGAATTCTTCGGGGCACAATCCACTGAAGAGAATATCACAAGCTTGAGCATTGTATTGCAACATCTTAAACTCTTTCGCGGTCACTTCATGATACAGTTCTCGTCCATCCTCGAAGCATTCACCTTGCAAGCCAATACGCACAATAGCCCAAACGGCGGGGTTATGACCAAGAATATGCATTTTCATCTTCTGCTTCCAACTAGCAAAATTAGTACCATCAAAGTAAGGACCTCTACGGTGGTAATTTCCCTCGCTAGACGCCATACTCTCCTAGGTTGTGAAACCAAGGCTATGATCACCAAAGCTATGGAAATCAAGGCAAATGGAGACCAAAGCTCTGATACCACTTGTAGGATTGAAAGTAGGTCTAGAGGGGGGGGTGATTACACTACTTGACCAAATAAAAATCTAGCCTTTTCCCAATTTTAAGTGCTGGCAGATTTTAGCAACTAGTACAAGTCAAGCAATCAACCTACACATGCAATTCTAAGACTGTAGTAGCGGAAAGTAAAACATTGTATATGAAGGTAAAGGGAAGGGTTTGGAGAAGGCAAACGCAATGTAGACATGGAGATTTTTGGCGTGGTTCCGATAGGTGGTGCTATCATACATCCACGTTGATGGAGACTTCAACCCACGAAGGGTAACGGTTGCGCGAGTCCACGGAGGGCTCCACCTATGAAGGGTCCACGAAGAAGCAACCTTGTCTATCCCACCATGGCCATCGCCCACGAAGGGCTTGCCTCACTCGGGTAGATCTTCACGAAGTAGGCGATCTCCTTGCCCTTACAAACTTCTTGGTTCAACTCCACAATCTTGTCGGAGGCTCCCAAGTGACACCTAACCAATCTAGGAGACACCACTCTCCAAAAGGTAATATACGGTGTGTTGATGATGAAATCCTTGCTCTGGTGCTTCAAATGATAGTCTCCCGAACACTCAACTCTCTCTCACAGATTTGGCAATGGTGGAAAGATGATTTGAGTGGAAAGCAACTTGGGGAAGGCTAGAGATCAAGATTCTTGTGGTAGGATTGGAATGTCTTGGTCTCAACACATGAGTAGGTGGTTCTTTCTCAGAAAATGAGTAGTGGAAGTGTAGGCACGTTCTGATGGCTCTCTCTTGAATGGAGATGGGGGTGGAGGGGTATATATAGCCTCCACACAAAATCCAACTGTTACACACATTTGACCCAACTCGGTCAGACCGAATAGAGGAACTCGGTGAGGCTGATTTAGTTCAAAATGTGAACGTTAGGAATCTCGGTGGGACCGACTGAAACAACTCGGTGGGACCGATGTGCAAGGGCTAGGGCAAAACCTCATCTCGGTGTGACCAATTGCTTGAACTCGGTGAGACCGATTTCAGCAATGAGCAAACAGAGAGTTGGTCAAGCAAACTCGGTGGGACCGATTGCTCATTTCTATGAGACTGAAATGTTACAAAGGGAAACAGAGAGTTTGCAGGGCCATCTCGGTGAGACCGAGATCCATATCGGTGTGACTGAATTGTCTAGGGTTTCTGGCAGTGGCTATGTCAACTGAACTCAGTGGCGCCGGATAGATCAAATCGGTGGGGCCGAGTTTGACTTTAGGTTTTGGACATATGTGGAAATGAGAAAGTGGCTGAGGGTTTTGGAGCAATATCACTAAGCATTTTGAGCAAGTAGACCATTAAGCAACACCTCATCCCCTTTTAATAGTATTGGCTTTCCTATGGACTCAGTGTGATCTTGAATCACTAAAATAGAAATGAAGAGTCTTATCTTTTGCCAATCTTTGTCCTTAGCATTTTGAGGGGTCCACATCTCTAGTCCATTCCATGCCAATCATTGAACTTTCTGAAATATTTATCTTGAATGGATATTAGTTCAATGAGCTATATGTTGTTATGAATTACCAAAACCACCCGAGGATTAGTTGCACTTTCAACATGTCAATATTTTTGTCTATAAACTTTGTCAAAATTTACAAATCTTGACTTTGACCAAAGCTAATATGTGGAGTAAATAAAAACGGAGGGAGTACTAGTTTTTAGAACGATTGGTATGGAGCGAAAATGGAATTCAGAACTACTACCACCGTCCTAGTTTACTAGTCCCCATCGTATTTTGGGACAAAGTTTGTCCATGAATTTTACTTGTAAAATGTGAATGGAAAAAGAGATTTTGTTACACCCAACCAAAAAAGGACCGGAGGGAGTGATTGCTCTGACACGGACGCGACCTCTCATAGCGCAGGCATTGAACCGGCGCACCGGCCAAGAGGGCCCCACTCGCTGCAGGCCAGGCTGAACACGCCTCCTCGCCGCATGCAACTCGCTTCAGACTGCCCCGCCTGCCTCCATTGAATCCGCGCGTGTGCCGGTACCACGTCCTTTTGCGAGCCGGCCGGCATTTTAGAACATAACGCCGGTTGGCTCCTCTCATCCACCCACTATTTAAACGAGGCCAGACGCCTGGCAAGAACCGCACTAGACCGCCGCTCCCCATATCCTCCTTGCACCATTTTCTCCACACTCTCCATGGCATCTGGTGAGCAGGAAGAAGAGTTCTCCGGCATAAAAGCCGGCTGGGTGCCCTGACGAGCCAGGCAACTCGCTACCCCACCTCTCTCCCCGCCCCAGGCCATCAGTACCATGGGCGAGGCTGCAGGTGGGCAAGCAGAGGAGCAAGCCGCCGCTCCAAGCTGGCCCCTGGTGCATCAACTCGACGCTCGAAGCCTGCTCGCAGAGGAGTGGCCAGTTGCTGCACGCCGGCACACGGGGGACCACGGCGTCCATTGCACCGTGGTTGGCCACGCCATCCGACGCAAACGTTGGTAGAACCGCGGCATGCTAGCGGAGGTGGCCAACATGTCCGCGGCCACCGCCGACACCGAGGAATAGTAGACCACGGGAGCCACCGCCGCTCCGAACCCACGAATGCTACGACCACCGCGTCGCCGGCATAGACACCCGGTGGGTTGCCCAGTTTGGCTCAAAACATCGTGGACCCCAGCCACGACCGGCATTAGAAATTATACCTGCTTCCAGAAGTTATTTGCGTTTAGTAAAAAAATGTCCAAAATATAATTAATTACGTATGGTCTTGACTTGTTGTGCTCGCACTGGTAGTAGGAACTAGAGATTTTTCTTTGTTTATAACTCTCCTCACATTTTTTTGGCTTTGAAGTGAATCATGGTTGTGGACATTATCTATGAATATGCAGATATCTGTGAACATGAGTTTGATGTGGAAGTTGAACTTGGAATGTTGGGCCTGCGACTATACCATGTCCAATGGTTCATCTGCTATTGTTTGGAAAGTTATGGCTGTTATTACATGACCCAAAAAAAATTTATTTTGTGCCACATCAGTAGATGCACGGACATCACAACATGCATGCTGACTGGATAAACATTTGAACCTAGCTATTATGAAGGAAAATTTGTATTGACAACAGTTTTAGATAGCAAGAGACGCCTAGCCTGCTCTACCTCTGCTAGCTTCTTTCTGGCTTCTTCCATCTCTTCTTTGGCTTGGGTGAAGAGAGCATATGATTGGTCTTTTCGCTTCTTCAAGAACTCAGCTACATTCTCAAGGGTTGCTACACACTTTCTTTCAGCCTTTACTAGAGCCATGAGGACACGAACAGTTGACGACTCCACCTGGCTTGTGTGTAATCCAGCATCATCTGGGAATTTGCACCTTGTGTCTAATCCAGCATCATTAGGGAACGGGCACCTTGTGTGTAATCCAGCCTCATTTTGGAAACATGATCTCGAGGTTGACCATACTTCCCTCCTCGCAGGAACTGCATCCTGACATGAAGTTACTTCTTTTTTAGATCAATAGTCAGAGCTACCCAGATCCATTTAGTAGAACCCAGATAAACAGGACTCGAAGAAGTGAATTCAAAAGGAGAAATATAAAAACAGACTCTAAGGTGAGAACACCCACTTCCTACATCAAGCTAAAAACAAAAGCATTAGGATGATTAAGACTCTTCTTATTACACATCAAAGAACACGAGGCTAAGAGAAATAGAAACTACAACATATACACATCAAAGCACATGAGGCTAAATGAAAGTAATTGAAAGGGTGTTACTTACCAAAGCTCGTTTTACAGGTTCGGTGCAGCTCCTCTTTAACTTGCCACGTTCCTTGAAGATGTCCCCAATATCCCGTGTTTGGTCTTCATTGCTCCTCTGCATGTTCGCATTCGTAGTTTTAAAATCTCAACATGGCAAGAAAATATAGTAATACTCACACATCTTGTGGGCAATATTAAAGCACTCATCTGCCATGTTATAGCATCTCCAACAGAAGCGCAATGGACGGCGCGTTAAAAAAGTGTTTACAACGCCGGAATAGCCAGTTTTTGCGGGCCACGGAGTGCTGGATCCAGCGGCCGCTGCAAAAAATTCCGCGCGCGCCGCTCCAGCAGACGCGTTATATTTTTTCTCCTTTCTACTCTGACTCGATACACATTCGACTCCGAGTCGATGCTGGCATAGATAGATACATAGATAGTTCTCAGCATATATATAGCATAGATAGATAAAAAATAGATAGTTCAACTACTCCTCGTCGTCCGAGTCCACCTCGGTGATGTCCTCCTCCGATGTCTCAATGTAGGCGTCAAGATACCGATTGTCGTCGGAGTCCCAGGGCGACGCTGCTCCTAGCTTGATGTTGAATTGAGCGTCCGCCTTCTGCGTACGCATGTCCTCGCGATAGGCAGCTCGCTCCGCCCTCCTTTGGGCGTAGAACTCGCGCTCGTTGATGATGTCCTGCGGGAAGCGTTGGCGCCACAGCGCCATGGCTTCCTCATCCATATCGGCGATGCCGAGACGGTGCTCCCGCCTCCGGTTATCGCGTCGATCCTCGTCGGTAATAAGCCATGGGGGAGGCGCGAGCTCCTACGCCCGCTCCTGCGTCGGCACATTGGGGAAGTTCATGTCCCTACGAGGCCGCCGGAGGCGCCACGCTGCCGCGTCATACACGCGGGCGGCCTCATGGGCTGTGTCGAAAGTGCCGAGGCCGAGGCGCATCTCGCCGAACCAGATCTCGGCGGAGAAGCCGCCGGAGGGGCGCGCGTGAAAGCCGCGGTAGCCCCAAGTTTCCCAGCAGTGTGGCGGCATGGTGGCGCGGCGGCGGCGAGGCGAGAAAGAGCGGGGAGAGAGCGGTGGTGAGGCACAGAGCGGTGGGAGGGCGCGGGAAGGCGTTGGATTTTATAAAGCGCGCCGAACGCCGCGCGCCAAAACTAGCGCGCTCCCGGCCGCTTTTTCCCGCGCGCGCGCGATCCTTTCCTGACATCCTTGCTATCTCTACTCTCTTCTCTACTCTTATATATATTATATATTTTATATTTCTTATATATTTATATTTATCTCTACTCTTATAAAAACAGAGTTGGTGATGATGGTGTGCCTGCCATCCTGCAATATAGGCCGTCCGATTTATATCTGACGGGTAGGAAGGAAACTATGGCAATTTGGCAAAAAGATACGCACACCCCTCTCCACATTTGCAAATAAGGCCTTTCCTTGTTCATCCTTTTCTCCCACAAGATAAACTAGTCATACAAATGCATCTTGATGTTCCGTGCAACGCATGGGCATCTTGCTAATTCTAAAAAACTTTCCATCATTTGCCACAATACTGGTTGCAGATGAAGAACCTACCCAAGCATAGCGCAATACATGAGCGACGCACAATTACAAGGTGATATTCTGTTGGACAATGCAAGCTATAACCAATTACTTTTACCGAAACAATAGCAACCAGGAAATTTGAAGGGTAGGTATGAACAAAATTGGAACTGCACATGTACTACTAAGAGATTCTACACATTACCAATCAAGGAGGAGTACGATGGTCGCGGTGGCGTCTGTGCATCATGGTTGGCAACGGGAGTCAGTTCATTGTCCGATATGGTGGTGCTTCTGCGCTTGGCGTCGGCTTCCGCGAAGTAGATCCGAGACCGTGGAAGACGGTGCCGAGGAACAGGCTTCGTGTACGACGACGACGGTGGACCGGCTCCAGTGTGGCGTACGACATCGTTGATGAGGCAGATGCGCTGCGGTGAACGAGTGCGCCGATGTAGAAGGGGAGGAGCACGAAGGCTGCGGTGCCGTGGAGAGGTCTATTTTGCGGTGGGGATAGAAAATGGGGAGTATTCAGGTGTACTACTTTGGGTGCCGGGTGGGGTTGGCCGGGTAGGGTGAACCTGAAGTTACCAAAAGTCCAAAACAGCCCCCTACCCAACATCATCCGTAGGCCTGTTCCGAAGGGTATGATGGTAACTTCGCACTACTCGAATCAGGGTCGCGGGAGATTTTCCCGCCGACCTCAAAATTTTGTAACACTGAACTCCCCGTCTGGCGTGTTGGGTGATTGGGCTAAGCAACTAGCGAGTAGTACTAGTAACTACTAGTACTCCCTTTGTTTTTATTAACTCTGCATATTAGGTTTGACCAAAGTCAAACTTCCTAAAGTTTGACCAAGTTTATAGAAAAATATAAACATTTACCATAAAAAATATGTATGATGTGAAAGTACATTCAATAATGAATCTAATGGTATTTATTTGTTATTGTATATGTTAATATTTTTTGTTATAAACTTTGTGAGAGTTTACAAAACTTTACTTTGAGAAATGCTAATACGCGGAAAAACGGAGGGAGTACACATTTGTTTTCTTAGTTTGTAGTGGAATTAATCATTTGCTGTAATCGTGAAATAAATATATTAAGCTACTGACTTCGAATGTAATGGTTTATACAATTCAATAGTTAGAATCATTGTTGAATTCCAAGATGTATACCAGGTCTATAGTACTTCACAATATGCTCAAACTCACATAATCCCAATCAAATGAAAATCTAAATGCATTACTTTGTATAGGATGCAACAAAACCAACCATAACTCTACATGATCCATTATAAAGCAACATTTTGAAAACATCCCAATGTGTGAATGAAACATGTAGAGAGAGCTTGTGAAGATGGAGCAAATAGGGCGGGAAAGATTGTATGTGTGTGGGCGAGAGAGTAGGAGACAAACCTCACGAGAGAGAGAGAGAGAGAGAGAGGAAGAAGTTAGGTCTGTGAGAAAGATGGAGACATGTAATATACGTGAGATGCGTGTGCATCCGGATTTTGTACATGTGGAAGGAGAAGAGACAACGGGTTTGATGAGAGAGATGGAAAAACATGGACGAGAGGGGAAGGATCTCGTGGGTTGAGGGATTGATAATTTTGTGCGGGAAAGAGAGGGGGGAGGAGTCAGTCAGCCGTCATCACATCATCCTGCTTCCAAATGGCCCCGCATTCTCTAGGGCAGTGTGGTCACCGTCTTCGATCTCCTCGATGCCCTCTTTGAAGATTGAGGTGGTGTGCATGTTGGGGTGCAGAGAAGCACAAGCGAGAGTGGTCGCCATATAACCTTGGATGGGGTTGAATTGTGGGCTCGGGGGAGGGGGGAGTTTCTATGCAGTGTGTGTGTGTGTGTGTCAGATATTGAGAGAAATCAAACCTATGGAGAGAATGTGTGTATATGTGACAAAAAGCTACATGCTAAATAGGGTTTTCACGAAGAGATTGTGCGTGCGAGATAGAGAGCGATGTGCGGGCCTTGAGGCGGGCAGGGGCCGGGTGAGGGTGTCAAAATGTGTGTGTTGATGCATGTGTTACATGCGATCGTGTGAGCGACGGACGAATCGAGAGAGATGGTTGTTGTGTTACGGATGCTCCTCTCTCTCTCTCTCTCTCTATCTCTCTCTCTCTCGCACACACACAAGTACAAATAGAAGACCATTCTCTCATGTATACACAACATATCGGCATCTCTCTATGTCTCACTCATGCATGATCATTTGCACATTCACACCTCTTGATGTCTCTATCACACGCACACCGTCTCCACATTGCCCTTCTGCCACAACACACATATGGACACATACACGCGTTCTCTCTCAGTCACACACACATAATCAGTATTAAAAAAATGACTAGGGTGCACCTAAAATGTCCAAATCCAAATAAGCACGAACTGAAGCTAAATTCAAATATATGAAAATATTGTAGCGTGAAGAACTTTTCCAAGAAAAAAAAGTAGAGTAATATTCGGGGATTGTTTTCACACACACAAAAAGGTTCGGTGGATGTCCTTCGAGCGCGACACGGTGACGCACCGTTCGATCGACCGCGCGGCCGTGGTGCACGCGCTTGCAGAGGATTCTGTATCGATACTATGCTAACTAATGTGGTAGTATAAGCGCTGCCTCAGTCTAATGTTTACGTGTACTAGTACGGTGTTCTTTTAAGTTTGACCAACTGTCGGTGTACTAAGTATTGGGCCACTAGTACCCCTTACTTGTGCACGGGCAGTTGTAGCCATCCTCGCGGCAAGGCTTGCCGGGATCAGCTCGAGGTCGATTTAAGTCATCAAGGAAATCATCAAGTCAGAGATCTGAGAATCAGCAAATAAGTAAAGCTGGAAATCGAAGGCCAGCCTCCCCGGCAAGATCCTTGCCGGGGTGGCCTGAGGAGCCCGGCAAGGATCGGCGCCCGGCAAGGCTTGGCGCCCAGCAAGTTTCGGCGCCTGGCGGGATTTTGCCACTATGCCACCGCTCCAGCATAGCGACAAAGCCTGACATTCTGGGTCCTTCTCTGGATGCGTGGCAATGCGCCAGTGGAGGAGAGCTTAAGCGGTGCTGATGGGATGGCCCCTTTTTCCATCCCCAAGAAAGTGAGGACACCTAAACGGACACCTCACGGTGCATTAAATGCGCTTGTCCTAATCCGTCAGGGGTTAGGTATGATACCGTGTAGCTACTTTACACCTCAATGTATGTACATTTTGCCACTGTGGAGACCCCTTTGAGCATATAAAAGGAGGCCCAAGGCAACTGCTACAGGGGAGGAGAACTTCTGGCCCATTCTGCATGCGTAGCTGCTCTTTGAACGTACTGTTCATTGCGAGCGCTCCTGAAGGCTGGGCTCAAGAACATCAATAAGAACACAAAGCAGGAGTAGGGTTTTACGCTGATCAGCGGCCCGAACCTGGGTAAAAACCTCACGCGTCGATCACCGGTTCTGCTCTTTGCGTGTACCTCTCCCCCCGCCGAATCGTAAAGGGGTCTCTCAGGATCCCATAGGTGTCGTGCCCCGACATCTTTGGCGCGCCAGGTAGGGGGATTGAAGGTTGCGTGAACCTGATCTGGTGGTCGACGCCCTAGTTCCTTCATCATGCCGCCCAAGAAGAAGAACATCGCGACAGCACAACCGTCCGGGTCCGTTTTGCCCGCGCCTTCGCAGACAGGCGATGGTGTGGGTGCAGAAGGAAGAGGACTGGAACCCCCGCGGCGTTCTGGTGACCCAAGCCAAGCGAGAAGTGTCGTTCGCAGTGGCAGTGGTAACTTGCGCGCCGCTGGATCTAGAGATGGCGTTGTGTTGCCCACGGGTGGCACAACAAACTCTAGGGATCGAAGAGCGCCTGCTGGAGCTCCCGCGCTGGCGCGAGCCTCGCAACCTGCCCAGGTCGTGCGAGACGAGCGACATCATGGCGCTGGTGGTTCGGGGCGTCCCTACGAAAAGGTTTCTGCGCATAGATCCCAAGATGCGCGGGACCAGCATGCACACCGAGCTGCCGGCGAAGGTGGCGCGCGGTCGCGTGACCGTGGCGGTGCTCCTTCTAACTTGGTTAGGAGTCAGAGCACCTCATGCACCTCGCACCTGTCGCCGCCACCTACGCCAGTGGAAGCCTTGGCACGTGCGCAGCTGCTCCTCGATTTTCCTCCCGCCCCGGAGAAGATGGAGGAGTGGCGAGCTACTATCCAGAGCCTTATCGGCTTCGCTAATAAGGATGGACCACAAGAGGCAGGGCCCTCTCAGCGGAAGCCCATCGATCCGATGCGAGCCGGTGGAGAGAAAATCGGAGGTGGTGCAACTACAGTGCACTCTCCTCCGCGACATCAGCGGCGGCCGATGACTCAGCAAGTCGACCGCCATGAAGAAGTTTCCACGGCGTCGTCCGATCCACGGATGTGCCGTGATCAGCGTCTGGTTCTCCAGGAAAGAGGCAAGGAAGACGCTCGAACAACCATCGAGCGGTGACGGGAAGCGCGCTATCAGTCCGATAAGCGCACGGGGCCGGTTATCGACGAGCCTGCACCAGGGAACGTAGGAGACTTGCCTTACGAGGTGGGACCTCCAGCGTTTACCCGTGAGCTGCGGCAAGTCCAGTGGCCCAATCTCCGAACCTTCAAGCCAGAGGTCCCGGAGAAATATGACGGCAAGACCCATCCCTCGGAGTTCCTGAGCATCTACACCATTGCGGTGCAAGCTGCCGGAGGCCGAGATGACAAGATACTCGCCAACTACTTCCCGTTGGTGCTCAAACCCAACGTCAGGTCGTGGTTGATGCATCTGCCGGAGGATTCTATTTCTTGCTGGTCAGATCTGTGCCATCAGTTTGTTGGCGCCTTTGTTGGAGGCCACCAAGCTCCTGGCCAAGAAAGTGATTTGCACATCATCCCTCAGAGGGAGGGCGAGTCCCTGCGCAAGTTTATGCAGAGATTCAGCCGGGTGCAATACAATATTCCTGATGTTCATCCTGCCGCTGTCATTAGCGTGTTCCATCAGAACGTGCGTAACCGCAGGATGCGGGAAGAGCTGGCAATGAACAAAGTCAGGAGTATTGCCGAGCTTTACACTTTGGCCGACAAGTGTGCTCGAGCTGAAGAGGGAAGAAAACTCCCCGGGGAAGCTGTTGGTGCGACAGGCGACTCAGAAGAAGAAGATGCCGCAGCTCCGTCAAGGAAAGGCCGGCGGCGGAATAGGAAGCGCGGAGGCAAGGCCGTGCTTGCCATCGAGGAATCCGGCAACCCTGGCGCCGCCAAGAAGGCCAAGGTTGGCGACCCCGGCAAGGATCTTGCCGGGTGCCCTTCCTGTCAGGCCTTGGCGGCTGCCGACAAGTCGGAGAACTCCGGCAAGCAATATTGCAAGATCCATCGCACTAAGGGCCACGATCTCCAGGACTGCCGGCAAGTTGAGCAGCTTGCCGAGAAGCAGAAGGCCGAATACGAGAGGCGAGACAAGGAGAAGGCCCAAGATGGTGCTGAGGGGTCCGGCAAGAAACGCGGTGGCCGAGGGGGTCGCCGCGGCAAGACCAAACAGCAGAAGGATCGGCCCGCTCGGGGCCGAGATAAAGAAAGAGATGATGATGAAGAAGATGATGAATCCAGTGAGCAGGAATTCCAGAAGGCTACGGAGGCTATGTGCATTGATGGGGGTGCCTCGCTGCATTCTTCCCACCGCCAACTTAAACAGTGGGTGCGGGAGGTTAATACGGCAGAGTCATCCCCCGATGCTTGTAGGCCTCTGAAGTGGTCAAGCACGCCTATCATCTTTGACGCCGAGGATCACCCTGATCGCACAACTGCGGTCGGGTGTTTGCCATTGTTGGTTTCCCCGACAATTCGCAACCTCAAGGTGATGAAGATGTTAGTTGACGGCGGGGCCGGCCTAAAGTTAATCTCACCAGACGTGCTCACAAAGCTTCAGATTCCCGACGAAGACCTCGAGGAAACGGGTATGTTTCAAGGGGTCAACCCGGGAAGAACCCAGCCTAAGGGCAAGATCACGCTACCGGTAACATTTGGCAGCGAGCTTAACTTCAGGACCGAAAAGGTGGTGTTTGATGTCGCCAAGATCCCCATGTCATACAATGGGATCCTTGGTCGGCCAGCGCTGGCTAAGTTTATGGCGGCATCACACTATGCATACAACGTCTTGAAGATGCCTGGGCCGTTGAGCGTCATCACTATCCATTCCGATAAGAAGGATGCGCTCATCTGTGCCGATCAACTTTACCAAGAAGCAGTTGCAGCACCTGCCGTCAAGGCATCTGCTCCTGCCGCTGGAACTCCCGGGGGGAAGAAGAAGACCGGCAGGAACCTTGGCGCCAACTCCAGCAAGCGCACCTCCTTGGAGTGCTGCGCTTCCGTCGAGGACGCACCAGAGAGTTCCACCGGCAAGAACAAGAAGTCCAAGGCTGCCCCGCCGGAAACCAAGAAGGTGCCTACCAGGGAGGACGGAACGGGGGGAACTTTCACCATAAGTTCCACCCTAGATGACAAATAGGAAAGCGCGCTCGTTGCTTTCCTGCAGGCGAATGTCGACGTGTTTGCATGGCAACCGTCTGACATCCCCGGCGTTCCCAGGAAAGTAATTGAGCACCACCTTGCTGTCTGTCCCCATGTGCGTCCCGTCAAGCAAAGGGTGAGGAAACAGGCCTTGGAGCGGCAAGAATTCATTACCGAAGAGATTAAGAAGCTGGAGGCGGCAGGACTGGTCAAAGGAGTGCTTCATCCAACATGGCTGGCCAATCCGGTTGTAGTGCGGAAAGCGAACGGGAAATGGAGGCTTTGTATCGATTACACAGATATCAATAAGGCTTGTCCAAAAGATCCTTTTCCCTTGCCGCGCATCGACCAGATTGTGGATGCCACCACTGGTTGTGATCTCCTGTCCTTCCTTGATGCCTATTCAGGGTATCATCAGATTTTTATGGCAAAGGAAGATGAAGAGAAGACCGCCTTTATCACCCCATGTGGTACGTATTGTTTTATACGAATGCCTTTCGGGTTGAAAAGTGCTGGTTCAACATTTGCCAGAGCAATCCAGATTGGTTTTGAGCCACAACTCCATAGAAATATGGAGGCGTATATGGATGATATAGTGGTCAAAACTAAGGATAAAGCAACGCTCATTCAAGACTTAGAAGAAACATTTGCGAACTTGCGCAAAATCAACTTGAAGCTCAATCCCGAGAAGTGCGTGTTCGGTGTTCCTTCCGGCAAGCTCCTCGGATTCTTTGTATCTTGCCGGAAAATCGAAGCGAACCCCGACAAGATCAAAGCCATTGAGCAAATTGAAGCGCCGAGACGCGTCAAGGATGTGCGTCGTCTTGCCGGCTGTGTTGCTGCTCTAAGCAGGTTTATTTCCAAATCTGCTGAGCGCGCCCTGCCCTTCTTCAAAATTTTGAAGAAGGCAGGTCCAATGAAATGGACTCCGAAAGTGGAGGGGGCGATGCAAGATTTGAAGAAATACCTTTCTTCTCCGCCGACGCTAGTCGCACCTAAACCACAAGAGCCGTTGCTGCTGTATCTGGCGGCAACAAATCAAGTGGTTAGTGCTGCGCTGGTGGCGCAGAGAGAAGCTGATGAGGAGGCAACATCAGCGGCAGGACCGCCAAGTGACGCGGCAAGATCTTCCCCGGCGAGGGTTGATCCCGGCAAGACAGGATCTGCGCAAACAGAAGAGCCCGTGCAGAAGAAAAAGGTGGT